>OY759236.1:8487927-9140200 GCA_963662185.1 Eilema griseolum
ACTTTTCCTGTTTGGTGCACAAATCTACTATGATGACAAGTGGAATGGGGTGCTGTGGTTGGACGTATTCTGTTTACAGATTTAATACTAATCTGGTTTTAAAAATTGGTATTTGTGAAATTGATACGTTATTTTAGGGTTAAAATGAACTTGGACAAAGGAAAATGAATAATTTGGAAATAGTGTCAGTTGATTAAGACATTAATGAACTGACTATTTGAATTAAAAAAATAAGCAAAATGTATAACTACTTCTCATTAGATTCATCAGATACATGGCATTCTCAGGTTCAATTAACTATTATTACTTTTTATTTTCCGTTTTCAGTATGTAACGGGGATAAGATGTGATTAGTTGGTTTTAAAACCTTAGTTAAATCAAGTTAAATAAATGTCAGATAAAAGTCACTATGATAGTCTGTCAAAATTAATTACTTTTTATAGTTACTTAACTTCCCTATAAATCCACTACAAAACATTCTAATCGTTTCAAGT
Organism: Eilema griseolum; assembly: GCA_963662185.1. NCBI lineage: Eukaryota > Metazoa > Arthropoda > Insecta > Lepidoptera > Erebidae > Eilema > Eilema griseolum. Next base: position 8,488,422 of record OY759236.1, read on the forward strand.
AGCAAAACTCAAGCTGGATACATGGTCGCTAGACGGCATTAATAGGACTAAAAATATTACTGAGAAAATGTGATTGTTCTCTGTCTATAGTTATTTTGGCATAGAACAGCCAGACTTTAAAATTAAACTAATGTATTTTCTAGCATAATAAACTATTTGTGTCGAAGAAAAATATATTATAAAGGTTACTAATAACATAATAAATTAATAGTAGAATAAATTTAACAGTCGAAACCGACATATGTCGAAGTTGGTCTCCGTTGTACATGGATTAGGGTAGCGTAAACGATACCATTCTGCACGTTTTCAATTTGCATAAATATTAGTGGGAGCAGTAATGTCATAAATATATTAGTGCGGTGATACAGATTTTATGGTGATTACAAAATTATAGCCACAGTCTGTTTAGGGAGCGAAATCACAACGATACATAATAACCTTTATGACTCCGGTTGATGTTCCCGAGTTTTTTTTAACCTCCCATAAGATTTTTCTTTGCGGTGAAAAAAATATGAGAACGTATAAAATGTGCAATTTTTATCAAGGGGTGCGGATAGTAATAAGCTTTTATGTTGAAAATGTGCCAATACAAAGGTTATCTCTCCCACCTCCAAGGGCTTTGAGCCATACAAACATATTTGAGGAATAATGTAAAGTCATAATATTATAATAATGAGGCAGGGTTCTGGGGCTCGGCGCAGTTTATAAAGCGACGTCATTCGCCATTGTTATGTTAGATCCTCGTATCATATATCATGTTAGTGTCATCGTATTAGCTTGTTCTTACCGTTGTTTTTACGTAGGTATATTTGTATTTATACTTTATAATATGGATAAAAATATCACAAAAGCTCAATAAAATCATCTGATCGATAAGATGAGTTTTATGTCTACCTACTATTACTTAAGACATCTGCGCCCGATCCTATTCCGTTGACCAGCAGGTATACTACCTAACAAGATAACTTAGCTTGGCGCCCCAAAGATATTAATAGGACCCCCTTCACATAGAAGCTTCTATAACTGTCTTACTCTAAAATTACTTTCTTTGTCTTGCGGGCTCAACTTCATTGTGGTTATTTCCCGCCCTAAACGCTATAAATCAGAAATACAATGCAATATTTTGTGTACTTTTATCCAGTTATTGTTGCGGCCGTATCATTGTGTTTATGTTTACAAAAAGTTAATGTCGTAATGTTAGTGTTTGACCATCATGGCATTTGTCACAAACATTTGTACTATTTGTTCTAGATCTTTTGTGACGACGAGGGTGAGCCACCGTTCATACAACAATTTGTCATAAAATAAAAAGATTTATTGCCAAGTCTCCAATGTTTGTACAATGTGTACAGATACTGTTTTAACAACCGTTATTCTTCCCTTTTATAGCGACAAATAAAATGAGTATAAACAGAAAGTAATATTCTACAAAAGATGAGAGCATTATTTTAGATACATATTACCTGGCTATGTGTTATAAAAGGTATCTTTATGGTGTCATTATTCAAGATAAGAAATAAATATATATTCGTATTGAACTCATAAAAGTCAAATAATGATTCTACTGGCATACGATTAATGGATATCAGTTTATGATTTGTCAGTAGTCCTTTGATATGATTAGCTACTTAGAAAAGTTTATTATAGAAATTAAGACATTCATCCTTGTGGATAGATAGGAGTTTATTGTAGCGTGAAAGTAGTTAGAAGGCAGTAATTGCAGACAGTATGTCTCTGACCATTATGGGTGCATCTCTCGACAGATGGGCGGCGGCAGAGCAAGGGTTGACCCAACATCTGTCATCCACTATCAATCACATACATTGTAAATATTGTTTGTTTGTACCGTTGACTTATTGTTTGTCGATACATCAGCCGGTTCCTGCTGAGTTCTGTCATTACTTGACTTTTGTAAAATAATGTGGCCGCGGAAGGGACAGTTATTAATTTCAATCATTTTCTCGTGATACTGACTGATTGTTAGTTACTTCGGAATAGGTGTGAGACTGTGTACATAATTCACCTAATGAATGAATATGAATAGGTAGATTTTAAACAAATAATGACAAGAATTAGATCATATCTAATGAAATTCGAAAAGATACCTGAATCCTATAATAAAAAGTCAATTTAGACAAGGAGTTTATTAGAGACTGAGAATACAAGATTTATGTTTTTTCCCTCCTGATGGAAATTGGTTACCGTGGCCTGTGAACGTGTGCAACACCAAGGGGATAACACTCGCGCTGCCAACCCTGTAAGCACTAGAGTTTATGTGCCGTCTGTGTAAAAGACAAAGCAGCACAAGCTTTTGGTCTTCTTACTGACAGTATAAAAACTCTCCAGTGAGCTCTGGCTATCCTACTTACCGCCGGGACCACAACACGAGGTTATTATAGCCGCGGAATTCAGTAGTGTGGAGGTACTTCCCCAGTCGGACTGCTCAATTGGACGGAAATACCGTCGTGTCCTACCTCCTCCTATAACACTTTATGAATTCTACTAAAAGTGTAAGCTACCTTTAGAAACTTTAGTATGTGCTTCAATTACTGCCTAAATTCAATTGGATTTTTCTTCTGAGTACTGTTTTAGTTGGGTAAACCTGTACGCTGTGTGCTTACAGTGTTTGTCCCTCTCCCTAGAAGTACGAAATAAATAGAACTCACAGTTTTCGCCTACCACAATAAAATGATAGACGTCAATATTTTTAAAATTCATGAACATTTCAATATGAGGGCGTTACCACGTTTTCTGCGCGACAGATGTCAGAGCATCCGCCCTCTTTGAGGAACCAGAAAAAGCCCGTCGAAGAGGCGTGGTAGTAATAAATCTAGTCAAAATATGCTCGACACAAACACTTCCCATAGCTCGCCCTATTAGAATAACAGTACAAATCGGTTTAATTTGTTAACAGGCGTTCAGAATGAATGTCACATGTCTCGCGCGGTATGCAACTCAAGCTTTTTATTTATTTAGTTTCGCTTTCACTAATTGCCGATGACGAAGTTTAATAGCTCGTGCACATGTTAATAGGTGTTTATCGTGTTTAAAAAAGTGTGTTAAAAGTTTCAAATGAATTTAAACTAGAGTTGTCGTAACTGTAAATAGATTGGTACGATTTATGATGGTTTTATTTAGACAGTGATGTAATTAATTAAGGCGTGAATTAAGTCGCACCGTTCATAATACGCTTTGTCATACACCTGTGACTAATCAACTATGCATTTATGTAAACAAATCTAGGAAGTTGAATTTAACTAACTTTTAAATTTTGTAACGATTTGTAATATATGTGACATCTTAATGAAAAAGCATTTATTTGACATCATAATTTTTTTTTCTGATGATTGAATTAGGAAATGAATAATGTAATTTATCAATAGCTATCACCTAGCTCTTGGGTTATATAGTAGGTTTTATAACGAGTCCCGTACATTAAATTTTGTTATATGCATCTTTTCCGTTTGATTGTCAGGGACAGGAAAGTTACCTACTTCAGATTAAAATACAGATAAGTCGGGAAAGAATTTATTAAGTTCACTATACTTCAGGAACCTAAAACCAATGCAGTTAACGTACGCTACGCAGCTGGCTGTTTAATTGATTGTGATGTCTATATGCGCGCAAACAAGATAATCTGTAACGCTCTTTACTCAGCCCGAGAACTGAATCCAAGACCTCACATTTGCACACAAAAATAAGCGCAAATTAATTTCAGGGGTCACGAGGACAGTCAGTCACAAAAAAGATATAACCTTAATTTATTGCCATGGATGACGATCAAAGCAGGCGACAGTCCCGGTGTTAGACTCATGTGTGACAGGGGTGCGATTTTTTTTTTGTAAAAAAAAAGTTTATAGTACGTGTAGCATCGGCAGGGTTGAAGTCGCAGACAGTGTGGCACCGAGTTTTTGTCCATTTTTTTTGTGATTCTGTGTGATAAATAATAGGCAATTTAAATAAGTTTTAGTGAAGGTTTTTTTTTATTATTTAAGTAATGTGATCGTACTCATTTCAATGTATTTTAGGAAAGCTGGACGCGTTTAGGATGAAAGTCGAACCAATCTTTAGGTTCAAATCAATTAGCAGGAGGTAGGACACGACGGTATTTCTGTCGCTATTGAGCAGTTCGACTGGGGAAGTACCTCAACCCTACAGAATACCGCGGCTATAATAATCTCGTATTGTGTTCCCGGCGGTGAGTAGGGTAGCCAGAGCTCACTAAAAAGTTTTTGTGCTGTCAGTGGGAAGACTAAAGGCTTGTCCTTAATGTTTCTTCTGCACTGACGGCATAGAAACTCTGTTCTTACAAGGGTTGGACTCCACTGGTGTTGCATACGTTCATAGGTAACGGTTCCATGAGGTGGGCCGTGTGCTTTTCTGTCACCTAAGTTGTATTATAAAAAAATTGCTTATTGCAGTCCACTGCTATACATAAGCCTTTCTTAATGTGTCATTACTCCCGATCCTCCGCGCTGCCGCATCCAGCCTTATTTAGTTTTTAGGTTATCCGAAGATTATGCTCCAGTGATTATTCAATGAACTCACATTTTAATGTAATCTAGTCGCAGTGTGCGCGTGTGTCGCGTCGGTCAGATTTGGGTACATTCAGATAAAGTCAGTAATCTCGACCCGAGACATGAACTAACATTACAAATATTTGTTTGGGCCCACGGCCTCACACCTCATAGGTACACAACCTACTTGATGAAATACGCACCTAATATAGAACTAGAATATTTTTAGAACCTCTAAGAGGTAGGCAGAGGTATGTAATTACAAGATTTTAGTTACTGAACTGCCACTAAAAATATACCAGTCGAAACCCTCACTCTTTGCTTCACATACCTATAAATATGTACCTGAGTATAGATTGTCCTAATGTAAATTATTAAAAATTGTTTCATAATAGGATCTAAAAATATTTATCAACCCGTGATTATATTTGAAAAAATGAAAGCAATGTGCTCAAATCCCGCATAATTAATTTTTCATATTTTGTTGAAAGGAAATAATGAGATCTGCCCCCGATTTAACGCCGGCAAAGGTGAAAAAAAAGGCATCGACGGAATCAACCAACGAGCAGGCTTTAATAAGATCTCGCAAAACCTGATCAATTTAAAATTAAAGCCACGAAACGTGTTTTTCGCCTATTTTATAAAAATCTCGGGATATTGGAACAATCTTCGACGGATAAGCTCGTGGGGGCCAATATTATACGCAGAACAGATGAGATTTTTAACCGCATATGCAAAAAAGAGACAATCTTTGCAAGATATTTTACGACCCAATCTTGAAGTACTGAAAACCAGGTACATATAGCAAGATAATACAGGTAATATAAACTTTATGCCCTGGTACTTACTAGGTACCTACCAAGCTTCTTTGATGATTTTTACGTACGAGAAAAAGTGACGGTAACCTAGAAACTAATAATATATAAGCTTTGAATACAAATGGAACTAAATCTGATGATGAGCGCGACTAATTCAATGACAAAAAATTTACTATCTAATAATCTTAAGCCTTTTTGGTGGCAGATAATGGAGAGATGATGGAATGTAGTTACCGTGGCCTATGGACGTGTGCAACGCAACATTCGCGTTGCCAACCACGTAGAAACCTTCTAATGAATAAACCTTTATGAAAATCTTTGAAATTTGTTATAAATTTATTAATAGATAGTATTTTATTTTTTGTGACCGAGAACGTAAACTTGCTTAACGTGATAAATAAAAATATAAAAATCGAACAGAGACAAAATGATGACAGCAATCGCTTAATGAACTAACGCACAATAGAGCTTTAATAATATAATGCACACAGTAGCATTTTAATCCCCCATTTAAATTCAATGGCAAAAGCGGCAAGTGCAAGGCCTAATCATCGCAATATAATGCTCCACCGACTCTGGAGGGTTGTTTTTTTACCGTGCGAGGGAGACAAAGCATTGTTTTATTAAAAAACATTATGCAGCAAAAGAGACGGATGATGCCTCATTCGAATTGACTTTAAATGATTGCCTGTATTGCTCTTTTTGTCCCTTTGTTGGAGGGTGATGGATTACAAATCGACGCCTTTATACCGGCTCACGTGCAATATTTAAAAAATGCTCTTAAATAACAGAAAAATAACATATCATAATAACAGCAAAAGTAATTTTATAATTTTTATAATAAGTTTTACGTCACAATGTGATTATGATTAGGTTATTTATTTTTTAATAAAAAATATCTATAAATTTGGAGGAAAAAAATATTTTAGAAAAAAATATTTTTATTAGACGTGTAACGATTACTTATTAATAACTGTAGTGTAATTGTATAAATATAAAATATAAATAAAAATTGTAGTGTAGGTAGTGTAACGATTAATTATATTTAATTAATTATGTAGATGAATCCTGGGCAGCAAGGCAACGTCAATGGCATTCTAAAATAACTACGTATAAACGCAGTAATTTATTTTTAATAATATAAATGTTCATGTTAGCCTCTTTTATTTCACTCGTAATCTATTTAAGAGCACGTAGAAGATTTTACAAGAAAAAATATTCATTTTTATTTAGTAGAGCATCTTTCTCTGTGTTTTAAAAGTGTCCCTCGCCGTGTGACTAATTGCGTAACTAAACATGCAGGGGGTGAGTAATCCGATATTGATGTGTTTGTAAAAACTATCCGATTAGCCCCGCACCCCATCCCGAGATGCCGAGCATTTGCAAGTGATAATGTTATTTAAATTGTTTTACACGTGAATTTATTTATTAAGGTTCTAGATTAGAATTTTTACTTGAGTGTTTTTTATTTTACAAAAATAACAATTAAAAAAACATAGAAGTGGATTTTTGTTTAGATATTATTATAATAAAATTAAAAATATGGTATCTATTTATGAAAAATAAAATAGAAAAAATTCAAGTAAAAATTCTAATAGATCTAGAACCTTAGTGATTTCGAATTTTAAATTTGAATTTACTATTCTATCGAAGACGAAAATGACCTTGGATAATGAATAATGCTCTGTGGGACGTAAAACTAATGCATTTTTGAAGTTCAGAAACAAGTAAGTTTTTAAGTTTATTTCTCTATCGCTTTAAATATGATGTGAATATGGATGCTTGCCGTGATATGTTTTTGTTTGGACATGCACTCATTAGTTAAAGAAGATGATTCATGAGGCGATAAATTGGTTTTAGGTTATTCATACATGTATTTAATTAGATCATACAATCTTGAATTACGGAAGTTCGTAAATGTTCGCAACAACGTAGGTACTATGAGTTCAGTTCTAATTCAAACAAAGTTTTCATTTGTTTTCTTAGTTCCTACCTCTACATCGAAACTCACTTTTAATACTATCGTATTAGAGTCTAAATTTAATCCAATATCAAATAGATTAAAACTTCGAAATTAAATTACACCTAGTTTAGTGTTTTGAGACCAATATTAATTCAGAAAACAAACTCAAAAACGATACTGCAGTAACGCGTCATCAATTAAAATAAAATTCGATTCGTAAAATAACAAAATAATATTTGCAATATGACATGTTATTGGCATAACCAACGCGGAGAATTGCGCGTCACGCGGGCGGGAGGTGAATAATCCCTAATTTTGTATACAGGCGGACACAAAAGTGCCCACATTACGTCACGGTACTCATGGTTCGATGGTCTGTGACGATGCACTGCGCTTTTTATTCACCATTCACTATGACACCATAAATTAAGTCATCGGCTAACACGTGCAATTTGCTATCATGTGTTAGTAACAAAAGCACAGAATAAAATTATATTGAACAAAAGTTAAATATAATTTATTGCACAGTTGTTTTTATCATTTAAAAATAGATGTACAGTCAGCGAGAAAAATAGCTAAATAAATCCTAAATGCAAGTCGTCTTAGCTCTGAAACTTTTAAGTACTTTAATCAGTTTATAAATTTCAAATGATAATAAAGTGTGTTAATGAAAACTGGTGATTTCCGAGTGGTGCTCATCGAGAATGGAATCCATCATTAATGAAAATTTAAGTCAAGGTGGAAAAAAATACTATCCATTGTTTGGGAAGATTATTACATTAATTTCTTAACTATCACTAACCTTCAACTCGCTTACTAACCTGTATAAAAGGTGAGATAACAGTAAAGAAAACTCGCTCTTGAGCTTTCTGTTCTGCCTGCCTCCGAGGGATCGAACCGTGATGATACGTATGTATGTGATAATAAATGAAATAAAATACACTCTGAAAATATTACTCTTGTTTTTAGTCTCTCGTGTAAAAAAAGATTCCGAAGCTTTTGCTTAACGTACTATTAAGATGCTTATCTTATTTAGGTATATATCTACGGAATCTTGTAATATATATAAAAGAGTCATTCGAAATTCAATAAATTCGAGATCGGTTACATCGCAAATAAAAACGAAAAGAGTGCATTTATTTACCTCGCTAAATCCCTGTTAGGTCTCGTATCTGCGAGTATAGGAGGCGCTACATATCTTCATAAAAATAAAACGCGCTGAGAAATGAGTCGATCGTACGAGCACGCGTCGCCAACGAAATGAAACGAGAACTCCCTTTATTTTATTTACTGGCCGGGTGGAGTTTAAAACGGGATTTATTCGCCAATATAAGAGATCCGAGGAGAGCCGCGCTGGTTCACGGAAACGAATCGATGTGATTGGAACATGTCACTTTATTAACATCGTTCAAGTCGATTCTGCTTGGGTAAATTTTTCCAGATTTTTGTCAGCGTGAGTTGTACATTGTTAGCACAAACACACACATACATACCTACACACTTACGTAGTCGTAAGTTTAAAGTTTGTTGTAATAGCTACTAATGTACATAAATATATTTAATAAAAAAAGACTTATATCTTACCCACTACTCATAAGTGTAGTGTGTAACACACGTTTCACCAAGGTCATAATTATTGTATAACGTTAGATCACTTACTCCAAAAATTTAGTTTAGTTTTGTTTGGAACCATTGCACCATTTAGAATGTGAATATCAAACGATATATGCACTAGTCTTAAGAAAATTTACCGGATTTGTTCTTTTGAGACAGTAAACAATTATTCTTTTTTTTTTTAATCTATCGGTTGGTCTACCATGCTATATAGGTGTATATCTCCATCCTTCTTTCTCGCCAAGACCGCGAACGGTATAGCATGTTATGGTAAGACAGCGGTGAACATCTTATCTTAACCTTTATTTTATGATGCTTCACCAAATAAAATGACTATCGGTTTTTTTTATACCATGGGATGGGAAGTGGTTACCGTGGCCTATGGACGTATGCAACACCAGGGGAGTCACAATCGCGCTGCCGACCACGAAGAAACCTTCTGTTGCCCCTCTTGAAGAACCACAGCTTGAGTGTGCGTGCGATGAAGTTTCTTTCATACTGTACAGTGCGTACCGTCTCAGTTCGCAATGTGTGAGGATGAATTCCCTGCCTATAGCGAGAGGTGCGATGATAGAATGTAGCTGTGGGTTGTTATTAATCATATCAACCCCAAAGTAGCTCGTAAAAACACAAAATTTTAATGTGCACTAATAACGCTTACCTTACCAGAGCTACCCAGACTGGTAAGGTAAGGCTCATTTCATGCTATTATTAGCTGGAAGATAGTTTAACATAAATTTTACAATTTTACAGTCTTGTTCCTGAAAAAGAAAAATACAAAAACTAGCCCATCTCCTCTTGTGGGTCTGGTAGTACAGTAGTGACTAGGTCACTACATCATGAAGATCGAATTGAAACTAGTTTTCAACAACTTCTATTCTAGAATTTAACTAAAGTGAAGTTTTATGACTTTGACGCTTTATGCAAGCACTAAACTTTTAATTTGAGATTTTTTTTCATTAACCCGGGTAAACAGTTGATGTTGGAATATTGTACACCACATTATGAAAGTTCTTGTAATATGACCCTCATTACAAGAAGAACACAGTGCGATACAAGATCAATAAATTAGAAAAAATGATCTTAATTTTGCTAGATGGCATTACACCATTATCAGAATCCAAAAGAACAAACAATTTACAAAAAGGGACTCACATTTAAGTTTCTCGAGCGGCTCGTGATGTAACGGCGCATGGGAGTGATGTAACGGCGCATGCTGGGGCTCGTGGTGTAAAGGGGCCATGAGGCTGGATATCGCCGACCCCACCGACGCAGCCACTGACTCGTGCAAGTGCCCCCCTCCATGGAGTTCAAGCTCTGATAGACAGAGCCCGTTCTCGCTTAGCGGCTCCATGCCAGCCGCTAGCGCCTCCTTGTACACCCGGAGGTGAATGTTGATGCTTTTGGTGACGGTGGTAGAAACGCCGCGCAAGCGACAGGACAACGTGAGCGGAGACTCACGCGCTGGACGCCATTATTGGTGACACTGGAAAGAAATATATTTTGTTAGTCTTGCTAAATAGTCATACGTCATAAACGACTGCAACATTAAAAGTAACTGTCACTGGCACCTTGTTACCTAGAAAAAGCCGGTCAAGTGCGAGTCGAACTCGCGCACCGATGGATCCGTAAGTTAAGCTACATAAACGGTAATGTATTTTGAATGTGTTTATTTAGAAGTTTACGTTATAGACCTGAATATGTAGAAAGAATTTCAACTTGATAGTTCCACGTATTCCTGAGACAAATGTCTTTACTGACAGATAGACAGATGGACAACGAAGTGATCTTATAAGGGTTTCGTATTTTTCTTTTTAAGGCACGGAACACTAAAAAGGGACATGGAAAGTCAAGAATCGGAACTGTCCACTTAAATTTTTATTTAAATTTTATCTTTGTCTTTGGAGTCTTAAGTCTAGAATTAACATTACATAAACAATTAACTAACCCTATAAATCTCCAATAAATAAGTTAAATACAAGCTTCAAACAACAATTTCCAGCCAGAACAAAAGTTCCAGAGAGTATATATCAATTTCAGTAAAAAAAAGACATGATTTAAAACTCTAGACTCGGTGATGTTTGAGCAGTAAAAAAACAAACGCCGTAAAAAATGCGCTGATGGAGATATATCACTTTATAACTTTCATATTTCAAATAGCCTTGCCTGAGTGAGCAGTGTTTTCAGTGAACACATAAAACCTCCGTAATGGCTAGGAAAGGTGAAGGAAAAAAGGGAAAATACAGCTGATTTATAGCTTTAATTGCCTTTTTAAATCGCCATAGTGTCTATCTGGCGACGGAAATTCAATATTCAGCAAAACGAGTAAAAATGTTCTGTCGAAGCGCCAATGATGACTTATTCTGCGATTGCCGCCAGAATGTAATGTTGTTTAAGGAACGTGGACTTTTTACTTACACTTACTATATCTGTTATAACCGACGAGATATGTAATTATGAGAGTACATACATACATATAATCACGCATTTATACTCGGTGCGTTAGGCAAAGGTGAATTAACTCCCACATTTTACCAGTCATGAAATTCGGTCCCACGTAATAGGGAGTGAGCCTATTGCCGTCTTGTTGACTCAAGCCATGTATGTGAGACTAAGTCTGGTCTGTATATATCTGTCTGATGTTAAACAGCCCACAGGGATGCGGTGGCCCAAATTAAAGCCGCGTGGTTCCTGTCACGCGGCTTTAATTGAAATCCAATAACATTCCTCATATCTGAAAACAATCAGCAAAGCAAAAACAACAGCGTCGGTAGCTTAGTGGTTTAGGAGTCGGCCTTTAAGTCAAGAAGTTCCGGGTTCGAGTCCTGGTCGTTACACTATCGACATAAACGCACTCCTAACACAAGCTATATAGCTTATCTGGAGGGGTTAGAGAGAATATTAGTAATTTGGATTATAATATTCTTTAAAAAAACAATTACCTATTATCAAAACAGTTGTAAGTATGTACCTAAAAGATGTATGCCAAATCAAAAAAAGGGCTGTTTGCCCATTTAAAAAAAAATGCGTAGATACCTAATGAATTTTTTATTTATATTTTTCAGGTTGGCTACATGCTATCGCTTAGGTACCTATAAAACTGCAACCGCTTAAGCTGTTCCATTTTTCGCTTACAAACAGCAGGATCTTGTTATCATCTTTCATAATACAAACATAATAATAACAAATGCAACCGATAAAATGTCTCGCACAAGGCGATTGTTATCTTGACTAGGTGGTGAGAAATTAGCCGAAGCCAAGGCAGCAATCGAGTCGCTTGAGCCACTCTCATCCCTTTAAACCGATGTAAAGCCTTTTTTAAGCCCAAAGATTTAAGTTGGCGAAAGTGCTTCGCTCTATTAAAACGCAATTTTGTTCGAATTTTACTTCAAAGTTGGTTTGGTTTGATGGATTCGTGTAGAAATCGAATGTTAATGAACTCGCCCACACATTTTTAAATGCGCATGATCATCATATTTATTTTTAAAATATGTATAAATAGGTAGACAAATATGTAAATTTTGGGGTTTTCATTTTCTTTATACGATCGCTAATCCTAACCGCATCCAAAGCTGTATGCACTTTCAAGCCTTTCCACTCGTCCCCTCGACTATTCATTGCTTAAAAAAGCAATGAATAGTCGAGGGGCTTTTGAATTATGTCGTTTATAGTCTAGTCTAGTCTTAGTTTCGTCGCACATCTTATGAATTGGTACATATTTAGTTCGTTTCTACAAGTTTCATAGTTTCATAAAAGCATTAATTTTATTTAAACATTGCATAAATATCCAAAACCTCGTTTTTTTATACCACTTAGGTGACATACAAGCACACGGCCCACCTGATGGAAAGTGGTTACCGTGGCCTATGCACGTGTGCAAAACCAAGGGAGTCTCACTCACGCTGCCAACCCTGTAAGAATAGAGAGTATCTATGCCGTCAGTGTAAAAGACAAACAAGACAAGCTTTTGGTCTTCCCATAGTACAAGAACTCTCCAGTGAGCTCTGGCTACCCTACTTACTGCTGAGAACACAAAACAAGGTTATTATGGCGGCGGTATTCTACAGGATATTGCTAAAATAAGCAAATACAAACAAACAAATACATTACAAATAGTAAGTTCCAAGATATAATTCGCGAGAAGTCCCGATACCTAGTATAATTAGAAATACATTTTTATCATAATTAGCTATGACATAACTATAGAAAACGTGTTTATTGTCGATATCAAGTAAGTATCGTGTATAACATGTAAAAAATATCACTACAAGTTCGTTCGACAACATAATGATCGTGTAAAACACATGTCACCCTCAGATAGCGGTGTCGGTAAATATTTGATAGGAACTATTTGTCCCGGTATCTTCGATAACGTGATGTAGCATTGTCATTGATAGCGAAACCGTTGACATCGGTAAGAGAACGTTCGATCTGTTGATAACATCTGTTTATGTTATTCGTGAGACAGTTATTCTCGTGTAAGCAGACTAGGGAATTAGGTATATTCAGCAAACCTAACAAAAGATTATCCACGCGTAAGTAGGTATATTCAGCCAATCCAACAAAAGATTATTCCTATATCCACGAGTATATTGGTAACGTACCAGTGACCTACAGAATCCTATTCTCTGAATGAAATATAGTCTGTGTTCTTTTAAGAAGAATGCAACCGCCAGGTAGATTTTTCTCTACGTATACTTATTAAAATTTGAGCGGAATTCATTTGCTTTATTTGAAACAATTGAAACATTAGAAGCTCATGAAGAATGTTAGCATAGAAGCAGTTGGCAGGCTGTAGTCTCTGTCTACCCCGACCCCGGAAGCGAATAGGCGTGAGCATAATATGTATATGTGTGAACAATTAAACAAACAGACACAAATACATTACAGTTAACTGGACTTGCGTTGTGCCCTTAGGATGAGTAAGACCGGTAGGGTTTTTGAAGACTAGGTACTCCGCTATCGAGATCATTTTTTTCCTTCTATTAGTTGTAACAAATGAGATGCCACTCTTTACTGTCTGTAGTGGAAAAAGATACACATACAGCTTTCAGGTTCTATTCATGGTTAATTGTGTGATAGTGTGTAATATGCTATATTATGCTATGCTTAAATTAGGAATAAAATTATGTGAAGCTGTTACTAATACCATGTGTGCGTTTGAGTAAGTGGCGCTACATCGGGGTTTTTATTACGTTTTCCCGTACAAAGTCAGAATGGGATGCTAGTGATCCATGTCATCAATCAATTTCCGTACTTCTCCTTTCCGCCTTAATATAACCTTTGAGTACCATTTCGGAGATTTGCGAGAGTAAATATGTATGCCTTTTTACTTCAGTGGACACACGCCCTGAGCATGGTCTTTGATTTGAAATACAAATTTTAGAGTTTTTTTTGATAGGATGGAAATAGAGGAGAAAATGGGAGAAGTATACTGTCGTGTTATTTATAAAAAAAATCTTGATGAAAAAATGAATCATCAAGGACAATGATTCCTCATAGGTTGTTGTGAAAAAAAATCATGCAGCGTAAAGGTGTACTGCGTTATAAGAAAAACAGTTGAGAAAAAAAGGGGAAAATAAGAAAATAGAATTTAAAAATACCAGATTTGATCAAGTATACCAAAAAAATGTGGCAATTGCTCACGAGGTCTACTGTTTACTGAACTACTAGTTATTACTATTATTATTCACGAAAACAGGAGTAAAATTATAGACCGACGTCATGTCAATTTATCTGTGTTATCAATATAACACGCTGATAAAATTATCATTTCGCTGATAGGGACCGCGGCGCGCCGACACCTAATTTTTACTTACGGTTATTTTTAGTTAGATACGAGCTCCATGTATTAAATCAACTTGCTAGTAACTGTACATGAGCCTAGGAATACCTCAGAGGGTATGGAAGAGGTGTATTAACACTCATTTATATTATATTGTAATATTTGATCTCATGTACGAGGCGCGCCGACTTAATTTTTTTTTTTTGTTTTTTTCTCTTTCTCTTTGTTGTCTTAAAACATAGATTTCGCTAACAATTTTTCTCTAACAATTTTTTATTTCTTCTTTTTATCCAAAATACAACTAGACCACCTTTTGATTCCCAATTGCATTAAAAGTACTAAAGACCAAAAAAAAGAAATGCCCGCTGAGTTTCCTGTCGGAGTCTTCTCAGGTCGGGGCCGCGTTTCGAACCGGTGCCGGTGGTCCATTTACTAAACTGATATTCATGTTCCTTTTTTGTTGACGTTTTGTAAGTGCCGATATAATGGTCTATACAGAATAAATGATTTTTGACTTTGACTTTGACTCTTTTATACAAATTCATCGATACTGTTTTTTTTTGTAAATACATACATATTATACATAGAAACACCCAGATCAATGCAAATACCCATATTCATGCATACAAATATTTGCACTGAGCGGGGATCGAACCCGCGCCTCTTGCGTAGCAGTCGCGTTCACTACCGCTACGCCACAAAGGCTTATGAAGATATAGGAAGATTGTATATCTACTTTTATGTTACTTTGGTGGTAGACGAGCACATGGCGCACCTGTCTAATAAATATTCTAAAACATTCTTACACAACTCTATCTAGACCCATACTAAGCATAGCTTAACTTTATGGAATCTAGAATGCGAAAAAATATACTTAGATACGTTTTTTTTTGTAATGTTACACTACATTACAAGACGTTACAATTTATGAGCTAGTACAAACAACGGTCTTATCGCTAGGAGCGATTTCTTACAGACAACCTGTGACAATAGAGTCTGAGCATTGGAGTCATGCATGGGCAATTAAGCAGTGTATAAATGTCAATTTTGATATGTCTAATTTTGGTATAATATGTGTGTTCTACACATATTATACCAAAATTAGACATATCAAAATTAGACATATTCATTCATACAAATATTTGCACTGAGCTGGAATCGAACCAGTGGCCTCTGCATAACTATCTACCGCTACGCCACAGATGCCAATCGAATTGAGAGTTGTTACCGTGGCCTATGGACATATGCAACACAATGTACGTCACACTTGTGCTGTTGATCCTAATACGGCAAGTATGGTTGCCATAGCCTTTGACCGAGGTGTTTCCTTTTGCGTGGGATATGCCTGTCAACCTCACCATCGGCAACCAAAGCGACCCACAGGCGGCGTGCGTTTTAGTCGGTTCGAGTCCGACATAACCTCCTCCACCAGCTCCGGGGGGAGGTATCAGTGGGGATTTTGCGCACGTAAAAAAAAAAAAAAGGGTTTTCCTTTCATACTTAATACTGATCTATGTCTCTCCCCAAGGGATTCTCTGACCTCAACTCACCTGCAGAAATGATGCACTAGACGAGTGTTATTTTAATGCGATTACTTACATACATAGGTACATAAATATAATCACGCCTTTATCCCCGAAGGGTTAAGCAGAGGTGAATTAACACCCACATTTCACCAATCATTGTTTTTGGTGAGGAGCCTATTGTCGTTTTCCGTGCACTTTGTCGACTTGAGCCATGCATCTGAGGCTGAGTCTGAGCTGTATATCTGTCTGATGTTAAACAGCCCTATCCTTTAGTCGCCTTGTACACCGCATGGAAAGAGATGGCCCAAATTCTACTCTACCGGGAACTACACGACTATACCACCTATTGTATACGGTTAACCGGCTGAACATATCTGGTTGAAATATGGGAATAGATTACTGTCTGGAATAATACTGGAATAATAATTTAATAGTAAAGTTTGCCTGGACGAAATCGTGTAAAGCGATAAGGCTCTTGTCTTCTCAATTTTTGTAACATGAATAGTGCAATAGGCATACAATAAATTAGGTTCCATAGCTTGCGGGAATGGTATCATAATTCCACGCAGGCGAAGCGACGGGCATCAGCTAGTAATTAATATGTTTGAATTTTTACTAATTATTGAACATTAATTTACAAAATAATTATCTGTTTTATCATCTGTAAGCACATTATTTTCATAACTGTATTATGTATATACAGCTAAATGATGTTTTTGAAATAATGAAGCGGCTTATGTTTATTTGTTCAATTAATTAAACCCTGCAAAGAATTATCAGAAATGGGTAAAACACTTGTTATATTATCACGTATTTAGCTTTAGTTAATCCTAATACCGATTAGTAAGGTACACATCATGTCTGCTAATATCCATACAATATTATGAATGTGAAAGTAACTCTATCTGTGTCTCTGTATGTTACGCTATCACGCCTAAACTACTGAACCCATTTAGATGAAATTTGGTACAGGGATAGATAATATCTTAAAAAAGGACGTGGGCTGTGATTGGTCGCGATAATTGGCATCCACGCAAGCGGGGAAGCGGGCAAAAGCTAGTTAAGATTATATAAGGCCCCACTAAAAATTTCACGGTTAACCAGGGGTCCTTATAGTTTTTTTTTAATACCACTTAGGTGGCAGACTAGTACACGGCCCACCTGATGGGAAGTTTATAGCCCGATTCCCGAAAGTCTCCTCCTATCCGTGGCCCCAAGACGAGTATATAGACAAATTTCAAATATCCAAGACGTGTTAAGCAGACCCCGAACTCCGAGATGAAAGCTTCGGAGGCGACTGGGGCTAACGTAAAATAATGATGAAGACGTGTACAATGTGAAGGTACATGTAGCACAGTTGATACTTTAAGGGTGCTTACAAAAAGAAATAGGTTGTCGGTTCCGGCAAACCGGAGCCGATGCGGTGCGAGTTTAAACTAGTCGTGCTAACCGGCTACCGCACCGGTAAAGCGCACACGGAGCAGGGTAAATAAGTTTGTATGATGGACAGTTTTTATATATCTTTATGGTACCTATATTTTGTTCATTTCCTTTCTTGTTGAAATCTATATTATGTATATATTATTATCATAAAGCTGCAGTTTGTTTGTTTGGTGGATAACATAGGTATCATAAAGAAATATGAAAAGCCCGAAGGTGAGGTTAACCGGCACAATATTCTTCGCACCACGGCCGACTCAGGGCCATCTCTCTCTATCTGGTCCACCTCAGGTGTGGGAACCACCAAGTTCCCCAGTTCATACTCGGAATCGGGGAGACGCGCAAAGCCGGGTGTAGCCGCCTGTCATTCTAGCAGAAGCGGCATGCTTCTGTTAGGATGACAGTCACCCCCAGGCCTGCGTCATGGGGGGCGGAGGTCATTCATCGACCTCCGACACTCGAGTTGCCTCAGTACGCGGGCAGCCTGGATTAAACACGGACGTCCCGATTTGTCCATATTAAACTATGATGCTTTATAGCTTTGTTTCAAATTTGGAATCAACTTCAACAGAAAAGTTTTTTTTATTGTTTTTTGCAAATTAAATCACATTTATTTTGCATAAAAACATTGTCTGACATGATGTTATGAAATCATGTAAGTCTCAAGTATTTTATGTCAAAAATGTCAAGATGCAAAATGACAAAATATTAATTAATAGGATTTATACATCAGTATCAAAATAATCGGGATATTTACCATGTTGCATCGGAAACTCAAAACAATGCAACATGGTAAATATCCCGATTATTTTGATACTAATGTGAGTGACCATGATAGTTTAAATACCTATTTAGGCTTAATACAATTTGTTAGAGTCAAGATATTAATTAACTTATCCATTTTCAAATGACAAAATAGACTAATTTTAATAAAGAGATTCAATCAATCAATCAATTAGCCCATCATAGTCCACTGCTGGACATAGACCTCTCCCAATGTTGGGAGGCTTTGGCCTACTGTTCCCACCCTGGCCAGACGGGTTGGTACAGGGTTTTATTTCGAGTTTTCCTTTTCTCGCAGTGATATCGTCTGCTTACTTTTCCATCAGTCGCCTCTTACGACTCCCTACGGATGAGATGGGTGACTGAGAAAGAATACAAGTATCACAGATACTTGTATTCTTTCTCAGTCACCACACAGATGTGAATGAAAGATTATGTAATGAATAAAGAGATTATGAATGTCTATATTATTTTCTGTGCATTGTTTATCGTAAGTATGATCATTCGACGTTTGATTCAACAAGAGCTACTACTATATACAATTTATCAAGTACACTTCGGTGATAAATAGTCGGCACTTCATTAAATACAAAAGACACTAAACAGTACTTAACTTACATGCAAGTTAGTACTGTAGCGAGAGAAAAAAATACATTTTACACAAAGCCACCGAAGATAAATTTGCTTAAAACGACAATTACTGTAACTATGGACTAACATAAGTACGAGTAACGTGAGGGCGACTAACGTAAGAACGACTAACGTGAGGACGACTAACGTAAGAACGACTAACGTGAGACGACTAACGTAACAACGACTAATACGATTAACGTGAGGACGACTAACGTAAGAACTACTAATACGACTAATATAAGGACGACTAACGTAAATATCACACTGACATAAGTAAAAGGCTTACGACTACTACTGTAAGTATAAAATAATAATGTAGGAAGTATTTAATTAAAACTAAGAGTAATTACTTATACTTTTATCAACCTATGTCTGTGTATCTGTCAGGGTCAAAGTAATATCTTATACCTAGTTATATGGATACTTATGATATATATTTATAAGTATTAACTAGGTATCTATGTTATCTTAATGAATTATGTGCATAAACGCCGCATATCAAATCTGCAAAATTGTTGTATCTTTCATATTCGCAGCTATGTTATGGATTTTCTCACAGCCATATTCTTTTGATATAGCATACAGGCTGTTGCCCGCGACACCGCCCGCGTGGATGTCGATCATCGCTACCAAACATCGTCTGTACCAAATTTCACCAACTTTGATCAGTGGTTTTGGCATGAAAGCGTAACATACAGACAGACAATATTATAGACAGATTTACTTAGCATTTATAATATTAGTAGAAATTCTCTTACTATTATTCTTATCGAATAACAGTTCAGTTTTTTTTTTCTAATTTTATTCTATAGGTAAACAGTCTACTGTTTTTGAAGGCAACTAAGAATATTAAATAAGTACTAGGTGTTGTCAGTGTCTCCACTCACATGAACTTCTTTTCGTTCCCGGGAACGGAAATGAATGAGTTTCAGGATTGCAGTAGTTAAATACCTACCTATTTTAAAAGTTATCCAAAATAATACCTATCCATGTTTAAATTTCAGCTAGATTCTTTCAACCGTTTCAAACTTTGACATTTATAATAGCAACAGAAATGGCAATAGCAGGGTTCAATTCGTACATAGTTTGATTTATATTCTGAGAGACAAATTCCAGAGCATACAGGAAAATCTTTCTTGCATGCATGATAAAGTTGTAAGTGATTGTAGTTCCTACGTGAGGCAAAGTTAGCGAGTGCAAAAGTTTCGAACTTATGAAACACTACAGACAATCAAGAAGTATCTACATATTAGCTGATACCCGCCCGGGTGGAACTTGGGTTACTTAAATTTTGGTCATATCTTCGGTTCTACTCAACCACTTGTGATCAAACAAATGTAAGACTTTGTATCTGGCTAAGAACTTTCTAAGAAACAGAAGTCGTTTTTTTTATACAACTTACGTGACAGACACTCACACGGCTCACACTCGCGCTACCGACCCTGTAAGCTTAAAGAGTTTCTGTGCCTTCAGTATAGAAGGCAAAGCAGGACAAGCATTTGGTTTTCTCACTGACAGTGCAAAAACTTTCCAGTGAGCTCTGGTTACCCTACTCACCGCCGGGAACACAACACAAGATTATTTTGGATGCAATATTCTGTAGGGTGGAGGTACTCCCCCAGTCGGATTGCTTAATTGAACAGAAACACCGTCTTGTACTAACTCCATCAGCAGCTTCTTTAGTAGTTTTGCGTCTACCTCGATCTCGAAGCAACTTACAAACATACAATTTAAATACATAATATGAGTTTTAGATCTAGACTCTAGGCCGGCCATGAGGTTCAAGCGCTCGTCTATTGTTTAAAGATTGTTTTAATCGCCTAATAGACGCTACCCGTGACCAGAGGGCTACTTTATTCCTTACGCAGAGAATTGGTATTGCAATTCAACGTGGCAATGTCGCTAGCCTTCTAGTGTCCCTTTCAATTGTGTGAACTATAGGTTTGTATATATTCTGTTGAGTTCTTTTTATTTTATTTGGATTTTAATAACATTCATAAGTATACAACGGTTTCGGACTTTTCGCGACTAATTATGAATTCACATTAAGTATGCGATAGTTTAATAACAATATAAATAATCTATAACTAATAAATTTTAAATAACAGACAAGATTTCCAAAAATATCTTTTTTTGGGTTTGAAATCATTAATAGTATAGGTAGGCAGAAACCAACCCATTTTTAAATATTTCCTATGTATAGACGGCTACTTCACAATTATAAAATATGTTATTTATTTAGTTTAGTTTATTTTAGTAGGTACCGAATAATAGCTTTAAGTTTTAAATTTCATTTAGTATTATTTATGTATTGTACAAATCTTATAGAATAAAAAATGTATAGTAGAATATTGCTGCCAGTGTAATTCGTACAAAGTCAACAGAAGATTTTTTGGAAAAATCACTCCTAAGAATCATAGAATCATAAGAATCATCATGCTTATTGTAGGTACTATTGTTAAGTATTTTGTACAAACCAAATAACTATTCCTTAATTCATTGAACAGTAAGATGAATAATATTTCATATACTATCTACTTTTACTTATAAATAAATAAAGTAATTTGTAGAAATACATCTTACACATATACAAATAAAACTGAAGTGTCTGTTTGTGATATTAAAATATCAGATTTTTAATAAATGCAATATGTGTGCATGAACGATACCTAGACATAACAAAAAAATAACAATTGTTAATTATTTGTCTGCTTGTCTTTCTGTCTGTTTGTTCCAGGTAAACTCCAATGTGGCTGCGCTAATTTGGATGGGTTTTTACTGCAGATTGCATAAGTTTTTATGTCCTAATATAATTTGGCATACATATCCGGGCGTAATAAACTTTACCAAACGCATTGTTCTTATTGCATACTTAAGTCAATATCATGTAAGTTATATTTTTGGATCTGCTTTTGATGTTTATAAGGCATATTGGCATATTCAATATATAGATATCTTTTAAACACCCACATTTCACCAATAATTGTATTCAGTCCCACGTAATAGGGGGTGATCCTATGTCCGTCTTCCGGGCACTATTGTTGACTCGAGCCATGCATCTGAGGCTGAGTCTGGGCTGTGTACATATATCTGTCTGATGTTAAACAGCCCAATCCCTTAGTCGCCTTGTACGACACCGCACGGGAAGAGATAATAGTAAGAGATAATTTTAATTCACCTCTGCCTAACCCTCCAGGGATAAAAGCGTGATTAAATGTATGTATGTATATCTTTTAAAATGAACACCTAACTTTGTTTTTTTTTCATAACTATCCAGAAATAGTAGCTCCGCAGCTGAGTCCGACTCTGTTATATTTTAATACTAAGCAGTTACTGAAATTTAAATGTCCGTTTTGGCGATGTGTTTACAATCATTACAATATTTTAATATCATTAGATATACTTTTGAGATTTAATAAGCTTTAGCGCAATAAAATATGCTTCTTGATCCCTATGTCCACAGTAGTGTAAAAAATATGCCTACAAACTTATGGCAGCTGAAAATTAATAAATATGACAACTAAAATATGCCACTATAAATTTATGCCAATAAATTAAAAGTAATAGTCTCTAATTATATCTATAATTTAAATCTTTGTATTTATATCAAACTCTAGCTGGTCCCTGTGGCTCCGCTTGCTTGGATATCAGTTATTTATAGCAACTTTTAGTCACATTTCCGGATCTCCTCAACCGATTGTGATCAAACTTACTTAAGATTTTAAGTCTTACTAAGACCTTTCTATCAAAAAACTGCATCAAAATCGGTTTGGTAGTTTGTACAATTTTTTTATAAAGAAGTCTTTTAGAATCATTAAAATAATATACCTAACTCGAGTCTTTTTTGTCAACTATCTCACCTACCTCTTTACAATTTATTTTTCTCACCACATATTTGGAATTTACATTTTTTTAAGTATGTCAATACAAATTAGTCAATAAATTAATTAAATAATTCACCCCTGACCCCGTCCCCTTACTTTACAATTATATAATAGTATAGATATGTAGTTGAATCAGTCAGTAAGTTGAACGCCTAGAACATTCAGCGTCGGCATACGCTAGCCCGTGAATAGTAATAAGAAAAGACAAATGTAAATTACGGGCCGCTCTCGAGGGAGAAAGGCATAATTATGCTTTAATATTTTGCACGTCCCGTCCCGAAAATTAAATATGTATAACTACACATCTACGAAATATACGCACCGTGTAGTTTAATAGTAAAAAGACCATTATCCATCGCATTTTTACAATGTGTATGATGTTAGCTAGAATATCCATTTTTAAAAAACTCAATGACATGTCGCGAGAATCGAACTCGAGACACAGGGACCATACTCGCTCCCTACAGAGGTAGACTATCTGTATTTTGTTGGAATAAAATTTCAGTAAAAGATGCATCCTAGTTTCTTCTCCTAATATCATAAATGTGAAAATTTTGTGAACATGTTTGCTACAACGGCTGAATGGATCTGACTGAAATTTGGTAAAGGGATACAGTATAAGTTAGTCCAAATTGACTATTTTTCATTCCTGGTATAAGTTCCTATTAGTTGCGGAAACGAGTTCAGAAGTCTAGGCGAGGTCGTAGGAATTATCTGACACCTATATAATAAAACTCACCTACTGCCATGGTAAGTAGCCACGTGGAATTTCTTTTACATTTTAAAAGTAGGTAAATAAGCAATTTACTTTTAAAACATCTAACAGCGGTAAAGTGGCCATATTTAGGTGCATTCTTTTTCAACATAGTTTATTCACTACTTTTTACTGGATCTTATATTTAGACAGCACAAAAGTAAAAATCCTTAAGTATAGCTGTATTTTATTTACTTTCCCATTCATGAACTCTATTTTTGTTTGTTTAATTTTAGAAAATATTCACCCATCTCTACTCACATTTAGATTAGTTTTGCATAATGTATTGAACAGCTTGTTAACAGTTGAATCTTCAGCAAACATAGCATTAGATTTTTATAAGAATAATTCAATTTGAAATTACATTTAAAATAGGTACTTAATGTTCAACTTTCTGAAAACTATTTTGAGAAGAAATCATCTCTTCCTAGAAGCATGAAAGCAACAAATTACAATCTGTGGACACTATATGACAGGGCTGATGTAAGTAAACATAATAATTCAAAAATTTCCATGATCCACCTGTCATCAGCGAGCCGCGCGACAGAGATACTCACAGCTAAATATCAGAGCTGGACAGATGATGATGCGGTCGCCGATGACTCCTCGGAAAGCTGACTTTCACAGCGTGTGTACACCAAATCCGATGATATCCGTCATAATCTGGTACAAGCCACGGGATTACGCGCGTCCTCCCGCGCCCGGCCGTCACCCACTAACGTAAACACAGAGAACAAACCGAATCCGATACCGATAAATCAAAGCGCGCGATTCCGGCGACGTCGCTTATCCGTTAAATCCTGTCGGGATCGCGTAAAAAATACTAGTATTAAAAACTGTCTTAAGTGGGCTTACGTACGCGGCGCGGTGCGGCCCGCGTTGGCTCTAATCTCGGCCACTTCCCGGAGCAATTTGAACCTAACTCCACCACTCTATACATCATCCGGACTCGCCCGCCCACCGCGAGACTTACAAACGCGCGGACCCTATATATTCCTCTCGCTCGCACACACTAAAACCGTACGTCTCTATCTCCCTCCCCCTGAAATCTCGCCACACTGAAAATTCAGTGCGTGGTGTGGCGGGGCGCGGGACGGGGGACGCAGTCAGCTGGCCGAACTTGTGCGAATAAAATCGACTTTTTATCGGCTCGATGACGCTTCGTGACGTCACTGTTTACTTCTGTCCGTGAAGTGTGGACACTAGATCTTTGACGGACTACTGTGACGTACTATCATTCTTTTTTGTTATTGTTGGGTATTTTATTTCTTGTTTTAAAACATGCTAGACTTAATAAGATGTGTAAGTGTACGTGTGTCTGTACCTAAGGATGTTAGATTCTTAACATTTAAGTAAGTGACTACAACTATCCGTATTAGTTATAAAATCAACTTAAATGTTTAGGGATGGAATTTATCTGTGTTCTATTAAATTATTATAAAGAAATATTTTATTGGTGCAATATGTTTTACTTATAGCACAAAATAATTGCATTTTAAATCGCGGCGTGCACCCGAGTGGGGTGCAATAAATCGAGGCGCGCTCCAACTCGCTACGTAAACAGATCGCGCGCATTAACCGCGTCGGCGTACATAAAGAGAGCGGTATAAATATAAAGTTCCCACTCGCCGCCGCGCAAACTTAGCTAAACAACGCCATAATTGCCTTCATTACTTAAATTACTGAAATTATTTATTCAAAAAGCTGGCAACATTTAACAGAGGGAAGCTCCGCCCTATTTGTCAGTGATAGCCAATCGGGGAGCGCGGTGCGTTTGGAGGCGGGGCGTGTTTCAATATGGCGGCAACCTTCCCGTAGCGCTCGCTCCTGTACGCTCGTTGCGCGTCCGCGGCGCATGCTGTTTCAGTCTGTTTTCACGCGTCGACTTTCACGTGTTTTCGAGTGGTTAATTAGTTTGGCATTGTTAATGAGTGCGACCGTAGCAGGCAGCGAGGCGTAGTGCGCTACGCAACCTCTACGCATCTGCTACGGGAGTACGCCCGACGGCAAACGCCGTTCATCAAGGATGCCGCCGACGGCAAATTGCCGACGGACCTATCAACATTTTTATTAATAGTTCTTATAAGTAACTAACTTATTAATACGTTTTGTTAAAAAATTAAAAGAATTGATAAGATATTAATTTGATTAACTAACTAATTTTGTAGATTGATTGTAAATGAATTAAATTATTATCTAATGACACTTTTCTATATTATAACCGTTACAAACATGTAAGCACAGTCAGCGATACAAGTAGCTAAACATATTTAAATTTAAAAATCAAATTAGTTATAAAATCATTCAAAAAAAGATAAATGAAAAAATAAAACATACCTACCCAATTATTAACATTGTCTTTTAACGAACAATTTCGGCAATCAAGCATCGGTAGCTTAGTGGTTAATGAGTCAGTCTTGGAATCAGGTCACGGTTTCGAATTCTGGTTATATAGGTAGTTTTGCTTGGCTATAGGAGTTAACAGGAATATTAGGTACCTACCTAATAATTTTTCCTTCATTTAGTAGGTAATATTCTCTAATAAAATCTGTGTGTCCATCTATTTATTTATTTACTTACATATACTTTATTGCACGTTAATTACAATATTCATGATACAGAAATTAAGAAGATAAGAGCAGTACCTACAAAAGGCGGCCTTATCACTATATGAACCTGTCGGTGTAAAGCAATTAAAGTAGGTACAGTCAACGGGTCAAGCGGGGCGTGAAAAAGCATATGATGAGGCCGTCAAGCTGAGTGTCACCATTGTCACACGGTATGTGTAAGTAATGGTGACCCTCTTTTCTGGGACTTTGCCTTCAGCTTACCATCAGGCAAGGCGAAGTCCAATTGACGTGTCCTATATAAAAAAAAAGTAGCTTAAAAAGTTCTAAGTTATTGATCACTTAAGCCTCCAATCCTCTACTAACTTAATTAACTATACATTAAAGATATTACTTCAGATATTACATTAACTATACTTTACATTAAAGATATTCGTCCTCTAGGGACTATAAAACTACTTATATATGAAATATTGATAAATGTTTTCCAACTTAATAAAATATTTGTAAATAACATAGCATTAACTCACGCCTATATCCCCGACGGGGTAGGCAGAGCTGCTAGCACCCACATTTCGCCAGTTTATGTTTAGGTCCCAATGTAATAGGCGGCGAGTCTATTGCCATTAACCGGGCACTTATAAACCTGCTATAAAAAAGCATCGAAAAGTCATTGGTGTGTGCCATGGTTAAACCTGGGATCGAACCCGAGACCTCATCTCAGTAGTCCATTACCCATACCACTAGGCTACCGCGTTAACTATATTAGTGTTGTTACTAGTTGTACATTAATAGCCAAAATTACTAGTAGGTACCTATTCCAGAAGGAATAAGTAGATACTACTAGTAAATTAATTTAGGTTTCTAATCCCTCCAGCTAAGCTAAATTACTTTTGTTAAATCAATCAGTCTTAATTAATTAAGGAAGTATATATTAAGTAAGTATTAATATATAGGTTCTCGACAGAGTAGCATTTGAACCACCCCATGTCTTCCCATGCGGTGTCGTACAAGGCGACTAAGGGATAGAGCTGTTTAACACCAGACAGATATGTACAGCCCAGACTCAGCCTCAGATGAATGGCTTGAGTCAACAATAGAGCCCGGAAGAGGGCAATAGGTTCAAGCTGAGTGTCACCATTGTCACATGGTATGTGTAAGTAATGGTGACCCTCTTTTCTGAGACTTTGCTTTCAGCTTACCATCAGGCAAGGCGAAGTCTAATTGACGTGTTCTATATTTTAAAAAAATGTGGGTGTTAATTCACCTCTGCCTAACCCTCCGGGGATAAAGGCGTGATTATATATATGTATGTTAATATAAATTACTTAATAAGAAGAAGCTAGTGAATTATATTCAGACAGTTACAAATAGAACTGTTATTGCCCACCCTGGGGCGAGAATGGCGTTTTATTTAACATAAGCGGCAGAATGGTATCTAAATGATTTTTAATTAGACTCACCATTATCAAAGTCAAGTCACAATTCTGTGAGCTTACAGGGTCACCAGCACGAGTATGAATCCTCTGGTGTTGCATACGTCCATAGGCCACGGTAACCACTTTCCATCATGTGGGCCATGTGCTTGTCTGCCTCCTAAGTGGTATAAAAAAATTACCATTACTTAAAGGCCTCTGTGGCGTAACGGTAGAGCATTTAATTTTTACGCAAAGGGCACGGGTTCGATTCCCGCTCAGTGCAAATATATGCATGCATGAATATGTACATTTATTTACGTCTGGGTGTTTCTATGTACTTACCTTATAATATGTATGTATTTTAATTAAAAAAATTCTAAACAGGTTTATCCGCATTCTAGATCCCATAACACAAGCTTGTTAAGCTATGTTTAGTATGGGTCTAGATAGCGTTGTGTAGAAAGTCGAAGAATATTTATTTATATTTAAATAATTACAATACACAAAATATTCAGTACTTCATCTGTATCATTCTGTATGTGAATCCTGTAATGTACCTACCTATATCCTATTACCATTTTTTCTGCTTACGCAGTTGTAAAAAGGATTTTGTATTACTAAAGCTTCCTAATGAAATATGAAATTAGTTTAGCAAAACAATTAAAAGTTTAAATAAAAGAAAACTGGTCTAAAAATGCTACAAGTTTAGAAATGGATTGATGATTTATTTTGGAAAAAGGACCGCTGCATAGAATCCCAGGTTTTACCATTGGTTACCTGCTACCCTAGGTGACCTCACTCGGAAACCAAAGTGGAATACAATTTATCACCATTTCGAGCCTGCTACCACTCGAAGGGTAGCTTATCCGTATGGTCTCAAACCCATATCCCTTCGAATACCCTTCCGCTGTGCCACGCGCTGCGGCATGGAGGTCGGTTTTACAGTCGACGCGGAGTGTAGACCGCTGGTGCTAGAACCTTGAAATTAAAACCATCGGTGTTATAAGTATCCAAGAAGAAAGAATTTCATTGTCACTAAGAACAAACGTCAAACATCAAAAAAACAAAAGTCATACTGTAATGGCATAGCTGCAGCATGGTACTAACTCGAACTTTAGCTATCTCCAGAACGACCTTAACCACCTTGTGGACAATGAGTGAGAACTCCCGAGAATTCCAGGCTGATGCGTGTATTTGCGAGTCGAAATTGCAAGCTCGTGGTTCGCAATGTCAACGAGATGTAGTCATAACGCTACTAACCCTTCTTAGCGAGTAATATATATTTATTTATACTACTAGCTGTTGCCCGCGGTTTCGCTCACGTGTAGTCTTGATCCCGATCCCGTAACCCAATTTTTATACCACTTATTGGAAGTGGTTACCGTGGCCTATGACGTGTGCAACACCAGGAGTGTTACACTCGCGCTGCCGACCCTGAAGAAACTTTCTAATGCCCCTCTTGAAGAACCCAATATTGTAGGGGAATGGAAACCTTATTATAGCCGCATAATAAACGACAGTGTAAGTGTGGTGTTGCACACTTTCATAGGCTACGGTAACCACTTTCCATCAGGTAGATCGTGTGCTTATCTGCCACCTAAGTGATATAAAAAGCCCACGTATTATTTCAGATTATAGTTTATCCCTATACCAAACAGTCAAACCCGTTCAGCCGTTAGAACGTGTTCGAATAATTATCATATTCACAAACTTTCACACTTATAACATTATTCATTCGAGAAGGGCCAGATCGAGAGAGATGGCCCTGGGTAGGCCCCCGGGTGCGAGGGATATGTCAACCTCACCTTCGGTAACCAATAACGACCCACAGGCGCCGTGCGTTTTAGTCGGTTCGAGTCCAACATAGCTTCTGCCACCTGCTCTGATTGGGGGTATTCGTGGGAATTTTTACGTGCGAAAAATCGCCAAGGATGCCACCACCCCCGGAGCCAGTGGTGGCAGAGGTTATGTCAGACTCAAACCGACTAAAACGCACGACGCCTGTGGGTCGTTTTGGTTGCCGAAGGTGAGGTTAGCAGGCATATCCCTCGCACTTCGGCCGACCTAGGGCCATTTCTCTCGATCTGGCTCTCCTAGGAATTGATTGAACCTAGGACTAACACGTTTTGACAATATCCTGGCACCTGGCGAGCTGCTCGCTGGATCGTAAGTGTAAATGTCATTTGGTCGTCAATCACGTTGAACATCTTTATAGCACTATGACAAGAGGTACTTAGGATGTATTATATTCCGTGGGTACGTTGCCACCGGGGGCTAAGGAAATGATGCAATCAAATGATCCTACACTCGATTGGTTGTTGAACTGGGATTCTGCCGTCTCTCTATCTCGAAGCAAATGTCCAAATACCGATAATGAGATGAAAATAAACAATTTCAAGTGGCTTCAAACAAAGGAGTGTTCTCTTATCGACATGAGTGTACAGAAATGAACTGGAATGAAATGTATTTTTAAATACTTACCTACTTATAACTATAGGTATCGTTGAAACACAAAATACTTTACTATAGATGTTTATCATATGGGCCAGCCGGGTGCGAGGGATATGTATCAGATAATTTCGGCGTTCGTCGGCGTGCGTTTTAGTCGGTTCAAGTCTGACGTAACCTCCCCCTCCGGCTCCGATGACGGGCTATCCGAAGGTATTTTGCGCACCAAAACAAAGATTTTTTTTTTGTTATTCATTTATTTGCATAATACAGTCATAATTAGTTGGTCGCTAAAAATAAAATAAGTACAATGTATTATCACCAGTAATGGCATGTATTTATCCAGGCGTCAGGTCACTTATGTCTATAGCCTACACTTTGGAATACAGAGTCCGCTCTCACAATCCTTTACATTATTCCTTGGCCCAAGCTAACTTCTACAAGTTTAGATCTGTGATGTGAGTGATGATCAACGGACCACTATATGGCGCAAATATCTTCTCGTGAAAGCCAAGATAGGCCACATCAAGATACAAAGCTGTAGAATTAGCTGTAGAGCGTAGACCTCTGGTTCCAAAGTGCAACCTTTAGATACAACCATAGTAAATACTGCTAAAGATAAGATCAGTCCAGGAATATTACTTTATTTATTATTTGTTTATTTGTATATTTTAAAGATGGCTTACAGACTAAAACAAAAATTGAGTACACAATTAATATTTACAGTTTGCTAATTAAAGACACATTTAGGTACTTAATCAAAACAGAAAATAAAAGAAAACACAATATACAACCATAAAACAAGAAACAGTGCGCAAGGAACGTTACTTTAAGTTAAGTAGTTAGGTACTTCATTGTGTACTATCCGTACCAGTTTTAGAATTGCTAAGTAGTGGTTAGGTATATTATATTGGTGTTACACACGTCCATAGGCCACGGTAACCACTTCCCATAGGTGGGTTGTGTGCTTGTCTGCTACCTAAATGGTAGTACACGACATGCTGTAGGAGGTAGGACACAACGGTATTCCCGTCCGAATTGAGCAGTCCGACTAGGGAAGTACCTCCACCCTACAGAATACCACGGCTATAATAACCTCGTGTTGTGTTCCCGGTGGTGAGTAGGGTAGCCAGAGCTCCCTGGAGGGTTTTTATGCTGTCAGTGGGAAGACCAAAGGCTTGCCCTGATTTTGTGTTCTGCACTGAGGGCACATAAAATCTCTGTTCTTACAGGGTCGGCAGCACGGATATGACCTCACTGTTGTCACACACGTTCATATGTCACGGTAACCACTTTCCATCAGGTGGGCCGTGTGCTTGTCTGCCACCTAAGATGTTTAAAATTTTATTATGGTATGTGTACCTACTATTTTTATTATCATATCTATAAAATAGATAATATTCCATACAATATGTATTGTAAAAATACCCACCTAACTGAAATAATGTAATCTTTCGTATCTTTATCGACAATCAAATCTGTAACCTCCTTTATTTAACTCGCGAGATGGTATACTATGTAGTACCTATGACAAAATTCTTTATTTTCTCAAAATAGAGCAACGTAATTATATCTTTTTGACGTCAAATTATTCTGCTTAAGTTTTTGATACTGAGAAACACTCAAATCCGGGTGTGCAGCCCTCCCAACCTCACGTGCAAGAAGATAGAACTGCTCAACAATCAACGAGACATTTGCACAGACATTCAGAAGAACTTACTGAATTTGATCTCCCAGTCAGACAGCAGTTGCTTCCAGAAAAACCAGACATACTAATCAAAACACAATAAGCAGGGACTCCCAAGTGCAAGCTTGGAAAGCAACTGCGAAGTTACTATGAGGATGATGGCTCAGATCTGCGTTTGCGTTTGCTCTTATTTTAGGTAAGCATCATGAAAATTCCCACGGAAAACCCCACCACCGGAACTAGTGGGAGAGGTGATGTCGGACTCGAACCGACTAAATCGCACGACGTCTGAGGGTCGTTTTTGGTTACCGAAGGTGAGGTTGAGAGGCATATTCCTCGCACCCCGGCCGACCCAGGGCCATCTCTCTCGATCTGGCTCTCTCGTCGGGTGTGGGGATCATGAAGGTATACTAGAATAAGTCAACTCAAGTCGCTATCCCGAGTTAACTCGAGTAGTGCGTAACACGAATTAACTCGATTTGGCTTCTTCCTAACTCGAATTGGGTTTTAGATACATGATGTAACAAACCAAAGGAAAGAATGGGAGCGCGATTCGCTCCTTGAGTACCTGCTTTAATGTACCTATGTTTGCTATTGCATCGACGAATGACACCGACGACGATAAGTATCATAATATTGACCTAAGTATATTCACCGATCACAAGTAACTTAACATTATAGATTTGATGAATAATACAATATTTCAATCTTACCTATGAAGTTTGGTAATGATAATTGACGAACTATTCAATAGTAATCGGATTATATTTTTTAAATTATTTATTTTATTAACATTTATGTACCATAATAACACTTGGAAAATTTATACCTTTATTTGTGATTCAATCATCGAAATTATTCAATATCCTTTCAATCGATATATTTATAGAGGGGACAAAGAAAACTACATACATACGTGAAATCTGAAAAAATTACATCCAAATTTTATTAAACCATTACCTATGTGAACATGTCACATAAATGAGAGAGATATGCCTATACACACATTCAGATACATTCTTCCATACACTAAAGTACAGTTGACTTCAAAAGTTGCTGAACAACAATATAATTATTATCAAATGATTTGTACATTAATAAAATTCTGAATAAAAAATACCTATGTTAAAATAATAATATGTAAAATAATAATATTATGTAAACGAACACCATAGGTATATATGACAGACAGACTGGATGCGGAAGACGGAGGATCGGAGAAAATGGCGCAGATTGGGACAGGCCTATGTCCAGCAGTGAACTGCGGTGGGCTAATTGATTTATTAATCTATTGTGTCTTAATGTTTTGAATGTTTTCGTGAGTTATTTTATTATTTTTAAATATAATGTTCAAACACAATGTAAAAATTGTTCATGAATAAATACTGAATACTGTCAGAGGACAAATTTAATAGGTATACTTTTTTCAACTTTCGTCATTACAAAAGGTAAAATTATTAGTAATTTAGAAAGGTACGAAGCTACTCTGACGGCGACTGTACACGGACATACACTTTATTTGATACGCTGCAGTGAAGATTACAGCAGATTAGCAGTAAGAACATAATCCTAGCGCTCCCATCACCGACTGAACTTGACCGAGACGGCTACACAGGTGTACCAACAGTTTGAACTATAGGTAGGTACGAGTACGGTAAGTATTGGATTAACTGAAGTCTATCTATATATATAAAAATGTTATGTTGTGTACGCTTCAAAAACTCAAAAGTTCTGCACCGATCGAGCTGCAATTTTAGCATGATATATATTCCGCATCAAGGATTGTTTTTATCTAATTTTTTGCATCAGTCACATATCCGCGACCGCGAAAAAACAGTTTGCAAAATTAAACTTATATGACATGTATTCTTTGTTTTGTTTCTCATTTCGCAACCATTCAATAACAATGTGCCACAGCGAAGCGTGTCAGGGTACAGTAAGTATTTATGTAAAAAATGTGGCCATTTTAAATAATTTTTGAATTGCTAAGGGGTAAAAGTATCTCTGTGTGGTATGGTGTAAATAAATAAATATGGATGGTATTTAAACGTATATCAAAAAGAGTACATTTTGTACGACAAAATAATCCAAATTCACATCAAAAATACTGATTGAGCACCAACAAACTACTGCAAGTAAGTAGTTAGTTAGCAACCAACCAACCAACCAATTATAAAAAAAATTACCACAAAGACATAAGGCGGGAGCTCCGCTTCGCCTAGACCCATACTAAGCATAGTTCTCTAATGGGTCTGGGATAGTAAGAAGCTAGAGGCATCGAGTACAAGAATTTACAAAACTTCTAGTTTTCTATATTACTTATGGAAGACGAGGAAGGGAAGGAGGAGGTAGGACACGACGGTATTTCCGTCCAATTGAGCAGCGCGACTGGGGAAGTACCTCCGCCCTACAGAATACCACGGCCATAATAACCTCGTGTTGTGTTCCCGGCGGTGAGTAGGGTAGCCAGAGCTCACTGGAGAGGTTTTGTGCTGTCAGTGGGTAGACCAAAAGCTTGTCTTTTACACTGACGGCACAGAAACTCTATGCTTACAGGGTTAGCAGCGCGAGTGCGACTCCCTTGGTGTTGCACACGTCCATAGGCCACGGTAACCACTTTCCATCAAGTGGGCCGTGTGCTTCTAATGAAATTCATTGCATATCTGCGCGTTACAAGATGGTTTAATTTTCAAGTACATGCTAAATGTAATCGTAGGTCACAGCTATTGAACCTGGTCTGCAATGAATCACAGAAATTGGTGTGAGAGAATATTTTATTAGGGTTACGTACCTCAAAAGAAAAAAAGCATAACCCTTATAGAATGGCTTCATTATCCGTCTGTCTGTCTATCTGTCAAAACCTCGGAAATGTGTGGACGGATCAAGTTGCGATTTTTCTACACCACTTAGACAAGCACACGGCCCACCTGATGTAAAGTGGTTACCGTGGTCTATGGACGTGTGTGTATTTATATCAAATAGTCAAGTCTAGAACCTGTTACAGTAGAAAAAGATACTGTCGTTTATGTACCATAAGTTCTCTCAATAAAGTTAGTACGGAACCCGCAATGCGCGAGTTTGACTCGCACTCGACCTGCTTCTTTTCTTCTGCTTCTGCCGTTGTCAGCTGATAGTGAATTAACATCCACAATTCTTCAATATCAGGCAATTAAAATAGGTAGCGATAAGCTGTAAACATAGATACTTTTACATTATGTTGTATAACTTTTGCAATAGGCACTTTAAATAATAGAACAGACATAACCTGAAGCACAGGTTTATAAAAACCTAGATCAGGTAGGTCGCAAAATGTAAATATAGTAAGATTATTAATTTAAATTCTATTTTACCAATAAAAACTATTCTATGGCACATTTATAATATGCTACTTCTAATGTAGACACAAGTCATATAAGTAAGTACTATACTTACTTATATGACTTAGCTATTAAGACCATAATTGTAAAACTAGTATTAGTACAATGTACAGCCCTCATTTTTGATGAATAAATTGTTATATTATTATTATTATCCGCTATAACTAGTATAGCGGACGATAATTTCCTGATAGCAATTTAAAATTAAGTCGTTGGTCCTGGTTGTCATACGAATATCTATGGCAGTTGTTATAGAAATGGACCAAACAAAAGGGCTGGTCACCAGTCCAGTCAACGGCGTCCCCACCGGCAGTAGTAAGTTACCTTGGAGGAAAGGTGAGATTGCCCTTAAAATCCCCACGATCCCCACGGATACACGCACGCCATCTGAGGGTTGTAGGTTGTCGTAGGTGTATAATCTATCGTATGTAAAATAGTATCGTGTACTATATAAAAAAAAAAAAAAAATGGGACGACGGTAAACCTAGTTCCATCAGGCTACCGGATGGCATGTGTGTTATTAGACGCGTCTCTAATCGAAAAACTAATAATAAATTATGTGTATATATATTATGTGTGATAAACATATTATCATCTAGGAATCTGATCATACCAATCATACTAAAGTTTCCGGAGACGAGTTGGGGTCTATGTGGTCCCCACAAGAAGAGAAGAGGCCCAGATCGAGAGAGGTGGCCCTGGTTCGGCCGGGTTGCGAGGTATATGCCTGTTAACCTCACCTTCGGCAACCAAAAACGACCCACAGGCGTCGTGCGTTTTAGTCGGTTCGAGTCTGACATAACCTCTCCCACCGGCTTCAGTGATGGGGCTATATGTGAGAATTTTTCGAACGTAAAAAAATGTACCTACTATTAAATTCTAGGTAGGTACTTCTACTATGAAACAAATATGGTAATAAATTTTATATAGTAGTAGGTACTACCACGTGGTTTCCGGCAGAGTAGAATTAGGGTCATCCCATCTCTTCCCATGCGGTGTCGTACAAGGCGACTAAGGGATAGGGCTGTTTAACATCAGACAGATATACAGCCCAAACTCAGCCTCAGATGCATGGCTCGAGTCAACAATAATGCCCGGAATACGGCAATAGGCTCACCCCCTATTATGTGGGACCGAATACAATTATTGGTGAAATGTGTGTGTTAATTCACCTCTGCCTAACCCTCCAAAAAAAAACGGACACGGCGGTATTGCCGTCCAATTGAGCAGTCCGACTGGGGAAGTCTCCGCCCTACAGACTACCGCGGCTATAATAACTTCGTGCTGTGTTCCCAGCGGTGAGTAGGTTAGCCAGAGCTTAATAGAGAATTTGTGCTGTCAGTGGGAAGACTAAAGGCTTGTCCTGTTTTGTCTTCTACGGACGGCACAGAAACTCTGTATTTACAGGGTTGGCAGAGCGACTGTGACTCCCCTGGTGTTACAGACGTCCATAGGCCACGGTAACCACTTTCCATCAGGTGGGCCGTGTGCTGTCTGCCACCAAAGTGGTATAAAAAAATATATATCAATAACTATTTATATAACGTTACAGTAGGTACAACAAGACTGTTATATATCAATAACATTTAGCTCCGTCCACATGGCCGTCGGATTAGCGCTTGCAACACGTTATCGCACCGCTGTAAATGGGCAATAAATCTAAACTGTTATCTCTGCCACTGACTTACGGTATTAAATTCCTTGATACGAATGTCATTCGTTATTTTTTTGACCATTTTTTTTTGTATTTGTAGTAGTTTGCTTAGGGTTCGCTTGAATTTTGGACTATCTACCTAATCAGACAAGTAATAACCTAGGTAGTGTGACTCCTTCTGCGTACAAGTAATGCTCGTGAAGGAGGAGGCGGGGCGGGAGTGACAGCGGGAGCAAAGGAGGATCTGAAGCCACGCTGCCCGCGTACTGAGGCAACTGGAGGTGACGGGTGAACGGTACGGGGACGAGTTGGGGACTCTTTAGATGGCCCTGAGTCGACCGGGATGCAAGAGATGTGCCTGTCAACCTCACCTTCGGTAACTACAACAACATCAGGTGCCTTGCGTTTTAATCGGTTCGAGTCCGACATAACCTAACTAGTAAATCGAAAGGTCCCGGGTTCGAATTCTGGCCATTACACAACAGACGCGACATCACGTACACAATTTAAAATCTTCGTAGCTATGAACATTATACAGAAGGGGACCACTTCGGAACCGAAGATGGCCTTATATCAGTCGAAGTACGAGGGGTATTTTTAAGAAATTTTACACATCAGCATCGGAAGTCCCGACCAACGAGACCGAAGCAAAAAAAAAGGAACCTACCGACATTTGGTACATACAAATGAATCATACACAAAATTATTCAATTCGTACTAAACAAACATTTCGACATCTCATACACGATATTATACATATTTTCAGTTACCGCGTGGTTCCCGGCAGAGTAAAATTTGGACCATCATCTCTTCCCATGCGGTGTCGTACAAGGGATAGAGCTGTTTAAGACAAGCCTTAAATGCATGACTTGTGTCAACAATAGTGCCCGGAAGACGGCAATAGACCCACCCCCTATTACGTGGGACCGAATTTGATGATGAAATGTGGATGTTAATTCACTTCTGCCTTACCCTCCGGAGATAAAGGCGTGATTATATGTATGTATGAATTTGTATGAAATGCACGGGCAATAATAATATTCTGCTATACATTTTTTATTCAATAAGATTTGTACAGACAATACACAAATCATTCAAAATGACATTTAAAATTACAAACTATTATTATTAACACAAGCTAGTTAAGCTATGCTTACCATGGGTCTAGATAGCGTTGTGTAGAATGTCGTGGAATATTTATTTATTTATTTATTTATTTATTCGGTACTAAAATAAATTAAATAATACATAGGAGATATTAAAAAGGGGAGGTTTGTTGACGAAAACGATGAGGAGTTCGAAGATTCCCAAGGTAACGTCGCCAATTGTAAGTCTTATGAGATATTAAAGATAGAGATATAGATTATAATTAAGATTATAATTATCAAAATAAAATTATAAAAAAATATATACTTAGATATTAAAAAAATGGGTTTGTTTATAGCTATATGTTAGGTTATGAGTATATTAATAAGTAGGTATACCTACCTACATCACGAACACACACACACACCCGCAAGGCCGCGCTAAATTAAAAAGGATATCGAGACAGCTTTAGATAGCGCTACTGATTAGTACCTAAACATCAAAAGCTGAACTACATAACAACACTGGCGCTAATCCATTTTAAAAGCAATCAATCAAACAGAGAGACATTCTTAAGCCCATATTAACAATGTTTAAATAACGATAGGTATTTGTATATCTTCAAGGTACCCTACTACCAATGAGAAGTTTCGGTAGCTTAGCAGGGTCTAAAGTCTAAACCAATCTCTCCTGCTGATAACGTACCTACGATCTCCAGTACAGGCTCTCCTCTCGCAACTAGAGAGGTCAGACGGCAGTCGCTTCCGTGAGATATAAAGCCAAATCTAAAGAAATATTCTATTATGATGATGATAATCTAAAAAAAAATAATCGAACCTGTTCATGGGCAAAGGTATACTCCTAAAGTCCTTCCTATTAGGGCAGATGGGGACCGTATATTTCCACTAGTATCGATTCTGATAAACACTTTTCGATATTCTTCTCTCATAATTTTTAACTCTTCACTTACCAAACCCTGACCTTTCTTCAAAACGTCACAATTCTTTTTAATCCCAATTATATAATATCTGCCTGTCTTTCCCGTAATAATAGATACATTGTAAGACCAATAATCTTAAGTAAATCATCGCCTCGAACAAAGAGCCCTCCCATGATGTACGCACAACAATTTGTTTCTCCGCTTTTGTTTGACGAGCCCTGCTTACAACGCTTAATTTATTCCCTTTGAATATTCAAACCGTTAACTCCTCAATACTCGTTTAATTTTCTAATATAGGAATAGGAACTTGCAAGATAATATTTTGCTAAAATCACAAATGAACGTAACGTCTCACAGTATTGCGACCATCATTTTGGTAAAAGATAGATATTATTGATATGTACTTGAAAGTTTTTTATGGATATATCATATTGAACCTTTACCTACTACTAAATCAAAATGCCTATGTTATAATTATAAATAAATAAAATGTTTGTTTATTTAAGTAACACAGACTCATTTTTATGTTAGTCACAATTCTCTTATTCTATGTTATTTAGTACAAATTGAGCGTGAAAGGTTTAGTAAGTATCTATGTATATTACCAATTACCAGTACAGGCTCACCAGCGATGTGGAGAGCCTGCAGAAGTGATTGATATATGTACAGTCAAGTCTACTGGCTATGCTATCACTTTAGGATGCTGTTAGGGCTGACTCGCACACGAGGCAACCCCCGTTGCCGTGTGTGCGAGTCAGCCCTAACAGCATGCGGAAACGGTGCCCATCCCTATGGGCACCGTTTCCGCATGAGCGTGTAAAAGCAGTCGACACGTGCCTCCGTAAGCATCCCTAATGCGCTGCAATACCGAGGCAGCCCAGATTCGAGCCTTTTTATACCACTTATGTGGGAGACAAGCACACAACTACCTGATGGAAAATGATTACCGTGGCCACCAGGGGGATCACACGAGTGCTGCCGACCCTGTAAGCACAGAGGGTTTCTGTGCCGCATGTTTGTTGCTAATAAACGTGCTTAGACAATAAAATAGTTAAATAGATATGTTTCTATTTGCAATTATTTTTTTGACACATACCTACATAATATATACAGAAATACGCAGAATAGTGCAAATAAACGTACTTTCAAATCAATATTTGTACTGAGCGGGATTCCAACCGGCAATCTCTGACTTAGCAGTCGAATGCTCTACTGGCACGTCACAGAGAAATTAAAGTACCAATTATTTTTTTTTTTTTATGTGAATAAATTAGATAGGTAGGTAGGTAGATAAAACATAGTTATACGAGTATTTTATTAATTTCATTTGTCTAGCAGTGCGAGGTTTCAACATGAAAATATTTGAAAAATATAAAAACAAAGTCCATAATTTTCTTCTATCATGGTGTTCCTCACGGACGTAGGCACAGAAATCCCTATTATTAATCATTTCATTGCTTTAATGAATGTAAATTATGCAGATTCAAAGTCGGTATCACAATGGAAGCGATCTTTGCTCGCTCCTAAGATAAAGGAAAGGCTTTCGACATTCGCCGGAATATGCTCTACGTGCTTCCAGACACACAAAGGCCCTCTTTATTTTATTGAAATAAACAACATTATTCAGCAACCATTGTTTAACATATTTATGAATTTAAGCTTTAGAAATAGGAGTTGGTAGGCATTAGCAACATCTTCAGGCCCTAAATGTACCTCACCTGCTAGAGGGCCACATCTATTCCTTAACGGACAAGGTTCTGGCGGAGTGTTGATGAGATAGCACAAGCTCTAGTCAAAGATAAGATAATCCAAATCAA
This sequence comes from Eilema griseolum, assembly GCA_963662185.1. NCBI lineage: Eukaryota > Metazoa > Arthropoda > Insecta > Lepidoptera > Erebidae > Eilema > Eilema griseolum. The sequence continues at coordinate 8,529,133 of OY759236.1, forward strand.
GAGACAGAGTAGGAGAGTAGATACCACGTTCCAAAGTGCAAGATCTGGATTAACACTGTGATGATGAGGTTAATGTGAAAATGGAGAGGACAAACTCACTGGTCCCCTAAAATTCGTACCCTAAACCCACAGTACAAGAAGTCGCGACTATGTATTTTCTATTATAATGAAGAGACATGACTGTATTTACCATAGAACTCTAAATAATAAGACATCATTTGCATGATTTTACTTTTGTAGAACTATTAAGTACTACACGTAGCAACACTGCATTTAATTGTTTATTTTATGAACTTTTGCTGACGAGTATTGCGTGTTCGTCAACGTGACTCGTGGAACTGAAGCTCAGATCAATGTTCTGACTGTTCATAGTGGCAATACGGCTTCTACTGTCTTATTACATACATACATATAATCACATCTTTATCCCTGGAGGGTTAGGCAGAGGTGAATTAACACCCACATTTCTCCAATAATTGTATTCGGTCTCACGTAATAAGGGGTGAGCCTATTGCCGTATTCCGGGCTCTATTGTTGACTGGAGCCATGCATCTGAGGCTGAGTTTGGGCTATATATATCTGTCTGATGTTAAACAGCCCTATCCCTTAGTCGTCTTGACGTCTTGTCGTTGACACCGCATGGGAAGAGATGGGATAGCCCTAATTCTACTCTACCGGAAACCACGCGGTAGTATTTTATGGTAAATTATTATACCTATTTGTGAATTATTACACGAAATTCTATCATTATCTTTTCAAAAATAATTGATCTAAAAACAAACAAAACTGAAGTCATTGGAAGCAAATTGCTCACAAAGAGGACTAGCCAGAGCAAAATTAATTTGTGTGAGGCCTCAGTCTCCGGCAACTTCTCAAATTGCGATCTTATCTCGTAAGGCGCTCTCCAAAGGCCAGTGCCGATTCATTCAGAGATTATGGTGCCGATACAAATTGGAGCTTGATGTAAATAGACGTTAGTCTTTTAAGGACTATTACTTGTAGATACAGATTAATTAAAAAGTTAAAAAAATGATCGCAGGAAATAAAACAAAAAGAAAATAAAATTAATTCAATGGAATATTCATCTGTATTTTTTGAACAACAGAGGTGTAGGTATGTACAGTCGCCACTCACCATCGGTATTAGCTTAACATCTTTGAAATTACTGTCCGGGACATCCCAGTTCTAAAACTTTCCATTATACAAAATAGCAATAATTGAGATATATTTTTATTTTATGCTCCAAAATACAGGCTATGTCTAATTTGGTCGATAGCATTTAATACCTTTTGTACGTACTAGAAAAATGTTCCATCAAATATTTGTACCTGTGAAGTGAACGTAACTTTTGATGCAATAAAGATATTATTATTATAGGAGGTAGGACACGGCGGTATTGCCGCCCAATTGAGCAGTCCGAGTGGGGAAGTACCTCCGCCCTACAGAACACCGCGGTTATAATAACTCAGTGAGCCAGAGCTCACTGGAGAATTTGTGCTGTCAGCGGTATGACTAAAGGCTTGTCCTGCTTCGTCCTCTACACTGACGGCACAGAAACTCTGTGCTTACAGGGTCGGCAGCGCGAGTGTGGCTTTTCTGGTGTTACACACGTCCATAGATCACGGTAACCACTTTCCATCAGGTGGGCCGTGCGCTTGACTGCCGCCACCTAAGTGGCATAAAAAAAAATTCTAATTTGCTCTCTGAATTTCACACAAATACCTAACTACATCAGTGGCAAAGGAAATACATTACCTGTGCAGAACAGAAGTACATTAGCTGCCTAGCTATCACAGCTCATTAGACACAGCCTGTGAAAGACAGACAGACAGTTAAGTCATCGTAATAGTTTCCCGTTTTTACCCTTTGAGTACAGAACCCTACAAAGAACTATGGACGCATATCAGAAACCAGTAAGGAACCAAAGATGTCAGCTAAGCACTTCTCCCATGCAAACTCGAACTATCACAAGTTCACAAGACATTTGAACCAATTAATTAGTTATTTTAATTCCTAAAGTCATTTAATGGGCCCTAGTATCAATAAAGTGGGGTAGCTTCGTCTCAGATAGTTGGCGAGAGTCAATCACCGAGTCGTAAAGCCCCGTAGTTCGCTCCGGTAGTTACTTCCACTACATATAATTAATACAATTTATGGGGTAAATTGTTGTTCTAATGTGCTTTTAGACGTCTGTCTACCCTGTTGTGATTTTATGTTTGTTGGCTCTTGAATTTCTTGAATCTGTTTGGTGGATTAGCGGTAATTTAAGTTAGCACAAGTTACAGCCTAAGTTAGTCTAAGGACTCTCACAAACTTAATGATTCACGTATATGAGAACCATCAAGATATTCAGGAACCAAAACTCGAGCAAGCCGGTTGAGAATCTGATGCTTGCTTTCATTTCAGAGTTGGAGGGGGAGGTGGGTGAAATGGGAATATCTCCCGTAAAAGTCAAAATAAACCCAATATTGTATAACACGGGCTCCAATTTGCTAGCATTGGATGCAATCGGGATTGGCACTGGGATAAAATAGAAGTCTTAGTAATACTCTCTTGATCCGTCGTTCAAGCGATCTGAGTCATTCTGAGTAGCATGGCGGTAGAGTGTATTTTCCACCATTTCTCGCTTGTTCTCTTCACAGCATGTGAAGAGAACAAATTGGAAAAATGGAGTTAGGTACAGGTTTTTCCTAAAACAACGGTCATTTACACCTGTTGACATGACGTATGTAGTGCTATAATTTATTCTGTGACATGACGTTCTCCTACTTTCTCTTAACTCCTGGTCTCGTGGTACAAATTTGTGTTTTTGTGTTTAGTTTCCGGATAGTGAGGATAAAGCGTTTTTGATTTCGGAAAATGTAGAAATGAAAAGTTAAGACTAGTTATCCTGCCAAATTCAAAAGCTCAGCACTAGAGCTAGTGTCACTCTTGAAGATGTATATTCTAATGTGACTAGGTATTTAAAAATGTCCGTGTGAACCTGAAAACATTACCTACACAAGAGAGAAAGATCTTTAAGTAGTAAAATATACATAACACATTATTAAGAGGCATTAGCAATTTGTTTCTGAAGCTCACATAAAACTTTAAGTACTTAAGTAGGTGGCACAAATTGTTTCGTAACCAATTTTTTATTCTACTAAAATTATGTACCAAACTAGAAAGACAAACAACCAAACCAATCTATTTACGTAGCATTAACGCTCTGTTAAACGTATAATTAATCACACCAAATTTAAACTAATTTAAATTCAATTTCACCCAAAATCACAAACAACGTGGAACGAATTTCTAAAATAACATAATCCTACCAACCACACAAAATCAATCTATTCCCGTAATGTGACAAAATTAGCGTGTAATATTTCCTGCAAGTCTTATTATAAAAGCGCCCGGTCCAGGCCCGGAGGCGGGGTGGGCAGAGGCGCTCACGACACGCGGACGACACGTGACCGGCACGCGACCGTCGATCTCCCTCTTCTTTATTTATTTTACAACTGTCCTCTCGTTTAAGACTCGTGTCATCCAACGCCCCGTCTAAACTGAGTTTAGATTTCATCAAACACCCTCCACTCCGACATTTACAAAGCAAATATCGTTCCCAGATTGCGTTATTATTTAATTGTTTCGAGTGGTTCAATTCAAAGAGCATCCTTGTTTGATCCATTATATGCATGAATGGGATGATGCGATGCGAACTATCGTTACGACGTTTTCTTGTATTCCTGAGGCAGAGGAAGTTTCATTATTTTTATATTCAGGTGCGCTTACACAAATATAGTTATAGGAATTTTAGTATGAGTTTGAATATTGAATAATCAACACGTGTAGAACTTAGATATCGCCCGCATACGATGCAGAATATTCGATCAAGAACCAATCGGTTCGGAGACTCTTTCCTTTGTGGCACCATTAACACCTGGAATTCATTACCAGCTCAAGTGTTTCCTTCTTCCTACAGTCCCGGGTTCTTTAAGCGGGACGTGAAAAAGCATATGATGACGCCGTCAAGCTGAGTGTCACCATTGTAACATAGTAATTATGTATGTATTGGTGACCTTCTATTCTAAGACTTTGCCTTCAGCTTACCGTACTTGTAAGCTTGTAAGTATTTGACGTGTCCTATATAAAAAGGTACTAAGGTAAAAAGAAATGAATATTTAATTTTTGTAAAAAGTATGTAACATCATCGACACCAGGTCCAAACTGAAAGTAAACTGGTTGTACATAGTAGGTACAAACCTACCTATTGCACATTGTACATACATACATATAGGTATTATTATATTATTATGTATGTATGTATGTATGTACAATTATTGAATTCGGTCCCACGTAATAGGGGATGAGCCTATTGCCGTCTTCCGGGCACTACTGCTGACTCAAACCATGCATCTGACGCTGAGTCTGGACTGTAGGTCATCAGTCTGATGTTAAACAGCCCTATCCCTTAGTCGCCTTGTGCGACACCGCATAGGAAGAGATGGAGTGGCCTAATTCTACTCTGCTGGGAACCACGCAGCTTTGTAACTTGCAATTTGTATTAATTTGGATGATCAATGCAAATAGGCAACTATTTAATATACACGGAATGCGAATCAAAGTCGCGATCTAGCCCGCTACGTAGAGTCGAGGGCTCTACTGTGTGTACCTACGTCACTAATTTTTAAAGTTAATTATTCTACGATACAAAAAGACGAAACTATTAACGAACACTCAAGCACTACACCAAACAGTACCGACTTTTACACACTATTTCAGCATTATCGACTTACCTACATATAAAACAAAAACTAGTCACACAGTCTAAGCTCTAAAATGAATAATGATCTTAAACAAAACTCAGAAACTTAAAACAAAACGTTATTCAATTGTAACCAACCGCTTCTCATGATGAAAGGCGCGAAAAGCAACGGCGTACCGCCGCGCGCCGGCCGGCCATACATCAGCCGCTCCATTCTAATGGTAATGTGGGATATAGCGCGCCGATATTGTTGGCCGGTCCCTTCTGCCGTAACAAATGTTTATTTTATACACAACGCCACTAACAATAGTGTGCAAATACCTAAACACCGTAAATGGTGGCGCGATGCGATTTAGATGATAATGCCGCTAGAAATAATAATAGGAGGCGTTTTGTAATTTCGCGCGTCCCTGTTTATTCCTGTGGTGTGCGGTCGGCGGTCGGTGGTCGGTGCGCGGTGTGTGCGTACTGCGGCGGCACGCGACTCAACTTTTTTTTTTTGCTTACTTAGTTATCATTCGTGTCAGTTTATGTTCCATTTTTGATTTTGATTTCTTCGAATAAATTAAAGTTTTTTTTTATGACGTGATTGATATGGTTTATAAAAAAATCTCGTTACATAGACAAAATATGCCTAGATGATGATTCTATGTAGATGAGCTGTATCTGTTCTTCCCTTTCACCAGTTTCACCTTTGACAACAACCATGGCAAGGGATGGGGTAAAAAATAATTAGCTTAGTAGGTACACACTTGTTCCGTAAAATTATTTTAAGAAATTATGTACTAATTTATTTTTTTTATACCACCCAGGCGGCAGACAAGCGCACGGCCCACCTGATGGAAAGTGGTTACCGTGGCCTATGGACGTGTGTAACACCAGAGGAGTCACACTCGCGCTGCCGACCCTGTAAGCACAGAATTTCTGTGCCGTCAGTGTAGAGGACAAAGCAGGACAAGCCTTTAGTCATCCCACTGACAGCACAAATTCTCCAGTGAGCTCTGGCCACCCCACTCACCGTTGGGAACACAACACGAAGTTATTATAACCGCGGTATTCTGTAGGGCGGAGGTACCTACTTCCCCAGTCGGACTGCTCAATTGGGCGGATATACCGCCGTGTCCTACCTCCTATAACCTTTAATATTACCTTTAATCATAGTCAGTTGGAATAAGTTTGTAATAGACCTGTATTGCAGACTGTTATAAAGGGCACTAGATTTGGGCTTGAATCCGCAACATCACGATAGAAAATCCACTGCTCTCTCATGCATCGTAATCTTAATGAAATTAATTCGATCTTTCTAATCGAAAAGAATATAATGGAAATGCTAAAATAGATTAGAATTGAATGCTCGTGATTCGTTTGTCGACAGCTGTATAAAAAAGGATTCCTCAGGATTTGGTTGACATGCCACTAAATAAATTTAAAATAGAAGTGAAAAATGTTTGATGAAAAAAGGTTACTATAGAGTAGATGAGTATCTTGATGATGTTAATCAGTTCAAATATAGTTCTCTGAGTTTCTTGCTAGTATCTTCTCAGTATTTAATATGTTCATAATATTTCTTGACATAGTTGTAAACTTTTAACGTTCCCCCCCCCGGGCCTTACACTTAGTATCTGTAATGGTGACCCTCTTTCCTGAGACTTTGGCATTAGCTTACCATCAGGCGAGGTGAAGTTAAGTTGGCGTGTCCTATATAAAATAAAATAAAAAAAGTTCGTATGTGCTCTTTATGTGCCTAAACTCAATAAATGAAATTGATTCTTTATGTTTATGTTATGTTATGATTCTATGTAGCTTAGTTGATCAGAAAATTTCCCTCGGAAGGGGTCGCCGGTTCAAGCATTCACTTTTCCCAATCCAAATCGACTCTGTCAAATGTTTCTTAGAGAGAGAGTGGTTAACATATTTCATTTGATAAATTTTCATTATTTCGCCTAAAATTCCTATCACAACGAATATTCGATACGCTTACTTACAAATTAATTGCTTCCACGTAGCTAGGTAGGTATACAAGATGTTCGTCAGGTAGCCGAGAACACGTAGCTACCTCGTACATGTTTAATTTGATATTGTTTAAAGACGGTGCGGCCCGGCGTGACAGCCCTAACTCTCATGCATATTCATGTGGCGTGATTAATCATGGTGTGTACCTACCTCCCTACACATAGGTACCTACCCACCTAGCTAGGTAGGTACCCATTTTGTTTATTATACAAACACCCACCGTGATGTTCAAATTGTGAGTTATTGGTTGTAAAGCGTACAGTAAATTAGCGTTAGTGGTAATTTGTCCGCAAAATACTTCCTTAAATTTCATGTTTTCGCAATAAATTAATATAGAAATAAAGGAGTTTCTTTAAATTTTTCTTTACGGCACTTTTTTTGAAAGAGTACTTTTATTCTGTCTCCATATTTATTCCACGATAAGCCACGGTAGCCTAGTGGTATGGGTAATGGACTGCTGAGACGAGGTCTCGGGTTCTATCCCAGGTTTTACCATGGCACACACCAATGACTTTTCGATGCTTTTCGAAGTTATGTGTGTATTTATCGCAGGTTTAAGTGCCCGGTTAATGGCAATAGGCTCGCCACCTATTACATTGGGACCTAAACATAAACTGGCGAAATGTGGGTGGTAGCACCTCTGCATACCCCTTCGGGGATATAGGCGTGAGTTTATGTTTATGTTATGTTATATTTATTCCAGTGCCATTCTCAGTTGCATCTAAAGTTTGCAATTCGGAGTTCGGAGTTCGCTTTCCTATTGTTTCTTTCCGACATTAATTTAGGTGGTATTTATGGGTACGATTACTGTCTAACCCCGGAGCGGAAAACCTGCGCTAGGGCCTCGTACTTCTATCCAGCAGGTGTTATCCAGTTGACAGTAACTTTGAATCATGGTGTATATAAGTAGTTGGGCAAAATCTAGGTAGTTAGGTACCTACTGATTAAACTTAACTGCTTACTATTTTAAACATTAAATATTTGAATGCCTCTAAATTGTATTTAAAACTCGCTAAACCCATTTCGTTAATTTTAAACAACATTTAATTACAATAAAAAAAACTAAAATGATTTATGGTAACCTCACCCAGAGCGTGTGTCGCGTGGCCTACGTTTTTTTTTATACAAATAAAAAATAGTTTACGACGTGCCAAAGTGTTTGATGAATTAAAAAAGTAAAATTAGCATAGAGAAGCAATAAAGATCGGTGCACTGTTCAGCGCTGGTTTTGCATCTGCCGGTGGGCGGGATCCACAACGATACATGTTGATTTTATGCTAATAATCGCGTTTTAACCGCGATTAGCGGATGTTATTACAAAAGTCAGTGACGCAACTACAGGCGTTGTAATTTATAGATAGGCGGCTAAATGTTGGAGATAAGTAGGTACCGATGACATTCCAAGATAATATTATATGTTGTGTATAATGTTATGTATAATATATTGCATAAATATATATAATCACGCCTTTATCCCTTTTTTTTTTACGTGTGCAAAATCCCCACGGATACCTCCCCACCGGAGCCGGTGGGAGAGGTTATGTCGGACTCGAACCGACTAAAACGCACGCCGCCTGTGGGTCGTTTTGGTTGCCGAAGGTGAGGTTGACAGGCATATCCCTCGCACAACGGCCGACCCATGGCCATCTCTCACGATCTGGCTTTATCCCTGGAGGGTTAGGTAGAGGTGAACTAACACCCACATTTCACCTATCATTATGTTCGGTTCCACATAATAGGGGGTGAGCCTATTGCCGTATTGCCGGGCACTATTGTTGACTCGAGCATTCCAGATTTTAGTTCTTTATCATGCGATAAAGAAAATACGTAAGCACCAAAACGCTTGGTTTGAGACGTTGGAATTAGTTGAAAAAGCTCAACAGGGCACTCGCCGTGGCAGAGCAGGTAGAATACACCTAGTGAGCCAACGGTCCTAATAACTGTAGAGTTTCTACGTACGAATATCTAAGGCATAGAGAAGTATACCCAAGTATTGCACAACGAACTAGGAACAAATTGTAATTTAAGTAGATATATTTCGCTGATACCCGACTTTTGAAAGAAAGAAAGATAGAAAAAGCATTTATTCAAGAACACACAACGTACAGATTACTTTTGATTTGTCATGTCCGTTGTCTCGTCAGGAAAAATATATGAGTCCGGCTAAGATGGGCTCGGAACCATTGTGTAGAGTTTTCTCTATTGGACTGATAGTCTCCTCTATAGAATAGTTAAAATACTATAACTCCAATATCTTAGATTTCTACCTAAAACTGAAACTGAAGGGAGCCAAGCTGGACCATCTCTCTTCTTGGCAATGCGACACGCTACTTCAAAAACCGGATACTGTAAGGTACCTAATAATCTGAAGTAAATTAATAATAAATTACGATTCTACTTTCCTAATCCTCTTCCTGTCTCATAGAGAAGATCAAACCTTTTATCAGTAGTGCGACACAAACCGGTTGTGACACGTGACGTCGTCGTCAGGCGGCGACGTCGACGTCGCTGTCGGCGACGTCGACGTCGCTGTCAATCGCGCGGCAATCCGTCACTGACGTCCCGCGGGAACGCGCGATTAGCCCTCTTACTGACCTCGCTAATTTGTGCGATACCATATGCATTCAGTGACGGCACTTTACAATGGTGTGGATCACATTTTGAAATGTGTCACTTGATATCTTACCAGGGGTGAAAGTTTATTTTTTCTTTTTACCTAGTAGATAGGTATTTAGTACTAGTATTCCCCCTAATTCTTCTAACTAAATTGTTTGTGTAAGAAATGTGTTTACGTCGGGAGGTACCTATCTATAGTAAACATCAAGATACTAACCCAACCCTTGAGTTATACTTAGTGTCTTTATGCTGAATCGGCACACAAGAGCTACACTTATAGTAACAGTTTAGAACAATATTAGGTCTCAGTTCTTTGATGGGATGCAGACTCACTGTCATATACCTACAGTGAAATGAGTTTTCGGTGTTTCTTTGTCAATCAGACCTTACGTCACTCACCAAAGCGCAAACACTGCTCTTTTTCATTTCCTTCATCATTTTTTTTTTCACAAATGTCATCTCATCATCATCATTTAAGTGTTGTTCCCGATTGCATCTGAACTACTTAGGTACTTCTAAAATTCTTAGTAAAATAATGATGACGGAATTGAATCAGTTTAGGCGCGATACGAACACGCGATCTTTCCCTTACATGGGGATCGCTCTGACCACTAAACCACAGGACATTCCAAATTCTTCTATACATATATCTTCGTCTTACGGCGACGATTTACGAATCGATTTGAATAGTTAGCACAATAAATGCTTTAAAATTGCATTCAATACCTAATGATGATGTCCTTCTTGATTAATAACCTCACCATACCAAGCATCTGTTTTCGATAGTACAGTCTCGCATCCTCACATTCTTCGGACATGTTTCCCGGTGTGCTAATCAGTTTATAACCTTGTCATCCAAGGGAAGGTGGAAGGCACTAGATCGCGAATCGCGGACTGACCAGATCAAGCCATTGTGCATTGGAAGTTCAGTTGATTATTCAGTGCAGTAGAATGACCTCTAACAGATGACGGTGGCAAAACGTCGTGAAGCACATCACATATTCTTCTTAATCTCAATATGTATCAGACATAACGATCACGACCGCTCTGTCAAGAGTACAATAAGTACCTGGTCTTCTTCTTCTTCTTATCCGATACGATTGACCTTAATTAGTCAATATCCAATGATTTACAAAAAAAAAGTTTTTTAGTAAGTATATCAATGCCGCGTGGTTCCCAGCAGAGTAGAATTTAGACCACACCATCACTTCCTATACGGTGTCGTACAAGGCGACTAAGGGATAGGGATATTTAACACGTGACAGATTTATACAGCCCAGACTCAGTCCTAGATTCAGAGTCAACAATAGTGCCCGGAAGGGCGCAATAGTCTCACCTCTGTGGGACTGAATGCAATGATTAGTGAAATGTAGGTGTTTATTCACCTCTGCCTATCCCTCCGGGGATAAAGGCGTATGTATGTATGTTTATATCAATGTCAATATCACAATAAATTTATTAATCATCAAATCTTTTAAAATATTGGTCATCCAGACAGGATTACTAGCTGGACGTGCGATGCGACAGAGCTAACTATAGGTATGTAGGCGCCATATTTTCCACCAGGCTGAATCAACACTCGAACCATTCATCGGCGCAATGAAAATATTGGGCCGTTTATCTTTTTGTTTTTCCATTTCCCCCAAACCTTTCGGTTTACTCGGTGTGTGAGCGCGAATGTGCGCGCTGACAGAATTCATTTATGCAACAACTAAAAGGATACGTATTCGCTGATATGTGAAATCACTATTTTGTTTGATGGAGTTGAGCTTTTCAATTTTATTTTTGGAGATATGATTGTCGATTGATTGTGTTTTTACGCTCGCTTGGTTCTTTTTTTTACGTTTGATTTTTGTGGGTGGATGCTAATTGGAAATTCGATGTGTGGGGCCCTACTAAGGTCTTCAGGGCCCAATATAATAAGCCAGTATACCTACCTGGAGGTCTGGAGTTTTAGGATAATATTTTGTCTTGCGGCAATATTTACATGAAATTAGAATCTGCTTAGTAAGTACATGAATTATTGTAATTCTGCTCATCTGATTGACCATTTTACGAATTACCTAGTCTAGCCATAAATATTGTTACGAAGAAAAAACATTTTTTTTTATTGCAAATAATATTTATTACTTTTACAGTGTGTTAGTTTAATACATAAATATAAAACAATTTAAAATATAAAAAGCTTATTCGAAGTGGTCTCCATTGGCTGCAACACAGTCCTTTAAACGTTGAGGCCAGTTATCAATAGAAGCACGCACTCTTTCAATGGGAAAATTCTTCACTGCCAATCGTATGGATTGTTTTAGGGACTCCAAATTATCATGGCGTTTAGAGCAAACCATACTCTCTAAAACTGACCATAAATCATAATCCAGTAGATTCAGCTCTGATGAAGTCCGAAACGTTCACTTCCAACCAAGACTGCGTGGACCGAGCTTTATGACCCGGCGCTGAGTCTTGTTGGAAGGACCATACCTACTTGGTTATTGAATATGGTGTTGTTAAGGGGTTTAACTACCTTCTCAAGAATGGTATCTTGATACACTTGTGCCGATGTTTTGATACCTTTTTCACAAAAATATGGCTCAGTCACTCCTTCATAGCTAACACCCCACCAAACCATCACTGAAGTCGGATAATGCCCACGTTGCACTCTGTCGACTAATTGGGAAGCTTCCTTAGAGCTTTGAGCATAAATACGGTCATTTTGTTTGTTAAAATGTTGCTCAATTGTAAAGATTTTCTCATCCGTAAACAAAATTTTTCTGTGACCTCCCTTTGCGTACCGCTTCAGTAGTTGCTTCGATTTTACCACCCTATTCTTTTTTAAATTATCAGTTAAAAAATGACCAGTGCGTCTCTTATAGGCTGCAAGTCCTAAGTCATCTTTTAAAATGCGCGACATGGTTCTGGGTGCTATCTTCATCTCCCGAGATAAAATCTTTTGCTTTCGGACAGGATTTCTTCGAATTCTTTCCCTTACTGCTTTGACCACCTTTTTCGTACGAACACTACGTGGGGGCTCGTGACTTAATGGTAACTGAGTAGGTAACATAACGTAAGGCTAAGGTATACTAGCCAAGTCTTAGGATAGATAACCTTGGACAAACCGAAATGGCGTGCGATTTTAGTAGGTATGTTCGAGTCTGACAGCTAGTGCGGTGCCCCAACCCGCTCCCGACCACCTGGTAGGGGTAATTATGTCGGACTAAATGGGGATTTCCGCATAACTATCTACCTACATCAAGAATCAGAAGCACTCATGCATGTCCTTTTTAAAATAGTCCAATATAAAAAAAAAAATTGATGAATCTGTAATGGATTATTTATTGTGTGATAATGGTCATCCTCATTCCTAAGAGACTAACCTTTAGCTTACCATCAGACGTGGTGAAATCATACTATAACGTAACGTGACCATTATTTTTCCAAAATTGTATTTATGTATTTTTTTTTATTTACAAGTTTTATGAAATTTATTGACTCTTTTTTAATAGACTTCAATATTTTTTTCGGAGAAAGAAAAGTTTTTCACAAAATCAAGCAAATTTTGGGTTGGCAACTTACAGTGCCATCTAGTATATAATAGCGTAATTACCTAGAAGTCAATTATTACTTTCATACTATCTATTTGACACTAGATGGCGGTTTAGTTAATTTTTACTTGAGATGCAAACGATTGCCCTTGTTAAAAGTTTGTGTATAGTCTAAGCTCTTTGTTTAGAAGTCTTTGTTCTAATGGTAGCCAATGATCAAAACACTATTCTCTACAACTTTGGACCGCGATTATCGCGTCAACTAGGTACTAATTTGACACTAGATGGCAGTGTAATAAATTCTTACTTCTCGGGCAAACGATTCCTTTAAAGTTTGCGTGTAGTCTACGCTTTCTGTATAGAAGTCTTTGTTATAAAGGTAGTGAATAATCAAAACACTCTTTATTCTCTACAATTTTGGGCCGCGATTATCATGCCAACTAGGAATAACTGCAGTTTTGAATCATCATACGGTAGCGGTAGGTAAGGTAAATGAAACAAGCGGATTAAGTCTTAAGGTTTTTCCAAATAATTTATACTTAATGTAAACCCAATTCCAAAACCATAAAAATATAAAAAATAAAAAACAAATGCTTAAGTCCAAAGGACAAATATAAGTAACTAAGTAAGTAAACAACGTTTACAAGAAATCACAGATGTGAGGACGTCTCAGACGAACTTTGTAACATTTTGTCATACAAATAACATAGTATTCAAGAAAAACATAATATTATTAGACTGTCATTAAAAGTTTCTTTGCAATATAATATAATTGAGATTATGTCATGATATTTTGAACTTTATAGAAAACAATAACTTAAGTCGTATCGTAATAATTGATTGCAGAATTATAACATCTGCTGTCATCTAAGTTGCTTTGAGAGTTTGAAAAGACTTTTCTATACGTCGAGACATTATTAACGTAATTATCTTATGTTGTGTACTGTATGGTAATGCAAAATAAGTAAGTATCAGTTTCTAAAATTATATATGCAGCAAGTAGGTAGTAAAAATAAATATTAATAATGTGCTTATACCATTATTTAAAAAAGCTATAACGTCATACCAGTATAATGAAACCTTTCTAAAATAAAAATATTACATGTATTTTTTTCCGAAGAGGAATGCAAAAGATATAATAATAACAGTGTAACAAAGTACGCACGTATGTTTTTTTTTTCTAGACAATATTGTAGATATTCCAATGTTAAAAATACATATATTTAAATACAGCAACACATATTAAAATGAAAACAAAGCCAAATATTTTGGTATGTATAACGTATATAATATAATTTTACTACATTTTACTAGCTCGGCAATAAAAATATTACCTTAAAGGCATGATACTTTTAAAAAGTATCATATTTGAGCAACCAGATATCACTGGAATTATTCTATCCTCTCCAATTAAATTAGAAGATTGGAATTGAAGAGGGAGTATGGTTGAATCTAAACATACATTAGGAGTATTTATTTAGAAAGATGTACGGTGACCATCTTAACACTAATTCCTTCCATTGAGACATGGAGTGCGAAATTATCAAGTTTCGTATTCTTTCATTCGAAATTCGAAAAATAGTTGAATTTTTTTTTTATTTATAGTAAAAAGTTTGCTGCGTGCACGGCGAGTTAACTATATTTTTTAAATTGCCACGATTAAAAAAATAAGAAAAATAATTATGAGATTCTTTGATGTGCTGGCTATTGTAGTGTGTTTACGTCAGAAAAACTTTCTTTTTTCTTTGATTTATGGTGGATTTTTTTTTCTGATATGCTACTGCTACAATTTATGGTCGATTTTTTTTTTCAGATATGCTATAGCTACAGCTGCCAAATCAGTACAGATGTTTGTAATTTTTGCATTATTCTCTTTTTAAAACCATATTATAAAAAAATAAGTGCTCAATTAAAAGTTTTGAGCAAATTATACATGATTTTAAACGCTAAATATAGCCAGACAGTCTTAATCCTGCAAGACACATGAGAAAAAAAACTCAAAATCCCGAGGGCATAAATTACAAATAACCTCTTAAAATGTAGTTATAACGACGGTACTTAGAATATTCTCATGGTGTTAGCGCAGCCATGGTTCATGCGGTACTGGACGTACATCATCCCCGAGTTGTGCCAGTAGTAGAGAGCACCTAGTACTAGGATGTGCCACCATTGGTGAGAGTGGCCAATGTAGTCCACTTTACCTGGGAACCAACGTTCTGGTATCTGAAACATAGATAGTTTGGTTTAGTACTTTAAATCAGTATGTATTAATTATGACTGTATTAGTAACTTAAGTGGTAATTACATATTTGTGCCATTTGAGGTCGAGACGTGGGCGAGATCATGGTGTCCAATTGCCCGTCTTTTTAAACGTTTAATGGGCGCTACCCGTGACCAGAGGGTTGATTTATTCCTTGCGCAAAGGATTGGTATTGCCATTGAACGTGGCAATGCCGCCAGCTTTCTGGCCACCCTTTCGGTTGACATCGATGGGGAGGAATTCTTTGATACCTTAACCGGAAGGTTAGTATAGGTATATTCTGTATTGTTTTTATATTTTAATTTAGATAAATTCCATGTGCCTACATTATATTAATAAAAACCGTCATTAGGTATGTTTTGGGAAATGTAAAAAAAAGTATTTATTATCTTTCTATGTGTGTAAAAATAGTATGTTGGTCAAAAACTGAATAACAACTGCAGCTATTGAACTAAAATTTTGACACGATATACTCGTACAACCCGATTATCCTTAGCCTTAGGATCCTTAGGATTAAATCTTGGCGATTAAAAGGGACGTAAACCAACTCCAAACACAAAATTAATTTAACTGGAGGTGTGAACAACAATATTAGATTACTAGAAAATTTATCTTTATTTAATATTTATTTATTCTTTATGCACGATGTACATTGGCGGCCTTAATCCCGTAAGCAGTCTACCAGTCTACCATTGGGTGGTGCAGAAAATTATAGTTTTTTTTTTAAATTACCTTGAACGCATATATCGCAAACGCGGTGCCGCTGATGACATACATCCCTATCACTCTAGGGAAGAACATCTGAAAACAAAGACAATACTTAATTATTTTAAGTAAAAAGTAAAAACCAAATACATAATAAAAAAAATTGTAAGTAAATATTCTGTTACAAATTACATAAGGAGGTAGGACACGGCGGTATTTCTGCCCAATTGATCAGTCCGACTGGGGAAGTACCTCCGCCCTACAGAATACCGCGGCTATAATAACTTCGTGTTGTGTTCCCAGCGGTGAGGGGAGACCAAAACTCACTGGAGAATTTGTGCTGTCAGTGGGAAGACTAAAGGCTTGTCCTGCTTTGTCTTCTACACTGACGGCACAGAAACTCTACTTACAGGGTTGGCAGCGCGACTGTGACTCCTCTGGTGTTACAAACGTCCATAGGCCACGGTAACCCACAGGCTGACTGGCTCAGCGGTGCACGCCCGCCGTCTTATAGTTCCTGATGCAGAAGGTTCTTTTTTTTGTCTCTACCCGCACATTCTCGATATTTTTTATATTTTGTTTACCGTACATACCGTCACATACCATAACACACACAGAGTCCCTATTCTGTAAGCAAACTGTCCGGTGTCTATCCGAATGCATAGAAAAGCGAGGTTGCATGTTTTTTTATATAGGACACGTCAATTAAACTTCTCCTTGCCTGATGGCAAGCTGAAGGCAAAGTCTCAGAAAAGAGGGTCACCAGTCAGCCTGTGACCACGGCCGGTGTAACCTGGTCGAAACTTCAGGCAAACCAAAGGTATGTATGTACCTTCATCATCATCATCCTCCTGCCCTTATCCCAAGATTATTTGGAGTCGGCGCAACATGTGTTATTTTTCCATTCATCTCTAGTTGCAGTCATTTCAACATTCACTCCCTTCTTAACCATATCATCATTCACACAGTCCATCCACCTCATTTTAGGCCTCCCTCTCCCCTTACAGCCATCCACTTCCATAGTTAGTGCCTTCCTTACGACATTACTTTCATCCCTGCGCAGTACATGCCCGAACCAAGACTAACGATGTCCTCGTAGCTTTTCTGTGATTGGTGCTACTCTCAAACTTCCTCTAATATATTCATTCCTAATCTTATCCATTCTTGTCATACCACACATCCATCTCAACATTCGCATCTCGGCTACATGCAACCGTCTTTCATCCGTCACCTTTACGGGGCCAACTCTCCGATCTATACAGGACGGCAGGCCGGATCATGCTCTTATAAATTTTGCCCTTCAATCGAAGGGGCATTCGCGAGTCACATGTAGTTGCTGTAACCTGCCGCCATTTCATCCAACCAACGTTAATCCGGTGCTTTACGGCTGTATCTAATTCTCCATCGCTTTGCAGTAGTGAACCGAGGTACCTAATATCGGAGCTGATGTGTATGTATGTATGTACCTACCTATACCATGATCGCGTTAACATTATTATAGTATATTGATAAATCTATTCTATAATCGTATTACCACTTGGTTATGTAGTGGGACTGTTTACATTTTTCCTCTCTCACCTCTATCAGTAAGATACAACACCTGCGGTTGGCGATATAATCTATGGGTAGTCAGGTAGGTGCGATACAATAGTGTTCTACCCCTGCTTTGAGGCACAAAAACCCCCGGTATTAGGTACGTTACAACGGTATTCTACACCTGCTATTGGAGTTAAAAGACATGTAGAACATTGTTTGTTACTTAGGGTGCTTACATAAAGAAACAAGTTGCCTGTTTCGGCGTTACTTTATGTAAACACCCTTAGAGAACAAAAAACAATAAATATGGTGCATGAAGTGATATTATTATTGATGTGAACAAAATAATATTATTTACTTGCTGTGTTTGTGTGAATTTAGAACGAAATTGTTTTTAAGTGAAATCTTAACTCTTCTAAACGAACTCCGTGATGTAGCGGTAGAGCATTCGACTGCTATGCAGGGGGCGATGGTTCGATTCCCGCTAAGTACAAATATTTGTATGCGTGAATATGTATATTTGCATTGGTCTGGGTGTTTTTATGTATAATATGTATGTATTTACAAAAAAAATGTATCTGGGTATGTGTATCCGCATTCTATATCCCATAACACAAGCTAGTTAAGCTATGCTTACCATGGGTCTAGATAGCGTTGTGTAGAATGTCGTAGAATATTTATTTATTATTTATTCTAAAGTTACAGTCTCAAGTAACGCTAGCTATAACACTAGCTATCTGCATCTGTAGTAAAAATCCCGCCAAAATAAACTGAGCCGAAAATTACCCGGAATAAACAGACCCTCAATTCTACTAAAGCAAGACCACCGTCATACCCACAGACACTGCAAAGAATGGCATTAAATTTTAGACTTTACAGTCCAAAATTAAATTAAATGAGTTTCATTACACTTTATCATTCACATTATAACCGCGGTAGCCTAGTGGCATGGGTAATGGACTGCTGAGACGAGGTCTCGGGTTCGATCCCAGGTTTTACCATGGCACATACCAATGACTTTTCGATGCTTTTCAAAGTTATGTGTGTATTTATCGCAGGTTTATAAGTGCCCGGTTAATGGCAATAGGCTCGCCACCATTGGGACCTAAACATAAACTGGCGAAATGTGGGTGCTAGCATCTCTGCATACCCCTTCGGGGATATAGGCGTGAGTTTATATTATGTTATGTTACGTTTTATCATTCACTCTGCAAAAAGCCTTTTATTTTGGACTTTAACTAGACTTTCTAGACTTTAAAGCAAAGCGTGCTTTAAAGTGTAAAATTAAATGGATTTTTAAGCAATGTCCGTGGCATGACAGTGATTTTGCTTTAGCAGAATCGAAGCCCAGACAGATTAAATATCTGTGGTTGCGAATGTCATTTGCATCGGCCAATCACGCGCGTCGCGCCGCGCCGTGATAGCTTACGTGAGTGACATTACGCAACCATAGATAACAAATTGTGGCGGTGTCTTGAGTTGAATTGAGTTTGTGTTTGTTGTATTTTATTTCTATTTTATTTTTATTTTTGTTTTTATTCTATCAATCAATCAATCAATCAGCCCACTGCAGTCCACTGCTGGACATAGGCCTCTCCCAATGTGCGCTATTCTAAATTGTGTATAAATATATAATGTGCGTTGTGTTTTGCAATAAATGTATTTTCTTTCTTTCTTTCTTATTAAAGAAAAATGATTTTGTATACATTAAAAAGCTGTTCTTTTCATTAAACAAACGGATTTCTACTTCAATTTTATTTATTTTTATTTAGTGAAGGAGTACTACTGGTCGTATTAACCGACCGTACGACTAAAGCATACAGTTACTACACATAGTTTGCGCGAATACTAAACTAGAGCGTATTGCAGCAACGAAATAATGCAATCAAATGTAACTCAACTGGCTTATCACGATTTATTCAATGAAATTGATACTAATTACTTGCCGTTTCATTACAGAAATTAGCCCAGTTTTTCGTGCTGAAATCAAAAACGCACGCCGTCTTGCGTTTTCAGGGGCCGGTGAGGGGACAGATGGGGACGCTATTGTCCTACACCCGATGGGGCCTTCTATAGCTCTGGGTCAGTCGGGGTGTGCGAGGGATATGCCAGAGGCTACCTCACCCTCGGCAACAGATGGCCCAAGACGGCCGTGCGGTTTTAGTCGGTTCGAGCCCGACATAACCACCCCGCTGGCCACGGCGGAGGGTATCCGAAGTGGATTTCCAAACGATAAAAAAAATAGGGGCTGGAGTTTTGAGATTGCCATCAGCATAATTCCTCGCACCCCGATTGATCTAGGGCCATCTTTTCGGAACAGAAATTAGTCCATCTTCGAGACAATGGTCAGATCGGGCATATAGTGGTCTGGTATTTAAATTTCACTGGCCCAAATTTGGCCACAGCAACAGCGCTCTCCGTTGCTCTTCAGAGGAAGTCGGTATTGCAAGTGAAAGGGTACAGCGAGCAGTAAAGCAAATGTGACATGGACTGGGTTTGGGCCCGCAATCGCAGTAATCTGCATTGCGACCGGTCGATAAAGCCCCAATTTTTTCCCTACAGCAGCCAACTTGGGTCCGTAGGCAGTTTAAAGACTTGCAAGTTGGCCACTGAAGGTGGAATCCAGGCGGCAGGTCTTCGCATGGTCATTGTTTTTCCCACCTTTGCTCTATCGCTCGCTGTGAGGGACTGTCTCGATCAAGAGCCAGAGTGGATTTCATGAAGTTCCCCCTGACCCCTACAGCTAATGGCAGGATTCGAACCCTGTACCTCTTGATCGTAAGGCCGACTCCTTAGCCACTAAGCTACCGAAGCGACCGACCAATATGCCTGGCCAGTGTAGAAACAATAGGCCAAAGCCTCTTAACATTAGGAAAGGCCTATGTCTGTCAGTGGACTGCGATAAGTTCGATTGATTGATTCACATACATTGAGGAGTCTCATAAACATCAAAGTACGTGTCATCCCATGCATTAATCATTCTATTTTACAAAAAATTGCCACTTGTCTAAGAGGACTGGACCGACATAACTATTCTGTTAGATTAAGATATAGAAAAAATGGAATCGGTTCAGGTGGGATTCGAACTATACAGGGGGACGACGAAATCTTTCCCATACAGGGGGAACGCTCTGACCTTAGTGTCACAGAACCTTCGCCCGAAACCATCCAAATTTCGAAGGTTCGAGGTTTCGAATCTCGCCTGAACCGATTCAACTTTTTCTATATCTTAATCGATTTGAATAGTTAGCATACTAAATGCTTTAAAATTTCATTCAATATTCTGTTAGATTTTAATCACAAGAACTTTTGAGGAAGTAGGACACGGCGGTATTTCCGCCCAATTGAGCAGTCCGACTGGGGAAGTACCTCCGCCCTATAGAATACCGCGATTATAATAACTTCGTGTTGTGTTCCCGGCGGTGAGTAAGGTAGCCAGAGCTCACTGGAGAGTTTTTGTGCTGTCAGTGGGATGACCAAAGGCTTGTCCTGCTTTGTCCTCTATACTGACGGCACAAAATCTCTGTTCTTACAGGGTCGGCAGCACGGATGTGACTCCACTGGTGTTACACACGTTCATAGGTCATGGTAACCACTTTCCATCAGGTGGGCCGTGTGCTTGCCTGCCACCTAAGTTGTATAAAAAAAAAGAAAAACCCACCTGCACCATAGGATTTTCAAAGCCGCCCATAGCGTAGGTCCAATGCAACGTGGGCAACACTCCGTAGGCTGCCCATCCGATGAACACACACATCTTTACAAGGTAAGGTACCCCAAGTTTAGGTATCTGAAGCACCATTGCCACTACGAAGATCACTGTTACCGATGTCATGTAGAACGCTTTCAGCTCCTGTAAAATTAAAGATTTACAATTATATATAAGTATATGATTTGAGATGAAACCGCGGTAGTCTAGTGGTATGGGTAATGGACTGCTGAAACGAGGTCTCAGGTTCGATCCTAGGTTTTACCATGGCACACACCAATGACTTTTCGATGTTTTTCGAAGTTATGTGTGTATATTTCGCAGGTTTATAAGTGTCCGGTTAATGGCGATAGGCTTCGCCACCTATTACATTGGGATCTAAACATAAAACTGGCGAAATGTGGGTGCTAGCACCTCTGACTACCCCTTCGGGGATATAGGCGTGAGTTTATGTTTATGATATGTATGTTATGATTTCAGATTGACATTTTCATTCACATTACTAGTGTAAAACTCGGGACTGTGGTAGGGGCGATGCGCGTAACAAACGAGTGTGGACGAGGATAAACCGATAACCCAATAACAATAGCACCGTAATATCGGTTGCTCAGCAAAAATAATAAACATGGTAAATATCCCGGCGAGTTTTACACTAGTAATATATATACGTGGGGCGCACTATAAGTTTCCGGAATGAATACGAAAAAATACTATTAAAGGTACAAAATTAATTTATTGTTTTTCAAAATAATCTCCCTTGGCGTCCATGCACTTTTTCATTCGATCAAACCAGTTTTGAAAACTTTTGTGCCACTCCTCTGTGGTGACCTCTGAAACGTGTTTTTCATACTCCTCGACAGCCTCTTCTGGTGATGAAAATCGTTGGCCGCGTAATTGGTTCTTAATTTTTGGGAACAGATAAAAGTCACAAGGTGCCAGGTCGGGACTGTATGCAGGATGACTCTTGAGTTCTACATTTTTCGCCTTCAAAAAGTCGTTTGTCTGTCTGGCCGTGTGAGAACTAGCATTGTCGTGGTGCAGGATGATACGGCGTTTACGGTTATTTTTACGGAGTTCGTCAATAACTTCCGGCAAACAAATGGTCGTGTACCAGTCACTATTCACAGTACGACGACTTTCTAAAGCAACAGTAGCCACGTGTCCAGTTTTATTAAAAAAAGAAGCAATCATCCGCTTAGATGCACTTTTCACGCGGGCCACTTTGGTTGGTTTCGGCTCATCTTGAAAGACCCATACGCTCGATTGCTGCTTTGTTTTGGGATCGTAGCAATAAATCCATGTTTCGTCACCTGTTACTATGTCCCACACCAAATTTGACGCACCTTCGTTGAATCTGGTAAGCATGGCACTGCACCAAGTGACGCGGTCCGTTTTTTGATCCTCGGTCAAGTTATGTGGGATCCACCGCGAGCACAGCTTTCTCACACCCAAATGTTTGTGTAGGATTGATTGTATTTGACTCATGCCTATTTCTAAGGATGCGCGAATTTCATGGTAGGTCACATGCCTGTCTGTTTCAATCATACGGCGCACAGCATCGATGTTTTTGTTGGTCACAGCGGTGGACGGCCGACCATCGCGAGATTCGTCACTGAGATTGATACGACCACGCTTGAATTCTGCAAACCAGCTATAAACAGTCGTCTTGCATGGAGCTTCATCGCCAAAAGCTGTTTCAAGCCGAGCGTTGCTCTGTTGAGCCGTCAAATTACACTTAAAATCGTAGAAAATCATACTACGAAAATTTTCCCGAGTTAAATCCATGTTGATGCAGACACACAATTTTTTAAATGGCGCCACAAGGTAAAAACAAAAGACAGTCAGATGAAACAAACTGTATTCTACAGCCAAAGAGTTCTATTTTCAAATGTTGTAATAAATTTTTAAATATTGTTTATGTAAGTGGCCAGTTCCGGAAACTTTTAGTGTAACCTATGTATAGGTAGTAGGTATATCGTTAGTCATCTCTTTTCGTGGGCGTCGTAGAAGCCAACTAGATAAGAGATAAAGGATACGGCTGTTCTCCATCAGGGAGTGAACATACAATACAGCCCATGACAAAGTTCTTGATTGACGACAATAGGCTCACCCCCTATTACGTGGGGTCGAAAATCAAAGTTTGCGAAATGTGGGTGTTAAGTACCTCTATCTCTTCGGTAAGTAGGATAGCACATTGCAAGGGTACTCTTACATCACCTCCTATATGACAGTGGGATTTAAGATCGATTAGCGTATCGCAGTCCACTGCTGGCCCTAGGTCTCTCCCAATGTTGGGAGGCTTTGGCCTATTGTTTTCACGCTAGCCAGACGGGACCAACCCATCCGGTTTTATTACGAGTGTTCCTTCGCTCGCAGTGATATTATACATACATACATACATATAACAGCCTCTGTGGCGTGGCGGTAGTGAACGCGACTGCTACGCAGGAGGCGCGGGTTCGATCCCCGCTCAGTGCAAATATTTGTATGTATGAATATGGGTATTTGCATTGGTCTGGGTGTTTCTATGTATAATATGTATGTATATACAAAAAAAAAAAAAAAGTATTTAAGTATGTTTATCCGTATTCTAGATTCCATAACACAAGCTAGTTTGGGGGAGTGGCTAGAGAGGCCACACGGCAGCCTCTCGTACCGTCTGACGCAGATGATCACCGAGCACGGATGCTTCGGAAAGTATCTGCATCGGATGCACAAAGAGCCAACGTCCGAGTGCCATCACTGCGACGCGAGCGAGGACTCAGGTCCGCACACGCTCACCGAGTGTCCGGCGTGGGAGACGCCGAGGCGGGAGCTTGTGGCGGCCCTGGGAGTGAGGGTTCTCACGCTCTCCACCTTGCTCGCGGCGATGGTTCGCTGCGCGGATGCGTGGGCGGCCGGCGCCTCCTTCTGCGAGCAAGTAATGCTCGTGAAGGAGGAGGCGGGGCGGGAGCGGCAGCGGGAGCGACGAAGGATCGCAAGACAAGCTGCCCGCGTACGAAGGCAACTCGGGCGTCTGAGGTCGATGAACGACCTCCGCCCCCCATGAGCGCCGGCCTGGGGGTGACAGGTGAAGCCGCCTGTCACCCTGGCAGAAGCAGGCCGCGGCGGTGGCGCGCGTGGCGCGCCTCCCCGTTTCCGGGGACGAGTTAGGGACTCTTTAGTCCCCACACCCGAGAAGAGGGCCAGATCGTGAGAGATGGCCCTGGGTCGGCCGGGGTGCGAGGGATATGCCTGCCAACCTCACCTTCGGCAACTAAAACGACCCACAGGCGGCGTGCGTTTTAGTCGGCTCGTGTCCGACATAACCTCCTCCAGCGGCTCCGGTGGGGAGGTATCCGTGGGGATTTTGCGCACGTAAAAAAAAAAAAAAAAAACACAAGCTAGTTAAGCTATGCTTACCATGGGTCTAGATAGCGTTGTGTAGAATGTTGTAGAATATTTATTTATTTATTAATCACGACTCACGACGGTTAGGCACTAAATAATATAATATAATAAATAACACTTTAGTTTTACGTGTGTTTGTGTTGCACCAATAATAAAATGTATTTTCTTTCTTTCTTTCTTCTTAATTAATACCCACATTTCACCAATCATTGAATTTGGTCCCACGTAATAGGGGGTGAGCCTATTACCGTCTTCCGGGCACTATTGTTGAATCAAGCCATGCATCTGAGGCCGAGTCTGGTCTGTAAATATCTGGCTGATGTTAAACAGCCCTATCCCTTAGTCGCCTTGTACGATACCGCATGGGAAGAGATGTGGTGGTCTAAATTCTACTCTGCCGGGAACCACGCATTGTTCCGTTAGTCGCCTCTTAAGACACCTTTCGGATGAGATGGAATAGTGATATTTGTATTCTTTCTCCATCACCACACGAACTTGAAGAATCTAGATCCAGATCACATGTCTGTACCAGATTTCACGCTTTTGGGTTAAATAACAAACAACCATCTTAACTGTCACATTTAGAATAGTAAAAAATTGTCAACACAAGCCCACCTGATATTGAGTGATTACAGTGACCTGCACACTTGCAATACCAGAAGTTGTAACCTTTCTTGTATTCCCCAATTTCCTCTACGGTAGCAACTTAAAACCCCGGTGTGGCAAGCCAAGGTTACCAAAAATACCAAAAAAATCGCTACGATATTTTCTATATTAGAAGAACTAATGTAATACTGAGTAATTTAAAAATAAGCGCTATCTTCAGCATGCTAATTACTATGAAATAACGTTTAAAATTAAATAGCAAAATGACAACAGAAGGTCATTGGCTCCTTTGTTTTGCAACGCCAATTACAAAATAGTGGTATCGTATGCGCATACATATAGGACTAATTGAAGCCCACCTCGTGTGCGGTAGTACGGCGGTACTAGTGACCGCAATCTTGACCTTAGGCAATTGCGAAACAAAGAATTCCAATAAGTATCTGCTTAGTAACATTTAGTATGTAAGTAGTTTTGACCTATATGACTTGTATGTCCTATTAAAATTGCTGTTGAGCAGTACTAGACAATATGTGTGAAAACAAAATATTGTATAGCGATTTAGAGGTACGGTGGGCGTAGGAGAAAATAAAGGATGCAGACTCTGGACAAAACTTAATGAATGTTTACGAATAACCGTATGAGGTACCAGCAAGACATATAGAGCCAAGTAAACCTTAGGTAAGTACAACTCTACAAGGCTGTACATCTGGGCCTCGATTCTGCTAAAGTAAAGCTAATTTTTTTTTCTTTTTTTTTTCATTTCATACCAAAGACACTGCTACAAAATACATTTAATTTTAGACTTTAAAGCAATGCGATTAAAGTTCAAAATTAAAAGGCTTTTTGTAGAGTGAATGTAAAAGTGTAATCAAACTCTTTTCAAATAATTTGGACTTTGAAGCTAATAGAAATAAAGTATAAAATTCAATGCCATTTTTTGCAGTTTCTGAGATATGACAGTGGTTTTGCTTTAGTAAAATCGAGGACCCCTTGATTTATGGACGAGGCTCTGACATTGCTCTCCAGGTATTGACGGCAGTCACTCCCATAAAAGCTGTTAATAAATAAATAAAAAGACAGAAAAGGTGCCTGACTCCGATTTAAGTAGGTATACCCACAAAACTTTTATAGAAAAACATTTTATTATAATATTTTAGAGGAAGCTCGTGAAATATGTAAGGATAGAGACAAATGGCAGGCTGTTGTCTCTGCCTACCCCGGAGGAAAACAGGCGTGAGCGTATGTATGTATGTACCTACATAGAAGTCGTTGTTTAACCTAAGTGACTGTTATTTCCACAATCTGATTTCTCGTCGTGGGCAGACCCCATATACATTATCCAGCTAGGAGTCTTCTATGGCACATACTGGAGTCATTTTAACAGTGAACCGGTGCTAACCGGTTAGCACCGGTTCACTGCGGTACACCATGAAACCGAACCCTGTGGAAACCGAGTCGTGTGCGTACCTACTCGTATAATTCGCTTCTCTCCAAGTGCGTACTATTCATTCAGCAACGGAAGTCGACGATTTTATCTAGAGCGTAACATTTGGCCAAAATAAGTAAATTATAAGTCCCATTAACATTTAATTATCACATTAAATCTCTGATGATAAGGCTGTTTTATTACATTCTCTAATAGTAATCGGTAGGTTGAGAAAGTGTTTATCCATTCTATAAACTTTTCTTTTGCATGTGAAGCATTTCGCCCAGGGCTACATTGAAACACCTACTCTACTCCTGAAGAGTTAGTCAATTAGCCATGACTATTATACTAGCCAAGACTATAAGTTCACGGCAGAGGAGGATTTGGACCACCCCATCTCTTCCCATGCGGTGTCATACGAGTCGACTAAGGGATTAGGCTGTAACATCAGACATATATATATATATATATATATATATATAGCCCAGAATCAACCTCAGATGCATGGCTCGAGTCCACAATAGTGCCCGGTAGGCGGCAATAGGCTCACCCCTTCTACGGTGTTCATGAATTTTGATTGGTGAAATGTGAGTGTTAATTCCCCTCTGTCTAACCTTCCGGGGATTAGGCGTGATTATACGTATATATGAATGTACTATAAGTTCGTAGATTTGCCAGATAGAATATTGAAGGTCGGCTCCATCGATCGATGGACAGTTTTAACTGATCAAGGTCGATATTTATCTGGCAACACTGAAAGAACTAATTGATATCTGATTTGCTAACGAAAGAAGTTTAACAGTTGTTCCATCAACTGTTGACGACTAGGCGGCCTAATTCTGCGACTACTCTTGGGGTTCGAAACACGATTAGTGAGTGCCTCAGGAGAGGAGATATATAGAAGATATTATTATATTCGCAGTCCACAAGAATCCTGTTCTTATCCGTTGCCGGTAAGGGCTACGATCTTGTTAGGGGGAAGTTTACTAAGACAGAAAACCCGTACATCCTTTTGCAGATTATCCACAAGGTAGTATGACATCCTGAGATAAGTATTTGCTTTACCGTTCGGCTTGGTTGGTCATTAACCGAAACCAGCACCTGAGAAGCACCGAGCGGCTCTCGGTAGAAATCTACAAAAGAAGAGAAGTGTTACTACTTCCATCACCCGTAATCCAATAATGTTCAGTTTTCTGGTCAAACTTCTTAAGCTGTTTAATAATCTTGGCAGATTTATTCGAGTTAGACTAATTACCATTCAATAGCGACTTGGTACCTACTTCAAATTACAATATAATTGTACTCTAGCAGTATTTAACTGAACAACAAATATTGACATTTGACATGAATTGTAAGTAAATAAATAAGTAACCTCAGACGCACAGAAAGAACAAAGCGGCATTTCAACAATCTTATAATCTGAATTCATCAGCATCACATCCACATGCTTAACTTAGTCAATTAAGACACGGAACACGTAACACTAACACACAGCTGTAATTACAATAGTTAATTATATCTATGGTAGGGAGGCTTGCTTAATTGTTTGTAGACAATATTTAAACATAAATGACTTAGCTAAAAAAACAGTTTCTTCTCAGGATTAAATTTATACAAAACTTTAGAGACGACCATATTTTGTTTTACGGTCTAAATATCCAGCAACAACCTGATGTTTTCGTCTTCGTCTCTAGTGTTCCTTCTGCCCAAACAGATAGATTAAACTATCATGGTCACTCACATCAGTATCAAAAATAAAAATAGAAAGGAGTTTGAGTAATATACCTTCTTCAGTTTCAAAATAATCGGAATATTTACCATGTTGCATTGTTTTGAGTTTCCGATATTTCAGCGCTGTTCGGAAATCTGAATTCCGAAACTCAAAACAATGCAACATGGTAAATATTCCGATTATTTTGAAACTGAAGAAGGTATATTACTCAAACTCCTTTCTATAAAGTACGTTTACAAGATTTCACATTAGTTAGCGTAGTTTTCTAGAAGGCTAAATGATATTTTTATGCAATTTCAGTCATAAGTGCAAACGAACCACACAATAAAAAAAAAATTTTTGCAAATTTCTTAGCTGTCTTCGGTTCCTAAGTAACAGGGTGTGATGCTATTGCTGTCATTACTCCGACCTCTTACAAAAAATAACTTTTCAGAGAAAGTTTACTCATTGCTGTCATACCTGCCACTAATCACCACCGACAGTGTACATAAGTATATAAATAAATAAGAAAATAGCAACTAAGATACAATAAATGATTCAATAAATAAACTATTAAATAAGAAGAGCATTTTCTGGCATATTTTAAAAACGGACATTAATTTGAATTTAAAATATGAAATTCGAACAGTTATGTGCTAAGTCGAGAACAAAATATGGTCACAAACAAATAGAACACGTTGTCTATAGCCGCAGATAA
This sequence comes from Eilema griseolum, assembly GCA_963662185.1. Lineage (NCBI taxonomy): Eukaryota > Metazoa > Arthropoda > Insecta > Lepidoptera > Erebidae > Eilema > Eilema griseolum. Next base: position 8,558,106 of record OY759236.1, read on the forward strand.
AAAAGAACATTTTTGTCTTTGGCTTCCAAAAAGTAGGTTCATTGTATTGTATAGCCCAATTATCTGAAATGAGATGGGCACAGTGAAAGTACAACAAGATATAAAAAGTACAGAAATGTACGGTCTGTAGGCGCGTTTACCTATACAGACTATGCTCAAACTAATATGAGATGCGGCACTTTCTCTTTTACTACAGCTACTATAAAAAAAAGAAATAACTAACATCATTGATTAACACCTAGGTGGACAATGATAAAGCGATAGTTGAGTAAGTGATTCACTGTGCATTATTGCGACTAAATTGTACTCTAATGGCCGATTTTACATTAGCTACAACATTATTGTATGATACATCGTTGAGCGTGGGTAATAGTATAAAAACGTCCATTGAACGCTCTAAACAAAACCTACATTGGTCATACCAAATAAAGAGGTCAATGGATGCTGTTACCCAAGTTTGGTAGGTATATCATAAGATAAAATCGACATAATCGTCCACATTATCAGAATTAGAAATACGCGAGTTAAATTTGTCTTGGCAATCTGAAAGGATAAGACCAAAATAATACATACCTAGACAAAATAGAGGACTAAATGCAAAACATTCATTATATTTAGGTATTTGTAACTAGCATAGTCAATAATAATAAATACAATAAGGTACAGTTGTACCTAATTGTATTCGATGACGTCACTTTATGATAAAATTTTCTGTGTTTATTTGCAAATAAATGGATTCTGATTCTGTTCGTGAATTTTAATAGGTTCCGGTCGATACCTACGTAGAGTCGCAAAAAAACGTAAAGGTTTAACTGTTGAAATAATGACGTCAGAAGTACAGTTGGAAATAGCACTCTTTAATTAATATCTAGATTCTTAATTTAGTTTGTATATAAAGTTCTATTTACCGTTTTTGGCTTTGGTTGGTTTTTAATAAGGTATTTTTATAACCCTAATCGAAATCTATATACCGGGCAATTAATGTGTTTCTTTTCGTCACGCCATATCTTGAGAACGACTTTACTGATTTCATTCATCTTTGCTTATAAAACTTTGAGACATCTTATAGCAGGTTCTTACGAAAATATCAGAAAACTTCACGATTATCTCATTATTTCACGCTTACAAGGCAGAGCTGCGGTCAACAGCTAGAGGTAAATAAAAAGAAATCATTACATTACATTTGTAGAATTATATACTTACATAATTACACCAGAATGCGTAATAAACGCCGGAAGTGTAGATGGCGAGCAATGAGAGCGCGATGCCAAAGAGATCGTACATAAGGAACGTGTTATAGTCGCACTCTCGACACGAGAACGTGTGGTAGAGCGCTGACAGGGCCATGCAAATCTGGAAGCAAAATGTATTGTGTTACTTAGAAGCATAGGTATTAAAAGCATGCGTGGTAGTGACCAAGTAGTAATGTGACTTTCCGGGGACGAGTTGGGGACTCTGTAGTCCCCACACCCGAGAAGAGGGCCAGATCGTGAGAGATGGCCCTGGGTCGGCCGGGGTGCGAGGGATATGCCTGTCAACCTCACCTTCGGCAACCAAAGCGACCCACAGGCGGCGTGCGTTTTAGTCGGTTCGAGTCCAACATAACCTCCTCCACCGGCTCCGGTGGGGAGGTATCCGTGGGGATTTTGCGCAAGTGAAAAAAAAAAAAAAAAAAGTAGTAATGTGACTGCACAGAATTTCTGATATGACCTTCATTCCGACCAATGAATATACTTTTTTTTATTGTGTAATATCCCCATGGATACCTCCACCACCGCCGGTGGGGGAGGTTATGTCGGAATTGAACCGACTGAAACGCACGCCGACTGTGTGGGCCGCAAGTTACCGGAGGTGAGATTATCTGAAACATATACCTCGCAACCTGGCCGGCCCAGAAACCAATGAAGACACTAGGTGTTGTACAATCAATATTCGTCTATTTTTACAGGTAAAAACACCCTGATTTCTTCAAATCAATTAAGATACAAGATAGTTGAATCGGTTCAGGCGGGACTAGAACCCGTAATCTTACCCTTACAGGCTCGGACCACTAAGCCATAGAACCTTCGTCCGAAACCATCCAAATTCTTCTATACATATATCCGTCTTACGGCGTTTTTTCTGTATCTTAATCGATTTCAATAGTTAGCATACTAAATGCTTTAAAATTTCATGCAATAGCCTGATTTATTGATATAGATTTTTCTGAAAATATATATTTTATAATCAAGACTATTCAAGTTCAAGATGAACAAAACTCAAGATAGTGGGCGCGATATGAATGTAGCGCAGTGTGGGTCCTAGCCCTACGTCTTGTTACTGTTGTGTGATTTAAATCATATTCTCTGTGAAATATAAATGAAATAGTAAGGCACCGCGCGCCATACCACGCCATACGTAGGTACGCTACACCCACGTTAGCGTACACCAACGTAATTGCTTGTTTTATAAGAACGACGAAGTAGACAAAGTATATATACCCAGTTCAGTAAATTTAATAACTATACATGTCAATTTTAAAACAAAAAATACATAGAATACATCCGTGATTATATCGTGTCTATTCGACCCACATCGAATCAAAATGGTGGTCGAGTTGACTCGGTGAATCGCAATGGCCATCCTTTGTCCCACGAACAAGCCGGAGCGGGAGTCACCGCCTTGTTCGTGGATAATTCAATTAATTTATTTTTATTTAACTAAATCTTACTTATTCTCATAAAATGTAACCAATTTATTTGTTATTATTAGTTTTTTTTTTTAACTTAGGTAGACAAGCACGCGGCCCACCTGATGAGAAGTAGTTCCGTACATGGACGTGTGCAACACCAGGGGAGTCACACTCGTGCTGCTAACCCTGGAAGAACAGGGAGTTTTTGTGCCCTCAGTGCAGTTCATTAGAGATATTATATAAATTTAATGAATTCTAATATAATATCATAATAATAATTTACCATAATATACTGTAGGTATATCTATGTACTTTGCAATTTCAACAATTGCAACAGTCCGACTGGGGAAGAACCTCCGCCCTACAGAATACCGCGGCCATAATAACCTTCTGTTGTGTTCCTGTCGATGACTAGGGTAGCCAGAGTTCACTGGAGTGTTTTGTGTGTAAAAAACAAAATTACATCCAATACCTTAGTTTTAGTGTTAACTGTACATAATTGCATATGATGGATAAACCAAGTGAATGTAACAAAATAATACATTCAAATTCAAAAGAACAATCAGCATTGATATATTAATAAGGCAGTACAAAACGAATAAAAACAAATCTCAGTCGGTAACCTCATTTATAAAAAATAAAACAAAAATACAACGTACATTTCGATGAACCTGTTTTAGAATTATTCCAACGTCTTGTATTAGTCAGAATCGGATTTCCCTCTTACATAATAGTTACTGATTGTTTATACGAGGTCACCTACGATGGTCATTCGGTATAATTATCTAGGTGTAATCATTTTACTATGACACGCCGCATGATGGGCAAGAAGTGTGTCTCAATGATAGTTTCCGAAACGAACATATCCGCGAAAATCTCTAGGTCCGTCCCATCGGAGTAAAACTTAAAGAGCCGCGTGGTAAATTTGAAATACACAATAACTAGGCAAGTCCTGAGAATAATTACTGATCGAAAAATCGCAGCAGATCCCCACTTGAATCTTAACTATCAATAACGATTTTTAAAAAACCCAAGTGTCCAATTCAGAACAAGAAAGTCTGGTAAAAAGCGAATCGTAAGGCAAATTAAAATTTATTTTCCCAAAATAAAGTTAAAAATTACGTTTGATTAGATATTTGAGTATAGCTTATTTTGCTGGGTGTGGTGTTGGAAATACTTACAAAAACGAAATGGGAGAAGGCTAAGCGAAGAAAGAATAATTTTATTATGAAGGTTACACTGAAAATCAATGAAGCAACTGTAGCTAACTTCAACTCTCTGCAGTTATCAATTATGTATTTCCTTATGTGAAATCAATAGCAGTGTCATATTGCGCCTCTGCAATTTGCCTCGCAATTCGAGAATGTGATTACAGACACGGGTTTATTCCATCAATCTTTTGTGTCGCTTTCAACCAAGTAAATAGCCACACTTGTACACACCATACTGAATTATGAAATACTTATTCTACTTTTATATTACGGACACTGCTAAATTGTTAAATAGTTATGTATTAAAATTAAAATAATTATAATGATATGTAAATTTTTCAGACGCTTCATAACCGTAAGAGCTAAAGCTGTAATTGTGAAGATGCCAATGAATTTAACAAGCACAAGCCAATCTTACTTGTGAACCAGTACACCTGCTGAACAACCTTGCCCTTGCAGAAATAGACTCGATTAGTACTTTTCTCTTGAGACTGCATGGCATTCCTTTCTCCTTGAATGATACCTATGCCTTACGTAAGCAGAAATTAGTAAAATGTTCTCTCTGAGATGACAAAAAACCCTAGCCAATTATTTAGATTTAGTACTCTATACAATGTGCACATATTGAAATACACATGTACTTTTTCCACAGTATATTTTATTATTATTTACCCTGACCGGTTTCCACAAAGTGCCATCAATGAACAATAAAAATAGTCTATACAATGTGAATTCGACATGGTGTTTGCAGTACTCCTTCATTTCATCTAGGGTTTGTTGTCTCAACCGGGGAAGTGTAGCCCACCGACCCGAGCCCCGAACCGTGGATTCTAAAAGTAACCTTGGAATGTAACCAGGATAATAGATTTCTCAGATATATAACACTGTTTCTAACCCTATAAATAGCAAAGGTTTCGTCGCGGTTGGCATGCATCTACTAAGTGTATGATGGCGAAATGAATGTGTATGTCTAAACATAGGCACACATTTCACCATACTTAGCATGTTTAGATCAGCTTGTGACGACACACCCACTTGCCGACTCCATCCTGATGGGTTAGGTGTAACGTCTAACCCATAAGAGATTGTATGAGGCTAATGTTTGATTGTCTGGGTCTCGGTCGAGGTTTGAGACAGGCGTCACACGATCGATTTGTGGTATTTTTTTTTAAAGTCAGTAGTTTTAAAGTGAAGTAGTCATTTTAAGTCCTTACACACATATTCGTATGTAGGTAGATACATATTTAAATAACTTACATCAGTGCGTTCAATGTCACATTTTTACTGTAGGTACCTACTGAAGTTTGGCACGATAGTTAATGTTAAATAATCCCTTTATATTCCCAGTAGAGTAATTATTTTACACTTTATTATACACCAAGTAAGTAAAGAATACATTATACTTAAAAAATAATGATAAGGAAACAGTACAATGAGCGGCCTTGTCGCTTTAAGCGATTTCTTCCAGGTAACCTTTGGATGGTGACTATAGCTGCAGGATTGAGTGGTAGTTGTTTTGGCGTAAAGTTTTAGAGTAGACAGAGGTAGATATTAATAACCAATTCGATATACATAACACCAATGTCAAACAGCACTTGCATTGGTATTGCAGGGTACGAGTGGGATTATGGGAAAGGTAGATCGCGTGACTCTAGGCTTGTGAGTAGGTCGTATACCAAATAGGAAAGTGGTATCTGACTACATCAGAGACCTGAGTTAAAACTAATCCAATGATGTTCGAGTCGCTGTTATCAGTTAAGATTAAAGTTTAATAATAATTTACTTTTCTTAAAAGAACCGCGGTAGCCTAGTGGTAGGGTAATGAACTGCTGAGACGAGGTCTCGGGTTCGATCCCAGGTTTTACCATGGCACACACCAATGACTTTTCGATGCTTTTCGAAGTTATGTGTGTATTTATCGCAGGTTTATAAGTGTCCGGTTAATGGCAATAGGTCCGCCACCTATTACCTAAACATAAACTGGCGAAATGTGGGTGCTAGCACCTCTGCCTACCAATTCGGGGATATAGGCGTGAGTTTATGTTATGTTATGTTATGTTATTTTTCTTAACAAAACCTAACTCAGCGTTGGGTTAGGTTAGTAGGTATTTAGGTCTGTAATAAACGAGAAATACGGTCCTCCTTACGCGTGCTCAAGTAATTTTATAATGGCTCGTGTACTGGAGAATCGCTTAAGATAATACCTGTGGCTGCTTTCTATTCTCTCTTCCATTGACATAGACTTTCTACATGATAAAACGATGATACCTCATCATCGTTTATATCACTAAAAAGAACTTGAAAGGTTTTTACCGGATCGGTTACTCACAAGTCTATCACCCTAAGAGACATCGCCTTTGCACGATGTTTGGTGTATATTTATCTTCATGTCAGTGGCCGTGTGTAGTAAGAGCTGGTTTGCAGTAATAACAGCTTATGCTCAAAAGGTTCGTTTATAAATGTGTTTCTCTTTGTTTGAGGAACAAGTGAAAGTTCAGTAATAAGTTTCAACAAGTGCCCACCTACAGTACGCCATTATTACCCGTCCAAACTATGACAGTAAATGAAGACAACCTAGTGAAAGAGCTGACTATCCCATATGTATATTTCCATAATAACCAGTTTTATCTGTACCTATGAACTTAACGGACATGCGTAATATGGAATATTTTAAACATAAGAATATTTTCTTACACTTGGTAGTGATGCATAAATTACAAAACCAGAATAAAACAAGATGATGATACTCCGAGACAGTTCATAACTGTAACAACGCATTTTTACTGACGTCACCAAGTCTATGTTGATTCAACAAAGGTAATAAAATAACATAGGTGAAACTAGTACATAGAAATACGTAGTTTTCGCCAGCTCTATATTCAATGTTAACCAATTGAAATCCACTGTTTAATAGCGTTACGTTACGACTGCGGTTGAAACACTTTCAAGCAGAATAATGCCCCTGCGGGTCTAAAAAGGTCACATTGAACTAGTATTCCAACTAGAATTTCTACTAGATTTTTTTTTTATATAGAACACGTCAATTAGACTTCGCTTTGCCTGATGGTAAGCTGAAGGCAAAGTCTCAGAAAAGAGGGTCACCATTACTTACACATACCGTGTGACAATGGTGACACTCAGCTTGGCGGCCTCATCATATGCTTTTTCACGCCCCGCTTAAAGGACCCGGGACTGTAGGAAGAAGGAAACACGTGAGCTGGTAATGAATTCCAGGCCTTAATGGTGCGACAGAGGAAAGAGTCACCGAGAGTCCAACTTAAATCGGCTTGATTTAGTTATGTAGACTTGTATAACATTAGTATCAAAATAATCGGGATATTTACCATGTTGCATTGTTTTGAGTTTCAACATGGTAAATATCTCGATTATTTTGATACTGATGTGAGTGACCATGATAGTTTAAATACCTATATTGTAAAGCATTCTTTCTATAGCACTGCGTGTATCTACAGACGAAGAACTAAATTAGCTCCTTGATGTTACAAATCACATTGATTTTCGTTAATTCAATTAAGTATAATATGGCTTAGGGGGCAACTCGGACCCATGGCCGAGTTTACTATTTTCAAAATGTCTACAATCTTAATATAATAACTAACGACCTCGTTTAGGAAATGTAAGTACCTAAGTTATTATTATGAATTCTTAAATTTGACTTTACCTCTTTTGCCAATTAAGACGGATGCAGACAAAACACTGTAAAAACTACATGTTTCATGAACAAAGCAAACAACATGCGTTTATGAAGTGTACGAATATACAAGAAAGTAAGCACAGAATACTACTACACATTATTAACATTCTTTGAACATCGTCAATCGTAAAATCTTAACTAATACTATAACCGAGAAAGTGTCTTTGTCCGTAATTTTATCAACCAGACCTCGGACAAATCAAATTATCCATAGTTCTATCGATAGCATTACGAACGACTTCGTTTTCCTGTGGTTTGAAGAAAACTGTGTACCGTATACGATCTGTCTCCCTCAGAATACAGAACAAACGAACAAGTTTTTTCTGTATTCTGAGCTGTCTCCTCGCCCATAGTCAAAAGAGGAGAAGCAGCACTCAAGGCAATATTACCGCTGCGTGTCTCTTAGTTTGTATTCCTTGTCCGAAAGTACGCTCGTAGTACATACGTTACTCAAAAATTACTGAATAGGTTTGATGAAAAATTTTGCACTTAGAACTGTAGTATTGGAAATAGGAATAATATATTTTTTATACCACTTAGGTGGCAGACAAGCACACACCACACCTGATGCAAAGTGGTTACCGTGGCCTATGGACGTGTGCAAAACCAAGGGAGTCACACTCGCGCTGCCAACCCTGTAAGCACAGAGAGTTTCTGTGCCGTCAGTGTAATAGACGAAGCAGGACAAGCTTTTTGTCTTGCCACTGACAGCATAAAAACTCTCTAGTGAGCTCTTCCTACCTTACTCACCACAGGGAACACAACACAAAGTTATTATGGTCGCGGTATTCTATAGGGCGGAGGTACTTCTCCAGTTGGACTGCTCAATTGGACGGAAATACCGTCGTGTCCTACCTCCTCGAACTACTTTACCTACTTTTCCAATAAAATTGTGCACTAAAGACAGGCACAGGTTTCTGTGAGTCCACCAATCAGCATTCAATGCGGGATATTGACAAGTTTAACAAGCTACTTAACGGACTTTTATTAACTTCATTCCGCTAGTATTAATAAATATGTTAAAATGTAGCGACATTCCTAAATGACATTATGCACACGGTGACACACTCACGAACACATATACGGGTATGTCTTGGTATGTCTCGATGAGAGTGAAAGCATTTCATAAGTGCTCAGGTAACTGACGATCTCCAATGTTGGGACATTCTTCGTTGACATAAAATTAAGTTATATCGCGAAATTGCCTTTCTTGTAAAAAAATTGTGTGGTTATGATTGAATAAAATTTTTATTTTATTACTTGAGGTGTTGAGAAAAGAATCCTTTCGCAGGGATCATTTTCAGCGTGAAAATACCAACTCAAATAACAACTACCAACCAAGGTCTGGTGTACAGTAGATACTGCTAAAAGGATTTCGATGAATTGCGAAACTAGTTATTTTTTGAAGTCAGCTAAAAACTTAATGGCTCCATACTATACTTATTCTGATTACCGATACCGACCCATAATAATCACAAGATAATGCTTAGATATAGTCTTATACGTAAAATATTAGTACAATGTATGGTCGTCTAACTCCAATTCAGATGAGTTAAGATGAATGTGCTATATAATGAGGTTGTATATATAAGTTTTAAAAAGGTTAAGTACCTACGTAAAAGATGCTTAAGGAGAAAAGATAGAGCAGAAATAGATGGTTCCGACTTAAAGTCTATCCAATACCGTACAACCAGTGGTTGGCATTGGTAAAGTAATTGAATTGGACAAAATGGTAAGTGGTATATCCATGCAAGTAAACCTCAATACCGGTCGGACAGATGCGTTGCGGCGATGAAATAGGTAGGTTTAACGGAATCAATCATTAAAAAAGCAGGTGAATGTTACACATGCCAAACGTAACTATCAATGGGAAATAAGTAAGGAATAAAAGAAGTTCGATTTTTAAATCTAAATCTATTTGAAATTTAGAACAAGTGTCATATCTTAAATTTAAAAAAAAAGAGTTCCAAATATAGTTATGATGGCCAGGTCAACAGGCACTTGTTCGATTGTAAAGTTAGAACCTCCTCACTTCGGCGAAAACGTCCCGTGAAAGTAGATATGAAAATAAACCGAATTCTTATATCAACTTTCACGGTGAAACGTGAAAGATCCTTTCATGTCTGGACAACAATCGGTTAATTCTTTAACATGCAATATTAAAAATAATTAAACCTACAACGCTTTTAGCAGCTAATATAATTCAGGTAAGATATCAGTTTTGTTAAAATATCATAGTTCCACTTGGTTTGTTTCGAATGTCATTGAACCATTTGGCTAATCTCATTAGTATATTCTAAGTTTTTATACAATTGTCATTATATTATTATCATTAAATTAAACCAGGTTCTCACATTTTAGTCAATGAGATTATAAATGGTAAGCTTTTATTAATTGCTACTATAACATCCGTAAACAGAATATAATGTTATTTTTACTCCTATTGTTGTCGAGGTCAGCCGTCGGACATTCTAAAGAACAGGTAAAACAAGACAATATAACGTGTCGACCCTAAATTATAAGGTCTACGGTATACGGCTGAAAATAACTTGATCAAATTATTTATTGTACACTTAATTGTAAAATTTTATTTCATGATATCACAAAGAATCTAGTAGGTATTTTAGTTATTTCAAAATCCCCTGTCATATTTTTCAATAAAATTGTAATGTGGTTGGGTTTTGCCTATTCCATCAATGCAGTTGGGACGGGACACATAGAGAGAGAGAGAGAGAGAAGTGATATTTTGAGAAAAAAGCTCATCGAATACCTCTTTTTTGTAGTCGTCGGCATACAGCTATTAACATGATTACCATCTTAACTAACAATAATTTCTCGTAGAGATACTTAGCAGATAGTTGTATCCAAAATAAACCGTTGTCAGTGCTGTTGTTAAAACACTAAAAATTCGCAGTCTACAAGCTGCAAGTTAGCAGTCTCGTGCTGACTTGCACTCCGTCATATCATTAAATCTTTTTTTTTATAAATTTATACTTTCACTAACGGGAGAAAAGCAGGTCGAACATCTGAGCCGCAAACTTTCAATACGCCGGACCAATGGTGTGGTTCATTTCATAATAACTACGTCACGTCATGGACATGGAAGTAATAGAGAGATATACAGCGTCTCGAACGAACAGATACGATGTGCGAAAATTGGTAGGGGCAACAAACTGTGAAGCTCACAATGACGATATGATTTTTTGCGTCTCGATATGACAGCCATGTTTGTTATTCAAGTGTAGTACGATGGTAATCTTATGCCAGACCAGAATAAAGTTGATTGTTAAAAAAAAACTTACTTATATACTGATAATTTAATCGTTTTTGAAGGTTCCATTGTAGTTATAAGCACAGAACAGGAATATAAAATCTTGTTGCTTGCCAAATTTCATGATACTAGCTCAACGGGAAATAGGGTATTTATCGTTGGGCTGGTATTATCATCATAGTATTATATTTTAGGTTTTTATATCGACTTTTATTACAAACTTTCTGAATATGCTAAATTGTAAGTTTGATTTTTCACAGCTTCAAGGCTTTGCAGTGCAGAGTGACCTCCATACGTTCCTAAGGAAGAATGTCTTGACTTAATAGACAGACAGACGGACAAAAAATGATCCTAAAAGAATGGCATTTGTTGTGGATTTTTTTTTATAATTGTGTTGTGTCTAATTACCTGGACTACAAAAAGCTGTTTTTAACAATTAGCGGTTAACGTCCTCGCCTCTTTCGTACCCTTTAATTTTTTATTTAAGGCTAGGTTCAAACAACTTTTTATCTTTAAAAAATTCTTGAAAATACTCTTGAAATTGTTTAGTTGTATGTTCATAATATTTAACGTCATTATTGTTTGTCGGTTTAAAACGGTTCTTTTTAACAAAGATTATATTTACCAAGTACAGTGTTGCAATCACAGATGTCCGTGGTTGCCTATTATTAAAATTCAACAGACATAAAGAAGGCAAAACAAACAAAAACTTGTTAATAACTTGACCTCAATTAACAAGCAAGTAGATATAGAAAACTAAATTGGACATGCAAAATTAACATTCATACGAATATTATAAATGCACTTATATATCTAAACCACTGAACCGATTTTGATGAAGACAGACTAGTGCTTGAGATACGACAGTATTTGGTTCAAATAACCGACGATTCCGACATACACGCGAACCAGCCAGTTAGCCACGGGCAATAGGTAGTTAATTATTAAGAGATTTTGCAATCAAACGTTAACATTTCTGCGGATTTGAACTTGGCATTGGAGCTCTATTTAAAAAAAAATTTTTGTTTTCAATCAAAAATGAAATTAGCCTAGTGCTATTCACTAAACATAATAATTTGTAATATGCACCTCTGAAATGCGCGCGTAGGTAGTAGTATATTTGTTGTTAATAAAATCCTCGTCTACTTCCCAAGTTGATAAGTATTTAAATAAAAAATATATTACTATTATATATCAAACATAATCAGGTAAACCCTAAATATTTTATCATTCATATTAAGGAAGTAGGAAATCTTTGATATAATATAAATTAAAATCAGTATCAAGGTATTATTACTATGATAACACCTCACTAACAGTTCTTTATTTCTGATTTGGATAACTAAAGTAAATAAAGGAATTTGTTTCTTTGGCGTATTAATGCCACCGGCATGACTAGATCTAACCATGAGCACAAATTAATAAATAGTTACTCCATAAGGTGGTTATGACAGTATCGATCGACTGCAATGGCATAGTTTTCGTCACGGAACCTATTGACCTAGCAATAAAATCCTCAAGAGTCAAGACCGGTGAACATTGCCTTGTGCGACTGATAGAGGCGTAAAGTCTCCTTTCCTACACAGGACAACACGTGCAGGGCTTAGATGTCACCCTCACACTGTGCAGAATATACGAGCAAGAGCCAAGCGGTTCGGAGACTCTTTTTTTGCTGCCCCACCAAGACCTGGAATTCATTACCCGCTCACTTGTTTCCTTCTTCCTACAGTCCCGGGTCTTTTAAGAGGGGCGTGAAAAAGTATCTAGTGAGGCCGCCAAGCTGAGTGCCACCATTGTAACATTACTTTGTCTGTAATGGTGACTTGGTGACTCTCTACCAGAAGTCAAGTTGGCGTGCCCTAGATCACCGCGATGCTCTCTTATAATAAAAGCGTAACAGCGTAAGTAATCAAAATAAACTCACCATGAAACATGAAAACAATATCCCCGCGACGATCTTATCCGTCAGTGTCGCGTGTATGTTTATGATGACCAGATCGTTGATCGTGAGGAACAGGAGCAGAAAGAACCCGAATATATGCGTCCATATATTCATGGTCTCGTTCGTCCACCAGAATATACTGCAATAAATATAAATTGTTAATGTACTTTGGTTGAACTGAGGATCTGAAAAAAAAGATGACTGAAGTGGACTGGATACAGAAGGCAGAGGATAGTTCAGATGCAGAGCAATAGGTCTCATTTTATTTTATAATAATCACCATTTAGTGATTGAAACACGGTCAGTTACAATTGGGAGAGACGTATATTCAACAGCGGACGGCGACTGTATTTATGTAGAAAGGAACCACCCAGTATGCTGAATGGAGCTGCGTGGTGCCATCTTGCGCTAATTGATGAATATATTTTTGTTTAGTGATATAATAAATTGTGTAAACGGGGATAAATGTTATCCACTCAGACAGGATATGTACAAAGATCTTCGGGGGTAAATCCAACCTTACCTGCCGATTAACAGACGAGGCTGTTACGCAGACAATCGCTCTCATAAAAACCATGATATGCCTACACAATTTTATTTTAATATGTACCTACTACTTATTCTCGAGTATTGCATTTATTCCCTAAAAATTACATATCGTGATCATGGGGCGTGAAAAAGCATCTGATGAGGTCGCCAAGCTGAGTGCCACCATTGTAACATTACTTAGTGTCTGTAATGCTGACTCTATTTCCTGAGACTTTGCCTTTTTCTCACCATCAGCCGAGGTGAAGTCAAATTGGCATGCCCTAGATAAAAAAATATCGGATATGATGTACGATAGCTACAAAATGTTGCAATTTCACTTAGGTGGCAGATGAGCACACGACCCACCTGATGGAAAGCGGTTACCGTGGCCTATGGACGTATGCAACACCAGGGGTGTTACACTCGCGCTGCCGACCATGAAGAACCCCATATTGTAGGCGCTTGGGCATTATTGCTAGTCAACTCCTGCGTGATACCAAATTTTTGGTTCCAGTAGCCAGTATAGTAGTATAGTAGGTTTCGAAATCGAAACGTCACAGATAAGCATAAAATGTGCGAAATCGAATTTATTATCGTCGTTCATATTTTTACGATATTATAAAAATATGACAAAACTTTTCTTTTTCTATCAATAACGGGTTTATAACATTGCACTGGACGTCACAGCCACAGCACCGAATTCGCGGTTATTTATGAATAGGTCTTTAGACTATCTACAATTTTATCAGGAATAATAGACACAATTTATGTAAAAAAGTCCATTTACTATAAAATTTGCAAATTAACTTATTTCTACAACATAGGTACACGGCATATGAAGACGAGGACACAAGAGACCGGCAAGGTAATAAACTACTACGTATATCATGGGTAATTGTAATTAAATTACACACGACGACGGTTTAAAATACATAACATATAATATGTATAGGTAGGTACGTAGTGTACTTTGATAATAACATATCTACTACAACTCGTTCAGTAAACAAATAGGTAAGTTGTTATTATTTAAGTCGCGTGGTTGCCGGCAGAGTAGAATTTGGGCCACCACATCTCTTCCCATGCGGTGTCGTACAAGGCGACTAAGGGATAGGGCTGTTAACATCAGACAGATATATACAGCCCAGACTCAGCCTCAGATGTAGGTATGGCTCGAGTCAACAATAGTGCCCGGAATACGGCAATAGGCTCCTCCCCTATAACATGGGACCGAATACAACTATTGGTGAAATGTTGGTGTTAATTCATTTCTGCCTAACCCTTCAGGGATAAAGGCGTGATTTTATGTATGTATGATTTATTTGGTTGCCGTTTTCTTAAAATTCAGATATTTTAATAGTCTGTATGAAACAAGATGAACAGCAGCCACCATAATGTATAAAAATAATAACAAAATATCTTTAAATTTGATGGTGGCGAGAGAATGTACCTTTCCATAAATTCATTCACTAGCATACGTACATTCGGCCGAGGTGCGAGGGATATGCTGTCAACCTCACCTTCAACAACCAACAACGACCCACAGACACCGTGCGTTTTAGTCGTTTCGAGTCCGAGATAACCTCTCCCACCGGCTCTTGCGGGGCAATATCCGTGGGGATTTTCCGCACGTAAAAAAAGCGTAGTTACATTAAATAACTTTTCCTAACGCTAATAAGCACATACGTTTCATTTCTATAGTCGGTTGGTCTATTGTGTGACAACAGTCAAGATGTTAGCAAAGTCGAACAACCTCTTCCCTATGAGATTTCATTGTGATGTTAGTAGTTCCAAGCGAGTGACAGATGCCCAAAGGCGGGCATTAAAAAGGAAACCTCTTTGCTCTGGTCAAAGTCCGTCAAAGTATCTCTCAAGTGGAGTACTCGTCACACCTAGCTCAGGAATAGCGGCAGTTACTCGTAAGTAAGGCTCCTCAGCCTGGTCTGGCACATGATTAGTTGTGTTCCCGGCGGTAGGTAGGGTAGCCAGAGCTCTCTGAGGCGTTTTTGTGCTGTCAGAGGAAGACTAAAGGCTTTTCCTGATTATGTCTTCCGCACTGACGGCAAAGAAACTCTTCGTTCCTACAGGGTCGGTTGCACGGGTGTGACTCCTCTGGTGTTGCACATGTTTATAGGTCACGGTAACCACTTTCCATCGGGTGGGCCACCTAAATTATATTTGAAAAAATAAAGATGGTCGGAGTCAGGTTAGAAATAAACCAACAATATTTTCGTAATACAAAAACAATACCTAACGCATTAATGTAGAGTATCACAACAATAACTGAACGGCACTCAGTAGGCTTTTAAATTATCATTGCTAGCGGTAGATAAATTATAAATTCCAAAGTGATATTCCGTAAACGTTCTGACTTGCAATTTACTGAGGAGAAACTGTTTGGTAAACTTTTTTTTTTACGAGCGCAAATTCCCCACGGATACCGGGATACCTCCCCACCGGAGCCAGCGAAGGAGGTTATGTCGAACTCGAACCGACTAAAACGCACGCCGCCTGTGGGTCGCTTTGGTTGCCGAAGGTGAGGTTGACAGGTATATCTCTCGCACCCGACACTCACACCGACACAGGGCCATCTCTTACGATCTGGCCCTCTTCTCGGGCGTGGGGACTACAGAGTCCCCAACTCATCCCCGGAAACGGAGAGGCGCGCCAGACGCGCCACCGCCGCGGCCTGCTTCTGCCAGGGTGACAGGCGGCTCCACCTGTCACCCCCAGGCCGGCGCTCATGGGGGACGGAGGTCGTTCATCGACCTCCGACGCCCGAGTTGCCTTCGTACGCGGGCAGCTTGTCTTACTGTTTGGTAAACTGAAACAATACGTCACTTTGTCCTCTATATTACCTCAAAAATATTGCAGGTACCACGCGCATAACTATTTGTCAATGCGTCACAAAATGTGACGTTAATCAACGAAAAACTTTGTATAATCTTGGACAAATTATGCTATTTATATTTGTAGTGTACGTATGTATCTAATGTAAGCTGACGGCCTTGCGACACCATCGTAGCGATAATTCAGCATAAAACTTTATATATTTTTTAAATATGTATGTATATTTTGCCTTTATTTATTTATTATGTTCTTTATTGTACGCCAATTACAATTATTCATATTACAGAAATTGAGAAGACAAGCAGTACAAAGGGCGGCCTTATCGCTTTACACAATTTCTACCAGGCAACCTTTGGATGGAAATGTATGTTGGTTGGTTGGACCTTTAGGCTATCTCCAAGGGGAGAGGTGGGGGAAATGGATGTACTCAATTGCGAGCCATTACATTTATTTCCCCCTAACGATTACGATGATCATTCCTCCAGCTTCCGTAGTACTATTATTTATTATGTGCTTCCGGGGTTTCCGTTTCGAAATAATTATATATTTGGCTTCTTTTAACCACGCCGATGAGTACATTCCTCAAATTCCTATTAATCTCACGAGCGTGCTCAAGAAGGGGTTTATTTCAGTCTTTAACGTACATAATAACAATGTCTTTACACGTACATTTTTGTTATTTCGTTGTCTTTGTGACGATCAGTCTTGCATAACGCAATGTGATAAAGTATTGATTCTATTAGAGTGAAATCGATCCAAGTAGAATTTAAAATGAAGCTTTTTATACCACTTAGATGGTAGACAAGCACACAGCCCACCTGATGGGAAGTAGTTACCGTGCCCTGTGGACGTGTACAATACCAGGGGCGTCACATTCGCAATGCCGACCCAGAAGAAACCTTTTAATGCCCTTCTTGAAGAACCTCATATTGTAGGTGCATAGAAAAATCGCAGCAGGGAGTTCAATTCACAGCTTAAGTGCGCACTGTGCGGTATGAAAGAAACTTCATCCCAAGTTTCTTTCATACCGCACAGTGCGCACCGTCTCAGGTTGTAATGTGTGGGGATGAATTTCCTGCCAGTTGCTATACAACGTGTTACAGAAAGGTGTGGTCATATTCGAGGGACGCATTACGTGTGATATAAATAAATTTTCCGCGGGAGTATAAACACCAATTTACTTTGTATCACGTAGATAATTAATTTTCTTTTTTATCGACCATGTGTAAGCTAGTGGAAATTGTCGACAAACGCACAACACTAAAAAACTAACCAGGGCTGCAGCAGCTGCAGCGCGCTGTTACAAAGGAACTCTACGGTTTGAACCCGAGTAGGTTTACCAAACGATCGGATTTGATAGGCCCTGTCTCAATATCATATTACTTACTTTGTACCTAAACAATTTTTTTTTATATCGGGCAAAGAAATTCTGAAACAGCTTAAACTTGTTAAAATAGTATTAAAATAAAACAAAATTTACTTTTAGCAATAATAAAACATTTTTATGTTCCTGAAATCATCCATGCTAAATGTAAGACTTGTCTCAAAGATACCTTAGGTAAAGGTTAACCTACATTCAATACCAGGAGTCGTGGACTATCGAATTTCCAGCCACGCCCCTTAATATTAAACTAATTAAAATTGGTTCCGTACCCAATTTTATTGAAATGTTATGCAAAAAATAAATTTTCGGTTTTTATTCAACTTCGGTGGCAGACAAGCACACGGCCCACCTGATGAGAAGTTAAATAGAACAAAATTCCAAGTTGTTGGGTAGGTACACGATAAATAGAGATGCTTGGTTGCGAATCTCCGCAGCGCAACTGCGCGTGAAGACGGCAGCACACCTCCTCTCCCAAAATCCCGACCGAGGCAGGAATGCCCCTGTAAAGGGATGCTGGGTGACTCTTCATGTGTGCCTGAGTAGCATAGGACACAGTGGAGAGCAGACAAAGCCTCAAAGGGCTGGTTGAGGAGCCGCCCCTTTTCAGGGTAAGATGAGGATATCGTACTTTTCCATACGGAATTAACATGGCAACAGGTTCGAAAACAGGGTTGTTTTCCTCTCGCATCCCCGCACGCTCTCGTCCTTCGAGACCAGCAGGAGGTTGGACAAGGCGGTATTTCCGCCCAATTGAGCAGTCCGACTAGGGAAGTACCTCCGCCCAACAGAATACCGCGGCCATAATAACTTCGTGTTGTGTTAGGGTAGCTAGAGCTCACTGGAGAATTCGTGCTGTCAGTAAGAAAACTAAAGGCATGTCCTGCTTTGTCTTCTACACTGACGGCACAGAAACTCTGTGATTACAGGGTCGGCAGCGCGAGTGCGTTCCCTCTGGTGTTACATACGTTTATAGGCCACGGTAACCAATTTTCATCAGGTGGGCCATGTGCTTGTCTGCCACCTAAGTGGTATAAAAAAGCAGCATCCGCAACACTGTGATCGTTACACGTTTGCCTTAGTTTGAGTTACGTAGTTATTTATTATCGGATTTTTTTGAGATTTG
Source organism: Eilema griseolum (assembly GCA_963662185.1). Classification (NCBI taxonomy): domain Eukaryota; kingdom Metazoa; phylum Arthropoda; class Insecta; order Lepidoptera; family Erebidae; genus Eilema; species Eilema griseolum. The sequence continues at coordinate 8,576,801 of OY759236.1, forward strand.
TTTGTTCGTTACGTTTGGGAAACCAGGTGTCATGATAATGCGCACAATGGCGCACAACATAAATAACGGCAGTGTACAAAAATGCACACAGAACTTACTAAGGTATATCATGTCGTACCCGGATAACATAACTCTAAGAGGTCCTTCATAAGTGTTCGTTAAAGTAACATTCATTGCGGTACCCTAAACTATTTCATAAAATTAAAATATCTTCTCTTTCACTCCAAATCGCCACGCCCTTTATTATGATTGGTTCCGTACCAATTTTTATTTAATACAAAACCTTTCTTAAAGCATAAAAAGGTATGGTAAAGTGAACAAAAATATGTTCAAATACCAGGATAACATAAAATGTAAGAGTCGTTTCTTCAAAATTTTTGAAACAAGATTTTACGGTACCCTAAAATAATTGATACGATAAAATCATTTGTTATTTTTTTCCTATACCTAAATAGGGTGAACTGACTAGTATTCGACCATGGTCACAATTTTATTATTTTCTGCATTCTTAGTATCGGATGTATTTCTACTGAATTACATACTCTTTTTTAATAACAATGTTGTTCAGTCAGTGGGTCGTATGTTTGTTTGCCCACCCGTTATTGAATGATACGAAAATCACGGCGTCGAAAAAGTTGTCTCTTACATAACAACAGACAACGAGTAGATTGAATAGTAGCTGCGATTTTTTTTTCAGAGTAAGTACACAACTCTTGTTTTTATTAAATTTGAGCGCGATAGTCCATTCATTGTCCAACCCAAACTCAATGCGAGGGGGTTTCTGCACTTGAAAGAAGCACAAAGTCATAGTTGAAAAATCCAGATTTAAATATTAAAATAAAAAATTTAAATGGACGTAAACCTGTACCTCTACCCTAATTTCATAGGTAATACGTTCGGCCGCGGAGTCCTTTGATGAGACCGCGATGCGTGGCGGCGCTTTTGACACGGACAATCGGTGCCGCCAAGGACATAATATTTGGCGCCAAAGTGCGTAAAACAGTAGGCATCAATGTTGCCATAACTGATTTTATAAAATCTGTAGATGGCATGTTAAAAATAGTAGAAGCAGCGTAGATTTCAAATGAAAAAGTGGTAAATTTATTAGTAGATTAAAATGTATTTTTACGCGTTTATGCTTTTTAAAAGATAGAAGACGAAATCCGGTTCGTTTGTTTTGCGTCTTGTCACCCGCAGAGTAGGTAAGTCTTGTCATATGCAAAGAAAAATATCGTGACAATTTTATGTATTACTTATTTCCTGATTCCTCAACTTTTTCTCCTCTTTCTACTCTGGCTCTATCTCCTCTCGGTATGATTAAAACTTGTGATTTTCAGTAGAAAGGCCGACCTTAACCACTGAGCACGAAGCTATCATTTACTTTTCAGTTCAGATTTTTAGCGCGAACAGATAGCAAAATGTACCTAGGCAATGTACTTTTTAGTAGAAATAGAATATTGTTCTGAACAAAGGGATTGATTTAACCATTAATTAGTTAACTGCAGGTTTTTCAGTCATATTTACCTTAAAAATGAAAGGAAGGTCTGTGGATTTTTCAAAATTCTACGTATTAAATTAGATAATTAGAATTAGATAGATTAATGGTTGGCAACATTCGTATGTACCTACTTGTGCCGACTTCTTTTCTGTAGGTTGTTTACATGTTTATTTGTAGACTAGTTGTTGTTCTGTTGTGCAGTGAAAATGTCGGTTTTTAGTAATAGCGAATATTAGATGATGCTTTGTGTTGGCGCAGCTGATGGTAGCTTGCGAAAAGCTCGTCGGCTGTACAGTGAGATATTTGTGGACGGAAGACTAGAGGGTGACCGTCGGCGGTTTCCCTCTTTGGAGTGTTTTAAGAAGATGGTGAACCGCCTTCAACTCACTGGAAGTTTTCGTGGCGACCTTCTACGACGCCCACTGCTTCAGACGATCGTATTCTCGAGCATTTTGAAGTAGACCCGAGTACGAGTAGATACCCGGCGAGCTGGAACGGTTATCGGAGTGAAACCCGTTCATTTCAAGGGGGAAGTTCGCGCGTATTTAAAGATGCGTTTTGATCAGAGGATTGGGCGTGGCGGTGAAGTGAGAGTCGCTTGCCCGGCGAGGTCCCCGGATCTCACTCCGCTCGACTATTTTCTCTGAGGTTACGTGAAGAAAAAGTGTACAGTAGGTACAGCATGTGACAGCAGAGAGAATATGGAAGCCCGAATATCAGAGATTTACGTAGCGTAACCCCAGATATGTTTCGAAGCGTGTGTGGTAGCATGTTACGGCATCGAGCAACGAGCCGTTGCGCGTTGCTATAATTTTTTAAACGTAGGTATGCCTTGGAGTTTCACGCATACTGTGGCGTCATAAACTCCATTCATGTGTACATGTACTCGTTATGTTTTTGTGGCCTACATAAGTGATAGTTTAAACTCCTTGTGTCGCGATCGTGAAGTGATAAATTAGTGCGTTCTTATGACTGTACCAGATCAGGTACATCACCGTTTCGCTGTAAGGAGAACACGCCCCGGTAAGTGATAGTCAAAATATCTCTGATGTAACCTGTATCTAACTATACCTACGCTTGGTAGGCCGGCTACCAGGCGCACAGCTGAGATTAGAGATTTTGCAGAGGTTATTGAACTCAATTGAACTTATCGCGAAAGAACAAAATACAATAGTGTTGTGACCTACCGCTTTTGCTAAATATCGAAAATTTTAACGAATTTAACAATTTTGTAAGACGACTAACGATGTCATCACTTTATTACTATTTGTACATTGGCCGGTGCATATCGACTGGTTATCAGGCATGTGTAACGACCCTTAAATATGACCACACCTTTCTGTAACACCCTGTATATAACAATGCCCTGCCCTAGCTTATTAGTTTCTTTTTTTTTCTCCTTTTTGGCAAGTAATTGATATATGCCAATGCCAAGTAACATAGTAGTAGTAATATAAGTATATATATATATATATATACCTACTTATATATATATATATAAATGTCTTTAGAATTATTAATGTCGAGACGCCAAAGTCAAGTTTTTCAAGTTACGGTCCTCAGTAAAGTTGTGGTGACTTTACTAGAGGCTCCCTAGGGAGGTTTGGAACCAACACGAAAAGTCACAATTCACTGTAATTTGCCACTCTCCACACTTGTGTGCGTTGTCAAAGATATTATATCTAAAAATCCACCATTTTTATACATAAAATCTCGAATTCACACTATTTTTTGAAAATAAAAAAATACCACGATGTGCCATTCTTCATGTTGGCGCCAAAACTCCAGCTTATTAGTTATTACACTACCTAAAGCAAAATACCCATAATAACACTTGAAACTTCCACACACCAATTCCGACGTGTGTCTTACAACAATCGTTTGAAACATTACCTAAATTGCAATACTTATATGGAACTTAATTATACAGTTACACTCTAATTTCCATTGCACGTACTTAGATACTATCTATCTACCTACCACTACCTTATTTGTGTACACTCAGCACCATATCGATCTTGAATACTCAAAATGTTCTTAATACCTTGGAATTCCCCCCTACATGTTGACAGATTTTTCTGATATTTGGTATGTACACGCCTTTAGTTCAGACGATAATACAATTTACATACATACATATAATCACGCCTTTATCCTCGGAGGGTTAGGCAAAGGTGAATTAACACCAACATTTCACGAATAATTAAATTTGGTTCAATCAAATAGGAGGTGAGCCTATTGCCGTCTTGCCGTCTTGCCATCTGAGGCTAAGTCTGGGCTGTATATATCTGTCTGATGTTAAACAACCCTAACCCTTAGTCGCCTTGTATGACACCGAATAGGAAGAGATGGGGTGGTCCAAATTCTACTCTGCCGGGAACCACATGGCTTTCATAATACAATTTAAATCATTAAAACAGTTTGGGATTAACATCATTGGTAGATATTAAGATCATTTTGAATACTTTGAACTTTGATCGGCTATCAAAGTATCAAAATATCAAAGTATATATAAGTGGCTCCCGGCAGAGTTCAATTTGGGCCACCCGTGTGGTGTCGTACAAGGCGACTAAGGGGTATAGGGCTGTTTAACATCATACAGATACAGCTGAGACTCAGATACAGATACAAGGCTCGAATCAACAATAGTGCCCTGAAGACGGTAATACACCCCCAATTACGTGGGACCGAATACAATGATTGGTAAAATATGGGTGTTAATTCACCTCTGCCTAACCCTTCCGGGATAAAGGCGAGGTTATATGTATATATGTATAATTATAGGTATGTATGTTAATCAAGATCGATCTGATACTGACTGTACTGTAATATATCTGTACGGAGACGTTCATGGTGGCTGCAGATGTGAAAGTTTGTAATGCAGAATTATTAACACGCATCAACTGTAGTGTTCTCTGCATCAACAGTACCTACATACATTCTCATTACTCTTACTTAGTTTAGTGAAGCTGTAGCTCATGCTCATCATGGACATGTGGGTTCAACATTAACAGGTTTATTAGACGGGAGGATTTTTCATGATGTTTTGTTTCACGGGATTTTAGACCATCATCATTATCTGAGCCTTTTCCCAAATCAGTTGGGGTCGGATGTGTGGCTGAATTTCGATATTTTCCGTGAAGCGACTGCCATCTGACCTCCACAACCAATTGGCAATATCGAATTTCTGTCGACTAGACTTGTCGAACTAGTCTCCAACCGACGGCATAAAGTGTTCTCCGAGGCGCAGCCAGACCAATGTCAATACCCATATTCAGCATAAAAATATTTTCACTGATCGGGGATTGAACCCACGCCTCTTACGTAGCGCCGCGTTCACTACCAACACAGAGGCTTTTTTTTTTTTTTTTTTTTTACGTGCGCAAAATCCCCACGGATACCTCCCCACCGGAGCCGGTGGAGGAGGTTATGTCGGACTCGAACCGACTAAAACGCACGCCGCCTGTGGGTCGTTTCGGTTGCCGAAGGTGAGGTTGACAGGCATATCCCTCGCACCCCGGCCGACCCAGGGCCATCTCTCACGATCTGGCCCTCTTCTCGGGTGTGGGGACCACAGAGTCCCCAACTCGTCCCCGGAAACGGGGAGGCGCGCCACGCGCGCCGCCGCCGCGGCCTGCTTCTGCAAGGGTGACAGGCGGCTTCACCTGTCACCCCCAGGCCGGCGCTCATGGGGGGCGGAGGTCGTTCATCGACCTCCGACGCCCGAGTTGCCTTCGTGCGCGGGCAGCTTGTCTAGCGATCCTTTGTCGCTCCCGCTGCCGCTCCCGCCCCGCCTCCTCCTTCACGAGCATTACTTGCTCGCAGAAGGAGGCGCCGGCCGCCCACGCATCCGCGCAGCGAACCATCGCCGCGAGCAAGGTGGAGAGCGTGAGAACCCTCACTCCCAGGGCCGCCACAAGCTCCCGCCTCGGCGTCTCCCACGCCGGACACTCGGTGAGCGTGTGCGGACCTGAGTCCTCGCTCGCGTCGCAGTGATGGCACTCGGACGTTGGCTCTTTCTGCATCCGACGCAGATACTTTCCGAAGCATCCGTGCTCGGTGATCATCTGCGTCAGACGGTACGAGAGGCTGCCGTGTGGCCTCTCTAGCCACTCCCCCATGATGTCTTACCGCCGTTACTACGGCGTGCCCTGCGCTTGGTTGCCCAAGTCGTCTCTCCCATTCTGCCACCATTTCCCTGTGGAGCCGGGATCTCACGGCCCGAATTTCTTCGGGCTCGGGATCGTGACCCCGCTCCCGCGCCGCCCTTCGGAACCTGTATAGCGCCGAAAGGCATCTCGCTTCCAGGATCCATGGTGGCGATCCGGCGAGGAGACTCGCCGCGTTGAATGATATCGTGCGGTACCCCCTTATGATGCGGCACGCCAACTTCCGCTGCGGACGCTGCAGCAGAAGCATGTGCCGATCACTCAGGGTGTCCGCCCACACGGGACACCCGTACAGGGCCATGGACCGCACGACACCCGCGTAGAGTCTCCTGCAGGAGTCATCCGGGCCCCTCAGGTTGGGCAGTAGCCGCGCCAGAGCGTTGGCTGTGCCCGCCAATTTGGGGCCCAGACTTCGGAAGTGCTTCCCGAAGTCCCACCGGCCGTCGAGCACGAGCCCCAGATATTTCATCTGGGGCTTGATGCCGATGAGAGTGCCTCCCACTGTGAGACTGGAACCAGGTGGTGGCGTGCGCCGAGGTCCATGAAAGAACATGGCCTCGGATTTATGCAAAGCCACCTCAAGGCCCAGCCGCCGGATCCGTTCCACGACTTGAGCAACCGCGGTCGTGGCCCTCAGGATCGCTTCGCGGTGTGTAGCTCCGCTCGCCGTCACTAGCGTGTCGTCCGCATAGCACGTGACGGCGGCGCCGTCCGCAAGCTCACCGCGAAGCACCCAGTCGTATCCAATGTTCCACAGTAGCGGCCCGAGAACCGATCCCTGTGGAACACCGCACGACATCTCACGCCGACCGACGCCGGTCGCACTTGGGTAGATGACGGCTCTCTCCGTCAGGTACGCCCCGACTATGCGGCGGAGGTAGAGAGGCACACCGTGGTACACGAGTGCCTCCCTGATGCAACTCCAGGGCAAGGTGTTGAACGCGTTGGAGATGTCCAAGGACACCGCCAACGTCACCTCACCCCGGGCAACTGCCTCCTCCGCCAAAGTCCTCACGCGCATGATGGCATCCACGGTGGACCGCCACCGGCGGAAGCCATATTGGGCATCCGCCAGGTCCGGCCCCCTACCAGAGAGGTGCTCGACGAGGCGCTTCGCAATAACTCTTTCAAAGAGCTTGCCCACCTCGTCGAGCAACACAATGGGCCGGTAGCCGGACGGTTCGTCCGCCGGGCGACCCTCCTTTCGGATGAGGACCAGTTTCCCCGTCTTCCACATCTTCGGAAACTGGCCCCGCTCCAAGCATGCGCTGAGGAACCCTCTCAGCCGGGGTTCGAGACCGTCTTCTCCCAGAGCTAGGACCCACGCGCGGCCTGGAATGCCGTCGGGTCCCGGGGCGGTGCTCTTCTTGGCTCTAAGCCTTCGCACCGCCAGCTCCAGTTCTACCCAAGTGACCTCGGGGACTTCGTCGTCAACTACCACACTGGGCGCCACAGGCGACCGAGGTGGCGGAGTCATCTGCGGCGGAACGTGTTCCGCTCGCGCCGGGAACAGGGACTCGACCACTCCACCGAGCAGAGCTGGCTGGAGAACCCGGGTCAACGGCGGGGCCCGGGGGCGCAGCTTTCCTCTTACCATAAGGTAAGGCCGCCCCCATGGGTCCCGCTCCAGCGTCTCCATGAGCTCCTTATAAGCCGCGGCTTTCGCCCGCTTAATCTCCGCTCGGAGGGCATCTCTGGCCTCCCTGTATCCCACATGAAGCTCCGCCACTCGGGGCTCCGTATCTGCGGTTCGGCTACGCCTCCTACGGAGTCTGGTCCACCGGCGGTGCGCGATCACGCAGGCTTGCCGTAGCCTCGCGATCTCCGCAGACCACCAGTAGACCCGACGCCTCGGACTGTAGGGTGGTGCCCTAGGCATACCCGCATCGCAGACACGAGTCATGGCCTCCCGGAACCACACCGCCTCATCGTCGATATCGACAGGCCTGTCCGGCGCAATGGCCCAGGCCTGTACGATGGCGGCCTCCAGGAGGACCTCCCGATTCAGTCTCCCAAGCACCCAGCGTGGCTCGCGTGGGGCCGGTATGACCGGCGCATCACCCGCGGGGGGGGAGACATCAAACCGAACGTATCGGTGATCCGCCAGTGTCTCCACCCCCACAACAACACGCCAGTCCCGCACACGGTGCGACAGCGAAGCGCCTGCGAACGATAGGTCGATAATCGAACTGCGCTCCGCGGTCACGAACGTGGCTTCGGCCCCGCGATTCTGGAGAACTAGACCGTGATTAGCGGCCCAGCTCTCCAGAGCCCTACCTCGTGGGTTCGTGTGCCGGGACCCCCAGGTCACTGACCAGGCGTTGAAGTCCCCGAGCACAAGAACCGGATGAGGATGACAGGCGTTGACGACGTCGGTCAGTCGCTCCAGCGACTGCCGGTACTCCCCTATGCGTCGGTGTAGGCTCGGCGTGAGATAGACGGCCACGACCGCAATCTCCCCCACACGCGCCGCTACGATGCCATGCTCCCTTGCCACGACAACAGGGGGGGGGGACCAACACAGAGGCTAACGTGATATTAGATAACTGATGTATTTTTGGTATTGCGATAAAAAAAAATTACAGACTGTCAAAAAAAATATTATCGGTATTCCCGGGAAATGTTCCTGACTTTACCGCTTCAACTTCAAACTCCGTTTTCCAAATAGACAGACGGGCGTTTATAATAGCGATCATCTTGTTATTCACATCTTTATAAGTACGCACTCATATAAAATATTCTAGCACTTTCAAACCCAAGGTTAGCTCTTTTACTCATCCATTGTTGCTTCATTTTGACTTTTTACGGTAGCGACTGCCTACGTCAGAACTTATCATTCTATCAATCAGCAGGAGTACCAGCTTGCAAGTGAGATTGGCTCGAATGCCGAAGATCTTGGTGGGTCGTATATACCCAGTTTTGTAAAATATATTACTATGTTGTTCGTTTGCTATCATCTTCAATATAATTTCTAGTTCTAGACATGATGATTGATGATAATAGCAAAATTTTGGCGAAAATAACTATTACAGTAACTATGATCATTAAAGTGTTATTAACATCTTAGTAATGTATTTTTCGTTGGCACGCTAAATAGCCATATCATTTAAATGTGTTATTACAAAAAGTAATAGTTTGCAATGAGTAATACGGGCATGAGCTGAGTTTAAGTTTCACTCAATAGAAGCCCTGCTACTAGGAGAAATATTAACTCAGCTTCATGATATTATTTTTTTACTTTCAGGGGATTTAGGTAGATACTACAATAATGTAATGTGCTTTTGGAAATTAGTCTATTCCTTTTTTATGGGACAGTCTATGTTCTATATTAAAGAACCAAGACTTTCCTAATTTAACACTACCTATAAGTTTTTGAAATTACACTTTTCACAATCACACAGTCTTGCATAACAAGAGTCGTGTTAAAAAAAGTTTTTATTTTCGTTTTCTTCAACGACCACAAGAGTACGAAGGGAATATTAGCACTGTTCGATTGAATATAAAAATGATTATTTATATACAAAGGTAACGTATAGGTACGATTATTTTTACCCTATATACCTATTATGTAAACTATAGGTAGAAATCAGTGTCTGGAATGTCCCACTTTCCTTTCAAGTATACTGACTTCTGTCAATTTATCACACTAATTACGATCAAATGATTAATATTCAGCAGATTCAATGAGAGCTGAATTGCAAATTTCGTTCAGAATTGTAATTAGTAATTCAAAATTTATAAATAAAACAATTAAAATTACGCGGAATGAATGAAAGTGGCTTCGGCAAGGTTTGGGCAAGTGGTCAACCTGTACTATCTCTATCTACACATTGGAAGAAAAAAAATAAAAAAAAGAAACAAATTAGGTACATGAAACTAATAAACAGACAACCAATCATGCAGTAGCGAAAACTAGAAACACGCACCGCTATAGTGGGATCCGTTTAGCTACCTACGTCCGTCCTGACTTGATTGGTCATCCTCGACCGTCGAAAGCTGTTGGTGAAAACTTTCATAGGTCTTCGGATAAATAGGTATTTGACGTAGTATTTGGTTGAGTCCTATATATATGAAGGTATATATCATTTCATTGTTATTTTTATTATGTTCCTGTTTGGCCTACCTATTTATTATTAACTAGATCATTTACTTATAAAATTTATACAAAACTATGCTAACTACACAATATATATAAAAATGAAATGGAGAAAAAGAGAGAGACTGCAACTTTAGACATCGAAAATTCCTCCCCATCGATCTCTTCTGGTACCGTGCCCAAAAGGCTGGCGGCATTACCACGTTGAATGGGGATGCCAATTCTTTGAGTGAGGTAAAGGCCAGCCTTATGGTTACGGGAAGCGTCGATTAGTCGCTTAGCTCTTTCTTTCTTTTCTTAGCTTTTCTTTTCTTCTTATAATTACCAGTTAAATTGGTATATTTGCGCCGTTTGAGTCTCTGCTGATGCAGCAGCAGTGCATGCGCAGTCCATCGTACTTGGAAGGCGCCAGGGTGTTGACACAAGTTGCATCCCACACCAAAAGCCTACCCATCTTCCAAGGCATCAACGACATACCGTCCGGTCTCTTACCCACGTCGCGCACCAAGCCAACAGGTTCAAGTAGGTATAGCTAGCACGCCGACGGTGACAAGAGCTCGACGGATAATGTCGTTAATATTTGCATGTCGGGACATGTGGCCTGCGCTCCTGCTGCAAGACAATCCGTGATGTCCAAGGCTATCGACAGCTTCTCCACAGAGACACCGATGCGGAGAAACACACGGTGAACCCAAACGTAAGGAAAGTCGCAATGCCGTCCAACATTGTTCCAATGTTGGGCGAAGGAAGTACCTGGAGCTATACACCAGATTTCCATTCACCCACAGCCTCAATAGGCGAGCGTTGTTTTTAGTTAATATTTCTGATTATCTATTCTGATTGCTTTTGTGTTATTTTATATATAATGTTCAAACACAGTGTAACAATGAATAAATATCTACTGAATACTGAAAATCAATGCGATTGGAAAATGGCGTAATCATACCTCCTACCGGTTTCCCCCGTGTTATGGTAAAAAAAACACAAAAAGATAGGATTAGTTATTTTTCTTCCGAAAGTATTTCTAGAGTTTATACCCTTTTACACAAATTTTAAAATGTAAGGAAATGTAGAGCCTTGATCGTCATATGTTTGGGTTTGCTTCATACGAAATGCTTTCATTCATAAGTTTCTAAAAAGTGTGTCTACGGGGAATCCACATTAATTAAATATTATACATTATTTATTTTTTAAATATTAAACGGAATTGTTTTTGCCTATACTACTCGAGTGCATCTAAAGGGAACAAAAGCGGGGCTTTTCAGGAATAAACCAGTTCTATGATGTTCAGTTTTTTTTTTGTTTTTATTCAATGTTGTAATAAAAGCTAAATTTGATTCACGTAAGACTTGAGAACCACTGGACTGATTTGGATGTCATAGTAATTGGCAAGATTGGTTTTATTACTTTCTAGAAAGTCGACTTGTAATCTCGGCACCCGCGTAATACGGGGACAAACAACAAGTAGGTATAAACATTAAACATAGCCAGAGGGAGCCATCTCGAAACCGGAGATAGCCGCAGGTCAGCCGAGGTGTGAGGGAAATACCTTATGGGCCATTGATACTTTGCGATGGTTTACTGTTTTTACGTGGAATTTTTCCGAACGACAAAAAAAATCTTGAGCTCTTGGTTGAGGGATTATTGAATGTCGAATGTTGATTTTTAAAGGTTGATTGAGGGTTGTCGAAGTTATTATAAAAGCGATATATCAAATGTATTGTTGTCCTAGCATTATGTCAGAGAAGTTACTCATAGTGCCAAGCCAAATAATGAATTTAAATTACCTTTAATTTTGCATAAACCTCACGAAAAGTAACCAAATATGTCTTATCTAAACAACTCCATTTATGCAATTTTCAGCTCTATGACACAGACAGAGATGATGTACCTTAAACATAATTGAAATTATTAATTTAATAGAATATTTACCTTTCCCAACATAATCTGGTAGGCAGAAATTTCCTATATCCATCTCTTATGTAGGGATTATGTTTAATATAATCTGGTGCTTCTTCATATTTGAGCAATTTTCTATAATTGATGTACTCCTCCTCTTCTTTGGTCAAGTTATTGTTGTCTTCCAATTTCTTTCCCCTTCGTAACAGGCAACCACCCGGACATACATTTTCTGTTCTGCATACATCTTCTACCTTAAACAAATTCGTTATTTAATAATATAATATTAGAATGTCTCATTTACAGACTACATTAATATCAGATTCATCAATTTTACAAATATTGAGACCATTGGGAACACTTTTCAGCTGTGTAAACCATCTCTCAAGGATCTGATGACATGTAGATTGTAACCACTTGCAATCAAGTGGGCTGTGTGCCGGTCACTTCTGAAGCTTTAACCTCATTCATCTTCATCCTAGCATTAATCGCAGCCACATTCAAAGCCTTCACCTCGGAGTGTGGGGTCCGCTTTACCAGTGTAACTGTGGATTTGGGTGAACTTTTTTTGGACTGACATCTGACCTCCACAGCCCAAATACGATATTGGAGCAGTGCTGCTAGACCTGTTGGGCTTTTTTCGGTCTCCAACTACCTGTAACAACTGCCACAGACGTTTATATGGCAACTGGGACCGACGGCTTAACATGGTTTTTGAGGCATGAGCAGACCAATGCAAATACCCATATTCATGCATACAAATATTTGCAGTGAGTGGGGCTTGAAACCGCTCCTCCTGTAGTGGCCGCACACTACCGCCATGCTACACAGGCTGACAGTCTAGTCCAATGTAATATAATTACTTACATCTTATTATTACTTACGTTATACTCTAAGTAATGGGTGAACTGTCATATTAACCAATAACTGGCATGCTGTTGACGGCTCAGGCTAGTAGTTTAGGGAGAGTGACTAGGGATTCTAGTGGTATGACTGGAGATGTAGTAACCATGACAGAAAAAGAGATGCTTAAATCTGATACATAGAGAGGATTGATGATAGAAATTGACAAAAAAATTTACGAGGTAAAGATGAATGGACAGTCTGTAAAAGGTTGACCTAAATAATGTAAGTAACGTAATGTTAATCAGATTTATAATACTTTCAAATCTCGTCATAGACAGGGAATTCATCACCACACATTACAACCTGAGATGGTGCACACTGTGCAGTAAAAAGAAGTTTTTTTTATTATCAGCACACAGTTTACTTGATGGAAAGCGAGACCAATGGACATATGCAATACCAGGGGTACCTGCATTCAGTGTATTATGAAAACAATTATAAAATAAGAATCTCAAAGTGTATGACAGGATATGTATGTTATTAATTTAAAATTAACTTTTTAGGGCAAATTTAACCGCTCTGTAAAAACTGTTAATCTAAATTACTATTTTTTTTAAATAGTTTTATTTCATTTTAGTTACTATTATGCACTTTTTAGTTTTTATTCTGATATACATATAAAGGTAGGTAAAACAGAGAGTGCATCTAGTATTTTAAATAATAAGAGTCTAAAAGATACAAGTTTTTACCTTACTTCTAATCCATATTGAGCCTTAAATCCCTTGCCCATCAATTATTTTTTATTTCACCTTCACGGTTTTGTTTATTTTGTAAGGCGCACATTTCAATATTTATTTGTGAGAGTTGTATATTCTACTTATGTCTTATAAATCCACTACCATCTGCTTATATCACCAAAAAGTTTAGTAGGTACCAAAACATTGTGAAGTATTTACACTATTTACATAAATTAGTATGACTTACTTTTTCAATTGGCATGAATTGTACTGTTTCTGCTTGGCATTCGCTAAGTTTTCTGGTCATAGTTAGAGTCATTTTATTTTAAAACAATATTACGAAATTAATGGGATGAATAATTTTCAAATTTAGATACCACATTAAACAATCAACATTTTGTAAATCACTAGAAATCGTTTGTCTACGTATCAATCATGAATATAAAAATATTTTAGAAAATATCACATTTATTTATTTAATCGCACTTAAATTTCACTAACACATCCACCATCTCCAATACATTCAACCAAACTATTTTTTTAACTACATCGTAAACGTATTTCGTAACAGTAACTTGAGTCGACGTTTTGTTAGTCCAATGAAACGTCAATTTCACAGACTAATAAGAGATACTAATCACTTTATACTGGTATTTTTTAATTTGATGCAGTGGCAATAGTAGGCTAGAAAATACATTTTGAATCAGAAGTGGCATGGGACGCTCGACGCGGTTTTACACCGACCGCGCGCGCGGACGTACAAGGTGTTGACAGATGTCACACTCGGACGTTTGAGTGGCTAATCACTGAACACCAAGAAAGGGCGAAGCGTTGAGTCGGTGAGTAGAAAATATGTTTGAAAGTACGTTTAGTTTTACTACATGCATGACGTGACAGATTTGTGTTCCTTTATAAGCATAATCTGCATCGGACAAGTATAAATTGTATCACACAAGAAACCTGAACTCTTATGATATGTGATCTCATGATTCACATATGTTTCCTATGCGTAAAATACTATGAGTAGGTACTGAAGGTACAAAAAATAAAGTCAATGTCGAACAAATTATCTCACGCTTCTAAATCATGATGCATGCCACCAAATGACCATTGAAATTTTCATAGGTCCGAAGGACTATTAGTAAAGATCTAACCAAGATGGTATCCAAAATTTACCATCTTCAAGCTTATGTATACAACTACCATCTCTTCTTCACAGGTATGCTCAGAGGTTATAATATGTTTAAATCTCGTATCCCCAGACCTGATCCATAGGTACTTATCCTTTTGGTTTTTACACTAATTTCACACTCTGTTTATGAAAGGGACACGACGAAGTCACGTAGCCAATCGCACTGTTTACGTATTTTGGTTTATTTGTGCGTTCACTATCTGTCTGTCTGACGCCTCGTCACTGAGAGCAAGGCCAGCACCAGCGCCTCGTCCACTATATATATATTTGGTCCGACAATTGACTACACCCCGCTATATGGTAAAAAGCTGAGGTGCAGTCCAAAAAATACGGTTCACCTCTTTCGATACTATTGAACTTAAAACGGTGATTTTAAGTTCAATAGTATCTTGACGGCCTTGATAGTTGCTTTTTCACACTCCGCTTGAAGAACCCGGAACTGTAATAAGAGGAAAACACGTACGCGGGTAGAGCATTCCACCTCTTTATCGCGCGGCAGAGAAAGGAGGTCTCAAACCGTTTGGTGCGACACGGTATGAATTCCACCGAGTGTGGTTAGCCTGGCACGGCAGGCCAACACAAGTTCTAGACAGTAAGGGAGAGGCTGGGATCAGTTGAAATAGCTCCTCAGAACACTAGACGTTGTAGAGACGATAGAATGCGGCCAGAGAGGCAACATCTCTATGCAACTGCAAAGGTTCTAAGGGGTTAGAAACCCTAGGATCACCAATGAAACGAAATGCATGACGTTGCAATAGTGCCAACATACAACATATTATCTACATACAGAAGAAAGAGAGTAGGCGTTAAGACAGGCCCCTGAGGTACGCCAGCATTTACCTTCATAAACTCTGAGGGCCGGCCGTCATAGAAAACTCGGACACTACGCTCATGCAGGAAGCTGGCAACCCAGTTGCACAGTCGAGCAGGCAGACCATGGGCCGTCCGCCAATTAGTTAATATGCGGGCTTGCAGGTGAGCTTAATTTGGACTAAGGTGGACTAAGGGGACCTCGATAGTGCTAGGGTCATTAATCAGTCAGCCCAGTACCATCAGTCAAAAATCCAAATACTTAACTTCATTTAAAGTAGCCCATGCTGGCTCCTACAAATTGTACTAGTAAAACAAACAAGTTAAAAACTGGAAATTATTAAATAAGCCTCTTGTATTACAATGGTTACATTTTCAAATCTTGACTTTTTATTTAACTTAAATTTCAATTTAGCGTTATTAAATGAATTAAAATTGTATTTAATAGACTACGAATCATGGTGTAAGCACAGCGTATGATTTCAATTTAATTACACGTGTTTACAACCGTGCCTATGTAAATGATCTATGTTTTACTTTATATCTCTTTTCTTCACATAAATATACGCTCTGCATTGTTCTTTACTATAATTGCAAGTTTACCTGGGAAAGTTTCGAATTGCAAAAATGTGCTTTAAAATAGCTGGCGTGCCAACTTCAGTAATGAATATCTACAAATAATCCAAAAATAGCGCCCCAAAGAATTTTTCTTCGCACATGACGTCATTTCCTTTTATCTCCAGGGTTACCACAATAAAATATGGTTTTCAAAAATCAATAATCATCATGTTTTATTTTTAAATGAAAAAAAGTTTTATACAATTTTATTTTTTTATACAAATGCTTCTAAAATTCTGCGTTAAAGTCTTGTTTTACTTTACCTATGAATATGTCTAAAATTTTGTTTAGATCTACATAAATAATCAAAAAATCTATCAACCATAAACGTAACTTACACTTTAAAAAGCTGTATAATACAGAACGGTCTTTGTAAATGGTCGATTTTCCTGTTTGCCGTTCTCCATTTGCCGAGAGTGTATAATTTTGATACAATCCGTGCTCTGTTCTAGTTCTTATTTTTTCTTATTATAAGTTATTATTATTTTTATTTAAGCGTTTAAAGTTTGATCCTCGATAATATAAATTTAATATTACTACATAAAACGACTAGGTGGTACTTTTGCATTTAGACGGGAGCCATCTTGCAATCTCTAATCAAAGGTCCTTGGCTCACAGTTTCGTTGTCTAGTTGAAAGTCAGTTTATTCCATCATAAAATAATCAAATGGCGTTAAAACGAATTAATAGGGTACGTATTGTTATTGGTATCCTTTATTTTGATAAATTAAAGTCAGAATAATGAAGTGTTGTAAAATCGGTAGAAGACTTCGTAGTGAATGTTTCGTCATTGTGAATACCTATTATCGAAATTTCTTCTGGATAATTCTGAGTGCGTGATAGTTTTATGGAAAGCATTGGAGGGATTATCCCATTAATTTTGTAGTGAAGCTACAGTGAGGTAACGGTGATTTACTGGATTATGTAGGTGACAATTTTGTGCACACGGCGTACATAAAATGTCGGAATTATGTGCCAATTTTGAGGTTTTCTTGTCATCGAAAGCATCTGTGCCTTGGAAATGTGTAAAATTTGAGTTTTGGGGCGTGATGTTATCATAGAAACAACACCGATCACGAATCGATGGAGCTGCTTCAAACAATATGTTCAACCCCCATTTATTTTTCTAGTGATGATGTGACATGTCCTAGTCTGATTCCTATGTTATTGTGTACACATGGTATTGTTTTATATTCAGGAATTACAAGATCTGGGCAGAGATCCACCAGCACAATGTTCTGCAGGCCCACACGGTGAAGATCGTAAGTACATCAATCTGCCTACAATTTTTTTGTGACTCATTGTGTTGTATAATAATAATTATACTAAGAAACAATGTCATGCCATCAGATCAATGGATTATTTGTAATTTGTCATTGTATTCACATTTAATTCTATGTAAACTTGATTCTAATTCTATAATATAAGATAAATGTATATTAGTTATTATTTTCCCTAATTTCTGTGTCATACTATATTTTAAACCCATCCAATAAGACTCACCACAGTACTAGTGTCATATTTGTATCAATATAATAGAATATTTCTGGTTTTCTACAAATAAAAAAATACAAAGATCTTTTTTCTTCATTGTAAATTGAAAACATGTATTGTAATGGAAAAATCCATATTCTTTGATCAAATTACTGTAGTTCACCTTTATACAATAATGTCTTTGTGGTTATGACTTCATTTCAAAAATAAATTCTTATAGGAAATTAAACTCACTAATATTTTTTGTATACTAATCAGATAACATAAAACTTTAAAGGAATATTATATTATAATGTGAATTATTGTATACATGGATAGAGGTCATAGGTTTAAAATATTCAAACAATCTGGCATCTTTAGATAAATGACATGATATAGTTCAGGAAACTATCTGCCTTTGTGTAGAAAGATAGCTGGTTGCTAGTGACATTCATGTCAATGACCTTGTTTTGGGTTGAATTTTTCTCAACTTCTGTTTATTTTTTAAATATAAACTATTTTGTTCCTAATCATGCTTTTTTGTTGTTTTCAGTTTTCCATTGGCAAGCCACAATTATGGGTCCAGTAAGTAATGTTTTATTTATTGCATATACACTGAACTTGAAGATTTTGAATACAAATTTTTGTATTTCAAAGTAATGATCTGATGTTTTCTCCTTCCAGGTTGACAGTCCTTATCAAGGAGGAGTATTTTTTCTGACCATACATTTCCCGACAGATTATCCCTTCAAACCACCAAAAGTTGCATTCACAACACGTATTTACCATCCTAATATAAACAGTAATGGTTCTATCTGTCTTGATATTCTGCGTGCACAGTGGTCTCCAGCACTAACCATATCCAAAGGTATAAGATTTAAATATTTTTATTTCATATTTTTGTTTAAAAGTAAATCAATAATTTCATGTTTAAATGTGTTACATTCCAGTGTTGCTCTCAATCTGCTCACTCCTATGCGATCCGAACCCAGATGATCCACTGGTGCCAGAAATTGCTAGAATTTACAAAACAGACAGAGAAAAGTACAATGAACTAGCCCGTGAGTGGACGAGGAAATATGCCATGTGATGGGTCAATTGTGACATCAGCAACACATACACACACACATCGCCACAGCCCGGGCTCGCCTACCCCTCCCCTTTCCTTCCCCTATTCCCGTTCCCCGATCTTCGGTTATCCTGATAAACCCAAATTTACTGGAGATTGTAAAATAACATTTATGGTCATTTTAGGATCTGCCTAATTTCTGTCGTATTTGATAATTGTTGAATGCGAATTTATTGCATATAAGTAACACGGTACCCATGTGCAAATATAGTTTCTGTTTTTATCTAGTAAGATACATTTCTATAAGAGCAAAATTAATTTTTGTTTATTGATGTGTCAGTAGATGTCTTTACTCTCGTTTAGTTGAAGTTTAAAGATTAGTTAAATTTACATCAATTGAATTTGTGTAATTCCTAAACTATTTGTACTTTAACTAGATCTAAATTGCATTGTGAAATTGTACAATAGACATAGGAAATGGAGCGTTCCTTACAGCTAGCTTACAACTTACAAATTTGTCCGGTCACTTAGGAATTTTCTTGATGAAATGTAAGTAAAGCTCATAAGTGTTAAGAACATTTTGGGTAATGTAAGTAAGTGGTATCACAAAATGAGCTCGTTGATGGAGTGAGTGTTAATTTTTTTTACTAGAAAAACAACTTTTTTTTAAGTTAGTAAATGTAGCGTGCTACAGACCCGACTGACATTGATTGAAGTGGTCAGTTTTCTTTCATCCACAATATTTTATATCCATGGAAAGCGCTCCAGTAGTTTACAGCATTCAGTATAAATTACAGTGTATCTCATAAGATGATAAGTTACGATTAATCTAGATTTTTTTCAATATGGCGATTTATATTATAATTTTATCTAATATATATTGTGGTTGTAAGGATACCTGCGTTGTGATTTCCACGAATATCCTTTCCGTGATTCCATCCTCGATTCCTCGTAAGTAACTGAACAAAACGTTATCTATGTGAATACGCCACAGCCCGGCCATGGCACGAGTGGCTTAGGATGGGTGTGTAGACGTAACAGCTGCAGGCAGGAGGAAGCTTTTGTTCACTTTGTTTATCACTGGGAGATTCAAATTTAAGCTTTTCAAATTGTAATCAACCAACAACTTGTATTTTAGCTTCACTAAATTGTAAGAAACAATAAATTATTGTGTATGTAAATAATACCTTGAGCTTTATTTAGGCAACTTCCTGGTAATCACGTCAGCAGCTGTAAATATTCATTTTGGGTTTAATTAGCTGACATACTTATTAACTAGGTCACCGTGAATCTGCCAAATAATTGCTAAGGTAAGAGATGTTAATCTTGATTTCACAGACTTATTATGTCCCGCTTACACACAATACCTACCATTAGTGAAGAACTGTAGAGTTTGCTGTCAAGTTCGAAAATATAAAAATATGGCAAAGGAAAATACATGGGACGTTAATTTTTATGTCAGTGGCGAAATTAGCTAACCACGTAACATTTGATTTAAATGGTTAGCTTGTGGAACATGATGGTTTGATAAACATACTGCTATGAATGTTCGTGTTACGTAGGCGAATGTTTTGAAGATAACAGACAGCTGCGTGGCATCTGATAAGGACTCTTCCTCACCCAATTGTTTACTAATAGCTGACATGTAATTGACGCATTTAGCTTACACTCAGTATGAAATTTTTCGTTGTAACCACAACAAAGAATAGCTAAGGTATTGTGATTCTATTCATATTTATGGTCAGTCTTCAAAGTGTAGTAACCTAGGTCTACTTATTTAAAATTGAATAAAACTGAAGTAAGCTGGCAAATAAATGCATTTTCTCATAATATTAAGCTAGTTATATAGGTATGTAGTCTTAATTCATTAATTACCCAATATTTATTAACCTTTACTAGACTTAGATTTCCAGTGCTCCAAACTGAAATATAATAAGTTGTGAAAATAATTTTAGTATTTTTTAATTTATTGAAACATGTTACAGATATTACTTAGGTATCTACTCTAAAATATTTTCAATACCACACCCAGAAAATTACCCGAGACGATTAAAAGTACCTGACAAAACTCAAAGATGAGACTGATGACTCTCCGGCCACCTTTTTGGAGGAGCAGTGTCACTGTATAGAATTATAAATGCTACTCTTGGCTTGGCTACGCCGCTGAATCAAATTAATACTTATAAAGTTACGTAATATTCGAAAATTACGAAGATAAAAGTCTAAAATTCTTGTGTAGATCATGTTCTGAACAATTTACGATGAGTAACCCTACATGGTAACCAGTGCCCAAAGTTCCTCATCACAATTATTCATCCCTCGACCAGCGGCTAAGTACCTATATGTCTAACTATGGAAAGTATAATTTTATCAGTATGAAACGCCATTTACGTACCCGGTTTTCCTTAAGGGATAGGGCAGTCAAATATCCGGAAAGGAGACTTGTGTGTTGTAAAATTCATAACTTCGGGTAGAGCAGAGCAGGGTGTGGCAAGCGCCTCATTTGCCAATCCCCCCCTGGGTTCGCTCATGACTAACGAGGTCAAACTGATGTAAAAGTGCGGCCCTAACTTGAGGCTTAACTTGAATGTCCCTTAGGCTGTCACATAGAGGGAAAATAACTTAAATAATATAGAATACAAACAAAGAATAGGTACTGAATTTTAAGTCAGATTTTCGATTAATAGCCTAACTGAACTGGGAATCTAACCCGCCATATGGTCAATAACTCCTGTAATTTTCCTATGCTTATCCAAAAAGACTCAATCATAGGGATTATTATTTTTGCACAAATTACAAGGCATCTTAAATTAAAGCAGTTCGTGAAGGTTTCCATTTATTTAACACTGTATAGGTATATAGATACATGTAGATATAGTATACCTACCTACCTTTGTCTTATCCCAAACCCAAACCTTTATTCCTCTACATCTTACTTGGGAACCATAGGTTAACATGGACTTAGGTTTCTATATCAGGATGAGAATCCAAAATTAGATTTTTGCTAGGAAAATGAAAGCAACACCATCACGCGTATTTCTATTTCCGTGTTCAATAGGAGTCAATGTAAGTACCTACTGCCTTGAAATTTGAATTGAGTTTGTTACGTTAACTCGTGTTCCTTTCAAGAAAACTTTTCAAAACAACACGTGTCCAAGGATCACCTCAGAGCACGTGTTTAGAAAAATGAAGTTGAATTAAAATGTTCAATCAAGTTCAATATAGATAATAATGCCAACATTGTATAGCTCTCATGGGTCATGATTATTTTGTTAGACACTCTGAATCTAAATTAATACGTAGGTACAAGTACACCTAAGGACCCAAGGAACAGCAATCCGTGGGGTATTATATGCGGCGTCGGACCCACGGCACTTGTCACCATATTTCTTAGTTTTAGTATAATCTGTGGTTTTAGACTACCTGGCTACTAAACTGATTTCGGTAAAAGTTTTCAAGAAAATAATTTCTCAATGTAGGTAAATGAGCTGAGAAGGGGGTCACTGTTCCTATACGATACGGCCTGTCGCTAGGTTCTTGTCACAACAAAATAGATCACTTGTACCTTTCCCACTAAGACCTTCGCGGCCAAGCTGGCCGCACCTGCAGGCATCTGCTGATTGACGGACAAAACTGGCGCAGGCTTTCGTCTAGGGGCTGAGTGGTCAGAAGGCATAATCCAAAATAAGAGAAGTGAACCCCGGGCTTCAACGTGAAAGCTTCGGGATTTCATCGCCATGCAATCATGTGAAAGTTTGCGAAGATGTTTATTACTCAATCACGCGTAGGTAGATGAACGTTGGATGAAAATGAGATTGCAATTGACTTTCCTAAATTAATACCTACATACTTTTAATCTCGGGAACTGAAAAACAAAAAGTACACCACTCAAGACTTTTATTATATAGGAGACGCCAATTTGTCTTCACTTCCCCTGATGGTAATACGAAGCCTGATGGACGATATAAAGTTCTTACCTGTAAGTAGGTGCATGAATAAGTTATGTTTAAAGTAGGTATGATGAGTATTGATAAGTCAACATTATTATCTCTTTATTCTACTTCCAATTCCGTTTTAATATTATTAGTCATATACTCAGAAAATGAATACCCACATTTCATCGGGTGTGGACAAAGTCATAAGCACATTTACAAGATAAAGTTTATTACAAATATCAGAAAAATAAGAGGTACATAATTTACAAAGGCACATAGTCAATTACGTTTCATTACACTTAACGTTACTACATATTATAATTCAGTCGTTTCCATATTTTTTGCATTTTTCATTTGTTCTAACTGCTGATAAAAGTCATATTTGGCTTGATTAGTCTGGGGTTCTGTTTCAGCTGACTCGATCGAAGGAAATGTTCCTGTAGTTATGAAGTAGGGTTTTTCATTCGACAAGTCTTGGTCTACAGCGTTTTCGTCGAGGGAGTCTCGTTCTGAGCGGCTAAGTTGATCCTCTGATTTGTACCATTCATTTTCGTAGGCATGGAGCCATATTGGGTTCGACCCCTTTGTACTATGTTTGTTTGTGTTGGGCACTCTACCCGCTGTGCTACGAATGGTCATGTCGGATTCACCGGGAGTTGTGGATGCTGCAAAAAAGCAAAGATATCTTAGTCTTATAAAATAGTACCTACAATAAAAGTGATGAATTTGAAATGTAAAATATCACGCCAATGCGCAAATCGGTTAGTCTGCATCCATATTTTACGTAAATTTCACTTTTAAATGGGATGAAATATGTTCCTTCTACGAAATCAGCATTATCCCTGAAATTAAACTTTTAGATTTTAAGAGACGGGACGGACGAATAAAATTTCAAATAGGTTTTTTATGCTCATTCACACGGAAAATAGATGTAGATTTGCTTGTTGTTGAGGGGGTTATAATACATATGTTCGTTTGCAACGCCAAGGCATTAGAGCATTAAATAAATAAGTTAATATTTGAGCAATCCTTTTAGCAATCTTAGGAAAGAAAATCATACAATTTTATATGACGCACATAAATACATATACTTAATAAAAACATACTTTGGGGATAAAAGCGTGATTATATGCAAGGTTAGTTAGGTAAAGGTGAATTAACATCTACATGTCACATGGTCCTACGTAATTGGGGTGGCCTATTGCCGTTTTCCTGGTAGGTACTATTTTTGACTCGAGCCATGCATCTGAGGCGGAGTCTGGGCTGTATATATCTGTCTGATGTTAAACAGCCCTATCCCTTAGTCGCCTTGTACGACACCGCATGGGAAGAGATGTGGTGGTCCAAATTCTACTCTGCCGGGAACCACGCGGCTTATATGCAATGTTGTATAGATACCTACTTATGTCCCTAGTCAACTATAGGTAGGTACATTTTATAAATCGGACATGCACGGAACACGAACGAAAGTTACATAATATTTATTTCGGTAGCGCTGAGGCTGAACATATTAGGTGTTATGAATCACGATACATCGTCCGAAACTTCGATCCGCAACTTCGGATGCACGTCTCATCAAAGCCTACAGTTTTACTATGTCTTGTTCTCACAATAAGACGTCGCCGTGGCCGCCTTCAGTCTCCGCACGTAGTCTGCCCGCTGCGACAGACACATCATGACGGTGAGCACCAGCAGTACAGACAGGAACAGCGTGGTCCACACGAGCCAGAACAGCGTCTGGTTCGACGCTAGAGTCTCGGCTGTAAGGGGCTGGAACTCCGCTGGTTGAGTGTCTAGGACATTGAACTCCTACAATAAAAATTCTGAATTAGTGTCATTCTTCTTTTTCATATAGCTTTTTAGCTTTGTATGTGCGATTGATCTAAGTACCTAACGGTATTTTATAGTTAGTTCTTTGTACTCTTCAAAAAATTAATTGTATTTCAATTTTTACTCACTCGTCAAGGATAGAATGAAAAAATAATAAGTTATAAAGATTTACTACACGCTTTAAAATTTCATCTTTGAATGAAATTTTAAAGCATTTAGTACGCCAACTATTAAAATCTATTTATATATAAAAAATGAATAGGTTCAGAGGCGATTCGAACCCGGGATTTTTCTCTTACAGTGGAAATGTTCTAACCACTGAGCCACCGAACCTCGCCTGAAGCCATCCAATTTTTTGTATATCCGTCTTGCGGCGACAGTGGTTCAGTGGTTAGAGTATTCCCCCGGTAAAGTAAAGATCGCGAGTTTGAATCGCGCCTGGACCGACTCAATTTTTTCTATCTTAATTGATATGTTTCATTTTTTAAACAAATTGTTAAGAATAAAAAGTAGTTTTAAATACTAAAATACATTCATTAATAATATTAACTAGCGAAAATGGGTAAAATGGTCCACACACCACGCCGGTGACAGAACAGATGATATAGGTACCCTTCGTATATCATCTGGTCTGTCGCCGGCGTGGTGACACCGACTACCATATAAATGGAATGGAATGGCATGGCAATAACATAACATAAACTCACGCCTATATCCCCGAAGGGGTAGGCAGAGATGCTAACACCCACATTTCGCCAGTTTATGTTTAGGTCCCAATGTAATAGGTGGCGAGCCTATTGCCATTAACCGGGCACTTATAAACCTGCGATAAATACACACATAACTTCGAAAAGTATCGAAAAGTCATTGGTGTGTGCCATGGTAAACCTGGGATCGAACCTGAGTCCTTGTCTGAGCAGTTCATTACCCATACCATAGGCTACCGCGGTACCAATAATAATAATGGAAATAATAGTAATAATAAGACCAAAGTGTATATCTAAAGTCAATAGAGCTCAGAAGGTTTATAAGTAGGTACGATTATACATATGTATTATTATGTATGCCAGATAAATAAATTAATTATACAATACAATGATTCATACTCATTGTGGGTACAGTACTTTTCAATTACCTACTTACTTAAATAAATTTATACTATCAGTATAAGTCACAGTCTATAAGTAGGTGTTTATTTAGGAGGAAGGAAGGGATGGAATTAATACTGTTTATAAATAAAACATATGTAAAATTTCTGTTTTCCTGACAATAAGTATACATACGTATAATCTCGCCTTTATCCCTGGAGGGTTAGGCAGAGGTGAATTAACACCCACATTTCACCAATAGTTGTATTCGGTCCCACGAAATAGTGGGTGAGCTTATTGCCGTATTCCGGGCACTATTGTTGACTCAAGCTATGCATCTGGGGCTGAGTCTGGGCTGTATATATCTGCCTGATGTTAAACAGTCCTATCCCTTAGTCGCCTTGTACGACACCGCATGGGAAGAAATGGGGTGGCCCTAATTCTACTCTGCCGCGAACCACGCGGCCATTAGTATAAAGCTGGAATATAATGAATGTTGAGGGCGGAGAATCAGATGCTATGACGCATAATAGGGGAGGTCTATGTCCACAGTGAACTAAAATAAAAAAAACCAACAGAATACCGCGGTTATAATAACTTCATGTTGTGTTCCCAGCGGTGAGTAGGGTAGCCAGAGCTCACTGGAGAATTTGTGCTGTCAGTGGGATGACTAAAGGCTTGTCCTGCTTTTACAGTGACGGTACAGAAACTCTGTGCTTACAGGGTCGGCAGCGTGAGTGTGGCTTCTCTGGTGTTACACACGTCCATAGGCCACGGTAACTACTGTCCCTCAGGTGGGCCATGCGCTTGTCTGCCACCTAAGTGGTATAAAAAAAAAACTATACCTTAAAGAGTTCATCCAAATGTTCAATATTCTTATCGACAAGTTTCAATACTTGCTCGACTTCGAGCACAGAATGGTCTTGTCCATTCACAAGATGGAGGTACAAGTCCGTTTTAGTGTTGTCTACTGATCCATCTTTATTCTCATGTACCCTCAGATCATCTATATTGACCACAGACTCGGTCACACGAGCCAATTGTTCACGGAAGGAGGATATCTTCTCTCGAATTTCAGA
The DNA here is from genome assembly GCA_963662185.1 of Eilema griseolum. NCBI lineage: Eukaryota > Metazoa > Arthropoda > Insecta > Lepidoptera > Erebidae > Eilema > Eilema griseolum. The sequence goes on from OY759236.1 coordinate 8,603,139, forward strand.
TGGGTGGGACCGTAGGACGAATTTGACGCGCTGGTCTTCGCGAAGCAGGTATATGAATACGTGTGCTTCATCGTACAGACCACCGGTGTCGTTGGCTAAAACCTGGAAGATAATAAATACTTACATACATATAATCACATCTTTATTCCCGGAGGGTTAGGCAGAGATGAATTAACACCCACATTTCACCTATTATTGAATTCAGTCCCACGTAATAGGGGGTGACCCTATTGCCGTCTTCCGGGCACTATTGTTCACTCGAGCCATGCATCTGAGGCTGAGTCTGGGTTGTATATACATATGTCTGATGTTAAACAGCCCTATCCCTTAGTCGCCTTGTATGACACCGCATGAGAAGAGATGGGGTGATCCAAATTCTACTCTGCTGGGAACCACGCGAACCAATATACTCAAATATAAAAATAGAAGCATTTAGCTACTCTTTCTTAAGTGGTAGTTCAGTTCTTCATCGGGTTTTCGGGGCTCATGTCAGCCTCTTGGTGTACATCTCATCAGCTAGACGGCGAATCTTCTAAATAATGAACAACGTTCTAGCGTAGGCTTTCCTCTAGCTAGAGGCTAGGAGGTCGCTATGAGGGTGATGATTCGGGCCCAAGTCAACCTGACATGTAATAACCTGCAGATTGACGAACGATACTGGCGTAAGCTTTCTTCTCGACGGGTTCGGGGTGTCAGACGGGTGTTGTTCTTATAAAAGCCATATGACCCTAACCAAGCCTTGTAAGCAAAGCAACTGGGGACCATGCTAACATGATGACAACATAACATAAACTCACGCCTATATCCTCGAAGGGGTAGGCAGAGGTGCTAGCACCCACATTTCGCCAGTTTATGTTTATGTCCCAATGTAATAGGTGGCGAGTCTATTGCCATATAAACCTGCGATAAATACACACATAACTTCGAAAAATCATTGGTGTGTGCCATGGTAAAACTTGGGATCGAACCCGAGACCTCGTCTCAGCAGTCCATTACCCATACCACTAGGCTACCACGGTACCGCGGTATGATGATGTCATAATAAATACTTACCTTAAAATCAAAATATCCTTTCATTCCCTTTTGAGGGTCAAAGTTCAAGGAAACTGCTCCTGTCTCAATGTTCACGAGGAACGGTGAGACAGCCAGGTTTTCTAGCCCTTCGGTCAGAGTCTCCTTCACATCCCCCACAAGGTAGTAGCTGATGTTGGCATTCTCACCTTCATCCAAATCTATAGCCTGCAAAGGACGATATATCTTTTAAACACATATAAAAAAGGAGTTAAAGAGAGGAGACAGTTGATAATATATTATACTAGCTGACCCACCCCAGCTTCGCCCGGGGTATATTTTGAAGCTTCATATCCCTTTGAGCCCGTATGTTTTAGTCTTCAAAATATGTATGAAAAATTGCCGGATTTGTTAACATTTATTATCAATGCTCCGCTCCCTTAAGTAGTAGCGTGATGATATATAGCCTAAAACCTTCCTCGATAAATGGACTACCCAACACTGAAAGAATCATTCAAATCGGACCAGTGGTTCCAGAGAGTAGCGCGTTCAAACAAACAAACAAACAAACTCTGCAGCTTTATCATATTAGTATAGATTATGTTTGTTCAACGGCCATTGTTCGTCCTGTACCACTTTCGATAGATTTTTTGGCAGTTTATAGAATAGTTATAATAACCAATCTACTAACTCTTTATTAGTCAATAAATATTAATCTTTATTTTCATTCAAGAATGAATCTGTTACTTCAGTGCCTAATGTTATCAATTAATTGGCTTATCGCAGACCACTGTTGGACTAAGACCTTTCTCAATGTTTTGAGGTTTTGGCCAACTGTTTCTATGCCAGACGGGTTGGTACAGGGTTTCATTTCGTTTTACCCTTTTCCCATACAGCGGTACCGCGATCGGCCTCACACAGCGGAACCCGTTGTGTTCAACTTCGTACCAGAGATATCATACTTGTACTTTTTACTGCTATAGCAGACATATATCCTCTGAACTACAGTGTAAGAATGTCCTAAAGAATTTGATAAGAGAAGTTGATAACGGTGGTGAAATGAATATTGTTAAGTAGTTTAGTAACTAAGATATATGTTTAGATTTAATTACCAATTCACTTTGTTATACATATGAATTATTTATTTGTGTATTGAAATTTTAATCTTTATTATAATTAACACATTACAAATAGACAAAATAATTAGAACATAAATACACGACACAAACTCGCGATCATGTCGCGTCAAACAACCCACTCCGCATCGTTCCCGGCGCAAAGGTGCCCATGATGCTGGCCGCGTTGCCCCGCTGAATCGCAATAGCCAACCTTTGCCCCAGGAACGAGCCGGATCGGAAGTCACCGCCATGGTCGTGGATGCGGCGGCCAATTTCCGCGATCAACATCTTCGTGTCCGACCCCCAACTGCCCATAGTCTCCACCGCAATGGGCACAAAATAATATTGTGGCTCCATTGCGGCGTATTTCGCCCTTTTTTTGCTCGCGGCGTCCTCAGCCTATGTGTATAGTGTATTTAAAATGTAACAATTGCACTACAAGCCTGAAAAACAGAATTACCTAGTTCAGGCACAATCTATGTGGCACAGCTTAATAACTATAGTGTAAGATTGATTGGACAAATATTGTAGAGTTTATGTATAAAGTATGCATTAAGTATAAAAGATAGCAATAGATTATGAAACTATGTAACATATACTTTCGAATTAATGACATAGATTATTATTATTATTATTATTATTATAAATTATTATTTTAAATATTTATATTTAAAAAGAAAAAATATAATATAAAAATTATACACAATTTATATATTTATATATGTAAAAGCAATAAGAGGTGTTTTATTCTTTTTAATTACAGCTCCAATAATATACACTACTAAAATATCAGGATAGGTTTCCCCTTCTGGTATGACACCCTAATAAGTTGTTTAAGTAGAAAAGAAATAGGTAAACAGATATAGAGAGATATACAGATAACTAGTGAGAGAGACATTTTGACTTCACCTCGTTTGATGGTAAGCAAAAGGCAAAGTCTCAGGATAGAGGGTCACCATTACACATACACATAGTTACACGTAGCATGTTACAACGGTGACTTGACTTGACTTGACGGCCTCATCATATGCTTTTTCATGCCCCGCTTAAAGGACCCGGGACTGTAGGAAGAGGGGAACACGTGAGCTGGTAATGAATTCCAGGCCTTAATGGTGCAACAGAAGAAAGAGTCACCGAACCACTAGGTTCTTTATCATAAGCAAAAGGCAAAGTCTCAGGAAAGAGTGACCCTCTTTCCATTACACATACACATAGTTACACGTAGCATGTTACAATAGTGGCATTCAGCTTGGCGGCCTCATCAGATACTTTTTCACGCCCCGCTTGAAGGACCCGGGACTGTAGGAAGAGGGGGAACACGTGAGCTGGTAATGACTTCCAGGCCTTAGTAGTGTGCGACAAAGGAAAAAGTCTTTGAACCGTTCGGTTCTTGATAGGATATTCTGTACCGTGTGCGAGTGACATCTAAGTCCTGCACGTGTTGTCCTATGTAGGAAAGGAGAGGGTGGGACTAATTGGAAGAGAATCAGAACATACCTTAACGTGCATAAACTCAATACCGAAATCCGCTTCAGTAGTAATTCCACCAGTGAACACTTTGCTTACGAATTTCGGTGCGTTGTCATTGAGATCATTCACTGCTATGTGGACATTTAGAGTGCTGACCGCGTCCAGGTCTTTTTGGTACTTCGGCTCTGTCATACAATCTTCACAGGCTAAAATTGTGAGGGTATATGCTGATTTTTCTTCTCTGTCTAAAGGTTTCAGTGTTGTCAGTCTAAAAACAATATAAACTTTATAAGATTGTCATTGAAAATATTATTTCCTTGCTTTCTTTTTTTAATGAGTGAGAATCCTACTTAATTTGTGAAACATTGTGAAGATCTTTCACACACACATTCTTTCACATCACATTCCTTTTTATTTCAGCTAATAATAAATATACAAACACACATACAGTCAAGCCTCCAACACCGGTGGGGTAGGCAGATACCACATGTTTCCACCTGCTACGATCTTGATATATATATTTCGCTTCTTCTACTTTCATAGACCTTTTCACACATCATACATACATACATAAAACTACAAATTTAGGTTAAAATTACTATACCTATGCGTACTCCTTTGCAACTCAAATATATTATCTTCATCGCCATCCACAATGTAATAACATACTGGCAATACCGGTTCGTCTCCTCTATCGATCTCATCCCTTTCAATAACACTGGGCAAGAATATGCCATTATTTAGAGCGTTCTCAGTGAAGTTGATATAGGTATTTTTGTTGGGAAACCGTGGGCGGTAGTTGTCAACATTCTGAACGTATATTGTGAGGTCTAAGTCGGAGCTCAAAGGCGTAGGCAAACCGAGGTCGTAGGCTTCTATTCTTAGCTGAAAGAAATAAAAAAATTATAAATCGGAGTTAGATCTATTATATTAGAAGGTCCAAGGCTTTTCTATTATTATTATGTAAAATGCCCGTTAACTCCGACCATATTCACAGCAAGGAAATCATAACCAAACCTACTAACAAAATAACATACATATAATCACGCCTTTATCCCAGGAGGGTTAGGCAGAGGAGAATTAACACCCACATTTCACCAATAATTGAATTCGGTCCCACGTAATAGGGGTGAGCCTATTCCCGTCTTCCTATGTACTATTGTTGACTCAAGCTATGCATCTGAAGCTGAATCTGGGCTGTATATATCTGTCTGATATTAAACACCCCTATCCCTTAGTCGCCTCGTACGACACCGTATGGGAAGAGATGGGGTGGTCCAAAGTCTACTCTGCCGGGAACCATGCAAATGGGCATTTTCACAAAAACTTGTACCCCTAGAAATTGCCTTGTCCCGAACTTTAATAATTTTTTGTCAATAAGAACAAACATTATTGATATAATGTTTTTTTATCATATTAAATTCACACTATCCAATTTTCTCTTATCACTGTTATCAGGTACTTGAGGGTAATTTGAAATAAATTTTTACCAAAAATAAGTCTTTAAGATAGTTGATTTTGCCCTGTCCCCACACGTTCTTGCATGATTGGATCATGAATATTTTTGTTTTTTCCTTAGACCGTTGTATACAATGTATGTTTTTTATGTTAATTACATATTGTTTGTCACGATAAAATACATTATACTCTTAATTTAATGCGAAAAAGTACTTAAATTAAAAGACAAAGGTTGTCCCTCGGTTTCGCACTTCCCTGACATGTAAGTTTTGTTACCGCTTTTTCGTTAAAAAAATATTACCATTTAGTCTTGATATTTACTAATTGCAACACTGCCGGTTACTTCTAACTGTCAAACATATTGTTCAGTCAGTGAAATGGCATCATAACTTGTGTAAAGTAGTGTTGTAAATTCGGAACAGTGGTGGTTAAAAATTTTTGTCAAGGTAAGTTACCAAGTTTTTACTTTTTTGGTTGTATCTTGTTTGTTGGTGAATTTGTAGAATTAAAGTCCAATTTATCACGAATCTTTCATTGTGAAAGTTGTAGACATAGTACAATTATACTATTTTTTAAAGAATATTGAATTCGACGCGAGAACCTAACGTTACCTCAATTTTGTTACTATTACGATAGTAACATATATGCTGACATGAAAAGTAACAAAACTGACACCATAAAGCTGGGTTTACAGTGTTTAACAAAATGATGTAACAGCTAATATTGATCGGATCATGGTAACCAAGCATGTCTTCAAGATTGCTGGTGTATGGTATTTTTAACCGATTTCCAAAAAGGAGGAGGTTATATGTTTCATTGTATGTGTTTTTTTTAATGTACGTTCATCGATTGCTCCATCAATAGCGAACCGTTTTTCGAAGTCGTTGACTAATCATTGAAACATTAATTTTTACATAATATAATAATTATGTATTTTGTTTCAGGTGGATTTTAAAATTAATTAAAAAATAAAACGAATTGTCATACAACAAATTATTTAAATTGTGAATTCACGTATTGATTTTATTATACGTAATAAACAACTTTAGTAGGTAGGTCTATTTTTTTAATTACTTATATTTTCTATGTTGACGCAGAAAGTTTTGAGTAGGTACAAATAGAAAAGTGTTAAAAACGATTCAGTGGTACATGTACCCTATACCGACTGTTTTTTCTAGGTTTCATCGACGTGCACGCTCCGTTTATGTATTGTTTTGTATTTGAGTATAAATGAATATCTGATCTACCTAATTCATTTTTAGGATTAATCATGCCACTTACTGCTAAAGAAAAGATGCGGAGATATAGAGAACGTTTGAAAAATGAAGAACCTGAAAAATATGAAGCCCAACGAAAAAAGAATCTGGAACGTATCAAAACAAAAAAGAAAAAAATTTCAGAAATGACTATTGATGAGGCAGAAAAGCAAAGAAAAAAATGGAGAGAAGAACAAAGAAAGAGTAGAAAAAAAGTTGAAAAAAATAGACTTGATAATAATGTAATTTCAGCGAATGACAAACTAGAGTGTTCAGATACTAATGTGCCCGAAACTATAGTTTTCAATCCGACAATGCTAGGAAAGCAAATAAAAAAATGTAAACTGGTACAGTTGAAAAATAGAGGTTTATTAAGAAAATGTGAAGGATATGAAAATAAAATAATGAAACTTTACCAACAAATAGAACGTTATAAAAAAAAATTGCAAAGAACCCAAGCTCGCAGTGTACTAACTATAAAAAGCCTGGAGTCGACTATCCTCAAAATGAAAGCTAGAGATGAAATTTTGGAAAATGCTTTAAGTAAAACTTATAGAGGATGCAAGAAAAATTGTGAAAAGAGATTGATGAAAAAATTGGTGCAGAATTCCAAAATTAAAACATATTTAAACCACATGTTGGGGTTGAAAGGTAAAGTGAGACAAAAGAAAGAAACGATAAAATTAAGAAAAATTGAAGAAATAAAAGCTTTCTATCTCAGAGACGACGTGAGTAGAAGTACATCTGGAAAAAAAGAGGTAAAAACAAAAGGCAAACAGAAGAAGCAAATCAGATATTTAGTAGACAGTTTAGTTAATTTGTATAAAAGATACAGAGAAGAAGGTGGTCGTTACGGGTTCACGACATTTTTCAAACAGAAACCATTTTTTGTTCTATCTCCACATATAAAAAGTCGTAACACTTGCTTATGCATCAAACATTCAAATCTACAATTTCAATACGATGCTCTTAAAAAAAAAGGATTAATGAAACATCCGTTAAAAGAAACGTTACAACAAGTGGCTTGTAACGTTGACTCCTATGTGTGTATGTACGATTTATGTGACAAATGTAAAGGTCGCGAATTAGAGTTTCCTCATGATAAAGATATTCTGCAGCAAGACATAAATTGGCATCAATGGGAGAGGCAAGACCATACTTATAAAAATAAAGAAGGCAAGGAAATTACTACAAAAAAATCAGTTAAATCAATACACATAGGGACAGTCCAGACATTAATAACACAATTTAATCGTGATATACAATTGTTTAAAAAACATTACTATAACGTGGGTCATCAATTTAAGGAATATCAAGCTGCATCGAAGTTGAAGGAAAATGAAGTTTTGATAGTTTGTGATTTCTCTGAAAACTTTGAGACCAAAATGGCAAATGAGATACAATCCATGCATTTCGGAGCGTCGAAATCACAAATTACCTTGCACACGGGTATGATATTTTGGAATAATTCAGCCCAATCATTTTGTACCCTTTCTGATACCAATAGTCACCAACCAGCAGCTATCTGGGCTCACTTAAGGCCAATTTTAAATTTAATTAAAGATAAATCACCGCAGGTTGATGTGATCCACTTTTACTCAGATGGTCCTAGTTCGCAATACCGACAAAAAGCAAACTTTTTTTTACATTCATATTTCACAATTAAATATAATTTACGTTATTCTACGTGGTCTTTTTACGAGGCAGGACATGGCAAAAGTGTTGCTGATGGTATCGGAGGCTGTGTTAAGAGGACGTTAGACAAAAAAATTTGCCACGGCAATGATGTTACAAACGCTAAGGACGCATTTGATTTGCTCATGAGATCTACACGTGTTAAAATATATCTAATCCAAGAGGATGAAATCAATGAAATACGAGCTGTGCTTCCTGATAATCTGCCAGTCTTACCTGGAACGATGAAACTCCATCAAATCATAACTAGCGACGAAAGCAAAATTAAATACCGAGATGTGAGCTGTTTTTGTGAGCCTCTGCGTGGAAATTGCTCATGCTATTCTCCAAAGTGGCATATTTTAAAAGAAACCACTAAAAACAATTTGCAACGCCAAATTGCTTCTCAAGCTCTGAAACCAACTCCGAAACCTTCCAAAAATGTATTCAAAATGGGAAAAGTTACGAAATCTAAAAAAAAAACAACTGACATTTCTCTCCACCCTTCTAAAGAAGCACACGAAATGATGCCACCTAACTTTTCATCGATGCAGTCTCTTGTCGACATTAGTAATCGCAACCTCACACCTACCAAACCTGTACTTGAAACTGAAATAGCGACGGATTCGGATTTTGTATCTAACACTGCAGATTTGATAAATGAAGGAATAGACAATTTAAGAGATTATATAGAATTTTTTAAAGATCCATCTGATTTAATGAGTAAAGCTGATATTCCAGTTGCTTTTCTAAATGAGAATCAGACTACAGTTTCTGATATTCCAGTTGCTTTTCTAAATGAGAATCAGACTACAGTTTCTGATATTCCAGTTGTTTTTCTAAATCAGAATCAGGCTACAGTTTCTGATATTCCAGTTGTTTTTCTAAATCAGAATCAGGCTACAGTTTCTGATATTCCAGTTGTTTTTCTAAATCAGAATCAGGCTACAGTTTCTGATATTCCAGTTACTTTTCTAAATGAGACTCAGGCTACAGTTTCTGCTACAAAAATAAATAAAAAACGCACACAGAATATAAAAAGTAACACAAAATCATTTCTTTCATGCCAAAAATGCAGTCTTTCTATACTGAGTCGAGTAATACGTTGCATGGTTTGTAAGAAACAATATTGTTCCGATTGTGCTGGTAACACTGCCAGTTTTGATTATATCTGCGATATTTGCTTAGGAGGAGAAGGTTATAACTTTAATTATTATTTATTTTAAGAAAATTTGAAAATTGTATTTATACATATAATTACAATTAATTATGTTAATTATGTTTTCAGACTGAAAAAATTAACATTGTTCCTGGCAATTGAGAAGACGTGTCCTACTTCTGTGAAAATGGTGATAATTATAGATATAGATAAAATACTAACGAAGACTGATTTATTAGAGTATGTTTATTACTCATTGAAATGGCCATGGGAAAAGACTCACTTTGTATTTTCACCGTGGTGTTATGGATGCAAGAGGTCCATAAATATAAATAATCGACCATTGCATTTCTCATTACTAATGACTCAAAAGGACATTAAAACTTTACTGAAAACTTCCTTTTTCTGGTGCAAATATTGTAATTTTACAGTATATGATCATTATGTGGAAGATGAATGCACACATTGTACTTAAATGGGGGATTGACAACACAGGATTTTTTTAAATTTCATTGATGACATATTTTATATTAATGTATAGATTTAAGATAATGCAGACTGATTATTTTTATAACTGTCAACTTTGTACTCATAGTTGTAATGTATGATCTCAAAAATATTTCTAGAGATGATTGGGGTATAAAGTGATTAGCGTTTAAGAAGAAAGCGGAGCACTGTTTCTCCACACAAACGTAGTTTATATTTTCTATGGTAATTAGAATATGAAAATGGACATGTCATTTTTAGATTTTATAGTAAACAAATGCTCTAATCTCCTTATCCGGAGAGGAAATTAGGTTTGTATGGAGAAAGGGTGTTTTATTTACTTAGGTAATTGATGTCCTAGAATTATTTACGTATTTCTATCCTATGTGTCAACCATGTTACAACGCTCTCAATGGCATTTTGTTATTATCAGAGATATTTTTGTGTTGGATAATTTATAAAGTATGTGCAGTAAAACTAATTGTGTTCATTAATCGTAGTTTGTTGAATACTAATAAGTGTTAAATATTCAAACTTTTATCTTAAAAATGAAACATAGGTTCTTCACCACAGTCAAAGCAAAAGCTGTGGTGAAGAACCTATGTTTTAAATTATAAAATAATAGTCTCCGTGGGACTTTCCGACTGCGTAAAGAAGCAGGACTGAAGCTATAGATAGTAAACTTTTGCTCATTTCTACCGCAAATGCTGTAATTTTAATAGTAGGTAGGTACTTATGAGACGGAAGAAATATTAGGATATTTTCTTAAGTCAGCTTTTTGTGACATACCTACCTAATGTTTTTGAAACATTTCTCTGTTACGTGATTATTAATGTGATACTTTCTAAAGATAGGTTTTGTGCCATCATTATGTTTGAAACATTGTTCTATTAATAAATGATTATTAATGTAATGATTTTTTTCTTATAACACACATTTCAGCTTTAATATTGAGTTTTAAAGAGTCACAAGCACAGCAACATGTGAACTCAACCTTAAAATTTTGTTACCATCAGTTTTATTACTGTCCCGTAAAATTTAGCGAGTTTTTAGTTATTTTTAACTGTGTTTTATGTAATTTAAATGAATTAAGCGTGTTTTTTGATAATATAATTATAATCTTCATTAATTACGACTCTTAAATAACTATAATATATTGAATTACAATAGAGAAACAGAAAAATGTAGTTAATTTAGAAACAATGGTAACAAAATGTACATAAAAATAGATTTAAATTAAAAAATACATAATATATCTCTTTTCATGACTGCGTAATGATATAAATCTGGTTAATTCCTATCGAAATTGTGAAGACCATTTTATCCTATCATTCACCAATAATTTTTTATTACATTTGTAAAACGGTAACGAAACTGACAAAGTATAATGTCCTGTTGTTACATTTTCTCGAATTTCTTTAAAGACTGTTTAAATTTTCAATAAATTTACTCATTTTATAATAATAGAATAAATATTACACATATTTCAATTAAAAAATACGTAAAATCTCAATATCAAAAATAATCCTTACATTTTTAATAGGGTACAAGTTTTTGTGAAAATGCCCAAATATACATATTCATGCATACAAAATATTTGCACTGACCGGGAATCGAACCCGCGCCACCTGCGTAACTGTCAAATGTTCTACCGCTACGCCACAGAGGCCACATATAAGTGCTGCTGAATAGAATACGGAGCTACTGGCATAGGAGAGTATCTTTTTTATACCACTTAGGTGGCAGACAAGCACACGGCCCACGGAAAGTGGTTACCGTGGCCTATGGGCGTGTGCAACGCCAGGTACGCCAGACACGTACTGCCGACCTTGTAAGAACAGAGTTTCTATGCCAACAGTGCAGAATATAAAACAGGACAAGCCTTTAGTTTTCCCACTGACAGCACAAAAACTCCAGTGAGCTCTGGCTACCCTACTCACCGCCGGGAACACAATACAAGGTTATTATGGCTGCGGTATTCTGTAGAGCAGAGGTACTTTCTCAGTTGGACTGCTCAATTAGAACGAGATTTTTAAAAAAAATATAGAACACGTCAATTAGACTTCGCCTTGCCTGATGGTAAGCTGAAGGCAAAGTCTCAGAAAAGAGGGTCACCATTACTTACACATACCATGTGACAATGGTGACACTCAGCTTGACGGTGTCATCATATGCTTTTAAATACCGACGAGGGGAAGAGTACGATGAGGTTCTCAGTAAAAAAAATCAATAAAGTAGAACGTATCGGAGGCGAAGGCCAGGCGTAATGACTATCCTATCGATTGCTGTAGCCTTGGCCTTGGTATATGCGTGACTACATATTATTAGAGCCATAATTGCCGCGTGGCAATACGTAAGGAAATTCCCACGGGTTCCCTCCGCCAGCCGTCTTCAACCCTAAAACCGCACACCAACTCGGGTCTTTCGATGACAGGGTGTACAGTGGCCCTTTAGGTATTCCTCTCGCATCGGTTGACCCAGGGCATCTCCTGTTTCGAAATGACTTCTGTGAGAGCGCATAGTATTAGCGGATGTCGCGTGGTCAGCAGTGAACTATTGGCTAATTACGTAGCACTAGTATTCTCGTCAACCAATGCAATAAGGCTAAATTGCTAGTGTTAGGAGTGGGTTCACATCTGTTGGCTTTTGGTTTTTCGCTCCTTTATTACTAAGCTTAAGCTAGCGACGCTACCGATGCTTCGATGTAATGCAATCTAGTTGTAGATAAGGGGGAGCATACTCCCAGCTCCAGGGTACAAGTTTTGAATGCAACTGGAGTTGGCGTTCGGTTGATATTGCCCGTCTAAATGTTGCCCTTTCAAAAATCGGCGAAAAGGCCGCACAATGTACTGGTTCTGCAGTTATATATTTAAATTATGTTTATTAGAATGGTACTCAGTTCTGAATTTAGATTTGTTTGAGTACAGATTGCATATATAACCTGTCCAATCTGTCTATAGAATCTATCTTCAGATAAATCAACATTCAGGACAGAATGTTCTAGAATTCGCGTTTTTAAAACGACTCACGAAACGTCTCCTAAAACTAGACAGAACAAGTTTAAGAACAATAATGAGGACAATAACGGGCCACTGCCCGCTCCATAAGCACCTATACACTATCGGTGTTACGGACAGTCTCCTTTGCAAGGGATGTTTTGTTGCCAAGGAAACGGCCGCCCACGTAGTACTGGAATGCGAGGCAGTAGCTTATCAACGATCACAAATCCTCGGTACAGTGAGGTCGCTTCGCGAAGCCTGTGAAGCCCCCAGTAAGCTTCTGCGCTTCTGGGCGGAGCTAGGCTGGCTACTCTAGTCAGTACTCTGCACGCACAATGGCCCAAAAGGGAGGCTAAGTGCGGACGTTTTATACCTCGTGTGTTTTAATCTTAATGGTATATACCTCGCGGCGTGTATCTTGGACCTAAATCGCGAGACAAACAATGCCATGGTGCGGGCGGACTGTTTTGTAATAATCTATGATTGGTAAATATAACATAGGTATAACATAATGTAACTATAAATGACTGTTTGTTTCTTAATAAATAAATAAATTTATGTTCGTCCACCGCCGTGGCATCACATGCTACGAGTATCCTCAATAGACACCCAAGAAACGTTTACTGCGCGTATAGAGCACATTTTAAGTTCAAGATATATGTCCCGAGCAATATAAGTGGAATGTTCCCGGTGTATCGGTGGCGCGTCGCCGTTCGTCTCATCGTTTGATGGTGGAGGCGGCTTGGAGGAATTAGATTGTGAAAGTTGTGTGTACAGTCCCCGAAGCGCATCCGATCCTGTGAGGGAGCGAGAGGCTGTGGTCGGGAGTCGCTGAAGGCGCGCCAGACGCCGCCCGCGTCCCTCCGCACGCGGTAGCGCTCGGCGCCGTCTGGTCCTATGGTCGGGAGGGCCGCGGTACCTGGTAGGTGGTCTGCCTGTCGCGGTCGAGCGGCGCGGCGGTGCGCAGGGCGCCGCTGGTGGCGTGCACGCTGAAGGCGCGCCAGGCGCCGCCCGCGTCCCTCCGCACGCGGTAGCGCTCGGCGCCGTCTGGTCCTATGGTCGGGAGGGCCGCGGTACCTGGTAGGTGGTCTGCCTGTCGCGGTCGAGCGGCGCGGCGGTGCGCAGGGCGCCGCTGGTGGCGTGCACGCTGAAGGCGCGCCAGGCGCCGCCCGCGTCCCTCCGCACGCGGTAGCGCTCGGCGCCGTCTGGTCCTATGGTCGGGAGGGCCGCGGTACCTGGTAGGTGGTCTGCCTGTCGCGGTCGAGCGGCGCGGCGGTGCGCAGGGCGCCGCTGGTGGCGTGCACGCTGAAGGCGCGCCAGGCGCCGCCCGCGTCCCTCCGCACGCGGTAGCGCTCGGCGCCGTCTGGTCCTATGGTCGGGAGGGCCGCGGTACCTGGTAGGTGGTCTGCCTGTCGCGGTCGAGCGGCGCGGCGGTGCGCAGGGCGCCGCTGGTGGCGTGCACGCTGAAGGCGCGCCAGGCGCCGCCCGCGTCCCTCCGCACGCGGTAGCGCACGGCGCCGTCCGGTCCTATGGTCGCGAGGGCCGCGGTACCTGGTAGGTGGTCTGCCTGTCGCGGTCGAGCGGCGCGGCGGTGCGCAGGGCGCCGCTGGTGGCGTGCACGCTGAAGGCGCGCCAGGCGCCGCCCGCGTCCCTCCGCACGCGGTAGCGCACGGCGCCGTCCGGTCCTATGGTCGCGAGGGCCGCGGTACCTGGTAGGTGGTCTGCCTGTCGCGGTCGAGCGGCGCGGCGGTGCGCAGGGCGCCGCTGGTGGCGTGCACGCTGAAGGCGCGCCAGGCGCCGCCCGCGTCCCTCCGCACGCGGTAGCGCACGGCGCCGTTCGGTCCTATGTCCGCGTCGATCGCGCGGACTTCCACTACCGTTGAGCCTATCGTTGCGTTCTGTACAATATACATAAAGCTTTTGAACTAAGAGATACGATAGAAAAAGGACAATCGATGTAATGAGACTGATGGGAAAGAGTCTTTTCAATTCTACAGAACGCAAAAGACGTTCAAGTGGTCGGAAAGGTACATGGTAGTCATCATCCTTCGTCAGTGATGATTTGGTGAGGCGTGTCTTATTAGTGATTCACAAAACTTCATTTTTGTGAAAAAGGAGTGAAAACTTTAGCCAAAGTGTATGAAGATAGTGTCTTTTTTAACGTGTGGAAATCCACCCGGATACCTTCCGCCCACGCACTCGCACTCTCACCCGGGTGTCCAATCTGGGCGGAGACCAGGATTGGGCACCCGTATAGGGTATACTGTCTTGGATCATGTTGTGAAACCTCTCAGCAATACACTATTTAAAATATACCGTGAACTTTCCCGCAAGACTCTGCTCCTGGTCACAAGGCACGATTTCAAGTCTGGCTAGAAACCAACGTTCCGGACTTTATAAGAGCTGAATACTGTCCCTCATCTAGTCCAGACCTCAACACTTTAGACTACAAATTATGGTCAGAATTAGGGGACATGGCCTGCTCTAAACAACACTGCGACATTTAGTCTCTTAAAAAATCTTTGGAGGAAGCAGTGGCAAAATTTCCCTTGGAAACTTCGTGGCATAGATTCGAGGCGAAACAGATTAAAAGGCCATTAAGAAGCCAAAGGCGGCCATTTCGAATAAAATTTATTTTTATTTTTTGCTAAAATAATATTACATTACTTCATTTAAAAAGAAAGCATTTTCATTTGTAACAAAACTTATGGCTGGACTAGCTAAATAATGAAATAGAACTTTTGGTTTGTAATAGTAGAGTAGAAATCATAACACAATAAAACTATTTTTAAAATGATTGTATTTGTATTTTAAAATTATATTATTTGCGTATCCGTCTATTTGTTTTGGGTAATCTCCGAAATGGCTAAGCCTTATATCATCAGTTCTCTGCCATTCCCATCAAAATCGGTACAAATTATTTGTATAGTTAGTATCACTCACCTCAGGTACTTTAATAGTGACATTTTGCGGCGGGTGCACAAACACAGGCGCGTGGTCATTATAATCTGTGACGCACACGCGCAGCTCGCCTCTGGCCGTATTTGGGGGAATCCCCAGGTCGCGGGCTTCCACAACCAGGCTGTAGTTCCCGAACCGATCCTTTAGTGGCTGTTTGGCGAACAGTCGGCCCGTGTTCGCGTCACCACCCACTTGTTCGAAGCGGAACAGATCTGTTGGATAAGACTTAGTATAAATAGCCAGTAGCTTAGGCAAAATTGCTTGTAATACAGGTTCTAGAATGTGTATAAACAGAAAGTGCCTTACCCACTAAGACTATTAGGGATGGGGTGCGGGTTGGGTAAGGGGTGCGGGTTGGGTAACCTCCACGTTGGCTTACCTGTTTCTTTTCCCTCTGGACCGCGGTCCTGGGGAACGGAAGCGGGGAGGCTGGTGCACCCTGGACGACGGTTAGTAGACTCTGACTCCAAGGAGAAGGAGCTCTGCTAGCCGTCGACAAATAACCCGACAAGCCCTTTTTAGGGCTAGCTGACCCTGAGGGGGTCGTGGTATGGCGGACCTGCAAGGCCCGCGGGAAGGGATTCGTAGAATCCCTTCCATCCTAAACAGCCCTTTTTAGGGCTAGCCTGTCGCTCCCGGTATCCCTCTGCTTTCAGAGGGGACATGGGGGCGAAACAAGGATCCATGGGATCCAGGGACGGGCCGGCCTACTGCTCGCGCAGAGGCTGGCAGGCATTCGTGCCACCGTCGGTGTTGGGAGAGTTGGCTGCTCTCCCGCGTCGCATAACCTCCAGGATATCGACAACGACCTGAGTGCTAGCCACACTTGGGAAGCCGATATTCTGAAGGCCGCGGGTCTTGCCTTAATTGGCCGGCCCGCGACAAGGAAAAGTCTGAAAAACCCGACAGCGAAGTCGATTAAAACCTGTGGAAACCTGGGGAAATCCACAGTATTTACCCCGCTTCTCGGAATGAGCGTCACCCGGGAAGTGTATTTTAGATCGTCTCCACTCGTGGGATTAGAATGGATAGTAAAAACATAAACAAAAAAACCAAACCATCACCAAGCGAAACAGTCTGCGCGGAGGTCGCGCAGCATCAAGACGCGGAGGTCGCGTCCCAAGCAGGGACGGTGTCGGAAGACTTCGACACCGCCACTGAGAGGAGCAGGGCGAACAGCCCGGTGGGTCTGCAGACCCGAATATCTGCACGGCGGAAGCGCAACCGCCGAAAAAAAATCATCCCCCCAGATAAGACCGAGTCGGATCTCGACTTGACCCTGACCGACTCGTCTTCCAGTAGTTCTGGTGGGGATGAGATGATGCGTCCCCCCCCACCCAAGCAGGTTGCGGTTAGCCGCCGAAAGCTGCAGGGTGGGGGCACCAAAGCCGCCCCCTCACGGGCCTCAGCCGGGGAAGATGTGAGAGCGCCGCCGAGTCCCTCCGTCTCGGCGGCGCCCGCGCTTCGTACCGACGGCTCCACGTCCAGGGACGTGATGGAGGCCCTGGAGAGACTGGCCAGGGCCCGCTCTGGAGCTCTAACGCCGGAGGAGGACCGGGTCCGGCTGGCTGCGACGCGCCTCGTTGAGCAGTTTGAGCTGCTCAAGGCGGAGCTGGCCGAGTCCCGGAACGAGCGAGCTCAACTTGGCAGGAGGCAAGTTGAGCTCCTCAACAGCGTAGAGCGAACGGCGGCTGAGCACCGTAAAGAGATGGAGAGGATGGCGGCCGAAATGGCGAACCTCCGTCAGGTCGTCGCCGGGCTGCCCGCGGAGCGCGTGACGCGGTCGGCGCGGCGGCGACTCGCGGTGCAGCCGGAGCGGCCGGTGCCGCCGGCGCCGCAGCTGTCACCGGTGCGGTCAGGGTCGCCGGTGCGGCCGGAGGCACCGGTAATGCCGGAGACACCGGTGCGGTCAAGGCCGCCGGTGCGACCGGTGCGGCCGGAGACACCGGTGCGGCCGGTGTCACTGGCGCAGCCCGCTCGGCTGGAGTCGCCGGTGCTGCAGCCGGTTAGGCCCATGGACCCACTGGCGGCATGCATGGCGGCAATGGCCGCCATGGAAAAGCGGCAGGAGGCGGCGCTGGCTGAGCAGCGGAGGTGGCAGGTGACGCAGGAGGAGCGCACCCGGAGGTTCATGGAGGCGGTCATGGACTCCAGCCGCCGCCCGCCCTTGGCGCCGCCTACGGGGTATGCCGGAGCGGTGAGAAGAGGTCTCACCAGTCCGGCGGTCGCAGAGGCCCTGCAGGAGTCGGCCCGCAGCCCGTCCGCTGCGCCTGCCACTCCTGCCGCTCCGGTCGCTCGAGCCACTGTCGCTCTCGACGTGGAGGCTGGGAGCTCCCAGGGTGCCCGGGCCAAAGGCAAGGGGAAGGGGAAAGGCAAGGAGAAGAAGTCCCCGGCCCTAGCCTCAGCCCCAGCGCCAGCCCGGACCCCGGTGGGGATTGCCTCCACAGGTTCCCCGCCGGAAGGAGGCTGGGAGGTGGCCGGAGCCTCCAAGAAACGGCGCAAGGCGAAAAGGAAGGCAGCCAAAAATGCCAAGAAGGCTGAGGCTGCTGCGAGGGGAGTGCCGGGGAGGCTGCGCGTCCCCCGCTCAACCACCGTCGTGCTAACGATGACGGCGGAGGCGGCGGAGAGGGGCGTGCAGTACGCCCAGATTGTCACGCAGGCCAGAGCCTGCGTTGACATGAGGGCTCTCGATATGCCGAGCCCCATCCGGGTGAAACCCACTCGGACGGGTGCTCGGCTACTGGAGATCCCCGGCGCTTCAAGCGGTCCCCAGGCCGATGCCCTAGCGGCTAGGCTTCGGGACACGCTGGATGCAGCCGACGTCCGGGTGTCCAGGCCCAACAAGTGCGCAGAAATGCGCATTTCGGACCTGGACGACTCCATCACGGCGGGGCAAATCCGCCTCACCGTGGCGGAGGCCGGGGACTGCCCCCTAGAGGCGGTGAAGGTCGGAGCAATCCGCTTCGGCCGCCGTGGACTGGGGGCGGCAGTTGTCGGCTGCCCCATCGCAGCAGCCAAAAAGGCTGCCGACCAGGGGTTCCTCGCCGTTGGAGGCGTGGTGCGGGTGCAGGTCCGGCTCCTGCAGGCTCGACCGACCAGGTGCTTTAGGTGCCTGTCGGTCGGCCACGTGGGGGTGCAGTGCACGGCGGCGGTGACGGTCGGTGACCGCTGCTTCCGCTGTGGCCAACCCGGCCATACGGCCGGTGGATGCGAAGCTCCGCTGCACTGTTTCAGGTGTGCAGCGGGGGGCAAACCGGCCGACCATAGGGTTGGCAGCAAGGCCTGCACCGGGGGGGAGCCGGAGCCGCAAGGCGGGGGCTCCACCCAAAGTTCGCGGCGGGATGCGGAGATGGTTCCATAATGGATCCCCAGCTCCGCATCCTGCAGGCGAACGTGGGCCACGGTGCCGATGCTCAGGGTCTTCTGCTCCAGAGCATGGCACAGTGGTCCATACACATCGCCGCTGTCGCCGATCCGTACACTCACCGGCCCCTTGGGCCTGCCTGGGTGGTCGACCTGGACGGGTCGGCGGCACTGGTGTACAACGCCGCTATGGGTGCCCCCCCCCCCCCTGTTGTCGTGGCAAGGGAGCATGGCATCGTAGCGGCGCGTGTGGGGGAGATTGCGGTCGTGGCCGTCTATTTCACGCCGAGCCTACACCGACGCATAGGGGAGTACCGGCAGTCGCTGGAGCGACTGACCGACGTCGTCAACGCCTGTCATCCTCATCCGGTTCTTGTGCTCGGGGACTTCAACGCCTGGTCAGTGACCTGGGGGTCCCGGCACACGAACCCACGAGGTAGGGCTCTGGAGAGCTGGGCCGCTAATCACGGTCTAGTTCTCCAGAATCGCGGGGCCGAAGCCACGTTCGTGACCGCGGAGCGCAGTTCGATTATCGACCTATCGTTCGCAGGCGCTTCGCTGTCGCACCGTGTGCGGGACTGGCGTGTTGTTGTGGGGGTGGAGACACTGGCGGATCACCGATACGTTCGGTTTGATGTCTCCCCCCCCGCGGGTGATGCGCCGGTCATACCGGCCCCACGCGAGCCACGCTGGGTGCTTGGGAGACTGAATCGGGAGGTCCTCCTGGAGGCCGCCATCGTACAGGCCTGGGCCATTGTGCCGGACAGGCCTGTCGATATCGACGATGAGGCGGTGTGGTTCCGGGAGGCCATGACTCGTGTCTGCGATGCGGGTATGCCTAGGGCACCACCCTATAGTCCGAGGCGTCGGGTCTACTGGTGGTCTGCAGAGATCGCGAGGCTACGGCAAGCCTGCGTGATCGCGCACCGCCGGTGGACCAGACTCCGTAGGAGGCGTAGCCGAACCGCAGATACGGAGCCCCGAGTGACGGAGCTTCATGTGGGATACAGGGAGGCCAGAGATGCCCTCCGAGCGGAGATTAAGCGGGCGAAAGCCGCGGCTTATAAGGAGCTCATGGAGACGCTGGAGCGGGACCCATGGGGGCGGCCTTACCTTATGGTAAGAGGAAAGCTGCGCCCCCGGGCCCCGCCGTTGACCCGGGTTCTCCAGCCAGCTCTGCTCGGTGGAGTGGTCGAGTCCCTGTTCCCGGCGCGAGCGGAACACGTTCCGCCGCAGATGACTCCGCCACCTCGGTCGCCTGTGGCGCCCAGTGTGGTAGTTGACGACGAAGTCCCCGAGGTTACTTGGGTAGAACTGGAGCTGGCGGTGCGAAGGCTTAGAGCCAAGAAGAGCACCGCCCCGGGACCCGACGGCATTCCAGGCCGCGCGTGGGTCCTAGCTCTGGGAGAAGACGGTCTCGAACCCCGACTTAGAGGGTTCCTCAGCGCATGCTTGGAGCGGGGCCAGTTTCCGAAGATGTGGATGACGGGGAAACTGGTCCTCATCCGAAAGGAGGGTCGCCCGGCGGACGAACCGTCCGGCTACCGGCCCATTGTGTTGCTCGACGAGGTGGGCAAGCTCTTTGAAAGAGTTATTGCGAAGCGCCTCGTCGAGCACCTCTCTGGTAGGGGGCCGGACCTGGCGGATGCCCAATATGGCTTCCGCCGGTGGCGGTCCACCGTGGATGCCATCATGCGCGTGAGGACTTTGGCGGAGGAGGCAGTTGCCCGGGGCGAGGTGACGTTGGCGGTGTCCTTGGACATCTCCAACGCGTTCAACACCTTGCCCTGGAGTTGCATCAGGGAGGCACTCGTGTACCACGGTGTGCCTCTCTACCTCCGCCGCATAGTCGGGGCGTACCTGACGGAGAGAGCCGTCATCTACCCAAGTGCGACCGGCGTCGGTCGGCGTGAGATGTCGTGCGGTGTTCCACAGGGATCGGTTCTCGGGCCGCTACTGTGGAACATTGGATACGACTGGGTGCTTCGCGGTGAGCTTGCGGACGGCGCTGCCGTCACGTGCTATGCGGACGACACGCTAGTGACGGCGAGCGGGGCTACACACCGCGAAGCGATCCTGAGGGCCACGACCGCGGTTGCTCAAGTCGTGGAACGGATCCGGCGGCTGGGCCTTGAGGTGGCTTTGCATAAATCCGAGGCCATGTTCTTTCATGGACCTCGGCGCACGCCACCACCTGGTTCCAGTCTCACAGTGGGAGGCACTCTCATCGGCATCAAGCCCCAGATGAAATATCTGGGGCTCGTGCTCGACGGCCGGTGGGACTTCGGGAAGCACTTCCGAAGTCTGGGCCCCAAATTGGCGGGCACAGCCAACGCTCTGGCGCGGCTACTGCCCAACCTGAGGGGCCCGGAGGACTCCTGCAGGAGACTCTACGCGGGTGTCGTGCGGTCCATGGCCCTGTACGGGTGTCCCGTGTGGGCGGACACCCTGAGTGATCGGCACATGCTCCTGCTGCAGCGTCCGCAGCGGAAGTTGGCGTGCCGCATCATAAGGGGGTACCGCACGATATCCTTCAACGCGGCGAGTCTTCTCGCCGGATCCCCACCATGGATCCTGGAAGCGAGATGCCTTTCGGCGCTATACCGGTTCCGAAGGGCGGCGCGGGAGCGGGGTCACGATCCCGAGCCCGAAGAAATTCGGGCCGTGAGATCCCGGCTCCACAGGGAAATGGTGGCGGAATGGGAGAGACGACTTGGGCAACCAAGCGCAGGGCACGCCGTAGTAACGGCGGTAAGACCCATCATGGGGGAGTGGCTAGAGAGGCCACACGGCAGCCTCTCGTACCGTCTGACGCAGATGATCACCGAGCACGGATGCTTCGGAAAGTATCTGCGTCGGATGCAGAAAGAGTCAACGTCCGAGTGCCATCACTGCGACGCGAGCGAGGACTCAGGTCCGCACACGCTCACCGAGTGTCCGGCGTGGGAGACGCCGAGGCGGGAGCTTGTGGCGGCCCTGGGAGTGAGGGTTCTCACGCTCTCCACCTTGCTCGCGGCGATGGTTCGCTGCGCGGATGCGTGGGCGGCCGGCGCCTCCTTCTGCGAGCAAGTAATGCTCGTGAAGGAGGAGGCGGGGCGGGAGCGGCAGCGGGAGCGACGAAGGATCGCAAGACAAGCTGCCCGCGCACGAAGGCAACTCGGGCGTCGGAGGTCGATGAGCCCCCCATGAGCGCCGGCCTGGGGGTGACAGGTGAAGCCGCCTGTCACCCTGGCAGAAGCAGGCCGCGGCGGTGGCGCGCGTGGCGCGCCTCACCGTTTCCGGGGACGAGTTGGGGACTCTATAGTCCCCACACCCGAGAAGAGGGCCATATCGTGAGAGATGGCCCTGGGTCGGCCGGGGTGCGAGGGATATGCCTGTCAACCTCACCTTCGGCAACCAAAACGACCCGCAGGCGGCGTGCGTTTTAGTCGGTTCGAGTCCGACATAACCTCCTCCACCGGCTCCGGTGGGGAGGTATCCGTGGGGATTTTGCGCACGTAAAAAAAAAAAAAAAAGACTATTAGGGACAAGCTAGTACTGATTTAAGGACGGGGCACTGGTTTAGGCTTTCCTCATGGAGTTGGAAGGAAGGATGATAGTCGCTCTAATAAACATCATATAAGTTGAATCAAAAGGAGCAGAAGTAAGCGTGTAAGCCTCGAAAGCAACCGAACAAATCCAGCAGATGTTGTAGCATAACGGAAACATAGGTACATTATGATATTTGGTGCACAGATAGTTGGCCATAGAAGAGCTGTACCATAATGGTTTTTTTAATTTTTATTGCATATTCTGTGCGTAGAGACCGTCATTAAAGTTTTGTTTTTATTTTTTAATGATCACATTTCAATACGAGAGTCGATAAACCATTGTTATTCAACTTTTGTCTATAATACCCATCCATATTCATGCATACAAATGTTTTAGCGGGTGCAGAGTGGGAGTGGGAATCGTATCTCTTACTTTGTAGTCGAAAGAACTAATTAATAAACCAAAACAAGAAATAAACACGACACGAACATTTAAATAAACCAAAGGACACCAAAAGCTAAAAATACAGAACGAGCTCTCACCATGGCCTTTCCCTCCCACTAGATGGAACTGCACCCTCCCGTTAGGTGCGGCGTTGTCGTCGGCGTCGGTGGCCGCCACCGACACGATGGGCTCGCGGTGGTTATGGAACTCGGTGATGGTGGTGCATTCCGACGGCACGTGCAGCATTGGAGGGTTGTCGTTCACGTCCTCGATGTGTACGCTGGAAGGGTTAGAAGGAATTAATGATAGTTATATTATTAACAGTTGAATCGCAGCTCCACTCGTGTGGTTGTAGGTTTAGCGTCTAAATGTAGCATTTGTCCTCTGGAAAGGACTAGTTAAATCAAAATCGAGTCAATGGTGAGTAGGGTAGCCAGAGCTCACTGGAGAATTTGTGCTGTCAGTGGGAAGACTAAAGGCTTGTCCTGCTTTGTCTTCTAAACTGACGGCACAGAAACTCTGTACTTACAGGGTTGGCAGCACGACTGTGACTCCTCTGGTGTTACAAACGTCCATAGGCCACGGTAACCACTTTCCATCAGGTGGGCCGTGTGCTTGTCTGCCAACTAAGTGGTATAAAAAAATGGTTTAAGTATGAAAGCTAACAGTCAAACGGACACACAGAGTAACTTTCATATGCATAATATTAGTATCGATGTTTAACTTATTATTTGCTTAGAATGCTAACTTTAAATCACGAAATCAGAGTGAGTGATTCAAAGACACGAGACATAAAAAATTGTTCACGAAACATACAACTTTTAACCTTTTCGAGATGAAAGTTGTGTCATGCGTCAACAATTTTTTATGTCCCGTGCCTCTAACTGTCTCCCAATGTACACCATAGCGTGATTTATATAGAAACCGTACGACACGTTAAAGGCGCAATTTAAATAGCATCCACACCTTACCCATCTCCGTGTCGTTTCTGTATTGGATCGTAAAATTAAAAAAAAAAAATTAAAGAAAATAAATCTTGTAAAAAGTGTCTTACACTATCTGTTTGAAAGCATTGCGGCTCTCGCCGCTTAGATATCCGAACTGGTAGTTGTCCCACGCTTCTATGACCAAGTTGTATGTAGCCTGCGTCTCCCTGTCTAGCCAGTCTGATACCGTCAACGCTCCTGTTTCAGCGTTTATTAGGAATTTACCCTGCAAAACAATCGATCGTGTATAGGGGAATTTAATAAGATCTTCGGGGTTCAAGTCAACTTATCTTTAAGTGAGTATATTGAGCAAGCTTCTGTGTTTCTGAGCGGAGCTAGGCTGGCTGCTATAGCCAGTAACTCTGCATGAACAATGGCCCAAAAGGGAGGCTGAGTGCGGACAAAAGAGGCCCATTACATTCCGTGGGTATATTTTCTTTATTTTCAATATAGCGCAATATTTACATGCTTTTACCGTCAATTCTACTTAACCTAAGTTTACCACCGCTTCCTAGGCTCTAGTGAAGGAAAACGGTGCAACAAACTCCATCTATATCTGCCATCAAAGGCGGCATAAGTGTTGGTTTTTGTCTTTACGAATAAGCAAGAAGTTGCAACCTAAATATCATATTCATGAAAGCTTCTATGGGCCACTTATTTGAAGCCTTAGCTAATCATTTTGGATTCTCTAAGACTTGTAACACCTTGAGATTTGACGCCTTCGTTAATAAAACAGTTTATTACTTTACTGGTTCTGATAGACTTGAGGAGCGGCTTTTTAATGTGGAATGCCCTTGTCCTAATGTTAATAAGGCGATCTGATTATGCAAGTGAAGAAGCGAGGTGAATTTTTATAAGCAACTGTGTTGATGACGTAACAATGTAAATGGTCACTACGAACCTTTTGCAATCATTCTCATAATGTAATGGCTGAATTTGAATGAGATATTGATTACATTTATTATTTACAGATATTCGATCGACTACCTACATTGTGAATAGACGTGTGTAGCTCATTTCTTGGTCTTAGTCTGTTTGGCCTATTCTCGTAATTATTAGTGCTTTGTGTTGTTGATTGTGTTGAATGATCAACCACCCACGATGACTAAAAAGTGTGATCAATGTGAAAAAAATATTACGAAGACTGTACCAGGTGTAGAGTGTAGTAAATGTGAGTGTCTGGTTCACCTAAACACAAAATGTACGGGATTGACCAACAAGCAAATCATTGCACTCAAAGCTGCACCCAGTCTGGAGTGGATTTGTCTGCAGTGCCAAGAGGGAACACCGCGAAAAAGCTCATCTATCATCGTACCAAGTGATGATGATGAAGATAATGACACGGATGGTACATCAGTGACAATCAATTCAAAGAAGTTGATCGCTAACATAACGAAAGAAGTTGAAAAGGCGATGAAAAAGGAAATGAGGGAGCTAAACGATGCTTTTCAGTTTCATAGCTCTAAGATGGATGAGATACTGCAGTGCGTGGAGGTCTTCAGAAATACTATTAAGGATCTAGAACGGAAAAATACTGCACTAAGCAACAAGGCAACCAACCTTGAAATTCGCATGGGAGCAATGGAGCAACGCATACAGGAAATGGAACAAGAGAAGCTGGGGAAATTTCTGGAGATTGCCAACGTTCCAACCGAAACTATCGAGGAAGCTAAAAACGTTGTCGAAAACCTTGCAGCTATAATCAATCAACCAAAGGACGGGATCAAGGTGACGAAGAGACTTCATGCCCGCAAAGATTTGCCATCTAAAATATTAGTAGAATTGCGTGATGAAGATACCCGGGAAAAATGGATAACGGAAACAAAGAATAGAAAACCGTGTGTAGCAGACGTACATCCTACCTGCAAAACCAGGAGAGACGTTTTATACGTCAGAGAGGCTATGACGCAACTAAACAAACACCTACTTTGGAATGCAAAACAAGAACTCAAAATAAAACAAAATTACAAATACATATGGTTCAAGAAAGGTTACGTGAAGGCGAAAAAAGACGATAACGAAAAAATTTACACCATTAGAAGCATGGAAGATATTCAAGCACTGAGTACAAAAAAGAAGTAAAATCATTATTATACTAACCTGTTGATCAAATACATAAAACATGGCTGATATACAAATCACAAGCGACATTAACGAAATAACCAATTGTATTAACCTAAATGATTTTCTAAAGCAGATACCCAACACTGGCGTAAGTTTACTTTGTATGCACATAAACATTAGATCCACAATTAAAAACTTTCCTGCACTTGAACAATGCATTCTCTCTTCTAAAATAGATGTTGACGTAATAATATTATCGGAAGCTAATATTTCTGATTCCATAAGCTGTCTTTTTAACTTACGAGGTTATCAAATGTTTACGAACTTGCGACATGGTCGAAGAGGTGGGGGTATCATTGTATTTGTAAAGAATAAACACAAAACTGTCATAAAGCAACATAATACGCAACACTTTGAAAATATCTTATGTACTATTACGACTCAGTCCAACTATACCGTAAACCTATGCGCCGTCTACAGACCGCCAAGCCTTAGTAAATATTTATTTATTAGCGAACTACACTCGATACTTAAACACCTTTCCAATCACTCCGACTTACTCTTATTAGGAGATATTAATGTTGACTTGAAACTCAGCAATCCTATAACAAATTCATATAACAACTCGTTGCATAGTCTAGGTCTCTTGTGTGGAATCACAGAATACACTAGAATACAATTTCGCAATGGTTCGTTAAGTAAAACATGTATAGATCACATATATGCTCGCTCCCGCACAAAAGACCTATATACGTCGGCGATCGGCACTACACTTGCTGACCACCGTGCGATCGTACTAGCTTGTGTCGGGGCACCAATACAGGAGGTTCCAAATTATAAAACGTGTATAAATAAAAATATACTTACGCAACTCCTCAACGAAGTTAAATGGGATGAAGGATGCGAATTATCTTGCCCGGTAAAGATCAATGACTTCATTGAAAGCAGATTTAAAGAATGCTATTCGCAATCAACACATCAAATAAAACTCAGAAACAACGTACGTGATAGCAACGGATGGATAAATAATATGGTAATAAATGCTTGCAAACATAGGGATGAAAAATTCGTGAAATGGGTAAGAAATGCCAATAACTTAAATTTAAAACGTGACTATAACAAAGCTAGAAATTTTGCGAACAAAATTATACAAAAGGCAAAGAATAGTAGTCTCAGAACCGAAATAACGCAGAATTACCGCAACCCACGTAATCTTTGGCAAATCCTCAACCGAATTACTGGCCGCATAAAACAGTCTATAGACATTGTCATAACAAACTCCTTGACCAGGAATGGTGAGAGCAGTCAAGATGTGGCCAACAGGTTCGCGCAAACGTTTGTAAATAACGTTAATTCAATAACACCTAATTGCACAATTCCTTTACTAGAGAAATCTGCATACACAAAATCAGTAAATGTGTCAATGAGATATAGACAAGCCACAGAAGGGAGTATAGAAAAAATTATAAAATCCATAAACATAAAAAAAGCCCCAGGCTTGGACGGTATAAGGACAATCGACATAAAAAATGTATCTGACAAAATATCATGTATTATAACTAAATTAATAAATATGAGCATCTCAAGCGGCAAATATCCCGATGCACTTAAAACTGGTATAGTTAGACCTGTATACAAGAAGGGCAATAAAGGCGAATACTCCAACTATAGACCAATAACCATCCTCCCAATCATAGATAAAATAGCTGAAAAGTATATAAGTAAAGAAATACACTACTTTCTAGACAAAAATAAGATTCTCTCCCCTAACCAGTATGGCTTCCAACCCCACAAAAACACTTCTCAGCTCCTCACCAAATTCACAGACAGCTTATACGACCATCTTAATAATAAGCGACACGTAATGGTAGTTTTTATAGACTACAGCAGTGCTTTTGATACACTCAGACACCCAACATTGTTAAAGAGCTTAAAAGAGTGTGGTATTAAGAATAAGCTCTTAAGGTGGTGTAGTGATTATTTACACAATAGAACATTTAGAGTGAGAGTGTCTGGTGAAGATAGCAGCACCATGCCCGTGAGCGAGGGTACGGCTCAGGGATCGGTGTTGGGACCATTGCACTTTCTCATATATGTCAACAACTTGGAAAACTTGATAACTAACTGTGAGATATTTCAGTTTGCTGATGATACATGTCTGGTGGCGACTGGAAACACGGCTGAGGATGCATTGGTGAAACTTCAGGACGATTTCAATCTACTGACCAAATGGTCTCATGACCTGGGTCTTGTGCTGAATGAAAAAAAAAACTAAACTAATGTACATAAGCTCTAGTCGAAATAGATGTACATATGAGCCTGCTCTTGTCGCGCACAATCATGAGTGTCTTCATAAAAATAATGATAAAGCAATACCTGACTGCTGTAACTGCAGAATAATAGATGTGGTGGACGAGCAGACTTACCTTGGTGTCGTCATAGATAATCGACTTTCCTGGAAGAGTCACATAGACCGGGTCTGTGACAGACTAAGGGGTATACTAGCCAAGTTTACTCTGATAAAAAGAAAAATACCTTACCAAATTCGACTACAATTGTACACTGCCCTAGCCGAATCAATTATTGGTTATGGTCTATCCAGCTATGGAAGAACTTACAAATCGCATCTCGATCCAATCTATGCACTACAATTGAGGTTGTTAAAGGAAGTTGTTCCATATAGTATCAAAAAGAATTACGAAAATAACTACCATGCGCTCTTTGAATTTTGCAACATACTACCCATACACGAAAAAACTAAATACACACTCTTACAGGAAGAATTTTTCAGGGAAGATTTTAAAAAAATCAGGCAATATAACATTAATTACACTGTCCAAACACGTCAGCTCCTGAAATCTAAACTACTGTTGCCAAAATACATAAACCACTACGGCAAAAGGAAACTGTCATACATGATCCCGAACCTCATCAACAAACTCCCATTATCCCTAAAAAATGAGTTAACTCCAAAAAATATTAAATGCAGACTCAAAAAACATTTCCTTGCGAATTTAATTAATTACTGAACAGTGAATCACGGTACCCATATGATATAACACACACACACACACACACTCACACACACACACACACACAAACGCGCGCGCGCGCGCACACACACACACACGCGCACACAGGCACGCGCGCGCACACACACACACGCGCACACACACGCGCACACAGACACGCGCGCGCACACACACACACACGCACACACATATATATATATAACATACTTATATACAAGGATATATCTTTACACTTGTAAACAAATCATGATCCTCATCTCACTATCAATGTAATAGCACATCGAAATTCTCCGACTTTGCGTTACCTAACATCATTATAATGTATTAGCTTACTTGAAAATAAAACA
Organism: Eilema griseolum; assembly: GCA_963662185.1. Classification (NCBI taxonomy): domain Eukaryota; kingdom Metazoa; phylum Arthropoda; class Insecta; order Lepidoptera; family Erebidae; genus Eilema; species Eilema griseolum. Next base: position 8,632,498 of record OY759236.1, read on the forward strand.
ACATCCTGTAGATGCAGTGAACGTATTTGCTATCTACTCGGAGTGCATTATAAAAAAACTAGTTAGCCGGCTGGCGGGAGGATGACGCTAGACGTAGTGGCGTTCTTTTGCAACCTACCCGCCAAAATTAATATTTTTATTTATTTATTTGGTTTCTTTTTTCTGTGATGTGCCCTAACACATGTCCCTGCGCAATATGTGGGTACTTGATTGTATTATTTTGTGTGATTGTATGTTAAGTTAATATCTGAATGTCGATGATAATGATGCCCAGAAAAACTCAAATGAGTTTATGTGACATCACTAAGTAAACGAAACATGTAAATACTGTAATTGTTTATAATAATAAATAAAAAAATAAAAAAGTTAATGAATCTATTAAAAATTTAGTAGAACAAAAAGTAATGGTCAAATCACAGAATAACATATTTTTCTTGGATTTATTTTGATTTTTTTTATCTCTGACAAATTTTATAAATTTTGGTTTATTTTTATTATATTCATAGTATATAGTGTGTACGGGCAATTAAATTTTTATTACATAATTATGTCCTCTATGTCAGTGCTAATAAATGCGTCATTCTAATCACATATATTTCAATCACGGAAATTTGCGCGCGGTACTCACTAGCAGTCATCCCAGTAAAGATTATATATCATTTGAAATGTGTTAGGTTTCTGACCGTAGATCTTTTTGGCCCTACGAGCCGAATACCGGCAAACCCAAACATAGTGTAATTGTAATTATTGTGATTGGTTATTATATTATATTGTGTTGGAAATGTATACAACGTAAACGGACTTCATAATATTATATGTATACTGATACAAATAATGCAATAATTGTAGCTTTTAGGCTTCCCCTTCCCGACCCTTTTTATTGTGCGGAAATCCCACAGAACCCCCGCCCCCTCCTCCCTTAACTGGCTTACAGGACCCAGGATTATAGAAGTATTGAGCAAATACAGCAAGCTCATACAGTTACCTGTGTAGACATACGATCTAGTAGATACGTGATCTTTCCGTATTCGCCAGAATCCGCGTCCTTTGCCACTATATTGGCAATGGTGGTTCCCGGCTCAACATCTTCTAGTACTCGATATTCGAATGCAGAAGATTCAAATACTGGGTTGTTGTCATTTTCATCTAACACCTAGAACGAGGTAAAATGGTTATAGTACAGTTACAATAACCGTTAAAGAGACGTAGGACTCAATGGAATCTCTTCTTTATTTTTTTTTCTTTTATTCAATAGTACATGTTACATAGTTTCATAATCTATCTATTGCTGTCTTTTATACTTATTTCATACTTTCTTAAATATATTTTGTATAGGTATAATACATATATTATATATGAGCTCTACAATTGTCAAATCAATCTTACGTTATAGCTATTAAGCTGTGCTACATAACTAATGCCTGAACTAGGTAATCCTGTTTTAATTCTGATTGCTATATGTATATTTGGCCGTTGTAGCAAACGAGTTCTAGAGTGGAGGCCGCGAAAAGGCAAACGTAAGGTAGGACACCACCTAGCCAGATGGACGGACGACCTGAAAAATGTGCCTGGGACAAACTGGATGTGGAAGGCAGATGCTTTCTTTATATGAAAGTCCGTGCTACGAGGTCCCCTTTAGTAATCATATATTTGCTTCTTGTAGTTATCACCTGTTGATAACGCTGAGCTGAAAGTTGATAGGAGACAAAAATCTCCAACGAATTCAACAGAAAAGCCTGAATTGTACTTTTGTCTTTTGAATTAAATCTGTGAATATTCGTTTTTTCAGTGCCTTCGTCGTTTTTTTTTATTAGGTAGTAACAATCAGAGGACTAAGCATAATCAATTAGTGTTCGTGTTTTAAAAATAATCCAAACAAATTACCTGTATAATTAAATCCACAGTTGAATACCTGGGCGGTATTCCACTATCCACGGCTTTCACAGTGAGATTGATCCAAGGATATATTTCATGATCGATCTTACTAGCGACCACCACTTCGCCTGTCTTGCGCTCCAAATGCACAAGACTTAGAAGTTCCTCTTGACCTGATGGTAAACCATAGTGAACAATCAGGGTATGACTCATTGACTCGGTCTAGTGTTTCGCATGTACAGTCGCCCACAGAAGTGAGTAACTCTTCTGTCACAGTTAATAGGAAGGCGTCTAGTGCTGTATAGAAGGTTTTCAATTATTTACCACTAGCTTTGCCCGCCGCTCCGCCCGCGTGTAACTTTGATCCCTTTCCCGCTACCCTTTGGAACTTATTCTCGGGATAAACAGCCTATGTGTTATTTCAGACTATAAATAATATTATCTATTCCTGTATTGTGTTCAGCCAGATGCGTTCGTCCGTTAGAGCGTGATTGAGTAACAAAGATCCAAAGGTACAAAAATACAAACATCAGTACCCCTAGCACGAAAAGCTTTCGTAATCATATCGTAAATGTAATGACAGAATGGAGCATTGAGATTGGCCGCCTGCCTACTGTGAACTTATTTGGGTGTGAAACCGACGAATCGCAATGCTTCGTTCTTTCGATACGTTTACCATAAGATTACTATAGTTTTTCGTGCTAGGGGTACTGTACAAACTTTCACATTTATAATATTAGTAGGATAGTAGGATTCTCCGCCACCAATTATAGTTTCATAAAATAAACACATAGCAGTATTGTATTGTATGTTCAAGTAGCATAGTTTTAGCGCTACCAAGGCGTTATTGACCAATCATGACCAGCATTAGTCATTGGTTTGCTGTTCGTGATTGGACAATAGCATGTTAGTAGCGCTAAAATAGTCTTGCTAAACTTGGCAGAGTATGTTTGTCCTATATTATTTCTATTTGCAACAAACAGTTAAAAAACTCAAAGTGAAACATATGCAAGAGTCGCTGTACCACGACATTGTAGGAACTCGTGATGTTTTGATCAGCGACAAAAACCTGTGCTGGGAAAACACTCCTGGACACACGTGTTAATTGTAAGTATATATAGTGAGACTGGGTCTAGCTCTACGTAGTTCATTCTAGGTTAAATAATGCTAGCAGTGGGTACTATGGTTATTGTTTTGCGTGGACTTTAGATTTGGGTCCAGGCATCAACGAGTTAATTAAAGTTTTATAATATCTGTATGCCAAATTTCATCTTCTAAATTTATATCCTATCCTTCTTATGTCCTATCCTATAGTATAATAACAAAAAAAAATAAGAAATATAATATGGTAAGGCAATAGTTAATTAGGAATCATCATTTTGCTGACCCCTCTACATTTCTCACTATATTTACTTAAGTAATATGCCGTGAGTTAATATGTGCCTAGGTGTATTAATTCCAAATTTGTTTATTTTACCTTGTAGAGCTTTCCTGCTGTTACCTGCATTGAAAATAACGATCAACTTATCTTTATTATTAAATTGTATACATGTTAAATGTAGTAGGTACCTAGCTAACAAATTCGTTATAGTACTAAACACTATATCCGTAATTTTGTTGTTTCAGAGGTATGTCAACACTGTATTGGAACCCACCACTATAAAGCCCTGCAGGTCTAAAAAGGCCATTTTATTTGAATCGTATTAGGATAATATTTTGACATGCGGCAGTATTCAGGAAATTTGAATTTGCTTAGTGCATGAATTATTGTGATTCGGCTCATATGAGTAGCTATTTAACGAATTTTATTTTTATAGGCATCTATTAGATCTGCTGGGAATTCATAAAGTTACTATAATAGGTAGGACACGGTGGTATTTCCGCCCAATTGAGCAGTCCGACTGGGGAAGTACCTCCGCCCTACAGAATACCGCGGTTATAATAACTTTATGTTGTGTTCCCAGCGGTGAGTAGGGTAGCCAGAGCTCACTGGAGAATTTGTGCTGTCAGTGGGATGAATAAAAGCTTGCCCTGTTTTGTCCTCTACACTGACGGCACAGAAACTCTGTGCTTACAGGGTCGGCTGCGCGAGTGTGGCTTCTCTGGTGTTACATACGTCCATAGGCCACGGTAACCGTTTTTCATCAAGTGGGCCGTGCGGTCCCCTGGGTCGGCCGGGGTGCGAGGGATATGCCTGTCAACCTCACCTTCGGCCACCAAAACGACCCACAGACGGCGTGCGTTTTAGTCGGTTCGAGTCCGACATAACCTCCTCCACCGGCTCCGGTGGGGAGGTATCCGTGGGGATTTAACGCATATAAAAAAAGGTGGGCCGTGCGCTTGTCTGCCACCTAAGTGGTATAAAAAAAAAGTTTTCAGCAGAATCGCTCAATGTGACCTTTTTAGACCCGCTGGACTGGCAGGTAATCTCACCTCCGGCAACCTGCGGCCCAAACGTCGGCGTGCGTTTTAGTAAGTTTAAGTCTGACATAACCTCTCTCACCGGGACCGGTAGTGAGGATTTTGGGCTCAATAAAAAAAATCAGACAGTATCACAAATATGCAATAATGTCATAGCTGTGTAGGAATTTCGTACAGCTATATCACAAATTTTTTACTTAATCTTTCCTCTCGTTTAGAATTGCCTTATGCGGCTACTTTAGGTGCGACTGCCATCTTTCCTTCCTGTCCGAGAGGAAAGACTGCACCAGAACCTCGTACTTCAATCTACAGGTGTACCAGCTTGCTTGTGAAGTTGGTTTAAGTACCGAAGATATTGGTGATAACATCCATTTTACCGTACATTCATAACAGATTAGGGTATTTCGCTATGAGCTCACAGAATGAATACTTGCCTTCAATCATATACGTCATCGTTCTATTTTTATCAGCATCATCGGCGATGACGGTAGCAATATTGACTCCGGTCTTGGAGTTTTCCGTTATAGAAGTCTTGTAGAATGGTTTCCTGAACACTGGGTTGTTGTCATTCTCGTCGGCCACCACTATCGTGAGAGTGGCCGACGCGGTCTGTCGAGGCCCACCTTCTATTGCCGCCATATCTTCTACTGTTATTATTAGTTTTATCGTCTCAATTTTTTCTCGATCTAGTAGTCTATAAGAATATGAATGAATAAATGGGTATTTTCTCGATTCCATCAATGTATAGAAGGATAATGTATTATGAATGGAAGGAAAATGATAGATCAAGTGAAGGACACATAATGATGAAGGGAATGACACTGAATGATGAATGGAAGGACAATGCATGATGAATAAAGGACACTGAATGATGAATGACTGGACAATGAATGATGAATGGAAGGACAATGAATGATAAGAATGATCTATTAATGATGAATGAATGACACTGAAGGATGAATGGAAGGATAGCGTATGATGAAAGGAAGGATATTGTATGATGAATGGAAGAACAATGTAGGATTAATGTCAGGACAACAGAATACTGAAAGGAAAGACAATGAATGATGAATTGAAGGACAATGAATAATGATAGGAATGACAATGAATGATGGTTTTTTGTAAAAGACAATGACTGATAAATTAAATAAATGATGAATGAAAAGACATTGAATGAATGATGTAATATCGTTTTGAAAGATGTTGTAAAAGATGGATAAACAACAAAAATATATTACCTGACTACTCTCAAAGTTCCATCCACCGCATTCAGATCCCATAACGATAGATAGTCAAATTCCGATATAGATATTGGTATTCCGTCCTCATCTCGAGCGACACTAGCAGTTTGGTCGATAGAATACCGCAATACCGGCTGGTCATCGGGATCGTGCGCTTGTGCTCGGTATATTTGGGTTCCTACCTGAGGAATATTAATTATTTACTAGAGGTACTTGGAATTTAGTGATAATAAATTAATATCATGGTGAGTTTAATTACATTTTAAGCATTTAATATGCTAAATATTTAAATCGTTTAAAATTGGAAATAGTGAAATGTCCAGCAATGAATTGACTCTCGGCCTGTACCTTATCGGGCGTTTGATATGAGTACACTCCACAAAAGTACAATTCACTCACCTGTGTATTTTCTCTGACAGTCACAGTGCCAGGTTCCACAAGAACCGGTGGCTTGTTATTTACGTCAACTATAGTAATGTTCACAAGGACCGCAGCACTCAATTGTTGATCGCCTATACCTCCATCTAGTGCCACCTATTGAAAATAAAGAACATTTAAAAAAATAATATATTAGCCTTTTCATAACATTCAAAATTGCGTCAATACTACGAACCACAGTGAGTGTATATTTGTTACTCTTGGGCGTAGTCTTGTCAGGGTCGAGCTGCGACCCGTTAGCGACGGACACGACGCCTGTCCGGGACTCGATTACGAACTTGTCGCTTGCACCGCGCTGTATGCGGTACACCACGCGGTTGTTCGGGGAAGAACCGTCCGCGTCGCGGGCCTTTACCTGTAGCAATGATTTAGTAAATGTAGTTCAGCCTCTATTGATCTATATATATAAAATTTTTATGTTTTCTTGTGTACGCTTCAAAAACTCAAAAAGTTCTGCACCGATTGAGCTGAAATTTTAGCATGATATATAATCCGCATCAAGGATTGTTTTTATCTTATTTTTGCATCAGTCACATATCCGCGACCGCGAAAAAACATTTTGCAAAATTAAACTTGTATTCTTTGTTTTGTTTCTCATTTCGCAACCATTCAATCACAATGTTCAACCACAGCGAAGCGTGGCAGGGTACAGCTAGTAACTCATTAAATTATATTGAATAAACCACTTATACTTTACCACAATACCATGGAAAAGTAAAAATGTGTTTTTCAATATGTGTAGAAAGTTTCACCAAGTGTCATAAATCGACAGTATAATCAGTAAAATTATGGTCCACTATCAAGTAACACAAAGGTTGATTCTGTCTGCCTATTCCCTACAATTGGGCACTTTGTCGAATAGAAACTAAAAAAAAGAGAGTAAATACACCCCTAAGGAGATATACAGAGTGGAATTTCTTAACACCATCTTGAGGGAAAGTACTTTAAATACCGGAGATAGGAACTTTTACATGAAGGTACCTTTCCTTTATTTAAAAAAATAAACAAATCGGAATCAAAGAATTTCGGAAACTGGCATGCTACACTAAGTCAAAGTTGAAGGAGGTAGGACAAGGCAGTATTTCCGCTCAATTGAGCAGTCCGATTTGGGAAGTACCTCCGCCCTACAGAATACCGCGGCTATAATAACTTCGTGTAGTGGCTCCAGCGGTGAGTAGGGTAGCCAGAGCTCACTGGAGAATTTGTGCTGTCAGTGGGAAGACTAAAGGCTTTTCCTGCTTTGTCTTCTACTGACGGCACAGAAACTCTGTACTTATAGGGTTGGCAGCGCGACTGTGACTCCTCTGCTGTTACAAACGTCCATAGGCCACGGTAACCACTTCCCATAAGGTGGGCCGTGTGCTTGTCTGCCAACTAAGTGGTATAAAAAAAAAGTAAAAAATCATTTATTCTGTATTTACCATTAAATCGGAACTTACAAATCGAGTAGCATAGCTCATTCCCAAGCTGTGGTAGAAACTTGGTGGCACAAATTTGTCTCAAGTTTCGACCGGGTAGGTACCACCGTGCACTATTGCGAAAAACCCTTCATAGCAATTCAATCTCGGTTGGATTGTGTTCAGGGGTCAGCAAGTGCATAGCCGGGCAGAGGTGGTGGTTGTCGCAGCACTAGTGGGACCAGTGGGTCTTGGCGTAGTCTAGTGGGGATGGCGCGGGGCGATGCGCCGAACAGGGAGACCTGTAGAAACGGTGGTGCCGCTGGCCGCCCGCGGTATAGTACAGGGGCCCAACTGGGGTTAACCACCTTGGGAGGCTGCCTCACCAGGCCGCGCATAATCCCGATATGGTTCGTCGTGCCGGTTGGTGACCGGAATTGGGAGCCCGGCGACCATACTCGGGGGGGTACGGGGGCCCTTCCGTTCGGCGCGTCGGCTCTCGCCATGCCTCACATTCATAGATGAAACCAATATCCCGCGCTTTGTCACACGGTGCTGCGGCGGCAATCACCTCTTTTTTCACGCCTTCTCCCACCCAAACTCATGGCAGCGCAATTAAAGGAAATAGGCAACACAGCGGCTCGACACACTCCCAAAAGCTTGCTATTTGAGGTGGAGTCCACTAACATCTGTGGGCTCCATGCAAACCTCAACGCCGTCCACCAACACCTAGAGACGGCGAAACCTGCCATGTTTTTTCTAACGGAGACGCAAATACACCGCCCTGACGACACGACCTACTTGCTCTACCCTGGCTATGTTCTTGAGGAAAGTTTTCGTGCAAAAGCCGGGGTGTGCGTGTTTGTTAGGGCGGATGTTTGCTGTCGCCGTTTGCGCTGCCTAGAGGACCCATCCTTCTCCATCCTTTGGGTACACGTAGACCATGGCCCTACGAGTCAGATCTATGTGTGCCTCTACCGTTCCCATACAGGAGATGCTGAGACAACTCGACTCTTTGAATATCTGAGTCAGGCGGCAGATGATGCGCAGGAGCGATTTCCGAATGCCGAAATGGTGTTTTTGGGGGATTTTAACGCCCACCACGAGATCTGGTTGGGCTCCTCCAAAACAGACCATGCGGGAAGAGCCGCCCACGCGTTTGCTCTGGCGCACGGCCTGACCCAATTGGTGCACGAGGTCACTAGGATACCAAGAAGGTCGGGCCTAGCACCTTCTCTGCTAGACCTTCTGCTGACGAGTGATCCGGACCGGTACAGTGTATCGGTGCGAGCCGCTTTAGGCAACTCCGACCACTGTCTGGTCTGTTCCACGGTGCCCATTATAGCGCCCCCACGACCCGTGCAGGGGAAGCGGCGTCTCTGGCACTACTCGTCAGCGGACTGGGATGGACTTCGTGACTATTTTGCGTCCATCCCGTGGGTTGAGCGCTGCTTTGAAGGTAAGAACCCATCGGATTGTGCTACTGCTGTCGCCGGTGAGATCGGTCTGGGTATGGAATACTATATCTCATACACCGATGTCACCGGTAACCGCGGGGTGCGCCCTTGGTTCGGGCGCGAGTGTGCGGAAGCTGTTGAACAAAAACAGTCTGCGTACCGCGCTTGGGTAAGGGCGCGCGCCACGCGCCATCCCAATCTGGGCCACTTCAAGGCGGCGTACAACAGAGCCACAAAGGTCTGCAGAAGGGCCTACGTCAGAGCGGATGCCCTGCGCATAGCGCGGCTTGGTCAAGAGCTAGTGATGCATCCCACGGGAAGCCGTGGCTACTGGCGACTGGCTAAAGCCGTGCAAGCCAACTTCTGTCAGCCTTCGCTGCCTCCGCTGCGTAACCCTGATGGATCCCTGGCCCATGAGCCGCAAGAGAAGGCAAATCTGCTGGCTAATCTCTTTGCGGCCAACTCCCGAATCGATGATTGTGGTACGCAGCCACCAACACTACCCGACAGTGACCACGCGATGCCTGATATCCATATCAGGCAACGCGATGTCCGTGCAGTGCTGCAATCACTCGATGTCCGGAAAGCCAGTGGTCCGGATGGTATTCCAGCGGTAGTCTTGAAAAAATGTGCAGCGGAGTTGTCTCCAATGCTTACGCGCCTGTACCGGCTATCCTACAGTTCGGGTACAGTGCCTTTGCCTTGGAAAGAGGCGAATGTTCAGCCGATTCCCAAGAAGGGGGATCGCTCGGAGCCAGCTAACTATCGACCCATAGCCGTCACCTCAGTGCTGTGCAAAGTGTTCGAGCACATAATCAACAAACAGCTCATGCGGCACCTAGAGGATCACTCCTTAATTAATGACCGGCAATATGGCTTCAGACCGAAACGGTCAACGGGTGATCTTCTAGTATACGTTACCCATCTTTGGGGTGAGGCTATGGACAAGCACGGCGAGTCACTGGCAATTAGTCTTGACATCGCCAAAGCTTTCGATAGAGTCTGGCACAAATCGCTTCTTTCCAAGCTACCTGCCTTTGGTCTGCCTTCTAGGCTGTGCAACTGGGTTGCTAGCTTCCTGCAGGGGCGCCGTATTCGCGTCCTTTGTGACGGACGAGCTTCGGAGTTTCTGCAGGTTAATGCTGGCGTGCCCCAGGGGTCCGTCTTATCACCCACTCTCTTTCTTCTGCATATCAACGACATGCTGTCTACCGGCAATGTTCATTGTTATGCAGACGATAGCACTTTGCATGGGAGTTATCATGGACATCCTGCGGCCAAGCAGTCGGATATCGCGGAGAAAAGGCAGCTTCTTGTCACTGAGCTTGACGGGATCCTGAATCACATTTCTCAATGGGGCTCTGAGAACCTGGTTGAGTTCAATGCCAAGAAGACGAAGATTTTAATTGGAGGAAGGACATGACGGTATCTCCCGTCCAAAATTGAGCAGTCCGTCTGGGTAAGTACCTCCGCCCTACAGAATACCCCGGTTATAATAACCTTGTGTTGTGTTCCCGGCGGTGAGTAGGGTAGCCAGAGCTCACTGGAGAGGTTCTGTGCTGTCAGTAGGAAGACCAAAGGCTTAAATTGACCCCACTGACTGGTGGGGGCGTGAAATGTTGGCGTGGTGGTCAGGGAGACCCGGTGAAACGGTTATCCGCTGGCCGCCCGCAGGCTGTACGGTTCCCGAACCTGGGGATTACTTAATCTCCGCCCCAGGAGGCTGAACCAGCAGCCTGTGTAAAGTTCCCGGTGCTGTAGCCATGCCGGAGGAGGAGACCGGAGTGGACCTGGCTTCAGTATCTGGGAGGGGACCGGGGGCCCTTCCGCCCATCGCGCCAGCCAGTCACACAACCCCAACTTGTCTGTGGGGTAGGACGCCTTGCTTTGTCTTCTACACTGGAGGCACAGAATCTCTTTTTACCTTCTCCCCCCCCTCCCCCCATCTCAAACATGAAAACCAGAAAAGGCAAGAGAACCGTTACCACAGCGGCACCATCATCCACAGTGAATGTGGATTTCTGCAACATCAGGGGCCTACACTCCAACCTTAACGCGGTCCATCTCCACTTGGAGACCGCGCAGCCTACCTTGCTTTTTCTGACGGAGACGCAAATATCATGCCCGGCCGATACAGCCTACCTAATGTACCCCGGGTACAAACTCGAGCATAGCTTTATGAGTCGCGCCGGGGTATGCTTGTACGTCCGGGATGATATTTGCTGCCGCCGTCTCCATGGTCTTGAGGATAGGGACCTGTCAACTTTATGGGTACGCATAGATCACGGTGGCCACACCCGTATCTATGCGTGCCTTTACAGGTCCCATAGCGGTGACCTGGGCACGGCTCAATTGTTTCAGCATCTGCAGCGGTCGGCGGACAGCGTAATTGAGCAGTACCCCACTGCGGAATTAGTATTCTTGGGGGACTTCAACGCCCACCACGTGGAGTGGCTGGGGTCTCCTAGGACTGATTTTGCGGGAAGGGCTGCTCACGACTTCGCTCTAACTTATGGGCTCTCTCAACTGGTGCATTCTATCACTAGAACACCAGAAATTGAGACCCACAGAAGCTCTATACTGGACCTTCTGCTGACTACGCGCCCGGATGAATACTCCATAAGGGTGGAAGCACCTCTCGGTAATTCGGACCACAGCCTCGTCCGGGCGCAAGTGACACTCGCGCGGCCTGAACCACCGCGGCCACCTCAGTGGCGGCATGTGTGGCACTACAAGTCGGCAGACTGGGATGGACTGCGAGAATTCTTCGCGTCGTACCCGTGGAGGCAGCTTTGCTTCTCTTCTGATGATCCAAGCTCCTGTGCAACAGCAGTCGCTGACGCGATTCTAGTGGGTATGGAATGTTACATCCCCAACCGCTGGGTCGCGACAGGAGCGAGCAAACGCCCGTGGTTTAATAGGCCCTGCAGGGAAGCTAGAGACCGCAAGCAATCTGCATACAGGGCTTGGACCACGGCTCTTGCCAATAAGGATCCGAACATCGCTGAAGTGAAGCGGAAGTTGAATGCTGCCTCAAGGTCCAGTAAAAAGGCAACGTCTAGTGCGAAGTTTGAGTTCATCGGCAGAATTGGCGAGCGGCTTGCGCGCTACCCATCTGGCAGTCGTGCATTTTGGTCGCTTGCTAAAGCTGCTGAGGGAAACTTCTGCCAGTCTTGCCTTCCGCCGCTGCAAAAATCCGACGGTAGTCTGGCCCATGGCGCTAAGGAGAAGGCCAATCTTTTGGGTAATCTCTTTGCGTCAAACTCGACTATGAACGACGGGAACGCCGAACCACCCATCATCCCCAGCTGTGGTGCTTCGATGACCGAAATTAAAATCACACAACGGGTGGTCCGGCGCGAGCTTAAGTCCCTAGATGTTCGGAAGTCGAGTGGGCCGGACGGTATACCGGCGATGGTGCTTAAGCACTGTGCCCCCGAGCTGTGCCCTGTACTTACACGCCTTTTCGCACTCTCATACTCCGCGAGGCAGGTCCCGGCCTCGTGGAAGACTGCGTTCGTGCACCCTGTACCTAAGAAAGGTGACAGGACAGATCCGACCAATTACAGGCCTATCGCTATAACCTCCCTTCTCTCGAAGGTTATGGAGCGTGTTATTAATACACAGCTCCTGAGGTACCTTGAAGGAAACGATCTACTGAGCGACCGACAGTACGGTTTTCGCCACCGTCGCTCTACCGGTGACCTTCTTGTGTATCTCACAAACCGGTGGGCGCAAGCCATCGAGAGTCGCGGTGAGGCACTAGCGGTCAGCCTCGATGTAGCGAAGGCCTTCGATCGGGTCTGGCACAAAGGTCTTCTTACGAAGTTGCCATATTATGGACTCCCCGAGGGATTGTGCGAATGGATCTCCAGCTTTTTGTCCAACAGAAGCATCCAAGCCGTCGTCGACGGCAGCTGCTCGGACCGCATGAACATAAACGCTGGTGTCCCACAAGGCTCCGTGTTGTCTCCGACGCTGTTTCTGCTGCATATCAATGACATGCTGTCTGATGGCTCCATTCATTGTTATGCGGACGACAGTACCGGGGACACGTGTTACACGGGCCGTGCAAACATCCCTCAGTCCGAGGTGGAGAAGAGTCGCGAACAACTTGTGTCTGAAATCGAGACTACTCTCTCTGGAGTGTCCGATTGGGGTCGACTAAACCTGGTCCAATTCAACCCCACTAAGACACAAGTATGTGTATTCACCGCTAAGAAAACCCCATTCATTGTAGCGCCGCAATTCCTGGGCACACCGCTTACCATCTCCCCGAGTATCGGGATCCTTGGTGTCGATATCTCCAGTGACGTCCAATACCGAAGTCATTTGCAGGACAAGGTTAAGTTGGCATCAAGAAAGCTCGGAGTGCTCAACAGGGCAAAGCGGTATTTCACTGCGGGGCAGCAACTCCTTCTTTATAAAGCACAGGTCCGGCCTCACATGGAGTACTGCTGTCACCTTTTTGCTGGAGCGCCTGCATACCAGCTTGACCCCTTCGACTCGTTGCAAAGACGGGCATTGAGGCTGGTTGACAATCCCATACTCACAGGTAGAGTGGAACCTCTTAGCCTTAGGAGGGATTTTGCCTCACTGTGTGTGTTCTACCGCCTATACAATGGTTTGTGCTCAGATGAATTGTTTGACATGATGCCCGTAGCTACATTCTATCATCGCACCTCTCGCCATAGGCAGGGAATTCATCCCCACACATTGCGACCTGAGACGGTACGCACTGTGCGGTATGAAAGAAACTTCATCCCACGCACACTCAAGCTGTGGAATGACCTCCCTGCTGCGGTTTTCCCAAGCGCCTACAATATGGGGTTCTTCAAGAGGGGCATCAGAAGGTTTCTTCATGGTCGGCAGCGCGAGTGTGACACCCCTGGTGTTGCATACGTCCATAGGCCACGGTAACCGCTTCCCATCAGGTGGGCCGTGTGCTTGTCTGCCAACTAAGTGGTATAAAAAAATAAAAAAAAAAAAAAACGCAGGCATGTGCGTTTACAGCAAAAGTATCTTCTTTCCTTCCCCTCCCCACTCTACAGAGCACGCCACTGCCACTGCAGGACAATCTCAATATCCTAGGTATGGATGTTCGCTGCAACCTGAATAACAAAAACTACATCGAAAGTATCATCAAAACAGCCTCACGAAAACTCGGAGTCCTGAACAGAGTGAGACGGTTTTTCACGCCGGAGCAGCGGTGTCTTCTATACAAGACACAAATTCGCTCCTGTGTGGAGTACTGCTCGCATCTCTGGGATGGTTCAGCAAAGTACTTACTAGATGCTCTCGACAGGTTGCAGCGACGTGCGGTCCGCATCATTGGGAATCCCGAGATCACGAACACCCTAGAACCTTTACAGCTGCGTAGAGATGTTGCGTCCATGGCTGTATTTTACCGTTTGTACCATGGGGAGTGTTCTGATGAGCTCTTCCAATTAGTCCCACCCTCCCCTTTCCTACACAGGACAACGCGTGCAGGTCTTAGATGTCATCCGCACACGGTGCAAAACATCCGATCAAGAACCAAGCGGTTCGGAGACTCTTTCCTCTGTCGCACCATTAAGGCCTGGAATTCATTACCAGCTCACGTGTTTCCTTCTTCCTACAGTCCCGGGTCCTTTAAGCGGGGCGTGAAAAAGCATATGATGAGGCCGTCAAGCTGAGTGTCACCATTGTCACACGGTATGTGTAAGTAATGGTGACCCTCTTTTCTGGGACTTTGCCTTCAGCTTACCATCAGGCAAGGCGAAGTCCAATTGACGTGTCCTATATAAAAAAAAAAAAAAAAAAAAAAAAAAATCATCCAAGTATTCTTGGATTTTATAATAGCCTTTCTGGTACAATTTACTTTAACGACATTTTTAAATTTATCCACAGGTAAATCCCTTATGTCGTAAATACTCGGTATAATTTAACAGAAAACAGTTGAAAAAATAACACATATAATATTATGGTATCAATCGATACGATCAAATATCTGTACCAAATTTGTAATACATGTAATCACGACTTTATCCCCGAAGGGTTAGGCAGAGGTGAATTTCACCCACATTACACAATAATTACACAATAATAGTATTCGGTCCCACTGATAGGGGGTGAGCCTATTATCGTATTGCGGACACTATTGTTGACTCGAGCCATGCATCTCGGCTGTAGATATTTGCCTAAAGTTAAATCAATGAAATCTAAATTAATAATTCAATGGCATAAGATATGCACTTTTACTCATAAGCCCATCAAATTCCACCCAGTATAGGCGAGAGTGTAATAATATTATCTTAAAATAACAATGGTAGGACGTCTTTATAACACATGTGTGCACTTTGGGACCACTTTGTTGATCTATTGTGAAACTTGCAAATCATCATGTAACACAGAGGAGCCAATACTAAAAATAGTATTCGTGTGAATGTGTGGTGGCATTTCACATGTGTCTATTTGTATTAGCCGTATTTAGCAAACGTTGCCACGTGTAAATAATATATTTTACTAAGTATATTGGCCTTATATGGCTCATTTGACAAATATAGCCAATACGATGTACACTTGCGTGGATGGTGTTTGCATTTTTGCGTGTATACCAAATATTATGCTAAATACAACAACGCGTGGTTCCTGGCAGAGTAGAATTTAGACTACCCCATATCTTTACATGCGGTGTCGTATAAGGCGACTAAGGGGTAGGGCTGTTTAACATTAGACAGATATATACAGCTCAGACCCTGCCTCAGATGCATGACTTGAGTCAATAATAGAGACCGGAAGACGGCAAAAGGCACACCCCCCTGTTACGTGGGACCGAATACAATGATTGGTGAAATGTGGGTGTTAATTCAATTTTGCCTAACCCTCTGATAATAAAGGCGTGATTATATGTATGTATGTAGAATTAACGCCTTATAGCTTACACAAATACTCCCACCAATGATATGACGTCAATCAATAAGTAATGTCATTGTCCTGCTGATGTAGATCAATCAACAGTATTCGGATTACTGTTTATTGTCAATACTTGTAACGTTACAGCTTGACCGATGAGAACACCATGAATTTGTACGCTAATGAATGAAATAGCGGTATTGGTCAACGTATGTAAGGGGGAATTTGCATAAATTCGTTTGGTGTAGGTTATTGACATGTGCGAATATACCTTTATTATTATACTTAATTTGGTTTACAACTAAAAATTGAAAAAAAACAATCTAACATACAGTTTGAATACTTTTTGAACACAAACGGTATTGCGAAGTGCGATACAGACTGGGAATTTATTTTATATACTTGTAAAAACTTAGTAACAATCTCGATTAACGACCTCCGCCCCCCATGAGCGCCGGCCTGGGGGTGACAGGTGAAGCCGCCTGTCACCCTGGCAGAAGCAGGCCGCGGCGGTGGCGCGCGTGGCGCGCCTCCCCGTTTCCGGGGACGAGTTGGGGACTCTGTGGTCCCCACACCCGAGAAGAGGGCCAGATCGTGAGAGATGGCCCTGGGTCGGCCGGGGTGCGAGGGATATGCCTGTCAACCTCACCTTCGGCAACCAAAACGACCCACAGGCGGCGTGCGTTTTAGTCGGTTCGTGTCCGACATAACCTCCTCCACCGGCTCCGGTGGGGAGGTATCCGTGGGGATTTTGCGCACGTAAATTAAGATAGAAAAAATTTAAACTGTTCAGGCGGGATTTGAACCCGGGATTTTTCCCTTATAGAAGGAATACTCTGACCTTTCTTTTTCTTTCTCTTTCAGGCGAAGGTTCGGTGGCCTTATTAAATTAATAACGGTAAAAGAGTGGTAACTTTTACCGCTCTTTTACCGTTATTAATTTAATAAGTTCATTTAAATACTTTATTTTTACTACAGGAAAATACCCAATTGGGTATTTTTTTTTATACCACTTAGTTGGCAGACAAGCACACGGTCCACCTGATGGGAAGCGGTTACCGTGGCCTATGGACATATGCAACACCAGGGGTGTCACACTGGCGCTGCCGACCATGAAGAAACCTTCTGGTGCCTTTCTGTATTTGACTAGCTAGTCAAATTAATTACAGTTACTAAACGTCAAAACGGTAAGTTCTAAGGAAACTTGTATGAAATAAATTATTGTGACGTAATCAAATGTGATCAAATCAATTACTATTATAGGTTGAGTGGGTGAATAAAAATAAATAAAAGCGATGAAATAAGAACTGAAGCAACTTTTATCGCTCTTTTACCGTTCTTAATTTAATAAGCTCAGTTAAATGCTTTATTTTTAAACGGTTTTATTTAGCTCACCCCGTTTGTTTTATTACTTATTATTTATTCTTGGGTCAAATTTAGTAATTCAAATTTCACCCTCTTCCTGTCAACCGATTAATCAGAAATTTTGTATACACTTTGGATTTTGGTGACAATACAATTATGTTTATTCATTATCATTATAAATTCAAGATGGCCGCCGCTACAAAATGGCGGATAATATATGTTTTATTAATCCCATCAATATGGGTATCAAATCAAAGGGCTCAACAAGCAGAATACAATATACTATAAAAAATTGAAATCCAAGATGGCGGCCGCTACAAAATGGCGGATAACGTAGGTTTTATCAATCCCATGAATATGGGTATCAAATGAAAGGGCTCAACAAGCAGAATACAATATACTATAAAAAATTGAAATCCAAGATGGCGGCCGCTTCAAAATGCGATTAACTTAGGTTTTATCAATCCCATCAATATGGGTATCAAATCAAAGTGCTCAACCAGTAGAATACAATGTACTATATAAAATTAAAATCCAAGATGGCGGCATCTACAAAATGGCGGATAACTTGGTTTTATCAATCCCATCAACATGGGTATCAAATGAAAGGTCTAATAAACTAACGGGCAAGAAACCTTGCAATAATGAAGCACTAAATGAATTAAACAGAATGCGAAATGAAAATAAAAATAGGTAAAAAAACTTTTTAAGTTAAACGGTTTTATGTTAAACATACATTGCAATGTTTAAGATAAATGTACTAAAAACCAAAAAATAATAAAATAGATACAGTCGTGGGAATTATAAACATATGCATAGACTAGACTAAAATATAAAACCGTGGGGCACGTCAATTGTCTACAAATTATCGACTTAATGTGCGATAGAAGAATCGTTTAATTCGTCGTTAGGCAGTTGGCCCGCAGACGGTGAGGAAATTACTTACTATTTTCTTGCTCATGGAAATTCCAATAGTTATACACTCCATGTAAATAAAAGAGAGACAATTGACGTGCCCCACGGTTTTATATTTTAGTCTAGTCTATGCATATGTTTATTATTCCCACGACTGTATCTATTTTATTATTTTTTGGTTTTTAGTACATTTATCTTAAACATTGCAATGTATGTTTAACATAAAACCGTTTAACTTAAAAAGTTTTTTTACCTATTTTTATTACTACAGGAAAATACCCAATTGGGTATTTGACTGGCTAGTCAAATTAATTACTTTTACTAAACGTCAAAACGGTAAGTTATAAGGAAACTTATATGAAATAATTTATTGTGACGTCATAATATTTAATAGTCAGATCATTTACTATTATAGGTTGGGTGGATGATTATAAATAGCTAAGTAAAAACGAAAAAATAAGAACAGACGAGACTTTTACAGCTTTTTTACCATTTTTAATTTAATAAGCGCAGTTCAATTTATTTATTTCACATATATAACATAAACTCAAGCCTATATATAGGCAGAGGTGCTAGCACCCACATTTCGCCAGTTTATGTTTAGGTCCCAATGTAATAGGTGGCGAGCCTATTGCCATTAACCGGGCACGTATAAACCTGCGACAAATACACACATAACTTCGAAAAGCAACGAAAGGTCATTGGTGTGTGCCGTGGTAAAACCTGGGATCGAACCCGAGACATCGTCTCAGCAGTCCATTACCCATACCTACACTATTTTCTTTTTTATTTATTTTAACTACAGTAAGATACTCAATTGGTTGAATAGAACCAGATCAAAAGTTGCGACAGTCGACAACCACGGGTCACCAGCTAGTATTCTTACCTCAAGCACGCTAGTCCCTCCAGGCATATCCTCAGGTATGGACCTCTTATACAACATCTGCTGGAACAGGGGCGAGTGGTCGTTCACGTCTTGAATGTATATCGTCACGGGCACTGTTGAGGAGAGGGGTGGTTCACCGAAGTCGCGAGCTCTAACCTAGAAAATACGATTTATTTGTCAGTACAGGTGTTTGCATCTGCAGACAGTGAGGGGCACAGATAACGATAGAAAACGATTAATACTGCTACATTTACAATTAATTGTATGGCTTTAAATGTCCGATGCTAACGCTGCGTGGTTCCCGGTAGAGTAAAATTTGGACCACCCCATATCTTGGGGTGTCATACAAGACGACTAAGGGATAGGGCTGTTTATTAAATTTATACAGATATAATACAGCCCAGACTCAGCCTCAGATGCATGGCTTGAGTCAACAATAGTGCCCGAAAGACAGCAATAGGCTCACCGCCTATTACGTGGGACCGAATACAATGATTGGTGTTGGCGCCCGAACAGGGACCTGATACGTTTTTTGACTGAACAGTATTTGAATTACTCGGCCGGCGCCTCCTTCTGCGAGCAAGTAATGCTCGTGAAGGAGGAGGCGGGGCGGGAGCGGCAGCGGGACCGACGAAGGATCGCAAGACAAGCTGCCCGCGTACGAAGGCAACTCGGGCGTCGGAGGTCGATGAACGACCTCCGCCCCCCATGAGCGCCGGCCTGGGGGTGACAGGTGGAGCCGCCTGTCACCCTGGCAGAAGCAGGCCGCGGCGGTGGCGCGCGTGGCGCGCCTCCACGTTTCCGGGGACGAGTTGGGGACTGGACTCTGTAGTCCCCACACCCGAGAAGAGGGCCAGATCGTGAGAGATGGCCCTGGGTCGGCCGGGGTGCGAGGGATATGCCTGTCAACCTCACCTTCGGCAACCAAAGCGACCCACAGGCGGCGTGCGTTTTAGTCGGTTCGAGTCCGACATAACCTCCTCCACCGGCTCCGGTGGGGAGGTATCCGTGGGGATTTTGCGCACGTAAAAAAAAAAAGTATTTGAATTACTAACTTCGCAATTCTTCGTAGTGACGCCAAGCTTGTGACATTTAATAATGAACAAAAAGTTATGCGAAAGCATCTTGCAATTGGTATTGCAAAAACAATTGAAAGAAGTAAAGAATGGGAAAGCATTATTTGACCTCTGCTAACCTGTCGAGGATAAAGGCGTGATTATCTGTATGTATGTATGTTAACAGCCGTAGGTACTAAGGGGATAGGGAATATGAGACTTGTTCTTTTTTCCTAATTGCAATTACATCTAACTTTGTAAAGTTTGAATTCAAGGTGTTCTACTTTTGTGGGAGCGAATACCATGTGACCCTCATTCTTCAAGAGATAAGCCTGTGCACTGTAATAGAGTTTGTATGTTATGTCCTGCGATATGTACTTACTGTGAGATGTATAGGTCTTATATTGCTATTATCTCCAGGTATCTGCTCGAAGTCCAACCCCTCCTTAGGGGTGATGATGCCCAAATTAGGGTCTATTGAAAAATTGTTCTTGTAGTCACCACTCACTATTGAGTATTCAATATGGCTGTTCTTAGTACCTGTAATTATGAGAGTATATTTTCAATTGTTATATTCTAATGTTTTTATTTATTATAAACACCTCAACTAAGTCTAGGGAACAAGATGACCCCAATTATTTTTTTTCGTGTAAATCTTGTTTTGCAAATAACTGACAGCAAATAAATAAAAATAGAATGAAGTAGATTACAGAGTTGTTCGAAATTTAAAAATAAATTTAAATAAGTAATGATTTTCGAATATGGAGGGAAAACTTTTAAAAGTGTTTGATTGTGCAGTTTCTCTGAGGCAAAATAAAAAATATTTTTTTTGATTGTAAATAACGTTTATTATCAATAATACGTCTTTTACGTATGGTTTGTGCATTTTTGTGACTGTAGTCATCATGTCACGTCGTCATTTAAGTCGCGAAGAGATGTTAAGGGCTGTTGGTATGCTGCAAGCTGGACGAACTCAACGCGACGTAGCGGATGCTGTCAACACCCAACCAAGCGTAATTTGCAGATTATAGGCACGCTACAGGTCTACAGGGGATGTTGCCGAACGTCACAGGGGACGAAATAGGGTTACTACCCCGCGACAAGATCGTTTCTTGCAAAATTCCGCAAGGCGGCAACCCACGATTACTGCTCGTCAGTTGGTCGCAGGCCTCCAGTCTCAGCATCAAGTGGTTATTAGCGATCAAACTGTCAGAACAAGACTACACGAAGCCAATCTTTATGCTCGCAGACCGCTTAGGGTTCCAGCTCTTCGACGTGGAAATCGAGGTCGTCGCTTATTGCGGGCTAACGCACATTTACAGTGGACCGACCATCAATGGGCACGGGTTCTGTTTTCCGACGAATCTTGCTTCGGTTTTCATCCTGATTCGAGAAGAGTGCGTATATGGCGAGTTCCTGGACGTCGGAGTCGTCTCCAGAATCCGCAAGAAGTTCATCCTTACCAAGGTGGAACAATCATGGTATGGGCTGGAATTCGCCTTGGTGGAAGGACCGACCTCGTTTGGATACGGGGCAATTTGAATGCAAACCAATACATTCAGGAGGTTATACACCCCATGGTAATCCCTCATCGACAGCAGTTCGGTCAAGATTTTATGTTCATGCAAGATAATGCACGGTCACACACCGCGAGGGTAGTGGTCAATGCGTTAAGCGAGCACAATATGACGACGTTGGAATGGCCTGCTCAGTCTGCCGACCTCAATCCCATAGAGCATGCCTGGGATTTGCTTGGGAGAAGAGCTTTCAGTGATTCTTTGGAAAATCTGAACACTGAAGAACAACTTTTTTTACACCTTCGCAGTGTATGGAGCCATATTCCACAGACGATGATTGACAATCTCATACTAAGTATGCCACGCCGTTGTCGAGCTGTTGCTAATGCTTTAGGAGGTCCTACAGATTATTAAAAACGTTTAAAGTACGGTTAATTACTGTATTTCTTACTACCTCGTTATTTTTGTGCCTAATCATAGAAGGTTGTAATACTCAAAATTGGCACTATTCAATTCTTTCTTAAAAAAAAAAAAAATTTGGTATGAAAATGTTTTTATTAAAATTAAAATTAAAAACAGTATAAAAATACCCTTCTATTGATATAAAACACTCACTATTACAAGAAAAGGTTTTTAAATAAAATCTAGAAATGTCCTTGTTCCCTAGACTTTGTTGATGTGTGTATTTATGTCTTGAAGTGTCCATAGCTTAGTGGTTAGAGTTACAATTGAGGGATCTCGGTTTCTAATTCTGGTCAGTTCTGGTCAGTTCAATTCTGGTCATATAGTCATTACACTACCGATGGAACCCACTACAAACGCAAACAATTTAGCTTAGGGTTAACACTTAGCAGGCGTGCTAGTACTTTCTGTTATTCACGCGCTATAGTATCATTCGTAAAAAATACGACAATCTTCAACATAACCATTTGAGAAACAAATAAAAGATTTTTTTTTATCACTTAGGTGGCAGACAAGCACACGGCCCACCTGATGGAAAGTGGTTACCGTGGCCTATGGACGTTTGTAACACCAGAGGAGTCACAGTCGCGCTGCCAACTCTGTAAGTACAGAATTTCTGTGCTGTCAGTGTAGAAGACAAAGCAGGACAAGCCTTAAGTCTTCCCACTACTACACTACACAATACCGCGGCCATAATAACCTCGTGTTGTGTTCCCGGCGATGAGTAGAGTAGCCAGAGCTCATTGGAGAGCTTATGTGCTGTCAGTGGGAAGACCAAAGGCTTGCCCTGGCTTTGTGTTCTGCACTGACGGCACAAACAGAGTTGGCGCGAGTGTGACTCCCTTGGTGTTGCACACGTCTATAAGCTACTGTAACCACTTTCCATCAGGAGGGCCGAGCGCTTGTCTGCCACCCAAGTGGTAAAAAAAATATTCTACGGTATTCGTCGACATTCTATACAACGCATCTCGACCCATAAAGCTTGACTAGCCTGGGTTATGGATTCTAGAATGCGGATAAACATACTTTGACACATTTTTTTTGTACATAAATTCAAATACCCAAGCACCTACAATATGGGGTTGAAGAACGAGGAGCATCAGAAGGTTTCTTCGTGGTCGGCCGTGTGCTTGTCCCTAAGTGGTATATACAAAAAAATACCATTCCAAATAAAAATACATAACAATAAATTGCGTACCATTCAAATCCAAATCTCTAGCCTCAAGCACGAGCGGATTCTCAAACTCCTTTTCATTCTCCAATAGCCTCGCTTCATATTTGTTAGCGAGAAACATTGGTGCGTTGTCGTTGACATCCTCTATGTTGATGACAAGCTGGGCCGTGTTCCTGTTGCCTTTGCCTAAGTCGTCTCGGGCCTCAACTGTCAAATAATGGCGGGAAACGAGCTCGCGGTCGAAACTGTCTCCACCCGCTTGTTTTACCGTTATTACGCCGGAGACTGGGTTGAGGCTCAAGCTGTAAGTTTAAAAAACACTGTTAATACACATAGAGTTTATGTACACAAAAGCAGCTGCACTGAGCGAAAATTGATTCACTTAGGTAACGCAATATGGTATAAAAACCGGGGAGTCCAACTCCGTACCGTTTTACTAATTTTTAAACTTTCGCGTTCCATGATATGTCATTTGACATGACAAACGTCAGACAAATCATGATCGCGTTAATTCTCGTAAACATTATTGCATAATTAGGCGTACCTTTTTATTGTATTTGGTACTTGTTGTTATAGCGGTAACATAATTACATCATTTGTAAAAATCAACTTTTTAGTTATCGTGGTTCATGAGAGCTACAGTCTTTTTTTTAACGAGCGGAAATCCACTCGGATACCCCACGCCGAGGCCAGCGGGGTAGTTGTCAGATTCGAACCGACTAAAACCGCATGGCCGTCTTGGGCCATCTGTTGCCGAGGGTGAGGTAGCCTCTGGCACATCCCTTGCGCACTCTGATTCACCCAGGGCTATAGAATGCCCCATCGGGAGGCATGAGATATAGCCTGGACACAGACAGATAAACGGATAGTGGAGTCGTAGAAATCTTCTTCTTCTTCATGTGTGTCTCCGAGAACGCCATCCAGGCACACTGGGAGAACACAGTCTGAGAGTCGAAACGCCATGCATCGACACGATAGAAGAAGTCGTAGTACCTAATAACCTACCTACTAAGATATTAAAACTCGTAAAAAATTTACTTAAGGTATGCCTCATCAAAAGTTTGTGTCTCCACTGGTATCTGGCCTCTGTTTGACTCGTAGCTGCCAATAATGTAGATTCAAGTCTTATATTAAACCATACTTAGTACAAATAAACAATCTACTTACAGATTAGCAATGCTTCCTCCAAGACTGGTATATCTAATGCCCCTGGTCCCATAGTTATCCGAATCTTGGTCCCACGCTTGCACCCAAGCTACAGTTGTGCCTACCCCACAGTTCTCAGGTATTGATACTGTGTACAAAGATTCTGTGAACTCTGGGAAGTTGTCATTCTCATCCTTTATGTGAACCACGATTGGTACTGTGCTGCAATTAAAATAAGCATAAATTACATTTGATTAGTTGTAGGTAAGCAGAGTCGCAACACTCCATGTAATATGTAATAAAATTCCTCAGGATTTGATTGACATGCCGCCATTCAATAAATTTAAAATAGAAGTGAAAAAACCATTAATGAATAAAGGTTACTACAAAGTAGATGAGTATCTTGATGATGTAAATGTTTGGTCAACATAAGTCTCTTGCTTGCTTGCACAAAACAAATTGTAAACTAAAGCAAATAAAAAAAAAACTGGTTCTAATATAGTTCTCTGAGTTTCTTGCTATCTTCTTTTTTCTTGGTGGTTTCTTTGTTTCTTGGTATCTTCTCCGTAGAACTAACCTACCGAACCAACGAAAGAATCATTTTCCAATGGTTTATTTTTACATTATTTTATATTTTTATATTATTTCTTGCTCTTTATGTACCTAAACTGAATAAATGAAATTGATTCTTGACTATTGAAAACATGTTTTAAGTAATATAACTATATTGATGTTAAATATGTCTTAGGTGGTTGGCTGGTGAGAGGTAGCAGCCTGTCACCTCACCAGAAGT
Organism: Eilema griseolum; assembly: GCA_963662185.1. Classification (NCBI taxonomy): domain Eukaryota; kingdom Metazoa; phylum Arthropoda; class Insecta; order Lepidoptera; family Erebidae; genus Eilema; species Eilema griseolum. Next base: position 8,657,534 of record OY759236.1, read on the forward strand.
AGGTGCGCAGCCCTTTGTGGTATGAGATGGGACCATTAGAAAATCGTAAATGACTCAATGTCAGACGGGGTGCGAAGTACATGTCTTATTGGGTAACATTATACCCTGGTAATTGGGACCCGAGATGGCGTACGGTTTCACATAACATAAAATGAGCTGAATCGGGATCCTAAAATGCGTACAGTCGACGACGAAATTCTCTGTAAGTTGTTCTAAAATACTAAAATACCTAGTCAGTTTTAAAAATTTCGATTTTGTTAGTTATTAGTCTGCTTAAGATTATGAGCAAAAAATAATGCGGAATAGCGTACTCCACGTATTTTTAAAGATACATACCTCGTTTTTGGATCTTTGGTAACAATTTCTTTGGCGACTAGAGTGAAATTCATAACTGTGACCTTTTCATAATCTAGATACATTGCGTCGTTGACTCTGATGAGAAACGAGGCCTCATTGATACCTTTGAATGGCGTCACATCAAACACACCATGGTCTCCCATCAAGTATAACTCAAATGTACCATTTTTGCCCTGTAAATAATTGCGAATTAGTTAGCCTCCCGTTATAGGGAGAGCCCCATGTCCAGCAGTGGACTGAGATAGGCTTGATGGTTGATTGATTGATAGTGCGTGATTGCACACACTTGCTGGATATGTCAATTCTATCGTAAAATCTATAGTGGAACTGTATAATTATACAATAATTATATAACTTTATGATACTATGTGAAGTGTACGCGAATACCACTCATTGAAAAAATAATCGCGATAGAATACGTTTAAACGTGGATTTATTTCAATAAGAACATTTCAACAATTGAATTTGGAATACTGTTTTTGTTTATTTATTTAATAAGTACAGACAACGGATTAGATAATACACATAGAAATATTCTTAGTATACAGTTTTTGAACCTGTAGTCTAATTAAAACTGTACGCACAAAAACAGTTAAATGTAAATAAAGAAAGAGAAGACAGAAAAAAAAGTTCATTAGCATAAAAGCTGTGTTATGCAAAACTATAGTTTATTTACAAATAGTTTTTATTAAAACTAATAAGAAATGTGCATAACCAGTCGTGTAAAAACGGCCATCATATAGCGTGCCCCAACTATAAACGTCGAAATAGTATGTTTTAAAGAAACTTATATGTGTTAAATTTTAAAAAAAAGGTCCATTGTAAAAATATTACATTTTACATAACACACACTATCTATTCAGGCTGGGTATAATCTATAGGAACAGCAATTTAAGGTGTGTGGTGCAAGTGGTACATTATGAAAATCAGAACTCAGTTTAGTTCAACAGCTTTTTACTGGTGAAAACCAAATAAAATTGTCTATTTTAATGAATATTATTTTAATTTAATTAAAAAAAACCGCGAATATAAATTCTTCAGTAGTTTTAGTCTCCATGGTGAACCACAAACAAATATATTGGTTATGTCCAAATGAAATATTTTTAGTTTAGAATAATTAACTTTACATAACTGAACTACTTTAAAAAAATATTTTACCTGATCATAATCAAAGACTTCTGGTATGGCATCTTGTAAGAAGGTAATGGGAGTATTTTGCTGTGCATTCTCCAGCACTTCCCCAACATATCTGTCACTCCTGAACCGAGGTGTTTCATCGTTCACATCGGTAACTATCACTGTCACCTCGGTAGTTGCACTTGGCATTGGAGATACTGCATGGGATTCTTCCGTGGCCTGAAATAAATGAAACAAAACAAAAGCATAAGACAATGTTTTGGTAAGCAGAGAATATTATGAGTATTGAATTTTAAATTTTATGATTTTCCCTCTGATTGCAGAGTTGGACACCACCCTACAGAAATGTAAAATTAACATAATCTATTTATAATAAAATATAATAAAAATAATAATATTTGCTTAGTCACTTATATGATTACAAAAGTTACATGATTTTCACTTGAGTGTTGCATGATATTACAACAGTTACACAATTGTATGATTGTTAGAACAGCATGATTTGCATGAAGCAGCAAGCTGTGTGGTATCCATATATGTCTGAATGCATATGTCCATAGCCTTATGTGTTGATAAATGTTTAAGATCTTCCACAGATGGACTTAAACATATTATTGCTTAGTTTTGACCAATAAGGATCACTTCTAATTAGCTCTTTGTTTTTTTAAATAAGATATTAGTAACATACCAATATTTCCAATATGTAAGCTCCATTGCTGTTGTTAGGATCTTCTCTGTCAAGCTGATTGACTGTGTACACCATTCCAGAACTGCTATCAATATCAAAGTGCTCTTCTCCACCCGATATGATGCTGTAGGAGATGCGGTTGTTGATACCCCTATCACCATCAATCGCTCGTACTGGAAACCAAATAACAATATATTTTAATTATAAGGTAAGAAAATGTTGATCTTCGCAGAATTTTCTACAAAAGTAAAAAATAACATCATTCTTGCTTCTTATTAAATTTTGTTGGCCTAGTCCTACACAGACCTTCAATATAACAGGTGGAGAGACACAGGCGGCAAGAATGCGTAACATACTGTGTCATAATAGGGGTGATGACAATTTTTTTTACTCTCAATAATGACCAGTTTATAATAATATAATGAACTGCTAAAGTGAAATTTTATCACAACAAATAGTTTTAAAGATATTTGAGTTTGAAAATTCAATTTAGCGATCTGCCTGAAAACACTCGATACAAAATAGTTAATAGGGTGTGATGTCACACCTTTGTCACATAGAACAAAATGCATAGAGTGCAAGAAAATATCGTTTTTATTTTGGTCTGTGTTGCATTTACACCTTTATAGTTCATAAAATTCAGTCAGTAAAAGTCATTTGAAATTCAATAAGGAATCTAAAAATTTATAAATTAGGACTCAATTTGATTGTTTATATATTTTTTATTATTTTTAGTTCCCAAAGTTTTTCCTAAAACTTTGGGAACTAAAAATAATAAAAAATAATAAAAAGCCATAGTTTCAGTATAGTTAGTAATATTTTATTTTGCAAGACATATATTTTCAGCAAAAGCTAAGATATCAAGCAGTATTGTGTAGAATCGGAGGACCTTGTCATCATTCCTATTAGACTTATTGAAAAGTAGAGTGTTCATCATTAAGTTGGTTCATTAAATGTGTTCCATGGGATTTGTAGTTCAAATCAACATATTGGTTAACTGTTGAAGCAGATTAGTATTAAAACTATCGGGATATTTAACATGTATAGTTATGAGTTTTCGATCTTTAATCAGAGTAGGTCAGTTATAATAAATCTAAAGAGTAGGCAAATGAAGATTAGATTTGAATTGTAAGTTACACACACCTTGCAAAACAGAGGTCCCGACAGGCGCATCTTCACTTATCCTTGTAACTGGGCTAGCTACTACAAACTCCGGTGGTTGATCTTCGACGTCCTGTACCTTCACAAGTATAGCAGCCGTCCCTGTGTTCACTCTACCTTGATTAGCTCGGTCTACTGCTAAAACTCGAAGTTGGTACAACGATTTTCTTTCATAATCTAACCGATTTACTAAACGGACCACTCCTTTTCCATTTACAGTTTGTACAGAGAAGCTTCCTACGTCTCCATCTAATTCTTGTAAATGATATAATACCTGAAATAACAATTAATCACGGAAAAACAGCATGATTTTAAAATATTTTGGTAAACAAAACAAATGTCAAATTCGATTATGGCAGATTGGTGACAGTTGACAGTCAACAGCACAGATTCAAAACAATAACTTTTCGAAAAAAGTTATTGATTATAAAGTTCAAAAAATAGGATAATAAACACAGGTTACAATTTAGTGGAAACATACTTGTCCATAAGCTCCTTCATCTAGATCAGTAGCCTCTACTGTTGCCAAGACTTTAGGCGGCGAATCTTCTTTTACCGTAATCACAGAGGGATACGGTTTAAAAATAGGTTCGTTGTCATTCACGTCCTCAACTAACAATAAAAAGCTCTGCGTTATGTAGTTTCCTTCTCCTAAATTTCCATCAGTTAACGTTAATACGAACGAGTATTCATCACGTGTCTGAAATATAAAAGTTTTGGTGATAATGTCTATTTATTAGGCTCTACAGACTCTAATTGATCTGCAAAACGCCACATAGGTAATACTAAGACCGCTACCTACGTATCTTCTGGCATTGGCATTCATTTTATTATACTTCGAATGCGCAATTCATCACATTTCCGGCTTACTAAGTGTAAAAGTCATGATATGCGCTGATAACTTGGCGGTAGATAACAAGTTACATTGAATACTTACTCTTCTATCTAAACATAAATTCACTTTCTTCGAAATCTAATTAGCATTAAAGCTATTATGCATAAATAGGAATCTTTGGCCGTGCGTGTAGGTACGCATGGCCAAAGATTCCTACCTAAACCCCATTAGATTTCATATAGTTACTGTCAAAGGATTTATTTGGGGACGACAAGGGCGACAAAAATTCTAGTTAGGTACCCTCTGTGTGTTTCCGACATTAAGGCCTATTGCCACTAGCCTCACATCACACCACGACCTCTTCACATTTCCTATTATAGATCATGGTGTTGATGACTATGAAGATTTTCTCAAAGTTTTCTAACGAATAACAATCAATTCCGATCTTTACTTCGAGAATGAATAACTTTCTCACTTAGTAGTGAGCCTACGAGAGCTACGAGTACTCACTCAGCTATCTTGGTGATTTTTAATGAAGGTTTTTATCTTTACTGTCCTAAAGAACACCCGTCTCTGTCAATAGTCGGTCACGGTTATGAATCCAACGTAGGTAGCTGTCTAGCCAAGATAACAATCTATGTCGGATGAATTTGATCTAATTTGTAGAAAAGCAGTAGGTAAATCCGCCCGCCCTAACTGAATATTTTATTTACAGAATTTTCTTTTCTTATAGCATAAAGCATCCATCACATTATTATCTATTTTTTATGGCAGCACCAATGGATATTCGTAACTGTTTGGTGCTGGAGGGGGCAAAGCGTTGCAATTGAATCCGGTCGGATTTTTTAATTTACGAGCCGCCTCAACTTTAAAAATAATAAATAATAATTCATGGGTCACTCATTGTCACTCACATTAGTACTAAAGTTATAGGGATATTTATCATGTTGTATTGTTCTGAGTTTCCGATATCGGCGCTGTTTGCAAGTACCAGCGCCGAAGTGAAGAATGGAGTAGGTACTTATTAGTGGAAAAAAGTGTTTTTTTTTTACGGATAACTATATAGATCTACCCTCTTTCGAGTTCTTTTACTACGCGAATCTGCAGTAATACTGGTTTCACTCCCACTACAAACTCGAACCCGATTTCGATCACAGTCATGACACACGATGGTACTGTGCCTATCCGCTAGCTTAGCGCGTTCTAGACGCCGAAATTTATGAAACTCGGAACAATACAAGATGGTAAACATCCCGATAATTTTAATACTGATCAATATTTTAATTGATTTATGTAGGTAAACATCGTTTTACAACTTAGTGTCCAGCATTCGACTTCTGAGGGCGATTGTAGGGACCTAATTTGTTTAAATATTTAAATATAAATTTAATACTTACTTCTCTATCTAATTCCTTAACTAAATAAATATTAGCTTCGTTGGATGAAATGGCTTCTAATCTTAAAATATCACTACCAAGTTGGTCTCTAATACCAAATTGTAATGTATCTCCATCGGGGTCAACGCCCCTCAGCCGGTATATTAAGCTACCTGAAATTAAAATAACGGTCACTTGTTTGAAATGAAAAACTTGCATCTTGCATATTATACGTCAATTATGTTATTATAGAAATGTTTATGAAATATACCGTTTTAAAAGTGAGTGAGAAATTAAGTAATATATTTTTTATAACGGTCACGTCAATATGACTTCATCGCTTTAGATATTATGGTCAATCTCTCAGCAATGCGAGTCACCTTTACAGATACCAATAATCCTACAATGGCGTCCGTCAGCTGATGTGAAAAAGAAACAGGCCTTCAGATCAATATTTTTTTACTGTCTACTTAAAGGACCCGCTATCGGAAGAAGGAAACGTGTAGGATGGTAAAGAATTCCTAGTCTTTATGGTGCGACGAAGAAAGGAGGTGCTGAATCGCTTGATTCTTCACTTCTATGCAGGTATTGATAAGTATTAGGTAGGAATACCCAATATTGTATGTTCTGAACAGTGTAGGATTATAAGGGTCTAAACCTCACTTGCTTGCCAGTACTGCCGGCTAATTGACGTACGAAACTGGTGCAGACTTTCCTGGCGGAGTTGGGGCACACCCGGAATTCCGTACAAAATTGTTTTAGTCGATCTATTATGAGGTAAGATATTATTTTTCTCTCGGTCTCCCTTTTCAAAATTATCACGTTTCGCTACTGATACCAACATAGTACAAGCATAGGTACCTATTATTCAGCTTCTTCTTTGGTTCTATTTGAAAAAATATAGAGCGGTGATAGCACAACAGCTGTGCGTCATTGGCAGCAGTTTTTGAGTTAGCAAATGTTGACTGACAGCGTTGGTATTTGCATTTGTATTCATAATTCTGTCACGGTTTAATGAATTCAAGAACTTTGTCAGGTGATCAATTTGTTTATGTGAGCGGTTTTGGGAAGGATTACCGCTTGCCTATCTATAAGCACATATTAAACAATTTTATGCTAACTTTAGGCCGAGCCCATCACCCTTCTAGATTAAATAGGTATTCTTAAAAACTTCCGTATCACGCTGTCTTATGCCACCGCTATCCAACGGCTTATATTACAGATAGAAATAACAGCTATTAACAGTTATATGTAGTTTAGGCGATTCGTTACGCTGAGTTCATAACTCTATCCCATCACGTATTTTAAAACATTTCACGCTTTAGTAACAGCTCGGTGACTAATCGTTACATAACAACGATTCCACAACTGCCGGTGCTAAGGTAGGGTACGTTTATAGGGCTTCCCTATGTTTGTAGCAGTTGTCACGGTAACCCCACTTCCCTGTGGCCAAGTATGAATAATTTCCGGTTGTCAGCGTGGCGGTGAGCGACTCGTAATGTTCCAACTTTGAAACAGCTTTGGGGCTTCCTTGTTGGATGTTCGTGCATTAGGTTTATGGATGAGGGTGGGTTAATTGCAGGTACGTATAGAAAAGGTGCATATGTAAGGTGTATTTGAATTTACATGACCCATTAATTTGATGAAATTTGGAATGTAACATCATTGTATGATAACATAATGAATTCTGGTGTAGGGCCAGTAGACGAAAATAAGTTTAATATGTGTATTTGGCAGTCTTATGGCTACCACTAGGGCGTTAAAGGCGTGACTATCGGAGTATTAAGGCTAACTATTCTTGAATCATTTGCTGAAATTCAGCAAGTGATAAAGTAGATTACACACAATGTGTGTAATAATTACTGATTGTTTTTCGATGACTTTGTATTCAATATTTATGGAGTTAATTCAAGCAACAGTGTTGTAATAGTTAACTGCGGTGATGCCCGCTCAAACACTACCGACATAAAAGTACATTTGTAATTAAAATAAGTACTTACAAAGAACATCCACCTTAGAGAAATTATTCAATACAAATGTACCTATACAACTGAGACCGTAATCGTTACCTACTAATATAATTCAAACAAGAGTACATACCGACTGGTGTATCAGCTCCTTCCTTCAACCTCACCACAATTTCTGACTGGCCATCGATGAGAAACCGCGGCGGTCTGTTCGCAACCACGACTTCTAATATCGTGAGCAGCAGCCACAGTCCTGTCACACATTTGTACTGGACCGGCTTTAACCGGACTCGCGGCGGGAGAGTTACCCCATGCATTGTTCTCAATCATCTGACACATCTGGCCTTATTGCTGGCTGGTGGTGAGACCATTTTCTCACTTCGCACGGTTTCACCGTGGGACTCGTGCGCTATCAGTGAAAGTGTCACCTCGCTTGGAGCGATTGAACTCCTCTACGTGACTTCGCGTCCACCTGCAAGAGAAACAAGTGATACTGTTTATGAAAGGCGATAAGTTTTGTTGATGTAATGTTATGTTGTTATTCAGTTTGGAGATTTCTCTCGGAACAATTGATATTCGATCGCCTGTGAAATTTTGAGCTCATAATATGCGAATGCGAAATGAAGTATGGCAGCCAGTAAAGCACTCTGATGAAATTATATTTCTTACGGCAATTACTTTAGTTTAAAAGTTAATTAGTTTACTTTAAAAGTTTGTGAATATGTTTGAATGTTAGTTTCAACTTTTAATTACGTACAAATGGCTGAATGAATCTGGTGCAGACATGCCAGACGTGTTGGTACAAGGTTTTATTTCGAGTTTTCCTTCTCTTGCATATCAATGCGTATTCTTCACTTAGCCGCCTCTTACGCCACCCTTCGGATGAGATAGGGTGGTGATACTTGTATTCTTTCTCCGTCACCTCACGGATTCACAATATATATATCTATACTTAAAAAGTACTATCTATTATAAAGCTGAAGAGTTTATTTGTTTGTTTGCATGCGCTAATCTCAGTAAGTACTGGTTCGAATTGAAGAAACCATTTTGTATTGAATAGTCTGCTTATCGACAAAGGTTTTAGTCAATGCTTTTTATATAGAACGTTTTAGGTTTCACGCTACTACTTAAGGAAGTGGAGCAGTGATCATAAATGTCAAGAAATCCGGCAGATTTCCATTATATAGATTAAAAAAATGCTTGAAGTTTAGAGCGGTTGATATAAGGTTTGAAAATATACCACGTACTGGTACTTATAGATCCGATCACAACACAACTTTTTCTTTCACAACCATGTGTAGGTACTCCCATGTGTTAGTGGGTTATCTGGGTACGTATCTTGGTACGGAATTAGCGCGTGGCGACGCTGAGCATTTGCTAACTACCCGTATCTCATTGTCTTCCAGTGCCAAGTAATATTGCTGTTGCACACTATCTTGCCTAACTAATGAGAAAAATCAACTATCAGAGTAACGATTTTAGAGTTACTGTAGAGATACTGTAGATACTCAAGGTCATAAATATCTTCTTGGGCAACTTAGAGTGCATTTCATCAGTGATAATCCGTTGTAGTTGAATGGATTCTGAACGGAGCTTCTAATTGAGCGGATGGGATGGAACATAGTTTTCTATAGGATTGGATAGGGACTGGGGAAGTACCTCCGCCCTACAGAATACCGCGGTTATAATAACTTCGTGTTGTGTTCCCAGCGGTGAGTACGGTAGCCAGAGCTCACTGGAGAATTTGTGCTGTCAGTGGGATGACTAAACGCTTGTCCTGCTTTGTCCTCTACACTGACGGCACAGAAACTCTGTGCTTACAGGGTCGGAAGCGCAAGTATGGCTTCTCTGGTGTTACACACGTCCATAGGCCACGGTAACCACTTTCCATCAGGTGGGCCGTGCGCTTGTCTGCACCTAAGTAGTATAAAAAAAGTGATTTCGACATGACATAGAATTAGCGGAATTGGGGTCCAGGCCATTGATTCTATTAAAGCAAACCCACTATCATACGCATACCACAGACACTGCAAAAAATGGTATTAAATTTTAGATTTACTTCTATACCCTTCAAGTGTCCAAAAATTTAATAAAAAGATATTGGATGGACTCATGCATTCTGCAAAAACTGCTGACATGCTTATAATTTTGGACTTTCCGCTAATTGCTTTAAAGTGTTAAATTAATTGGCTTTTTTATTAGAATTAAGTTTAACGTAACTTTTTATATTTCGTTTTAAATTAACCAGTAGGTAATAAAAATCTAGGAGAATAACAATCCTGATTTTATACCTAGGGCAGGCTAAATACGTAGGCCTGAGCGACTGGGAAATTTGGTGTCGATTTGATACCTCATCGTTGGCACCGGTGAGGTGAAACCCGGAGAGGTCTTCGCACGCAAAAAGGAGCATAACGGTCCTAGTAAATATACCTCATTAGTGTGCATTCCATCATTTCTAAAATCGTAATTTCATATCATAAAAAATATTATCATCCTATCATACCTTTATGATGTAACATAAATTCGTAGTACACAACAATGTTACATTCCCTCAATGTAACATCTACCTATTGTTCACAGTTAATAACATCAACCAAATAATGTGATTAGTAATGAAGATGTTACGACATTACGTTATAATGAGCACTCGGATAAAAGGGGGGTTATTCACACGCGTCGTGTTACCAGTATTTGCGAAACAATTATGTAAAAAAACAATTAAAAATCGACCTCCGGCGCCGGATGGGAACGTATGATAGGTGTCGTTGACGTATATTTTGGCGGTAAAATCCGGCGTCCCGTCAAACTAGCGCTCGTTGAAACAAAAGGGGCACAGAGCGCAACGGGCACGAAGGCCAAAAACTATTGTCTGGCCATCGTACTGTATTATCGGGGACTGACCTTTGTGGATACATCATCACTACTGATGAACTTTTAGTGCACTTTAGTCATCGGTTTAATTGAAAGGTGTAATTTTTGTTGCGTGGTTTGTAGCGCTTTAATTTTATTAGTTTTTAAACTACAATTCGTAGTTTTTTTTAATTACTGGCCATAATTATATTAGTGTTGTGTGTTGTGTACATATTCAATTTTAGTTGGTACTTATTATCTTGTCTACACTTGCCTATATGACACACGAAGGGATTGGTAGAGGAGTATTAATATCCATAATCTATTTTTTTTTGTTATTCTCGTAGTGTTCAGTTCAGGTTAGGTTAAGATTTCAACTATCCTGGTCGTGTCTGATAGCTCGGTAGATAGGGTACCTTTTTATACTTAAATCTACGGTTTCAAATTCCCTAGAGAGTTAACACATTGTTTACCAATTTAAATTTAAAACATAATGCCTTTTTATTATAGTGCGGAAGCTCCTTCGGTTTTTAACCTCGCCGGAACTAACGGTGATAGATGTATCAAACTCGAACCGACTTTGTAAAACCAAACGGTATTTTTTCTCGCCTGTGTTGCCGAGAAACCAGGATAGGAAGGCAATGACTGTGAAATTTAACTCATAATTCTTAATTGTACACAGAAAATAAGTAATAACAAATATATTTTTATGTACAAAGACGAGCTAAACTCGTTATTGAGTTTTCTTTTTGTTGTAACTTTGGGGGATAGAGGAAAAAGCGTATAAAGGGTAAATATTTATTGTACACCAACACATTACAGTACATGTACGGACAACATTATAAAAATGTACAAATGGCGGCCTTATCGCTACAAGCGATCTCTTCCAGGCAACCTTTGGATGAAAATGTTTTAATTGTCTTAACAATAATAATCCATGGGTAGTTATTAGTGTAGTCATAACCTACCTACATATATTCGAAGTAGATATTTTCTATATCGCACCTCTTAACACTCATAGTCACCAAGAAAGTTGGGTTATCCGAATCGGCTTGCATTCAATTTGTTCATTCATGGTTCCTGTCCCCAGAGCGTGACGATTTAAGCAAGTACTTACTCCAAAAGGAGTGCAGAGAAAGCCTCCATACTCCGTTACACACGAGGTTGTTTTGAAATTAACGCCACGGAAAGTGTTTCTTTGTATTGATTATATTATCAGATCTTTATAATTTAGACCTTCTTCCTCCTAGCGTTAATCCCAGTCGCATATTTCTTGACATAATTATAAAATTTTCACGTTCATCTTTATGTTCATCTTTGTGTGCCTAAACTGTGTTTTATGAAATTGATTCTTTGAATTTTACAATGCTACACCAAAAAGCGATTAATTTATGTTTTTATATAGAACACGTCAATTAGACTTCGCCTTGCCTGACGGTAAGCTGAAGGCAAAGGCTCAGAAAAGAGGGTCACCATTACTTACACATACCATGTGACAATGGTGATACTCGGCTTGACGGCCTCATTATATGCTTTTTCACACCCCGCTTAAAGGACCCGGGACTGCAGGAAGAAGGAAACACGTGAGCTGGTAATGAATTTTGCTTCAGCACTGAGAAATGTTGTTGGAGCAAACGAGTCTTAGAGTGGAGAATGCGAGAAGGTAAACGAAAGGTAGGACGCCCCTTAGCCAGATGGACGGACGACCTGAAAAAGGTGGCAGACTGGATGCGGAAGGCGGAGGATCGGAGAAAATGGCGCACATTAGGAGAGGCCTATGTCCAGCAGTGGGCTGCGGTGGGCTGATTGATTGATTGACTGAAATTCTGGGTCAGAGATTTTTCATTAGGTAAAACAGTACGTGCCTTCCTCTTTATTTTATCGTTAATCCCAGTCGCATCCGAATCTTTCCCCTCGGAGTCTAGGGCCCGCTTTACCAGTCTAACTGCGGATTTGGCTGAACTTCAGTATTTTCCGTAAAGTGCAAACCATCTTACCTCCACAACCCAAAGACGATATTGCAGTCAGACCAGTTGTTGGCATTTTCAGGGCTCCAACTACCCGTAACGATTGCCATGTGATAGACGTTCGTATGACAACTGGGACCGGAGGCTTAACGTGCTCTCCGAGACATAAACAGACAAATGCAAATACTTATATTCATGCATATAAATATTTGCAGTGAGCGGGGATCGAGTCCACGCCTCCTGCGTACCGGCCGCGTTCAAAACCGCCATGCCACGGAGGCTGTATATGTCTTTAAAATTTAGATGTCTTGTGCTAATTATATTATACAAGAGACAAGTTCACAAATACCACATACTATGTTCAAATTGATTTCGTAGTATGAGATTCCAGGCCCTGGGCTCAACTGTCCAGTTGAGCATAGTAGTTGAGTCTAGATTCCAAGGGCACTTTAAGTTTAGATCCGCCTCCGAGAAGGCCATTTAGTTAGCAGCACACTGGAAGAACATAATTTGAAAGACGAGAAGCCATCGCCACGATAGAAGAAGAAGATGGGCACTTCTGATTCACTATGATTTTCCTTGTGATATCAGATTAATTACCTACATAAGTATTCATATTCAACACTGTACCAAGTAATCTCAATTTATTATTCAAAACCGCTACTTGCGGTTGATGCGGGCAAGGTGTTATATTTCATTGAGCATAATATAATTAAATATTATATTGTGGGTACATATGTGTCATAGGCAATTGCAATAAGGAGACAATGACCACTAATAATTTTTTTTTAAATAATTTATTGTTCGAAACACAGTATGTTACAATGGTGTTACAAAAAAACAAATAAATATATAGGTTCCTTTTGTTAGGGCAATTATTTGTAGCATCAGCTGCTGAGCCTGTGTTTCAGATGACAGCGCCCGATTGACAATACTTCATGATAATTTTCACAGATTTCATTCGATACTTTCCATGCTTATATTTATTTTAATGTAGGGAATCTATAACAATCGTAATTGCAACCACGTAGGTGTATAGTACTGCAATCTGCCACTCTACCATGCCGTGTTAAAGCTTTTGTGGTCAGGGCGATGAAGAGAAATGGAGATATATAGGGTGCATAGCTTCATCCCTTTTTCTCGCCCGGAACAGTGCCACGTTATTGTTAGCGTTCTACTGCACTCGCATTATTTTGTAGAATTTATTTTGCACATTTGGCGATGCTAGGCAACGTCTCAATGATGATAGAAAAAATACTAAATGTAATAGAATCCTATACTATTGCCGTAATTTATTTATTAATAAGTGATTACAACATAGTAACAGCTGTATTACTCTTGACCTTTAAGATTATTATGTATTAATGACAACTGTGGTAAACGCCGTGGATGGAACTACTTTAAGCATTTGCTTTTGTGGTGTTGTTTGTTTATCCAATAAAGATCAAAAATACAGAAAATATCATTAGGCAATATAGGTATTTAAACTATCATGGTCACTGACATCAGTATCAGAATAAACGGGATATTTACCATGTTTCACTATTTTGAGCTTCCGATATTTCGGCGCTGTTGCAAGCACCATGATCACGGAGGAACTGGAGTAGTGGCGGTGAACTAAAAAAAAGTTTTTTCTTCTAGGAGTAATTATATCGATCTACCCTCTTTCGAGTTCTTTTACTACGCGTATCTGCACTACTATTGGTTTCACTCTCACTACAAACTCGAACCCGATCTCGATCACGTTCACGACATACGATGCTCACTGTATCCACTCGCGATTTTGTTTTAGCTTGTTCCCGGTTGTTTTTGCAAAGACGGACCACTGGATGCCAGACGCTCGGCAGTTGAAACCCATCCTCACGATTGAAATTTTTATACTTTTTTATTTCAATTGCTTCCCTAACCAGTCTTGGTATATAGTGGCGTTCTGTCGAAAGCATCTGAGGGTTATGTAGTTCGATCCAGTGGTTCGTACCGGACTCCAATAAATGTTGATATAATTACTCCTAGAAGAAAAAACTTTTTCTTAGTTCACCGCCACTACTCCAGTTCCTCCGTGATCATGGTGCTTGCAACAGCGCCGAAATATCGGAAGCTCAAAATAGTGAAACATGGTAAATATCCCGTTTATTCTGATACTGATATCATTAGGCATTTGAAATACAGGTATGTAACAATCCAATAGTACCGGGGGAGGAATGGAGGATCAACTTGAATGCTTAATTAAAGAATGATACCTATCTCTGAACAAGAACACACAATAGTCAAGAAATACGTTTATGTTTATTATTTAACAACAAACTTACAGAGGTTAGCAATGTTTTAGAGAAATGTGTATTTTATGGTAATTTGCGGTGCGTAAGTGGACATTACACACGTAATGGCAATAAACCAGGTTTAAAATAACATTTTAATGTCATAATAAATTAATAGCAGGTAATAAAAAAATACTGTCAACACAAGCTTTTTATAATATGTAGTATATATAAAATAATATATCAGTATATCCAGTTACGTCCAAAGTTTGCAGAAAGAGATGTTAAATTCGTTTCGGTAACCCAAGTGTTCTTAGATAGGTAACGCGAAAAAAAACCACATGGCTCTATAATACGCTATAGTTAGCGCGCATTTTTTTTTTTTTTTACGTGCGCAAAATCGCCACGGATACCTCCCCACCGGAGCCGGTGGAGGAGGTTGTGTCGGACTCGAACAGACTAAAACGCACACCGCCTGTGGGTCGCTTGGGTTGCCGAAGGTGAGGTTGACAGGCATATCCCTCGCACCCCGGCCGACCCAGGGCCATCTCTCACGATCTGGCCCTCTTAGTTTGCGCGCCTTGTGATCTGTGGTCCCCACACCCGAGGAGAGGGCCAGATGGAGAGAAATGGTTCTGGGTCAGCCGGGGTGCGAGGGATATGCCTGTCAACCTCACCTTCGGCAACCAAAACGACCCACAGGCGTCGTGCGTTTTAGTCGGTTCGAGTCCGACATAAACTCTCCCACCGGTGACGGTGGGGGGAGGGGGGGGGGATCGTGGTGATTGCAGGTAATATAGGTATCACATTAAAGGGCTTATCAAAATGGTATAAGGGTGAACGTTGAGGTTCGGCGTATTCAGTTGATTCCTTCGGTACATTTTATTTTTTCAAAGATGTTTTACAAAAAAAGGCGTTAAGTTTTACTTAACTTATTTATTTATTTATACTTTATGCACGATGTACATTGGCGGACTAAATGCCGTAGGCATTCTCTGGCAGTCGACCATAGGGTGGTGCAGGGCTAGTACAAGGCAGGCGCATTAGCCTAGTGGTATGGGTAATGGACCGCTGAGATAACAGCGGTAGCCTAGTGGTATGGGTAATGGACTGCTGAGACGAGGTCTCGGGTTCGATCCCAAGTTTTACTATGGCACACACCAATGACGTTTCGATGCTTTTCGAACTTATGTGTGTATTTATCGCAGGTTTATAAGTGCCCGGTTAATGACAATAGGCTCGCCACCTATTACATTAGGACCTAAACATAAACTGGCGAAATATGGGTGCTAGCACCTCTGCTTACCCTTTCGGGGATATAGGCGTGATTTTATGTTATGTAATGTTATGACGACCTGAAAAAGGTGGCTTGGACAGACTGGATACGGAAAGCAGAAGATCGGATAAAATGGCGCACATTGAGAGGGGTCTATGTCCAGCAGTGGACTACGGAGGGCTAATTTATTGATTCATAGAAGAATTATATTATCTGTGGTCATAGTATTGGGTTATATACCCACATAACCTTCCACTCTACGAGTTTTATTGAGTAAAACGTGGAAACTCCACCTAGTTGAAGGGATTACATTTAAAAGCCCGTCCTAGTAGGGGTCCCGTTACAGTACCTACCCAAGGAATACCGTTCCTTATAGAGTAGTCGCAGTTAACTAAGATAGCTTAATATAGACTAGATATAGTTACTTGTTGTACCTACCTACTTAGTTATTTTCAATGGTGATCTTCGATTAAAAGGGATTATTTACAATACATACATGTGAGTTTCAAAGAGGCCCGTACAACGCGATAGATATCATCAACTTCCCTTATCAAACATTTAGATAAAAATGCATGCAAGTCTGTTATTAAGAGAGATACGAGCAGTAGGAGTCTGGTGTTTAGAGCAGAGAGATTGTACAAAACCAATAGATGTGAAACTCTAACTTAATTTATGTTCATACACAGTTATATAACACATGATTTATGTTAAAGAATAGAAAACAAAAAAAAAAGTTAAAAACTAAAAACCGACTACTAAAAAATCACACTATAAAAAGTATTAAACAAGAAAATATCAAGGATAGCCATGGTCGTATGCCACTTTTCCCTAGAATATATTGTTTCGTTGGGTAAGTGGCAGACGACCACGGCTATCCTTGATATGTTCTTGTTTAATACTTTTTATAGCGTGAACTTTTAGTAGTCGGGTTTTAGTTTTAAACTTATTTTTTTATTGATATTATTTTGGGGCAAGCAATAGGTATAATATATACATATTTAAAATGTGCTTATTAAGCACTTTCTTTTGATACACAACACTTAATTTTTTAAATCAGTAACTACTTTATGGCCGCTCGAGGGCCCCACAATAGATACAGGAACAAGTCATATAGCCTATAACCAGCGGAGAACCAAGACACTGCTAACAATACCAAATTTGTCCAGTTCTAATAAATAGTAAAGGAGCTTTGAGGGAACAGATGAACCTACATATATACATACATACATAAATATATACATACAAAGCCTACCAAATCATAACCCTCCTTTTGCATCGTCGTAGTCGGGTGAAAAGGAAAAAATAGGTACAAAGCTGTTCCTATATTTACCCAACTACGGCGAAGTCAACTTAATTAGCATATTTCAAACATATATAAATAGTAGTTGTAACTTGCCCCAAAATAATATTAATAAAAAAATCGTATGCCACTTTTCCATACAATTTTTTTTTTCTACCACTTAGTTGGCAGACAAGCACACGGCCCACCTGATGGAAAGTGGTTACCGTGACCTATGGACGTCTGTAACACCAGAGGAGTCACAGTCGCGCTGCCAACCCTGTAAGTACAGAGTTTCTGTGCCGTCAGTAGAAGACAAAGCAGGACAAGCCTTTAGTCTTCCCACTGACAGCACAAATTCTCCAGTGAGCTCTGGCTACCCTACTCACCGCTGGGAACACAACACGAAGTTATTATAGCCGCGGTATTCTGTATCGTTTTGTTAGACTAAGTGGCAAACGACCATGACTATCCTTGATATTTTCTTGTTTAATACTTTTAAGAGCGTGATTTTTTAGCAGTCGAGTTCTAGATTGAAACTTATTTTTTCTGAAACTCGTCGTTAACTTTTTTTAAATATTTAACATAACATAACATAAACTCATGCCTATGTCCCCGAAAGGGTAGGCAGAGGTGCTACCACCCACATTTCGCCAGTTTATCTTTAGGTCCCAATGTAATAGGTGGCGAGCCTATTGCCATTAACCGGGCGCTTATAAACCTGCGATAAATACACATATAACTTCGAAAAGCCTCGAAAAGTCATTGGTGTGTGCCATGGTAAAACCTGGGATCGAACCCGAGACCTCGTCTCAGCAGTCCATTACCCATACCTACCACTAGGCTACCGCGGTCTTCAAGGTTCAAAATATTTACTTTTCGAAATATAGGAGTTGGTCAAGACGTATTATATTTTATTCATACCTATTCGAGGTTAAAAATAACATAATATTTATTATTTAATGTTAGTAGGTAATAGGTATTACGATAGTTGGTTTTGGGTAACCATACACGTAACAATTTAAAATATTAGGTACAGGTAATAACATAAAATTTAAGTACAGTCGTTGTAAGCCCTTGTCGAATTAAACGTTGTTTTAGACAATCAAATTTTATATGCCTTCTGTGATTTACTTGGTCAGAGATAAGAATTGTGTGTTCGTAATTGTTGCCTATAAATTTATACATCCCTACTTGGTTTATTTATATTGAACAAGATGACTCCATACTCCGTGGCTTACGTATGGCGCAAATCTGATACAGCGGAAATTAGTGAAAAACGAATGCATGGAAATTATTTGCAGCGATAAGGTCACCTTTATTAATAATATTATCACTAAAATTCCTTATCCGCATTATTTTGATTGGTGTACAATAAAATACATTTCATAAGGAATTCATTTGCAACATTTATTCGAATGTAGGTAGAATACGACGATATTTCCTTCCAATTGAGCAGTCAGCAGGGGAAGTAGCTCCACCCTACAGAATACCGCTGCCATAATAACATCGTATTGTGTTCCCGGCAGTGAGTAGGGTATCCAGAGCTCACTGGAGAATATTTGTACTGTCAGTGAGAAGACCAAAAGCTTGTCCTGTTTTGTCTTTTACACTGACGGCACAGAAACTCTTGTGCTTACAGGGTTGTCAGCGCCAATGTGATTCCCTTGGTGTTGCACACGTCCATAGGCCACGGTAACCACTTTCCATCAGGTGGGCCGTGTGCTTGTCTGTCAAACAAGAGGTATTAAAAAGTCCCAGCCTTTATTCTAACAAATTGAACGCTTTACCTTCCATTTTTCTAGTCGAATGGGCTCATTTGTACAATGATAATAAGCATTGCATATTCATCGTAAGTCGTAATAGTTATGTGTAATTTTGTCATAGAGCAAAATTTGATTATTCGTAGTGATGTTCTAATTCCATAATCAGATAAGTTGCATCAAGGCTGTGTGCAATTGTCCCACATACCGTCAACATTGCGGCCTTATAAAGTGAAACTTTGCCCAAAATTAAAAGGTTAATTATACATATTTACTGTGAAAGTTAGATTTTCTTTTACTTTTTTTTATTACTGTTTTAGCTTACTTAGGATCGGTAATGACAGTTTCCGTTGTGCCTTTTCTCTAGTATAGATACTTATTAACAATTTAACCTACAAGCTGTAATTCCTGATTTCACTAAGGATTAATTTTGTTGCGAATTCTAAGAGATTTAAACCTTCACTGAGACTTGTCAAGTGTTTATACCCCATGTGAAGTTCTTAGTTTTCGTACCTACTCATACTACAGAATACCTACGAGTACCTAATCGTACTAAAGATCTAAATCAACATCTATACCGTATAGACGTTGATTTAGATCTTTAGTACGATTAGGTACCTACACCGGAGTGTAGGTAAGATTAGGTTTTGCTGCACGCCAATCTTCCACAGTTTCAATATTCTTACCTCATTACTCATAATTCTGGGAGCTTGGATTTAGATCAACATAAACTCACGCCTATATCCCCGAAGGGGTAGGCAGAATAGGTGGGGAGCCTATTGCCATTAACCGGGCACTTATAAACCTGCGATAAATACACACATAACTTCGAAAAGCATCGAAAAGTCATTGGTGTGTGCCATGGTAAAACCTGTGGTCGAAGCCGAGACCTCGTCTCAGCAGTCCATTATCCACCTGGTTGGCAGACAAGCACACGGCCCACCTGATGGAAAGCGGTTACCGTGGCCTATGGACGTGTGCTACGCCAAGGGAGTCACACTCGCGCTGCCAACCCTGTAAACAAGAGTTTCTGTGCCGTCACTGTAAAAGACAAAGCAGGACAAGCTTTTGGTCTTCCCACTGACAGCACAAAATTTCTCTAGTGGGCTCTGGCTACCACTAGCCTACCGCGGTTATATTTAGATATACCTAGATAATAAATAAATAGTTACGCAAATTGGCTTTCTAAAATTCTTGATCATTACTGCAATTTATTAGATCATTTCACTTTTGTCTGTATACTGTATTACAGAGGGATTGGGCACATCGCATGCGCACCCAAATTATGATATCGTGTTGAGCTATTATTACAGATTGCTTCATTTATTACATGCCGAGCTGTGATCAAAACATTTTCTTACGGTGCATTAGAAAACCTTCGGTTTGTTTCCATTGTCCTGATTGTGATACGGGACTAAAATCTCCGTGTTTCAAATCAATCTCAACTCCTAGTCGGTATATATGTTGGTGGAACAAACGACTCACGAAACGTCTCCTAAAACTAGACAGAACAAGTTTAAGAACAATAATGGGGACAATAACGGACCACTGCCCCTCCACAAGCACCTATACACTATCGGTGTTACGGACAGGGGATTTGCAGGGGATGTTTTGTTGCCGAGGAAACGGCTGCTCACGTAATACTGGAATGCGAGGGCCTATCAACGATCACAAATCCTCGGTACAGTGAGGTCGCTCCGCGAAGCCTGTGAAGCCCCCAGTAAGCTTCTGCGCTTCTGGGCGGAGCTAGGCTGGCTACTCTAGCCAGTAAAATCTCACGCATATTGACCCAAAAGGAGGCTAAGTGCGGACAAGGGAGTCCCTTTCCATTCCATTCCATATGTTGGTTGAAGGTAGAGGCCGTGGCGCAGATATTTTGTCCGAAATTGGGAGGTAAGCAGAAAGAATAAGTGGACGGCAAGTGTCGAGGCTTTGGATACAACCGCGAACAATAATAATGATGAATTCATTGTAATTTATATACTTATCCAAATGTACTTGTATAATAAGTTTTCTTTGTGCTCTAAAATTCACAGTATGTATTTATTAATGTAATATTATACAATCATCCTTAATAGTCTGTGATTATATAAAAAGCCTGTGTACTATAATTTCACATTCCTTTTTTTTAATTGTTTGTAGTGATGTAACAATAGCCATCAATGAAATTATGTAGGCACTGTTATTAGACAGGTAAAGTGAAAACTATCTCTGTTTAATTACAGTATATTTTTACCCACACTTTTCCTCTTAGTTCAGTAAAGCAGAGTGTAGGTATTCATAGGAGAGTTATGTCACCCTTTGAGGGCACAGAGGATCACGTGAATGTTATGTAAGAAAGATTTTTTTTTGAAATCTCATAATTGCAAGTGGATTAAAGATACAAGTAGTAAAATTATTATTTATTCTTTATAGATTATTAAAAGGGCACTTACAAAACATCGTTAAGAAAAAAAACTAGACTCATATTAAGCAAATAGCCAATATCTAACATTAGCAAAAACCCGCAATTAGATTAGAAAAAGCGAACCCCAAACAACGAGGTGAAAGCTTCGGACGCCACTGGAATTACCGCACCACCGCGTCTGTTTGAAAACCGACCTCTTCCTCGGAAAATTAGACCAAAACCTCAGCGAATTCTTTTGATCTATATAAAAACATATTCAATTTAATATTACCTACCATTCATAATTATACTAGGTATCGGGACTTCTCGCGAATTATATCAATAAGTTCTAACTTACTATTTCTACTACTAGTGTAATGGTGGGTAGGCGCTCAAAACATGTTCCCCGCATACATCTCGACGCTCGAAGACTAGTCAAGTCGTGACCACGAGTGCTGCAACGCATCCGAAACGTCGCGCGTCGGCAGAAATAGTAAGTTCTAAGATATAATTCGCGAGAAGTCCCGATACCTAGTATAATTATGAATTCACACCGCGAAAGTTTAAAAATAACATTACCTACCATTGTCCGTATGCTATTGAACACAAATAAAATGTATTTTTTTAATAAGAATATCAGCAACCATTACTTTTATTAGTCCACAGAAACTATGTAGGGTAGACAGTGCTTTTCATATAAAGTGGTTACAATATCGTGTCAACAATAACAATGGAAACGCAACCAACAGATCCGTCAAAGTCCAAAACCAGGTGAACCGCTTTTTATATAATACGAAAGCATCTGGGCTTCTCGGCACTTCGATAATTATAGGGCAACTGTTTCCTCAGTTAGATAGCGAGTATTTTTTGCTCTGTTCTCCGTTGAACAACATATAATTCGTTGTATAGTAGCTGTAGTTAAGACTATCAGTCATGCACACAAAGATTTTAATGAAAAGCGTTCGTGTATTTGCATGTTAAATTATACTAGATGACTGAGAGAAAAAATAGAATGCTTCCGCGTGGAGTTCGCTGGCTTGGGAATGATTAAACACAAATTTCAATTACAGTTAACGTTACGTTTATACTTTTTGTACTATTGTTGAACTGTAAATGTCTGTTTGTTCGAATATTACACAATAAGAAGACAGGTTCTGTATAAGCTTCACGGAAAATATCGAAAATATCAAATCCGCAGTTAGACTGGTAAACCGGACCCCACACTCCGAGGCGACAGCTTCGGATGCGACTGGTATTCACGCTAAAACAAAGAAGAAGAAGGCACATATTGTTGGTACTTTACCTAATGAAAAATCTCTGATCCAGAATTTCACAGTGCTAAAGCAAAATTAATTAATCAATTATTGGTGTAATAAAATTCAAATCATTGTAAAATTCATAAAATCTATTTCATTTATACAGTTTAGGCACACAAAGTGCGCATTTTTTTTGCGCACAAACTTTGACGTTCATACGTCAAAGTTATGTCAAGAAATATTAATAAAGTATAAATAAACCATTGGAAAAATTAAATGATTCTTCCGCTGGAACTTTCCAACTTATGTTGACCACGCATTTACATCATCAAGATACTCATCTACTTTATAGTAACCTTTTTCATCAAACATTTTTTCACTTCAATTTTAAAATGTAGTATGTCAACCAAATCCTGAGCCTGAACCCTTTATTAAATATTTGTATACAATTGATTACAAACGAATCACCAACCTTATGAAGCCTGAGTTTAGGTATTCATATCAATCAGAGTTACATAGTACCAACACATGAGTAGATAATAGGTAGTACCAATGTTTGCAAGTATGTTTATTTTTGGTCTGAGTCCGAGTTTCTATGTATGATAATATTTATAATCGAGTGTATTATCTTTACTAAGAAAATATTGAGCGGGTCCCTGATGCGACTGTAACTCTACATGACTGAGATGACTCAGAAAAACTTGTCTAAGTTATAAAGTTCAAGAATGCAGATAAATATATAGTCTCTGCATTCTAGAACTCGCAAGATACCTATATTAGGTTAGGTCTAAATGGCGACGTTTAATTTATGACCTAGAATGTTTTATCTTTTTTAATTGTTAAGAAAGGTTATAATTATTACGTTCTTCAAAATCCAAAGTGAACACTACTGAAATTGGTACGAGTAATATCGTCGACAAAAGCTTTTAGATTTGTTAGTTTTATCGACTAAAGGTAGGCAGGTCTGTTACCAACGTGTTAAAATAAACAAACATACTTAAAATCCCACTTTCACATAGTTATAATACCTGTTCGAATAACAGAGAGAAACCTCATAAAAGTAAGTATTTGAGGCATAACATATGACTAGGAAAAGCGGTAGACAGTTCGCAAACTTGGCTGATGTTGAATGCTTGTGTTTGTACGAACAATAGGCACTATATTAGGCTCAGTGCCTAATATAACGACTTTAATGAGCCATTCAATTGTATGACATAAGATATAGCAAATTGCGTTTTAGATAATTTTGACATAAAACAGCTTGCCAAAAATATTAATATAAAAACCTTGCCTTGTTCTGTGGGAAAACAAAACAACAAAAATGTGCATGAAATTATGACATTATTGTTACATAATTATACCAGGACTATTCGCGATTAAATCATGGAACTATTTCTGCCGACGTCCCGAACACGTGACCAGAAGGCTGGTCATTATCTTGCGCAGAGGATAACCCTTTTTCCACTCCGGCCAACTAAAACTGATCAACTAAAACTAATCAACTATTTTTATTCCTAACGAATCAACTATTCAGTTGATTCGTTAGGAAATAAACGGGTCAACTCTTTTTTATACTAACGGCACAACTTATAGTTGATCCGTTAGTAACAAAATTTGGATCATAAAATAGTTCCTTACAATACGACGAATGGTAAGTACTCCTTTAGTATCTAATGTTTATATAACTGGCTACTTGTGAAAAACAGTCTGTCGCAACTACGTACAAAAAAAACGTATTATGAAACGGGGGAGAATTTTAATGTCGACTATATTTGTCTCACTCAACTTCCTAATCTGTCTCGCTCGTTCCTTAATTAAATGTCATCTGTCTGACATGTATCTGTCACTTTGTATTTTGAATATCTAATCGTTATTTTCAATGTTTTTCTTTAAATGTTATTAGTGAAATAATTGTGATAATAACTGAATTTTATTATAAATTCTTTAAGGACGTTCTCTAGGAAAGACTGTTTTATACATTGTTTATTAAAATGAAGTATAGAAAGAGTGAAATATGTGGTTTAAAATCCGGAAGAAAGGACGGCAAAAAACGGTTTTTCATGGCCAGATTTCCTATGGATGAGCTTCGGTGAGTAGTATGTTATTCAAATTATCAATGTTTTGTAGATTTTATGGGATTGTTTTTAACAATGAAAATTATAATTGTAAACAATAACCTGTAGGAAAATAGTGTGGTAGAAGTATTTTCATAATTGTATATCGATGTTTTATTTTTAGGTGTAAGGAATGGGTGAAGAGAACAGGCAACGAGGATCTTGCTTATATACCCATATAGAAACTCCGTGAGCCAAAGTTGTTTGCGGAAAACATTTTACTAACAAATTAAATATTTTTAAAATAATGTTTTTCAATAAATAAATAATTTTATGAACTTAGCATTTTAAAAGCCCAAATGAGCCTATATTCTGTTTTTGTAATTAAATGTACTGCCTCCGCGAATTTAATCGCTTATTCATTTTCAACATATAACTTGTATGACGCAGTACTTTAGTTCAAAAATGGAGTATAGCGTTTGTGAAAATATAAAATTATATTATAAAAATCAGAGACCACTATTTATCGATATCGGCTAATTTAGTCGATATCGATAAATCAAAAATATTAAGGGCACATCTCTATTTTTCCCTTATGTTGGCAACTCTGTACCTATGTGTTACAGTTGTTAGGTTGGCTACGTTCAGGTAGCCCCGATTTGACATTTCGTAAGATTATTTTGCACTATGGAAGTCCCGTCTCTTCTTACGTAGTATTGTATTCTCTTTGGTGAAAAAGGTAAGTGTTGATTAATTTGAAGTATGTCATTGAATTTTCTGTACATCCTGCTTTTCTATATCAATACAAAATAATTAATAACAGGTTTTCCGTGAGTGAGATCCAGAAGAATGAGTGAGAATCTGCCTTTTGAAAAATTTAAGAAAAACGGGGGTATAATTTATTTACATGAAAATTACCAATATTCTAAAGTACGGATGTTTAAAAATGGTGCAGCTTATTTAAGATGTACCAATTATAAACGACAGAAGTGCAAAGCGAGCATCACGTTTAAAGTGAGTACTAACCACATTCCCCTCATTACATTATTAGTACAGAAATAATAGTAGGTAGGTATATAATAAATATTGTGGGACATGTCACACAACGCCATCTAGCCCAAATTAAACATACTTTACACTTTTGTATAAGATCTAGACAACGGATATACATATTATATTATATAGATTTTTTTTTATTATATTATAGATAAAATTAACACCCAGACGTAGAATAAATTTGGGACTATCACTTGCTGTTCTGTGGACAAAGGCCTGATCCCCTTCACTGTTAACTACGTAATCCTATGTGTGGGACCTATTAAGTTTTTACCTATTCTTTTATTTATTGATTTGATTTCAGGATACCAATATATCAAAAAAGACACCCCATACTTGTGTAATGGATGGCTCACAAAATCAGATTTTAATGGAAATTAATAAATTAAAGATTAAAGCAGCTGAAAGTGATTTACCGATAACTCGACTTTATAAGGATTCTCTTTGTGAAATGTTAGACAAGGGACTAAATTTTGTTGCCGAAATGCCTAAACTCTCTAAGTTAAAAAGCGGACTTTATGACACCAGACATAAAGCAATTGGTGCTTCAAAAACTGTATTTAGATGTTACAGAGAGGTTGAAGTGCCACAAATACATAGAGATTTTCTTCTGTGTCAATATGAGGATGAAAATAACAGAATGCTTGTTTTTTGTTCAAAGGAGTCACTATCACAACTAGCTAACACAAAAGAATTTTTCATAGATGCTACATTTCAAAGTTGCCCCAAACCATTTTATCAATTGTTAACTATCCACGGGGACTTCGGCAGCTCAGAAGACACAGTTCTAACGAAACCATTAATTTACGCCTTAATGCCTGATAAAAAGCAAATAACTTATTCAATACTCTTCGAACTTTTAAAAACAAAATTAACGGACTTAAAAATTAGCATATTACATTGCGACTTCGAAGTCGCTTTATGTAACGCTATAACAGCAGCATATCCAGATGTCTCAATTAAAGGTTGTTTTTATCACTGGACCCATAATATGTGGCATAGAGCAAAAAGATTAAACTATAAGTGCAAAGAAGAGCGAAGAATTGTAGGGCTTTGTGCTATTCTTCCTTTATTATCGGAAACTTCGATATTAGACGGTTGGGAGTACATTAAAACGGAGTACAAAGAAAGTGACCTGAGAATGTCAAGTTTTATGGCATATGTAAACCGTTCACTTAAAAAACGCAACTACCTCAAAATTATAAGTGTGTTTGGTCAGCGGCACCGTACCAACAATGTTTTGGAATCATTTCATTCGAAATTAAATAAAGTTTTCAACAAGAACGTGACTTTGTTACGTTTACTTAATTTTGTATCAAGAAATGAAAAGCTTAATAGATTACAAACACCCACAAAAAGGAACAGAAAATATGCGAACAAAGATGGAATTATTCGACATATAATGATGCAGTTTTTAAATAATAATATAAGTCTTGGGCATGCAATGGAGAAATTAAGATAAGCATTAGAAAAAATAATATAGAGATAAAGAATAAATAATAATAATAATTTTAAATACTTAGATATATTTCATGCTTGTATTTTTTGTAAATAAAGATATTAAAAAAAAAAATAAGATAAATATAAAATAAGAAAAAAATAGGTACTCGTTATTTTTTTTGTTTAAGGATTTAGGACAAATAAAAAGGTAAATTTTTATCGTAGTATATTATTCATTTGAGACCAGCGACATGATATACTTATGTCACGTGATATTTCGTTTGCTACTGTCATTCGTCAGATTTTTCACTTCGATAGAGTACGAGTATAATGTGGATTCCAAGTAAGTTGATTCGTTAAGACCATTCATTATAAGTTAACACAGATCATATTATTTGGTCCGATTAGGAACGAAGTGTCTTTAAGAGTATCAAACGGATCATAATTGATCCGTTTAGTTGGTCGGAGTGGAAAAAGGGGAGGATAAGCATGGCCATTCAACATGGCAATGCTGCGGGCCTTCTGGGTACGTTACCGGTCGGTGATGATGCGAAGGAATTTCATGACGCATTATGTTTGTAATTTATTTATTTATTTAGTACCTAATAATAGTATTTTGTTTTAAATTTTATTTAACTATTATTATTTATGTATTGTACAAATCGTTTGGTACAATAAATAATATCTGCAATGTCTGCAAAAATACAAGTAAAATAACCACACACCGCTATCTCTAGTTTAAGGGTGTAAAGTAACCCAATAAGGCAATACCTTCACACACCGGTAAAATCTGGGCTATCTACGACTTTGATATACGATCTTGGGCATGGGAACTATATGATGCCACCATCTTATCCCGAAAAGGGCCCGTCGTACCGTATGCACCATTGACCTGCACCATCAATGGTGCAGATGAGACTAATTAGTTTCATTTGCACCATTAATATTGATACAACTACCTCACCATACTTTCCTTGTCCTCGTCCATCGTACCGTATGCACCGGTGAGACTAATTAGTTTCGTTTGCACATGTTTGCACCATTATTATTTAATTTAAATAAAAAAACCAATGAACGTCGCAAAACATGTGAACATCGCCTTGAAAAACAAATGAATATCTTGAAACATGTATGCATGCTGTATGGTATGCAGCAACATGTAAAGGATTATTCGAAAACTTAAAAACTATGTACAAGTTCAAAATCATTAGGGAAATGAAGGGGTCGAAAACCCAAAAAAAACTAACTTTAATGAACGTAGGTAAAACAGACTATCCGGATAATGAAATAATGACACTACATTTAAAAAAACTTGTATAAAGTCCTCAGTCCACACACAGTTGTGTATTTAATGTTTCGTAAAATTAAAAATGTACCTTATAACTAAAACACTTACCTAACACCTTAGCTTTTCTAAAATAGCGGCACACCAATGTCAAAGGAGCAAGCAATGAGGAAATACTTTGTTAAAATATCTATATTTACAACCGCATTGATAGCACCTTATAGTGTCATCTCAATGGTGCAGATGAGACCATACCTAATCGACGGTTTCGTTTGCACCATTGATGGTGCAAACGAAACTAATTAGTCTCATCTGCACCATTGATGGTGCAGGTCAATGGTGCATACACGGTACGACGGGGAAAAGGGAGGGCTGATTGCTTCTGGTGGGGTGACTAGTGACAGGGTGTATAGAACCGCCCTAATGTTAAACTTATTTCTACAATTTATATTATTTCTAGGTGTTATATTTACTCATAAATAACCCTAATATTTCATGCTAACGCGAACGCTCGTGTAAACGTTTACGTTACGGTTCACGATTGCAAATAAGGGCTCAGTTAAGGTCGTTAGACGAGGCGCTGTTTTGTTCTGGTTAAGCTGCCGAATTAAGTTGTTATGGCATACTTTGGGACAATGTGTTTCAATTGTTTGTTGTCAATCACTTTTAAATTACCTAAACATTGGATTACTTTTTTATAAGTAGGAATGTACAAGCATAATCCGTTACCACACTATCAGTAGGTACTTTCATTTATAACTTTCTATTCAAATAGGATCAATATATCAGAGACAGTCCTAACGTTAGGTATTGATCCTGATTTATTTAAATGTAAAGATTGTAAAGATTGTAAGCCGCGGTAGCCTAGTGGTATGGGTAATGGACTGCTGAGACGAGGTCTCGAGTTCGATCCCAGGTATTACCATGGCACACACCAATGACTTTTCGATGCTTTTCAAAGTTATGTGTGTATTTATCGCAGGTTTATAAGTGCCCGGTTAATGGCAATAGGCTCGCCACCTATTACATTGGGACCTAAACATAAACTGGCGAAATGTAGGTGCTAGCCCCTCTGCCTACCCCTTCGGGGATATAGGTGTGAGTTTATGTATTATGTATGTTATGTAAATTTTTGAGCGGGACTGTGTCTGCCCTAAATACGCATAGCCACAGAGGACAGAATACATTTCCTCCTCCATGCGCATAGCGTTTTATTGTTTATAAAATTAAGATAATATTTGTATTTTTATAAATTCTTAAGTACAGTAAACTTATCTAACAAAGTAGTCTTTCTTTATGTTTGTTTGTTTAGAGATAGGTTTTATGATCACTTACAGAAAGTACTTAATTCCTACTTAGTTGCTTGTTACTTGTTAGGAAGCATCTTGTTAATATTCCTGTGTGTTTATATTTATTCTGTGCAAGTAAGCGGCGCGTGGAGCGTGACGGCGGCGGCGCGTCCAACCGTGCCTCCCCCGGGAACCAAACCCGTCCCACCGCCGCATCCGGTGTTCGTTACCCTCCGATAGTTTTTGCGATATCAAAATAAAATAGATTTAAGACTCATGCTGAGCTAAAAGTGAAGGGCTTGTTCAATTGACTTGAACGAAATTTCACTTTTCGAAATTAAAGTATTTACTATAATCTAAATTTCTGTATTGTATCATCTCATCGCTTTCGATATGAATAGCTTAGAACTGAAATAACGGGAAAGTTGGGTTTTCAAATTGAAATAATTTCAATCAACTAAATAGTTTAAAAGCAACATTATGGTGTAAGCAGGTGGGGCTCCACGAAAATCCTCGGAGCCCAAGCTTTTATCACCTGCAACCCGGAAGCCAGTGCACCTGATAATTGATGGACGATATAGTGATGCAGGTTTTTTCTCTCGAGATGGGAGCTCAGACGGTAATGTAACCACCTTCATCACAAAAAATGCGATTCGTGGTCAATGTATTGAAATGGTTATCAGAGGTTATATACATTACTGTGTGCATATGGCACTTTAATGTACCTACATATATATTTGAATATAATTATCTTATTTTAAAAAGAGTAAACTCTATCTCTTCCCATGCGGTGTCGTACAAGGCGACTTAAGGATAGGGCTGTTTAACATCAGACACATATACCTATACAGCCCAGATTCTGCCTTAGATGCATGACTCGAGGCAACAATGGTGCTCGGAAAACGACAATAGTCTCATCCCCTATTACGTGGGACCGAATACAATGATGGTGAAATGTGGGTGTTAATTCACCTCTGCCTAACCCTCCGGGGATAAAGGCGTGATTATATGTATGTATGTTTTACAGTAGGTATGCCATATTATTCGTGAGCGACATAGCACCCAATTTAATTGATTTCAGGTCGTCAGGATCAGGATTCACACGCAAATAAACACTTCGGAAAATGTGACTGTGTCAGTAAACTTGTTTTTTTTTATGTAGATAGAGCACAAAAATATCACACCCGGCCTAATTGCAAGCAGAAATATTCTTAAACTATTTAAAAAATGAAGTTATCTATACTGATATTATAAAGCTGAACAGTTTGTTTGTTTATTTGTTTGAACGCGCAAAATCTCAGAACGTAATGGTTCGAAATGAAAAATATATTTTTTGTATTGAATAGTACATTTATCGACGAAGGTTTTAAGCTATATATCATCACGCTACTACTTAAGGGAGCGGAGAAGTGATCATAAATGTCAACAATTCCAGCACAGTTTCATATATAACTTTAAGACTAAAAAATTACGGGCTCAAAAGAGTGATATGAGGTTTCAAAATATACCATGGAGCACTCGCGTCAGTATCACCCGTAGCATGTATTTTATAACCACAAACAATTTTATATGCACTCATTATCATCATCATGTCGTCACAACCGTATTCGGCGACGGCGACCCCTAAATATTTAGTTCGTCCCTATGATGGGCTCCAATGTGACTTGCAAAGTCGAACTTCGACTTGAAGGCATGATGGCAAGACGTAAAGAGGTATCAAATGATAGAGAACGCTCTACAGCTGATCTTAACCAAAGTCTGACTCTTCTTCCCGACGATTTAAATTCAGGTAGGTACTTAACACGGAGGACAAAATATCATTGCCTTTTCCATACTTACAAAGCCGTTTAGTCACAGATAACATAGAGACAGCGTGCGGTTTCAGTCGGTTCGAGTTCAATATAACTGCTCCACACGAAAAAAGGTACACATGTAGCTAAGAAAAAATATAAGAAGGAGTGTCTTCTGTCTGAGTTTAACCTTGTAGGGAACTATATTAGTCTGACTTCATTTCTCCACTGTCAGTGTGTTATTACCATGGAGAACGGGGCTACGATCGTGAGAAATTATTGCAAATTAGTTATAGTTCATTACTATCGAATCAATGGGTAGTCTGCTTGTGATTTATACTTCTGTAGATTGTATTCAAGCATCCAAGGCTTTCACCATAGAGCCATAGAAGGGTGTATCTATGGGGTACCATGTACTCAGATCTATAACATGTTGACGTTGGGAAAAAAACGAACTTCTAGGTCAACGCAATAATTGCCGTTTATGTAGCATAAGTTCGTTCATTAATTCAGTTTTGTACGGAACCTTCAGTGCGCGAGTCCGACTCGCTCTTGACCGGTGTTTCGTCAATTAAGGTTTCAGTATGTTATCGGCTATCGGAACGACTTGGTTATCTAGCTTTTTCTGTACAGGACAACAAGTGCAGGGCTTAGCTGCCACCCTCATACGGTGCAAACGATTCGATCAAGGACCAAACGAATCGGCGCCTCTTTTCTTCGCTGCACCATAAAGTATAGAAATTATTTAGCAGCACATATGTTTCCTGCTTCATATAATTCCGGCGCCTTTATGCGAAGCGTGATGCCATTACAGACACTAACAGTTCCACTCTAGGCCTTTTCATACGCTGAATTTATTCTGCCTGCAAGCTAGCCTCCAGGCAGTAATTTATTCTGCCTGCAAGCTAGCCTCCAGTTTCGGTTTTATAAAAGAACACTGATTTCCGGCAGAGTAGAATTTGGACCACCATTATCTCCTTTTCTTTTTTCCTCTTTTTTAATTTGGTCACTTTTGCCTTGTGGTTTCCGGCAGAGTAGAATTAGGGCCACCCTATCTCTTCCCATGCGGTGTCGTACAGGCGACTTAGGGATAGCGCTGTTTAACATCAAACAGATATATACAGCCCAGACTCTGCCTCAAATGCATGGCTCGAGTCAACAATAGTGCCCAGAAAACGGCAATAGGCACACCCCCTATTACGTGGGACCGAATACAATGATAGGTGAAATGTGGGTGTTAATTCACCTCTGCCTAACCCTTTGGGGATAAAGGCGTGATTATAATTATGTATGTAAAAGAATACTAAGTAACTGTAAGTAACCGTCTCTCAATCCAGATTTGTACGGAACTCTCAGTGCGCGAGTACGACTCGTGTTTCACTGATTTTTTTATGTAGCTTCGCAGAGGTGCCTATCAGAGACCTAACTTTCATACTAACATTAGGCGAAGTGAAGTCATATCGATAAAGAAGCATTCTCAATAAGGATCAGTTCTCAAATTATATCGTTGTTTTTGTGACCTAATTCACAGTGAGTGATTATACAGGTCTCATGGTACCTCTGTCGTTATTTTTACTCTAAATCCCATGCTTTCGATTTCATCACCATTGCGTCACACAAAAACGTTTATCTGTTTAAGTTCATCATCGTTTTATTTTGTTGTTCTTGTTGTTTTTGTTGATGATGCGATCATTGCTCAATAGGTAGGTATTGCGATGATCGATTTTTATCGTTATTACGATGCTTCCTCACTGGGGAGCATTTGTCTGCTGTAATGTAACATTGCAAAATCGAACATTCATCTGTGACAAGCTGAACATGACAGAATGAAATTATACAATTGGATATTTTCCTGTAGTTAAAATAAATTATTTAACTGAGCTTAACATAACATAAACTCACGCCTATATCCCCGAAGGCTTCTTATCGATATATAGCTTCTTTTCGAAGGCACATGGGGTTTATCCGAGGAGCACTAGAAATCAGGATAGAATTGTTTTACCCAGAGTTCCGAATACGGCCCTTTACTTAAAAAACTGTTTTGCGATGTGCGGTCGTATTTATAATGCTTTACCAAAAAGCTTGAAGCAACTGCCAACCTCTAAATTTCTAAGAAAGTTGAAAGCATGGCTCATGGAGAAATGCTTTTATACTATAGAGGAATTGGAAAAGTGTAAAGGCAAACTGTGAATTAATTTAATTTTTCAAATTGACATGCTAATATTTTCTCACAAATTTTTATGACTTGTTTTATGAATTTTATAACATATTCTGACATTCCTATTAATTTCTTATATGTTTGTGACTAAATAATTCAATGGACTTGCATGTGCTGAACTAATTTTATATTATAAATTGTAGTATAAGGGCGTATAATATACATAAACATAATATAAATAAACTATATAAGTTTAATGTTTGCATGCCATAAAATGGTAAATGTGATGCACAAAACTATTGTACCAACACCTGTATAACCACATTTAAGCAAATAAATGAATGAATATGAATATGAATATGAATAAAGGGGTAGGCAGAAGTGCTAGCACCCACATTTCGCCAGTTTATGTTAAGGTCCCAATGTAATAGGTGGCGAGCCTATTGCCATTACACGGGCACTTCTAACCCGGGGATAAATACACACAACTTCGAAAAGCATCGAAAAGTCATTGGTGTGTGCGATGGTAAAACCTGGGATTGAACTTAACTGAGCTTATGAAATTAAAAATACTAAAAGAACGGTAGAAATTGCGTCTGTTCTTATTTACCTAATTGTTTTTATTTATTTTTAATTATCCACCCAACCTATAATAGTAAAATATTTGACTATTAAATATTATGACGTCACAATTAATTATTTCATGCAAGTTGACTCATAACTTACTTATTTGACTAGACAGTGAAATAACCAATTCAAGCATTACTTCAAAGAGGGAACAGAGATTTACAGTGTGTAAGGCTGTAATATTTTGATACAATTTTTAATATCAAAGTTTACTTTACAAGCTAATGCCGACACACAGGCAGTAGGTATAGTAACGCAATGTTCATAATTGATTCTAAAATGTTACATTACAAGCAATACTCCCGGTGAGGAAGTACCTTTATGTTTTTAACAGATTAAGCATTGAATTTTAATTAAGCATCGTGCAATGAAAGAGTAAATGAATTCTTTTATCGTTGCGGGCAAAACACCTGTCTCGGGAAGAAACAGATTATTATTATACTTTATTGTACACACACACACACAAAATTACATTTATACAAAACAATAGATGTAATGTACAAAGGCGAGCTTAACTCAAAATTGAGTTTTCTTCCTGCAAACCCGGGAGTACACAAAGGAATTGCATTAAGTACTAGAATACCTACCAATGCTGAATGCAGGCAACGGTTTTGCTATGAATTTGCAATTGATCACGCTTGTAGATTATTATGTGATATGCCCACATATATCTTAGGACGAATTTAATTGAATATGCTTAAGCGTGAGAACTCAGTTTTATTTCATTTCATCGTGATTACTTTCATTGGCGAAATCCGTGCATAACGATTTCCGTTTGTCTAAAAGGTCCTATAATTATCATTATTTTATTATCGTTATGACGTATATCCGTTGGAGCCAGTCTCACACCGCTATTACGTCAATATAGTCTGGAGGTAACCTGCTAATATCGTGCAAGCGAAAGTATTCACATAATGTATAAGTTTCATTTTGTAATTATACTTAAAGAACTATATTATATCAATAATATATTTTAACGACATAGATCTCTGTCACATAATTTTATTGGTGATGGCTTTCTATGCTTATGTTAATCATAGGCTTCAGCATCTAGAACGTTTCTCAGAATTCAGACGACTTGGTGTTATTAGGCTGGCTTTAGACGAGAAACTTGAGGCAGTTAGTATCGACTGCTTCAAGCTGCGGCCCCTTATCAAACTGCAGTCTTCTATATATTTTCAACTGCACTTTCAACCGCTTCGAGCGGTTCATGGCAGAGCAACGAAATTTCACCGTGCGTTTAGCAGTCACCAGGCACACACTGACTAATCGAGTTTTCGACTGATTTTGACTAGTAACCTGTCCAGGACCCCGATTCTGCTAATTGTCAACGAATGTGTGTCCTGACTCTGCAAAAAGTGCCATTAAATACTAGACTTTATTGACAGCATAACAATAAAATCTAAAATTTGAAGGCATTTCTTGCAATGTCTGTGGTATGTGGCTAAAAATTAGCGAATTTGGATCCAGATTTGAAAGAAATAGAATTACGTTGTGACTTGTTGAGCAGTTAAAAATAAAATAAATAAATATTCTACAACATTCACCACACATAGACCCATGGCAGTTGTATTATGGAATTATAGATACCTTTTTTTTTGTAAATACATACATATTATACATATAAACACCCAGACCAATAGGTACAACACGGCGGTATATCCGCCCAATTGAGCAGTCCGACTGGGGAAGTTCCTCCGCCCTACAGAATACCGCGGCTATAAAAACTTCTTGTTGTGTTCCCAGCGGTGAGTAGGGTAGCCAGAGCTCACTGGAGAAATTGTGCTGTCATTGGGAAGACTAAAGGCTTGTCCTGCTTTGTCTTCTAAACTGACGGCACAGAGACTCTACCTACAGGGAGGGCGACTGTGACTCCTCTGGTGTTACAAACGTCCATAGGCCACGGTAACCACTTTCCATCAGGTGGGCCGTGTGCTTGTCTACCAACTAAGTGGCATAAAAAAAAAATACATATTCGTGCATACAAATATTTGCACTGAGCGGGAATCGAACCTGCGTCTCCTGCGTAACAGTCGAACGTTCTACCGTTACGCCACAGAGCCTCTGTGGCGTAGCGTTCGACTGTTGGGCGTCCTCAACCGTGTATGGACGGCTTTAGAACCTGCATGGTTCTTGCTCGTGGTGTGTACACACAACATGTTTTCTCGTGCGATACTGATCGACTCATCTCAATTATCTTATACCATTATTGTTTATGTGTGATGTTTTCTCACGATTTCGAACTGAGCAAGAAACTTGACAATGCTATCGATTTTCCACAACAATCACAGGAACCCATTTACGTTTTTAGTAGCGGCGGTGATATTCTTTGATTCGTTAGCCTTAGAGGCGTAAACTATTGCAAATGGCTACGTGGTGAGCGACAGCTGTTGCACATCGCGGTGAATCGGTTTTACTCTTTTATTATAAAACGGTAATTGCCTGTTTGCCTGTTCAAGCATTAGGTGAAAACTATGGGGTAAATACTGAGGAAACTTTTTGTAACATTTTAGACTGCACAAATAACCGCATAACCGTTATTTTTGTTATTTATACCGTCTAGTCAGAATAATAGTATATGGCACTCGAAAACTTTACTCTTCTTTTGAACATGGTTTATATTTTATCTTCCATGATGATAGAATTCAGATGAATAAGAATATATAACGGATCAGAAAACCGTATCACATTCAGGAACCTATATCCCCGAAGGCAGGGGTGCTAGCACCCACATTTCGCTAGTTTATGTTTAGATCCCAATGTAATAGGTGGTGAGCCTATTGCCATTAACTGGGCACTTATAAACCTGCGATAAATACACACATAACTTCGAAAAGCATCAAAAATTCATTGGTGTGTGCCATAGTAAAACCTGGGATCGAACCCGAGACCTCGTCACAGCAGTCCATTACCCGTATGGGTAACTAGGCTACCGCGTGGTAATAGGCAAATATTAAAAAACGCATCTGATGAGGCCGCCAAGCTGAGTGCCACCATTATAACATTACTTAGTGTCTGTAATGGGGACCCTCTTTCCTGAGTTTTTGCCTTTAGCTTACCATCAGGCGAGGTGAAGTCAAATTGGCGTGTTCTAGATAAAAAAAAAAAAAATTTCAATGACCTATATTTTAAAATATATTTATATTTGAAATATATATTTTTTTATTTCTTCACATCTGGTGTGGGTATTAGTTGCAGCATCTTACTTGTTAACATATTTTGTAAATGGTTTTGCCATTGTAATATTTGTAATTAGTTGGCGATTACAAATGAATGACCGTGAGTTTTTATTGCCATGTTCTTTTCTCACAGGTTTTACATATTGTCTTACGAATGTGGCTATGAAATTTTATAATACATATTATATAGTAGCAATAATCTACATGTTACTTGTGACCTACATAAAATATATAAAATTTGATTAAAGTGTGATATTAACAATGTTTTAAGAGAATTTCACATAATGAAAGAAAGCTAATTTTACCGTAAGATATCGTGATTTTACACAATTCTGACCATAGCCACTGAAAAGCAATCAAAACATCGGAAATAGTATAAATATAACGCAATAATGATTTATTGCATTATATTTCTTCACGTCTGATCCAGATTATATGGTGATCCATATAATCTGAATTAGATCAACACAGTCAAGACTCCGTCTCACTGGCGTGAATGAAAAAAGGTGCCGAGTAAACGACCAAAGGAACATCCCACAGGTATTTTACACCATTGAGTGAGACCGAATTTACCCATCAATGTAAAGATTACTAAAATGTAGGAGTCTCTTCACCAATGATTTAATTATGACATAAAATTAGTAGAGTGGGGGCCCAGTTGCTGTATATCAGGTGTACACCGACTAAAATGAGGTTACCTTGGGCCCCAATGGTCTTGGTATAGCCACAAGCCTATACCATCACTGTATGTACATATATTCACACCTGTAAATCCGCGAACGGGAAGACAGACGTGTATTAACATTAACACCCAGACAAGCACACGGCCCGCGGAAGTGGTAAATAATAGCGGATGAGCCTATAGCCGTCAAGCGGGTTATTTTGTTATGGGCTGTAAGTATGTTTACTATCTGGTGGAGAACAGCTCAATCGCCTTTACCATCTTTTACGA
Organism: Eilema griseolum; assembly: GCA_963662185.1. Taxonomy (NCBI): domain Eukaryota; kingdom Metazoa; phylum Arthropoda; class Insecta; order Lepidoptera; family Erebidae; genus Eilema; species Eilema griseolum. The sequence continues at coordinate 8,695,920 of OY759236.1, forward strand.
CACCCATCAGAAGAGACGGGTTGGTCCTTTTCTACTCTACCGGCAACCATCAACACGACATTTATGCTGAAATTACATAGTAACAATTTTTTTTGTTGCATTTTAGTTCTCAACAAGATTGTTTTCGTAAAAAACAATAAACTGATGTTGGCAGATAAGATTTTGTGTAATCACTGTAATCAGGCACCAAACTATGGGAAATTGTATGACAACAATAGTTACGCCGAGCAATAATTTTGTTTGCATAATTAATTCACAGAAATGAAAGTGTTTATTGTAGTTGGGGCTAAGTCGGTGCGCTTATTTTCACATTAGAGCATTTTTTGTATGAATCACGCCGCGAGCGTTATTACAAGCTCTGTAAATTCAAATTTAGTATTTAAATTTATACTTTGTTATGATACCTACTGTCTGAAGTTTACGCAAATATCTATAAATTCTACTTCCTATAGTTGACAGAATCGTAGTGGAAATGTTGTGATCTCTGCCTATTACATTGGGATAAAGTTATAATGTACCTATTGATTGAAAGGGTGCCGCGTGGTTCCCGGCAGAGTAGAATTTGGGCCACCCCATGTCTTCCCATGCGGTGTCGTACAAGGCGACTAAGGGATAGGCCTGTTTAACATCAGACAGATATATACCTACAGCCCAGACTCAGCCTCAGATGCATGGCTCAAGTCAACAATAGTACCCGGAATACGATAATAGCAGGTCACCCCCTATTACGTGAGACCGAATCCAATTATTGGTAAAATGTGGGTGTTAATTTACCTCTGCTTAACCCTCCAGGGATAAAGGCGTGATTATATGTATGTATGTATGTATGATTGAAAGGGTCAACTTTCTGCTGTCTTGGTTGCAGAGCGAGAGCAGATCAGATCTATGACCAGTGAACATGATGTCCTGGGTTCAATGTTCATACAATAAATAAATAAATATTCTATAACATTCTACACATCGCTATCTAGACCCATTTGTGTTATGGATGAATCTAGAATGCGGATAAACATTCTTAGATTTTATTTATTTTTTATTTTTATACCACTTGGTTGGCAGACAAGCACACGGCCCACCTGATGGACAGTGGTTACTGTGGCCTATGGACGTGTGCAACACCAAGGGAGTCACATTTGCGCTGCCAACCCTGTAAGCACAAGAGTTTCTGTGTCGTCATTGTAAAAGACAAAGCAGGACAAGCTTTTAGTCTTCCCACTGACAGCACAAAAACTCTCCAGTGAGCTCTAGCTACCCTACTCACCGCCGGGCACTTTTTTTACTACTTTTACATACTCATGCATACAAATATTTGCACTGAGCGGGAATCGAACCCGTGCCACCTGCGAAGTAGTCGAATGTTCTACCGTTACACCACAAAGGCCGCCAAAATACTACGAGTTACATGGTTTTGATGATAAGATTTTTGAATAGCAGCATGGGTATATTAATATATGGGTAAACGCCGGATAGTTCTCTTCAATAAGCTTAGGCAGAGGTGAAAACACCCACTTTTCACCAATCGTTGAATTCGGTCCCACGTAATAGAAGGTGAGCCATTATTGCTATCTTCCGGGCACTATTGTCGACTTGAAATCTGGGCTGTATATATCTGTCTGATGTTAAGAAAGAAAGAAAAATATTTTATTCAGGCCCCCACACAGCGGGCACCCCACCAAACACAAACAGGCATTACTACAGTTAACAGGTAGGTACATCTAATCAAAAAAACAAAAATTAAAAAAAAAAAAAAAATGTTAAACAGCCCTATTCCATAGTCGCTTTGTACGACACCGCATGGGAAGAGATGCGGGTGGCCCAAATTCTACTCTTAGGTACTTAATAGGAATAATCCAACATGACTTCTTGTGAACATAATTGTACAAGTTTTTTTTTTTTTTTTTTTTTTTATATAGGACACGTCAATTGGACTTCGCCTTGCCTGATGGTAAGCTGAAGGCAAAGTCCCAGAAAAGAGGGTCACCATTACTTACACATACCGTGTGACAATGGTGACACTCAGCTTGACGGCCTCATCATATGCTTTTTCACGCCCCGCTTAAAGGACCCGGGACTGTAGGAAGAAGGAAACACGTGAGCTGGTAATGAATTCCAGGCCTTAATGGTGCGACAGAGGAAAGAGTCTCCGAACCGCTTGGTTCTTGATCGGATGTTTTGCACCGTGTGCGGATGACATCTAAGACCTGCACGCGTTGTCCTGTGTAGGAAAGGGGAGGGTGGGACTAATTGGAAGAGCTCATCAGAACACTCCCCATGGTACAAACGGTAAAATACAGCCATGGACGCAACATCTCTACGCAGCTGTAAAGGTTCTAGGGTGTTCGTGATCTCGGGATTCCCAATGATGCGAACCGCACGTCGCTGCAACCTGTCGAGAGCGTCTAGTAAGTACTTTGCTGAACCATCCCAGAGATGCGAGCAGTACTCCACACAGGAGCGAATTTGTGTCTTGTATAGAAGACACCGCTGCTCCGGCGTGAAAAACCGTCTCACTCTGTTCAGGACTCCGAGTTTTCGTGAGGCTGTTTTGATGATACTTTCGATGTAGTTTTTGTTATTCAGGTCAGTTTGATGATGAACGATATGAAGCGGGTGTGATTTAAGCTGTATTCAAAATAATAGAGTAATTCTGCATAATAATAATATCTAGTATTTTACTGATAAACCCTACCTAGTCTCGAAGGTCGTTTTCGCACATCACCTATCATCTGTGAAACCTCCACCAACTTCTTCTAACCGAAATCTATCCTATCGGAGGACGCGATGTTTAATTCTGCAGATAAAACATCTATAAATATATTAAATATATTTAGCATCAGATTTACCATTTTGAGCACTAACATAATGGTGACAAAACAGAAATTTTGCTAACGAAAAATTTTTTTTACCATATTGGTGACGGATGAAATACGGTTGCATGTAGTCGAGATGCGAATGTTGAGATGGATGTGTGGTGTGACAAGAATGAATAAGATTAGGAATGAATATATTAGAGGAACTATGAGAGTAGCACCAATCACAGAAAAGTTACGAGGAAATCGTTTGTCCTGGTTCGGGCATGTAATGCGTAGGGATGAAAGTAATGTCGTAAGGAAGGCACTAACTATGGAAGTGGATAGGGAGGCCTAAAATAAGGAGGATGGACTGTGTGAAAGATGACATGGTTAAGAAGGGAGTGAATGTTAAAATGACTGCAACTAGAGATGAATGGAAAAAGAACACATGTTGCGCCGACCCCAAATAATCTTGGGATAAGGGCAGGAGGATGATGATGATGATGATTGACACATGTTCACAACTATCCAATTCGTAGATGGCACTGGTAACATCCAGTTGACTACGTCTGCCATTGCTTCATCCATACAGACAATGGAATAAAGTGATATCTCTAACTGAAACTGTCGTAACAAAAATTACAGAACATTTCACGCATTTACCGCCTACTGCTACTACTAAATTAATAAATAACTAAAGCAAAATATCAGCTAGGTACCTATTAGCAATTGCTCGCAGCTCCGCCCACGTGTATGTCGATTATCCCGACATAATATGAATGCAAACAGTCTAGTATAATAGTCTTCAGAAATCAAGCTCTAATCTATATCTGTGATAAAATTCATCAAAATGGTCCAGTGATTTCGATGTGAAAGCGTAACAGACAGACAGACATACCTAATTAGTATACATATACAAAAAGGCACCGATATATCGCGTTATTGAGGAGGATTGACACTGTCGAGGATAAATTCAGTCTAGTGTCGTCATTTTTGAACTATAAATGCTACATAATATAGATAGAAAGATAACTATCTCTTTCTCTGTCATACCAACACTTCGTAATTTGCATATTATATTATCTATCGCATTCGCATCGTACCTTCAAATATTAATCAGCTACTTAATTTTAAAGTACAGGTGAAACCAATGGCATTTCAAAGAAAGGCTTGAATGGTTAGTTATTTTCATACTAAGTGTCGTTCAATCAATGTGGGTACGTAAATATTATTGGTTTCACCTGTACTTACTAATTAACTAGCTAACTAAAGTGATTAACTATATTGGACCTATGTGAAAACCACGGAATTAATGATTATTACTGGCCGTTAATTATGTTATTCATTAAATACAATTAGTTAATAACGTTATTTATTGTTTTTAGGGTTCTATACCTCAAAAGGAAAAACGTAACTCTTATAGAATTACTTCGTTGCCTGTCTGTCCATCTGTCTGTCAAGACCTTTTTCTCAGTAATGCATACTCAGGTCTACAAAGACTGCAAAAATCTAAATTTAATGTCAACTCATTCAAAATAAATTACGGTTTATGTAGGTTACTGCTTAAGTTACGGAACCCTTGGTGCGCGAGTCCGACTACCATTTTACCGGATTTTTTTAGATATTTGGTCTTGTTTACTTTCGTTTGCTCACAGTTGAAATTTAAATTAAAAAGTTATATCTACAACAAATGCTATGATAAAGATATATTTTTGGATTATTTAGCAGAGCCGAGCCGCTTGGTTCCCGGTAGAATAGAATTTGGGCTAACCCATTTCTTTCAATGCGGTGTCGTACAAGGCGACTAAGGCATAGGGCTGTTTAACATGCATGCTCGCTCGAGTCAACAATAGTGCCCGCAATACGGCAATAGGCGCAACTCCTATTATTTGGAACCGAATACAATGATTGGTGAAATGTGGGTGTTAATTCACCTCTACCTAACTCTCCGGGGATAAAGGTGTTATGATATGTATGAATAGAATATTATGATTATTATAACTTGTAAGTACTTACTTAAGTACTAACAAATTTACTAAGAACACTATCTAGAAATTGAAGCTGGCAACTGCGCTACCATAACTAAAAATATTAGAAAAAAAATTAACCCACCGCTATATTTTATTTTTGAATTTAGAATTATTATTTTTGTTGCTAGTGCCAGGAGTGCCAGGACCACAAAACTTTTTTTCAAATATTAGCGTGCATGTCACTGACCTCTTTATTTCGAACAGCAGCTGCTACAGGCTACGTATTACTATTATATTTTATTCTGTGCTACAGGGCTACTCAGCTGCATACAAATTTTATTATGCGTGTGCCAGTGCAAAACTAAGAAAAGTGTAGGTATTTGAACAAAGACTATTATTTCACAGTCTAACGAACTTTCTATACTGTAATGTTGTGTGTAAATAAAAAATGCATTGATTTACTCCTTTTTCTAACTAACCTCTGAGGCGTGAGTATAGTGTTCGACTGCTACGTCAGTGGTCGCGGACTCAACAATAAACTAATCACTAAGGGAAAGAGGAGAGGACGCCGGGCTTCTATTAGATTATATCGATGAAAATGATACGTATTAATTATGTACTGCTATTTAGCTGTTGCTCGCGGCTTCGCCCGCGTGAATTTTTGATCACGTGCTCGTTCATATATATATATATATATATATATATATATATGTATGTTATATGTACCCTATGCTATGTGTTATTTCAGTTGTAATTAATAAATCGTATTAGCTATGGCGATGGTGGTCGTTGAGCGACCTCCGATGGCGGAGTCTCCTTTGCACAGTACGAGCTATGCCGGACGGAAGAGACTAGAGTCTCGTACGGAAACGCTGCATCCCAAGCACTAGTTCTCCACACCATCGCTATTAGTAATGTGCCGAGCGAGAAAACTACTACCCTAAAGCCGCCACGAATACCCGCCTCAGCATTTCCCACGCTAGGCATTTGGACAACGTGTGCTCGCTCGAGTCCTAGCTCGCATCGCAGTGATGGCACTCGGGTGATCTTCTTCTTGATTCAACACAGGTAACCGCCGAAACATTCATTCCCAATGACTACATGCGTCAGTCGTTACGAAAGGCCCCCGTTTGACCTCTCTAATCAGTCTTCCATGATCGGTCTTCACAGCGTGTCCTGCGCGTGGTTGCCCAAGTCATCACTTCCATTCCTCCATTAAATCCTGTTCTGGTGAAGCTGGCATCTCACTCCCTCGATTTCTCGAGGCGCGAGTTCCCTTCCACCTTTCAGTAGCAATTTAGCACCGAAAGGGTTCTTGGCTCTAAGTCCTATGGTCAAGTTCCGGCAAGGAGACTCGCCGCCTCGAAAGGGAACGCATTTTAGCTAGACCTAACGCTTCTTTTATGAAAATATCTTCGGAAAAATCCAACAACGCTCCGGAACGTCACTATGTCCAATAGCAGCTAGTTCGGCGCCTCCGTTTAAGTTAGTCATCTACTTTCTTGTCCGGGGCAATAATTTGAAATGTAAAATCTAATATTCGTTGACCCATAAATCATAAATTGCGATCGGATCTGTCACGATCTACTTAACGCTGTAATTCGTCTATGCGGGCGCCGCGTACCTACTAACAGAAAATGTTTCACGCAACGAGTGACAAGTAGCGTGAATTTTACTTGTGATTCATCTCGGCCCTTTTTAATTAATTACTATACTTCAACTTTTACTTCGACTGCTATGAAAATTTTTAAATTACGCGTGGAAAACTTAAAATTAATTCATCTATAATTGTTGATGAAACAATGAAAGTGAGTTGACTGAAGTGAAACTTGTTTTTTAACCGACTTTAAAATAGAAGGAGGCTGTCAATTCGGTAGAATTTTATGAAATCCGGTATTTGTGAATGAATATCCGGTATGTAAATGTGGGAATACTTAAATATGGGTTCATTTAGGTATATTTATTATGAGATAAGTAATCATTCAGATACAACTAATCTGATATGTTCATTGTTGAATTCAAAAGTATGTATTACTATCGAACCTCGAACGTTTTCATATGATTTGAGATTCGTAGAAATGAAAAATATCTAATTTAGTTCACAAAGTTATTATATTAGATATTTATTAAATTAATTGTCACATAATTTCTAAGATAAATCTATTTTGGTGTTACTAATTTATGTTAATAAGATGCAAGTATTATTTATTACTTTATGCCATGCCATAATAATTGGTTGGTGAAGCCAATTTATTAGACAACTAGCTGTTGCCCGCGGCTATGCCCGCCTGGATATCGGTTCGTCACAAAACATCGCCTATGTCCTTTCTCAAGGTCTAATCTACCCCTATACCAAATTTTATGAAAATCGGCTTAGTAGTTAAGGCGTGAAACCTAATGTATAGACAGACAGAGTTGCTTTCGCATTCATAATTTTAAGTATGGATGATCAATTTGAAGAGATGAGAATAATATTTTACTGGTGGGATACTATCATTAATATTTTTAAATACTTATATTTAAACTAAATTATTTTTTGCATTTTTAAATAAATGAAGGGAATAATGCAGCTTTTATTACACAGGTAATGTATTTACAGGTTAACAGCTAAGTTTAATAGGCTTATAGCAGCATTGAACTACTGACATGTCATATTTATGTTCTGTTATGTAAGCCCTATAGAAACTAACCCTATTTAACCACATAGGGTTTTATACTAATCCAATTTAACCTAGGTACTTGTACTTAGTTCTGGTGATGGATGTTTTCACAACAATAATACTTAGATACGAATGTGAGGAAGTGAAATTCAAAGTCTACTTGTTAAATAGATTGTGTTACTGGCCAACATTCTTTTAGTTATATTCAAATTGAATTATGCATCATTAATTTATAACATTATTACGACAAAATTTCACTTTCAAAATTATTCGCCTTAACATTAAAAAAAAAAAGATTAAAATCATTTAACAATATAATTTCCGGTAGTATTGGCAACATTGAGAAAAAAAAAACATTAAACTCACCAATAAAAAGGTCCTTGGCTCTCGCGGTAACAATAAAAAAAAAGTTTAATCGCTTTCGAATTTTGAATGAGATGTAACAGTTGTTATTGGTCCGGTAATTCACTGCACTTCCTGTGGCGCGATAATGCGGCGCGGTGTCGACAGACAGGTGGTGTCGACTGGCGGGTGCCGTGTGCTCAAACCGACTGCCTGTTACCGTGGTATCGCACTTCCCCGACCTGCCGATGGGCGATGAGGCAGTGCAGTGAGCCTTTTGCTTTTCCACAAGCCCCTGTTTATGTGTAAACTTGCAGTAACGTATAAGTTCGTAACAACATTAGATACGAGAGATAGATAGTCAAAGGTAGGTACATCGATTTATAGGTAGGTAACGAGTTGATGATTTTCTATAAGTTTTTACCCGACTGCGCCACAGAGGGTAATGTTTTACGCACGTATGTGTGTATGTATGAAGTTTTCTTTATTTCCCTCTACAGGCTTAACGGTTGAACGGATTCCGATGAATGGGATCTAAAATGAAAGGTATTCATCTCCCGAGTGTCATAGGATATATAAAATGTCCATAAAAAGTATACGATGAATTTTTGGTGCTAAAAAGCGTGTTGTCAAAAAAAAATTCACTCAACATTATCGAGCAGGGTCAACAAGTGCACATACGAATGTAAACTATATGAAAACTTTCAGAAACTGTCATATGAGGAATATAGGTACCAAAGTAACCGTAACTCACCCTCTCCTCTCACACCATCACTTTACACACAATGAGGTTTCTCTTTCTTTCTCATCCTTTTTTATAGTATTATATTAATTATTTTTGTTTTCGTTAGAAATTGACATATATTATTATATTGTGAATTATTTAATGTGTGTACAACCTTGAAACGTAAAATGTAAGTTCGTCCATGGGCCAGGTCATACGTCATTCCACGGGTCATACATATATGGCCATGTTAAATGAAAAGAGCTGATGCCTGGAAAACAGACTATTCCTGGCATAGATACCCTTAATTAAACGGTGTAAATCTGTGTAATAAGATCTATATGCTATGTAATAATATCTATATTGTAATCGTAACTGTGTAACGATGTAATGCTGTGAAATAAATAAAATAAATATTACAGCAAGCTTGACTATCTAACAGTAGAATTTGGGCCACCTCTTCCCATGCGGTGTTGTACAAGGCGACTAATGGATAGGGCTGTTTAACATCAGACAGATATATACAGCCCAGACACCACCTCAGATGCATCGCTCGAGGCAACAATAGTGCTCGGAAAACGGCAATAGGCTCATCCCTTATTACGTGGGACCGAATACAATGATAGTGAAAAGTGGGTGTTAACTCACCTCTGCCTAACCCTTCGGAGACAAATTTTGGAATAGTTGTTTCTATGTATATATATGTATTATTACAAACAAAAACTAAGTAAGCATTTTATCTTAGATTCCATTACACATGTAAGTTAAATGCTATGGTTAGGTAGGTACATATTTTGGGTCCAGATAGCGCAGTGCAGAATCACGTGGAATATTTATTTATATCTTCATCACTTTGTAATATTTATGATGAAATTTCTTGCTAACTTTATTTTAAACTAGCTTTTGCCCGCGGCTCCGCCCGCGTAGATGTCGGTTATCGCGACAAAACATAGCCTATGTCCTTTCCCAAGATCTAATCTACCCCTGTACCAAATTTCAGCAAAATCGGTTCAGTGGTTTAGGCGTGAAAGCGTAACAGACAGACAGACAGAGTTACTTTCACATTTATAATATTAGTAAGGATTACTTTAGAATCAAATTCTCTTGTAGTTAAACCGGGATATTACAAAGTTCTTTGTCTGCTAAACGAAGTATTATTATACTTTTATTGAATGAAAACTATATATCGGTATTTCTAAGCCCACCGTGCGAGTATAATCCGAGAAACGGCAAAAAATGTTTCTGAAGCTTCAATTTATCTGAAACTTGTTTCCGTAACATCTTTTTGTGGCTATAATGGATATTTGATGAGGCCTGCTGAAGAATGAATTGACTTTTTAAACGGAGGGCGCTCCTAATTATTATTCCCAACTTTTTTACGATGTTACGACATTCTAATCAATGGTCTAAATAAGACGAGGTTGAAAGGATATCGATTAAGATTGAAACAGTCCAGGCGGGATTCGAACCCGTGATCTTCCCCTTACAGCGGGAACGCTTTGACCACTATGCCACCGAACCTTCGCCTGAGACCATCCTAATTTTTCGATACATATTTCGTATAGTTAACATTATAAGTGTTTAAAATTTCATTCAAAAAATCTTTATAATTGTGATGTCAAAATATAACTACTCTACGCACATTCAAATGGTGTATGGTGGACTACCATCTTCTTCAGAGCCTAAGTCAACCTAGCTCCGGCGCTACTTTCAGCTTAGGATTAAGAAGTGAGACGACAGTCACTGCCGTAAAAGTAAACATAAGCCACATTAAGACAAAGAGTATTAGGAAAGTGGACTCCGGGTTCTAAAATACGTATAATGGACCCGGGCCGGATTTAGGGGGGGACAAGCCGGTACACGTGCCCCGGGCGGCAGCATCAGGGGACGGCAAATTTCCCTGCTATCAGGGGACGGCGTTATTGGCTCCTTGTTCCCAGCGCCGGCGGTGGAATTTGTTGACTCCATCCCGGTCTGTCATGGCGCCCATTGTGGATGACTATGACGTGTCCCCCCCCCTCCCCTCCCCCGGAATCTATGAATATCTATGAGTCTATGAATAACATAATATCAAAAAGTGAGTGGTGACGGCAATTTATCAGTTTTGCCCCGCCTAAAAAAATATGAAGATCCGTGGGTGCAATGGTCTAACGTTGTTATGATGTAGCTTACGCACATTTGTAACTTCACAGTTACGTATGTGCGTGAGCACACTTAGCTCACTTTAAAAAGATTAATTTCTTACTTCTAAACATAATAAATGCCGCGGAAACGTGATAGCATAGAATTTAACAAGTGTCCGGAAACGAGATGTTCATTCGATACGCTGCGTAGCGTAGGCTAGCAGGCTAACAGCCTAGTTTCGTTTCAAATGACCGTTTTATATACATCATTTTAATATAAGAACATCTCAACATTGATCCTAGCAGAATTTAATAACACAGTTGGGTTATTCCTTAACTAGATGATGCCCGCGGTTCCACTCGCGTGGAATTTTGATCCCGTTCTCGCAAACTATTCCCGGGATAGCCTATGTGTCATTCCAAATTGTAATCTATCCCTGCGCCAAGTTTTAACCAGATCCATTCAGCCGTTAGAGTATGATTGAATAACAAACATCCAAACATTCATACAAGCATCTTCAAGCCGATGGTCCCGGTTGTCATACGAACGTCTATAGTTGGAGTCCTCAGAAATCTATCTAGTCTATCTACAGACTTCAATATCGTCAATTGGTTGTGGATGTTATATGGACGTTGTTTCACGGAAAATAACGAAGTTCAGCCGCATCTTGGTTAGACTAGAAAACCGGCCCAACTCAGTTGGTAAAAGGCTCAGAGAATGATGAGCATAAGGCGGACCTAATTACGAGAATCCGCCAAAATCTTGGACAACTCCACCTGTAATCCGGTAGGTACATCTGCTGAAACTCTGGCGTAGGCTCTCTCGGGCTTGACAGTCAGCAGTCGCTCTTGTAAAACTTAAGTGAATCAATTTATCTCAAATAAAATTAGATTATAAATAACTACGAAATTCAAACTAAGGCAAACGTGCAACGGTCACTGTGTTGCGTATACAGCTGGTCTCGGAGGAAGAGAACGGGGGCATGCGAGTGGAGGTTTGTTTTTGAGCCGGTGCCATGTTAATTTGCACGAGTTGTAAGTATACCCTGGGTCTCGAAATTAGCGTTCGGTTGATGATGATAGTTGATATAACTACGATCACCAGCGCGATTTCGTAAATAGCCTCTCGTACCTACAGCTAACGTGGGATAATCCAAATGGTGGGCATACCGGTGATATTGGAGTTTGTAAACATGGCATTCAATGATATGGTCCATAGAACAAAAAAACTAAAAAGTAAAATGTTTATTACTTGTACAGAATAACCTCGATTTATGTTCCCAGCGGTGAGTAGAGCAGCTAGCGCTCACTGGCGAGTTTTTATGCTGTCAGTGGGAAGACCAAAGCCTTGTCCTGCTTTGTCTTCTGCTCTGGCAGCATAGAAACTCCCTGTTCTTACAGCGTCGGCAGCACAAGTGTGACTCTCCTGTTGTTGCACACGTCCATAAGCCACGATAACCACTTTCTATCAGGTGGGCTGTGTGCTTGTCTTCCACCTAAGTGATATAAAAAACTCATCGGTTAAAATAGTTCTTCGATGATTTAGCGTTATGGAAAGGGGCTTCATAAAAATGTCTTGCGAAAATGAGTACAAGATCTCTTTTAGAAACCCGATGAGAAACAAAAGGATGAACATACGTTTTAGATTAATCTTGATAAAAAAATGTTAAGTATTATAGTCTTACATCATTTAGTTTGTAATTAGTTTTACATATTATTAAGTATTATAGTTGTGTAATTTGTTATGTAATAATATTGAAACTAGTAAAAAAATCTTATGCAAAATTGTAAGTAACTAACTTATTCTGTTGATACATTTGCGAATGCTTCGATGTCTCTATAAAATTTTTGTTATTAAAGAGTAATATATAAAAACACAATTAAACACAAATTAAAAAACACAATTAATTCTGAAAAGATTGAAATAAGTTTGATAGCAGGTGGTAGCCATTTTACAATCATAAGCCGTATGAAAATTTATATGTACCGTCTGCTATCAATCTACTTTCAATCTTTTCAGCATCAGTCGGGATTTTTATTTTTAATAATATCTTTGTAATAAAAATGGAGATATGATAACACCAGTTTGAAATCCTCGTGATACGATACCCATATTGCAGTTAACAATTTTATTTTTCTCTTTAAACTAAAGCGTATTACAGCGGCCATGTTGTTTTTCACGTCACCTATTTAAGAACACTTGGGTTACCGAGACGAATCCAACGATATGTTAATTGAAGAAATCCGTCTCGTGGTTTGGAAGATATGAGGTAATAAAGAATATCACAAACTTAAAAGATACAACATAACCCTTCTTGGCAGTCGGATAAAAAGTAAACTATTTATATTCCGTATCCTTCTAGATATGAAAACAGTCCTGCCTAATCATTTTCTGTCTTCTGTGAGCCTTGCCCACCCATACAAGTGGCAATTCATTTGTAACATAGAGTAGAACAAAATGATCTTGTGCAAGTTTGACACGTATTTTAACATTTATAACAGTCTCAAACATATATCAATCCCATAAATAACATACATTGAACGTTCTGTTCTATTCTATTTTTTAAAAAGAACATCAGCAACCCAAATTACTAATATTTCCTCTAATCCCTTCAACTAAGGTTCACGTTGGTACTGATTACGGTCCCGGGTTCCAACCAGACAAGCACACGGCAGTGGCAGACAAACACACGGCTCACCTGATGGTAAGTGGTTACCATGGCCTATGGACGTGTTCAATACCAGAGGCTCACACTCACGCTGCCGACTGTGAAGAAACCTTCTAATGCCCCTCTTGAAGAACCCCATGTTGTAGGCGCTAGGGAAAATCGCAGCATGGCGTTTATTCCACAGTTGAGTGAGCGGGGGATGAAGTTTCTTTCATGCTGAACAGTGCACACCGTGTCATGTCTCAATGTGTGGGGATGAATTCCCTGCCTATAGCGAGCGGTGTGATGATAGAATGTAACTGTGAGCATCATGTCAAACAATTCATCTGAGCACAAACCACTGTATAGGCGGTAGAACACACAGAGCGAGGCAAACTCCCTCCTAAGGCTTTCGGTACTAAACTAGTCTCAAAATAAACAAGCCTCCTCTCATGAGAGGCTATTCGCGCATGTGTATGTTTAGTGTGTTCTCCAATTACAATATGACAGTTTGACGTAATAATGTAGTATTTAAATAAATTCGTTGGTCAGCGAGCCGTGACTGACGTGACGGCAGCTCCCCTAGAGCGGTGGCCAGCGAACGATCACTGACCGTAACGCTAAACCATATGCTACTGACTACTGGCCATACTTACAACGTTGAAGAAGTTTAACCGTAGTTCAACGGGACGGTAATTATTGGTTTGTGTGCTATATGCCTTTTGAGTGTGTCGTATGCAAATCACTAGTTAATTATTTACATTCAGTGACAATAGTTGCTGAACAGCAATAATTTGCAAGCTATTTACAACTTTATTTTATGCAACTTAGGTGGCAGAAGCACACGGTCCACTTAATGGAAAGTGGGTACCGTGAGTGATCGACCCTGTAAGAACAGAGTTTCTGTGCCGTCAGTGCAGAAGACAAAGCAGGGCAAGCATTTGGTCTTCCCACTGACAGTACAAAAGCTATCAACTGGATAGGCTCTGGCTACCCTACCCACTGCCGGGAACACAACACAAAGTTATTATGGCCGCGGTATTTTGTAGAGTTGTACTTCCCCAGTCAGCCAGGAGGCACTTCGACATACCGCCGTGTCCTACCTCTTTATTTATTTATTTATTCTATTTATTTATCTTTATATTGAAATGTTTATACAGGATGTATTTTTGAAACGGGGCAGTAAGGGCAAGTACCTTAACCGTTGCAGTTACAGCAAAACGTTCTTAAAAGACCTTCCCTAACTTTTTGGGACATTTTGAACTGCATTCACAGATTTTGTAAAAAAACTTACAGTTAGCAAAAAAAATGCAAAAAGTTCAATTTTTTTTTTATGCCAATCGATTCTATTTCATGTGGGGATCAAAAAACTCTACGGGACTATTTTAGCTTTCAGTACCAGAAAAGACAGAAATCGCCAAAAACGTTTCCCATACATTTCGTACGGAAATATGATACATCAACTCGAAACTCATAGGTAAGGTAAAATTTTGAACTTTTTTAAATAAAAAAAATCATTTATAAATAAATAAATAAATTGAAAAAAATAATTAAATAGATATTGGTTTATGAAATAAATTGCTCAAAATGATTTCCATTTTCACGAATACATAAGTCTATCCTTTTTTACACTGAACGAATGGCGACTAATAATGTTCTGGGATGAATATTACGTAAAATGGTCATTAATGCATCCTTGAGCTCTTGAACACTGGCATACGTCGTCTTATACAACTCGTTTTTCACGAAGCCCCATAAAAAAAAACAAGTGGTGTTAGATCGGGGCTACGAGCTGGCCACTGTGTTGGACCATGTGTACCTATCCACTGTGTACCGAATAGGCGGCTCAAATTGGAACGTGAAAGGTGACTGTTATGTGGCGGAGCACCATCTTGTTGAAAATGAACTTTTTGCAATTCCGACAGGGGCCATTCGTCCATCTCGTTTTCAAGATGGTGTATTTTACACTTCTTCATTATACATGGCAGAATTCAGTTTCCCTTCATAAAATTCCACCATTATGACTCGATTGGACATTATACCACACCAACAGTTGAATGAGAAGCGAACCTGAATATGACTTGCTGTAACTCTTAGTGGATTTTCTTTGGACCAATAGTGGTGATTTTTTCTGTTGTACATACCGTTATTGGAAAAATTCGTTTCGTCTGACCACAGTATGTAATTTAAAAATTCATGATCTCTGCTTATTTTTCCTCTTAGCCATCTGCAAAAAGTAAGCCTTCGAACATCATCACCCGGATGTAACACTTGAACTATGCGCCCATATCGATAGCACTTGTAGCCGTATTTCTTCCATATCTTTATCACAAGGGAGTGGGATACACATACTTCAAGGGCGACTTGCCTGGACGATACCTCTGGATATGCTTCGACATAAGTCAGAACCGCAATCTCCTGGACATGGACAATGTCCACACGAGGCTGCCGCTTTCTTTTGAAAGAACCCTGCAATTCCAGGTTTTTCAAAAGATTTGTAATAACCTTTCTTGTTGGCACATGCCGCAACGGATACTTATTGTGGTAGCACACTAATGCAGCTCCCGCATTTCGATTATTGACAAAATACGCTTCTAATAAGTAAATTTTTTCACGATTAGAAGACATTTTAGCGAAAATCCTTAATTAATAACTCATACGAAGTTTCTCAGCTGAAACTAAGTATAACACACAGATTTTCGAATCAAATTCGAAATTGGAGAGTAAAAATTCTTTTATTTACTTTACAGTCAATTCTACCCACTTCCTGGACATAACAAAAAGGTAGACCATCGTAGAAATTTGTTTCTGTTGCCGAAATGTATGGGAAACGTTTTTGGCGATTTGTCTTTCCTAGTACTGAAAGCTAAAATGGTCTCATAGAGTTTTTAGATCCCCACATGAAATAGAATCGATTGGCATAAAAAAAAATTTTTTGGACTTTTTGCATTTTTTTTGCCAACTGTAAGTTTTTTACAAAATCTGTGAATGCAGTTCAAAATATGTCAAAAAGTTAGGGAAGGTCTTCTAAGAACGTTTTGCTGTAACTGCAACGGTTAAGGTACTTGCCCTTACTGCCCCGTTTCAAAAATACACCCTGTATAATAGGTAGAACACAACAAGTTCAGTGATATTTAGCCGACTACAGCGTCAAAAAGAGGGTAAGAATTACTTTTTGGCCTATGCTGTCGTTCCTTTATTTTCGTGCGGAAATCCTCACGAATACGGACCCTTCGAGCATCAAAGGAGGTTATGTCGGTCTGGGACCGACTAAACTGCACGCTATCTTGGGTCTTAAGTACCAGAGTGTAAAGTTAGATACCTATTAGGGCATTACCTAACTTTTATTTTAGGAGAACCAGCGAACTGAATTGAATCAGTAGGTGTAATAGCCTGCCAGTAAAGTTAGCTTGACCCCATAAGTCTTGATGAGGTTCGGTACATACAACCGACACAATCTGATCATTTTTACCTACTTACTAGATCAGAATCATTACCACCTTCCTTGTAGTCCATTTCGACTACTAGGAAAGTGGATGTGAGAAGAAACTAGATTCGGAAGGTAACGGAAGACTGCTTCTGTGCATGATGTAATGTGGAGTGACTTGTATACATTGTATATGCATAGATATATTATATTATGAGGTATTACGGGGCTACCTACTTGTTTATTCTTAATAAGATGTAATACATTGAATTTTTTGTACAAGTTTCATGTTTGACTCACAAGATAGTAGGTAGGTACTTAATTAAAATATACATACATACATATAAACACGCCTTTATCCTTGGAGGGTTAGGCAGAGGTAAATTAACACCCACATTTCACCAATTATTGTATTCGGTCCCACGTAATGGGGGGTGAGCCTATTGCCGTATTCCAGGCACTATTGTTGACTCGAGCCATGCATCTGAGGCTGAGCCTGGGCTTTTGTTTTTTGTACGTGCGCAGAATCCCCACGGATACTTCCCCACCGGAGCCAGTGGAGGAGGTTATGTCGGACTCGAACCGACTAAAACGCACGCCGCCTGTGGGTCATTTTGGTTGCCGAAGGTGAGGTTGACAGGCATATCCCTCGCACCCCAGCCGACCCAGGGCCATCTCTCACGATCTGGCCCTCTTCTCAGGTGTGGGGACTACAGAGTCCCCAACTCGTCCCCGGAAACGGGGAGGCGCGCCATACGCGCCACCGCCGCAGCCTGCTTCTGCCAGGGTGACTAGCGACTCCACCTGTCACATCCAGGCCGGCGCAAGGCTGAGTCTGGGCTGTATATATCTGTCTGATGTTAAACAGCCCTATCCCTTAGTTACCTTGTACGACACCGCACAGGAAGAGATGGCGTGGCCCTAATTCTACTCTGCCTGAAACCACGCGGCGATTAATATACCTATCTAATGTACAAATTGGAAATGGCCGCATTCGGCCAGTCTTGAGTGAGATGCAAGTGCAGAGAGAGAAATGCAGTTTCATGTAAAAATAGCTGACCCGACAAACTTTGTTATGCAGCTATTAAAAAGTTCTTCCCTTTGTCGAATTCGTTACCAGCTCACGCGTTTCCTTATTCCTACAGTCCCGGGTCCTTTAAGCGGGGCATGAAAGCATAATATGATGAGGCCGTCAAGCTATGTGTCACCATTTTAACATGGTATATGTAAGTAATGACCCTCATTTCTGCGACTTTGCTTTCAGCTTACCATCAGGCGAGGCGAAGTCTAACTGACGTGTCCTATGTAATAAAAAGAATTTGAGGTTTCATACAGAACCCTCAGTGCACGAGACTAACTCGCAACTGCAGTCACATGCTGCACTTCTTGTTAATTGAGCACTCCGACTGGGGAAGTACCTCCACCCTACAGAATACCACGGTTATAATAACCTCGTGTTGTGTTCCCGGCGGAGAGTAGGGCAGCCAGAGCTCACTGGAGAGTTTTTGTGCTGTCAGTGGGAAGACCTGTCCTGATTTTGTGTTCTAAAACACATAAAATCTCTGTTCTTACAGGGTCGGCAGCACGGATGTGACTCCACTGGTGTTACACACGTTCATAGGTCACGGTAACCACTTTCCATCAGGAGGGCCGTGTGCTTGTCTGCTGCCTAAGTTGTATAAAAAAAAGAATGTTTCTTACGCACATTTTTATCTTTTGAGTACATATCTGCAAATATTTTTACTTATCGGTGCATTTTTTTCTAGAAGTTAGTTCATAATGTTGTTGTTGATAAATACTTGTTATTTCCTTTTTTGTGTCATTTAATTAGCAGTGAATATAAACACAACTTAAAAATAGACATTCGTAAATGTGAGCTTACAATAGAAAACTTTAAAGCACTACAAACTAGACGAAAAAGATAATAGATCGCTGGAAATCATAGATCAAAGAAAATACATGGAATATTGGAAATACTGTATGATGGCATCCTTAAAAAAGTAGCTGTTGAATCAATCATATTCCTCCAATAACTCAAACGAGACAATCATAATGTTTATCGTTAATGAATTACATTAACAACCTGCGTAGTCTTATTTCACATTTTCTACTTGATTTTGAGGAGTTTCCTTGTGAATCTCAGGTATATCAAAGAAATTAATATAGGACTAATTCAAAGCTAAACTTGAACGAATATTAAAAGATTTTTTTTAAATCGGTGCATAAAATACCAAAAATATAGCTGAATATTATGTACACCTCAGCGAACCCATTCAAAGGAAACAGGCGTGATGTTATGATGTGGTCTTGCATAAATAATGCAATAATATACAATTGCAGTTATCGTAGGTGATTTCCTGGCATTTAATGAAGAGTTCTGTGGTCTGTCTCTGAAACCCCTCATCAAATCTTTACGAAATGAAAATGGGACCATTTCGGCATGTACCCAAATCCATCCACAAATGACGGACCTATGCGCGTATACATAAATAAAAAAATAAACATCCCAATTGTAAACCTCCTATCTAGAACTCGGTTAAACAGAGAAAATGAGTCAACTACACGAATCTCGAATGATTGCATGCTTCTATTGGATGGATAACAAGAGTTGATTTTGTCTATTTCCTTTGCCCGGTACTCAGTATCACAAAAAGTGCCATGCTAAAGGTTATGTTGTCGAGTGAATGATACAGCGTTCGTTGTTACGTCGATAGGCACAGATCGATTGTCACGCCTGCTGGTTTTGTGCATTCGTTTAATTGTAAAAAGGTGGTTGAGCACATACTAAAGAAATAAATATTCTTGTTGTATAGTGAACAAGCAGAACAAGTTCTTGTTCATGTCAGTCGTTGACTTTATCTATAGGTAGGTAGGATCAAATTTTTTTTAGGTCGCAGGTATTTGTGAAAGGGATTTACAGTTTTTACATCTAATGCAAAATTTGCAACGCAATCAATAATAATTATATAAATTTAGCATTATTTTCTTCGTTGTACTTTTTCCACTATCTATTCTATTTTTTTATTTTATTTTTAGACATGACCTTTTTCGCCTTACATCATCCTCAAAGGTTGTAACTACGCCGTACGGTTGAGGATCCCGTAAGGCGAAACCGATCAGGTGTAATAAAAAAAATACTGTGGAAAAAGTACCTACAAGTGTGTTCTCAATATGTGTAATAACAAATTTCACCAAGTGCCATCAATCAACAATATAAATAAATGGCCTGAGGGTGGCAGGTGGAGCCGCCTGTCACCCTGGCAGAAGCAGGCCGCGGCGGCGGCGCACCTGGCGCGCCTCCCCGTTTTCCGGGAACGAGTTGGGGACTCTGTAGTCCCAATCACCCGAGGAGAGGGACAGATCGTGAGAGATGGCCCAGGGTCGGCCGGGGTGCGAGGGATATGCCTGTCAACCTCACCTTCGGCAACTAAAATGACCCACAGGCGGCGTGCGTTTTAGTCGGTTCGAGTCCGACATAACCTCTCCCACCGGCTCCGGTGGGGAGGTACCCGTGGGGATATTGCACACGTAAAAAAAAAAAAAATATTCCACGACATTCTACACAACGCTATCTAGACCCATGGGTAAGCATAGCTTAACTAGCTTGTGTTATGGGATCTAGAATGCGGATAAATATTCTTAGATACTTATTTTTTTTGTAAATACATACATATTATACATAGAAACACCCAGACCAATGCAAATATACATATTCATGGATACAAATATTTGCACTGAGCGGGAATCGAACCCGCGCCCCCTGCACAGCAGTCGAATGCTCTACCGCTACTCGTTACTATAAAGATTATGAACTTTAGAAAGAAAAGGACAGTAGAGGTAAGTCAATATGTGTAAGTTGTTGTATTTGTGCGGGTAGAATAATATATTGGGACATGTAGCGAGCGAGTGACATAGAGAAGACAGCGTTTTAGAGGCTTTACATGACAACATTATAATTGGCGCTAACGCAACGAATCTGATTTCTATTGCTTTGTTATTTTTTACTTTTCTTTTGTTTCGAGCGTTCTGTGACTATACTGTATATTTACGCATCCCTTCATTGGCTTCATTGAACCCGAAGTTTGATACCAAAGTGTGGAGACGGTAGTTTGATGGATTTGATGGATGTTACAGTAGCAGCAGGGCGTTTGAGCATCCTGGGCATATTTACCTCGTGCTCATTATTATTATTTGAAACTAATAAGTTTCAAATAATAATAATAATGTTAGATTATTTGGAAGCTAGTGTTTCTGTATATAAAGTGGGACCTTTTATTATAAAGTTACCATCACAATCTCCGCTGATTATTTTTATTTTGTTCCATGGTTTTTTAAATCACTTGTATCGAATGATTTAATTCACTCACTCACATTTAATTCCACACAGGGAGCTAATATGGCATTTATTAAATCTTCAGTCATCAACGGCATGTCTCAACAAATCGAGCGGGAAACGCAAACTGTCTTGCGTCCACCCGGCCGCTTGCGACACTCGCTGTCCTGCGGCGTTTTCCGCCTACCCACACGACGCGCACTGCGCCTTAGCACAGAATAAATAATAGTACCTTAGTCCAAAGCTATGTGTTTCTGTTACACGCTAGCGGATTCCAATACCCGCCCCGCCGCCACTGTAATTTCACAAGGGTGCTTAAACCATAAACTTAAACTTACGTTTTTGAGTTTCAACAGTTTCATGTTTATAAAATATTATATAAGTGACAGCTTCTGGTTCAATTATTCTACGAAGATGTTAAGCTGTAAACATGCTGCGCGTTAGAGAAAACGCTTTTCAAAACCGTAAGCAAACAAATTTTAGAATAGCTCACTTTTTCTCTACGAACGCCTAATTAAAACCTAGGCACTGTCCATGGTGAAGTTAGTAACAGATGCGCTTATACATAGGCTGCTACTTATGTATGCGGAATCTGGGATCCCAATAATTTTAAATGCAAGGTGACGAATCCTGGATCTACGCGTATGATCCCGAAACTAAATAACAATCAACAGTTTGGGTGTTTCAAAATGAGCCAAACCCTACGAAAGTGGCTCGTGCAAAAAACACTGTAAAGCAAATGGTGGCCTGCTTTTTTGGTATTAATGGCCATGTGGCTACAATACCACTGGAGAATCGCAGAACGGTTAATTCGGAGTGGTACACGACCATTTATTTGTCAGAAGTATTTGAAGAAATACCCAAAAACAACCAGCTACGCAGAATACTTCACCATGACAATGCCAGCTGTCATACATCTCAGGAAACAACTACATTTTTGGATGGTCAAAAAATAGAATTAATGGGTCATCCACCGTACAGCCCTGATTTGGCTCCCAATGATTTCTATTTATTCCCAAATGTAAAGAATAAATTGCGTGGTCAACGATTTTCGACCCGTGAAGATGCCGTAGACGCGTTCAAACAGCACGTTTTGGAGATACCTCAATCAGAGTGGAAAAAGTGTTTTAAAAATTGGTTTTATCGAATGCAAAAGTGCATCGATCATAGTGGAGAATACTTTGAAAAACAATAAAAGCATATTGAGCCATATACATTTGTTAAGTTTTTCTATTCCGCATACATAAGTAGCAGCAAGCATGATAAAAATAATCAAAACTGGTAAATGGTAAATAATATACTATTATAATTTTAATCATATTTATTCGTATAGTAAGGTAATTAATTTTATCGTACATTTTATTAACATTCTATGACTGACAATATTTGATGAAATAATATCAACGTCACATAAAGACTACGGCCCAGACATCGTTAAGGCATGAGACTAGCAAGTGTCGTGTAAAATGATTGAGCACCATTAAATTAAAAAATGAATTTTAAACTAGTAATAATAAGTCACTTTTTGCAACGTTTGGTTGCAAAAAAAACTCTCGGTCTATTACTGACACGTTATTCCTGCAGAAAATTTTGCTTTGACTGGTTAATTTGTTATTTGATGATATTTAAAATTCTGCACATAATTATATACAAAAGGCGCAAACTTCAAAAACTTCAAGGAAATTATCAACACTTGCAAAGAAAAAGATAGTAAATCGATTTTTCAGATGTCTTTTTTTTTCTTTTTTCCTCTTTTTTAATTTAGTCACTTTTATTTGCCGGCAGAGTAGAATTAGGGCCACCCGATCTCTTCCCATGCGGTGTCGTACAAGGCGACTAAGGGATAGAGCTGTTTAACATCAGACAGATAATACAGCCCAGACTCAGCCTACACGGCAATAGGCTCACCCGCTATTACGTGGGACTGAATACAATTATTGGTGAAATGTGGGTGTTAATTCACTTCTGCCTAACGCTCCAGGGATAAAGGCGTAATTATATGTATATGTATTTATTTTACTCACAAGGGTGTATTTTTAGTGTTCATTAGTTTTAGCGTTTGTATTTAGTTTACAATGACCAGACTTTAAGAATACATTTTAAATGTGTATAAACATTACAATCAGTAGCAATGAATACTTAGATTTCTGTAAAACATTATTTGTTGTGTTTACTAACTTACATAGTGTATTTTATTGTCATGTTTTACTCAAATGCCAATGGGAAGGTTATGTATTTGTTGTTTCTATTAGTGACGGATATTAACGCATGCTTCGTACATATAACAGGCAACTTTCGAAAATTAATTTATAAACACAGTCTAAAGGCAAAACGCATTATTCACTTTGCTAATGCAAAATCACTAAGTACCTATGATGCAAGGTGTAGGTATTTAGAGTGTTTTACCATTGGCAGTTAGTTATTCACTCCGGAAGCGCACTGATCACTCTTCTTTCATTTCTTTTAAAGTGCTTAGTATTTATAAAATTGTTGAATAATCCAACCATACCATAATCTCTGTGTTGTTGAAGGAATTATTGAAATTGTTGAAGGAGTTGAAAGACTTGGGTCCTGACCTAAAAAACTAATATTTAAAAATCTTGTGTCACAGTTTTAGTGTTTATACTCCTCCGGCTTGACCGATTTTGATGAAATATTATATGTATATTCAGTAGCTATGAGAATAGGTTTATAACTAATTTTTAAACCCCTAAGTGATAAGGGTGGTTCACCCCAAAAATTTTTTATTTACTTTTTGGACAAATTTCTGTTTTGTTATTTTTTTATGGTGTGGAATTGAAAAATACATTTAATTCAACATTTTTACCCTCCTACCACTGACCCCTATGTTTTATAGCATTTTTCATACTCTAGAAATAATTCAAATGGCAAAACAACGTTTGCCGGGTCCAGCTAGTAATGTAATAAAAATCGTTACGTCATTCAAAGCTAAAGAGTCTTAATTTTTTGTATGTATGTTTGAAAAATATTATTTTAGTCTGTAGTGTTTGGACTAATTTATAAAGAAATTGGCAGAACATATCACAGATCTGCCGGCAGTTGTTTGTAATCCTGAATTTTTTGTCGACGTTTTTTTTAATAGTCATTTATCACTAGTTCCCGGTTCATAATAAAGATAACTTGAATAAAATGTTTTTGAGAAATCAATGTGTTAAAATGTAACAAAGAAAAATTTAATGCAGTAAGGAGCCATGTCAGTAATAGATTACCTGTTTTACCTTCTGTTCCAAAGGTATGCGATAATGGTACTAGAGTTGAGGACCAAAAGGGGGTAACAACCAGTGGACATATTTATGCAAAAGGGACTGACTTATAAAATGTCACTTTTGAATTTTACAAACCTAAAATTCTGACACACATCCAGAATTATATTGTTTCTTAATTCATATAATTTTGAAATGAATATCTTTGATTAATTTAATCTTATTTGTATTGCTTTAGGTTATAAAGTTATATGTTAAGTCCTTTTTTTTTTAAAGTATATTCAATATTAGAATTAATTTGCAGTAAAGTTTGTTTTTTTGAGATTCTTTTTATAATCCATATGAGACTCATTGATATTTCGCTGGTCAGCACTGGGTATTAATTAGCCTATAGTAGTCTGCTGGACATAGGCCCCTCTCAATGTTGGGAGACATTGGCCTACTATTGCCACTGGTTAACACTGTGTACTAGTAAGCAATTAATAGGTTCTTCTAAACAAAGATTAATTAAAATAATATACATTATTGCTTTCTATATTTGTACTTTCAATATAATATTATTATTACTTTTAGCCATAATCTCAAGTCATACATTTTAACTCATTCTATTTTTTTTTTTGGCAACGCAATCCTTTAAGCTGAGACAGTCAGTACGCAAGTACTCTGCACTTCTGTAGCTGAGATTGAAACTTATAATTTTACTAAATTTTGTAACACTAGAATAGCTTTTTAATGAGGTGAATATTATACATTATGGTTGGGAAATGGTCTCTATATCTACTGCACTGGGCCTCTGCACCTACTTTGTTGCACAATACATAGAATATCTCTAGAGCGTATGTTACACGGTTAGACTAACACAATTCCATCACAATTATTTTAGAATATCGGTTGATTGTTTCGTTCAGCATCATTTAATCTGTTAGGATTCACATATTTTTTCTAAACGATTATTCTAAGAACTTATACCTAGTTATATTAAAATAGATTTGTTGATAAAATCTTTCAAGTTCATAACAAATAGACACCTTATGATAAATCAAAGAAGAGAATATTGTATAATATTTTTATTTATGTAAGAATATAATTTAACTACTGCTTTACGTCAAGATTATATATATATATCTCAAAGGCTAACTGTGTAATAATTTCAATTAAAATTTAGATTTGACTAGAATTTATAATCAGTGCCTAGAGAAAGTATGTTTAACTTACAATGTGTTATAGTTATCAACAATTTAACTAAATGTTTTATTTCATTCGTTCAAGCGCATTCTGACAACTTATCAGTAGGTTACATTCTCGTGTAGACCAGACATTTGGTTATGTGCAATAGACTGGTATCGATCTTTCCAATGACTATTAAATCCCCTATCATTCATTCAACAAGTGATACGCCATCATTATAACCTTCAGTATAATGGGCCTACCACACGCACTAGCTTCACCACAGTTTTACCTGCGCAGGAACACCGTCATTTTTACCAATTACACGCACAGTGATCCGTGTACAAACTGGCTTACGTAGGTAAAACTGTGGTGAAGCTTGTGCGTGTGGTGGCCCATAACAGTTGACTTTAACTTGTATAGTTTACTGTTTATTAAAAGCTTATCGCATCTTCGCAAGTATTGCTTGTGTAATTGAAATTTACTTTTTACAAACTTGCATATAGCTCATTGTCGTCAAATAGATACTTACTTTTCAATTCGAAATTTGATAAAATATGCTCTGAGCGAAAAGTATAGATCATTATATTGTTATTCTGTGAATCTTCTATTAAACACGGTTATAATACGTTACGGCAACCATCAAAGTACTTGTCCTCTATGTCTACATTTACATATTTGAGCAAAGTAATATCGGAAGGTAGGTAACAAACAAATTTACCGTTTTACTTTGACAATTGCTCACAACGCGACACAACGACTACTTGTCTTTTAACTTTACATTATTTACAAAGGTTAACCTCCTGGAATGCTATACTTCATTTCCATAGTCTACTATAACAAGATCTACTTTTTATTAGTAATGGGGCATTATATTTCAACAAATATAGGCCGCCATTAGCCTCATTTTGTCACTTATTTAGTAAAAACTTCTACTCAGTTGATTCATTTCCTAATAATATAAAATTTTGAAGTTTTGTATTCGTAATATTAATAATTAAATTTAGCTTATTGCTTCTTTAATCAATGTAGTTATTGAAAAGAAAATTTTATTGTATTCCTTATATTTGATTATATCAATATTGGTCGGGTGAAAGACTTAAATAAATATAATGATGTATATTTTAATAAATTTATATTTTCCTAATATTTTTCTTTAAGATAGCTACAGAGATCGTTTCCGAAAATAAATTATAGGTATTATTAGGTAACTTATCGTAATATACATAATATATATATTAGAAGTATACGACGGCAGAAGTTAGCACGATCCACTATTAGGAACTTTAACAAAACATTATGTATGAAGTTGCACGAATATTCACACTCGTAGACTCGATTTGATGAAGAAGCTATTAAGAGAGAGCAAATAGTTTTTTTTTATAAAAAATACATGACGTACCCGATTATTTCTTTGTAATAATATAATTATAGATATATGTAGTATTGTAAATATCCGACTTAGCAACATAAACATGTTAATATCATAAATCTATACATGTATTCCAACAACTGATAGTTTTAGGTACATATTAAAATTATGATATTGGTGTTCATAACAATGAATTTTAAACCTTAAAGTAAGGCGCACAAAGTCGTGAAGATAAAATCGTATTAAGTATTGATTCACTAGAATTTTTCAGTAAGTGTATTCTTTTATCATAAGTTCCGTAATCTCAAGAGAGAGACAATATCCACTTTCATCTACTTCCTCTTCGACCGGATGTCGATCTAAGGCTCTTTTGTACCCTTTTTTTTTAACACTAGGCGCTTTTTAAAAGGCCTGTGAATAAGTTTATTTCCCAAAATGATTTATTTTTGTGTTCACTGAGAGTTTGGCGGCCGAAGAACTGTGATGCAGATGGAACCACGTAATATTCTCAGCAGATCAATGACTTCTGGGGTCTTCATTGATGTTACGTTTTCGTCGTTTACCTGTAAAAATAATAAGATGTGACATAAGTTCATTGTATCTTCATTCGAGTGCCAATACTGATTGCATTCGTACTTTTGTTGTCCGGGAACAACTCTTTGCAGTTTCCTTTCTGAATGGGTAGTTTATGTATTTTGAGATTTACAGAAGCGATCACCATTTGAGCTGCCAACCCGAGAGAAAAGCGCGCTGGAGCCTAGTGACTGTACAGGGGTTTGCAGGTAATTTGGGTCCTGAAGATCATTTTGCAATTGAGCAGTCCGACTGGGAAAGTACCTCCACCGTACAGAATACCACAAATATAATAACCTCGTGTTGTGTTCCCGGCAGTGAGTAGGGTAGCCAAAGCTCATTGGAGAGTGAGTTCTTGTGCTGTCAGTGGAAAGACAAGGCTTGCCCTGATTGTTTCTTCTGCACTGACGGGACAGAAACTGTTTGTTCCTACAGGATCGGTAGCACGAGTGTAACTCACCTGGTGTTACACACGTTCATATGTCACGGTAACCACTTTCCATCAGGTGGGCCGTGTGCTTATTTGCCACCTAAGTTGTATTAAAAAAATATAAAAATCATTGTAGTGTATACAGTCTCGGAGTAGGGAGGAGTGGTTGCAAAAGATAAAAAGCTAAATCAAGGTACAGAGTAAGTAGGATAGACCCAGGCCCCAAAAGAGCAGCACGAGTGTTACTCCTCTGGTGTTGCATACGTCCATAGGACACGGTAATCACTTTCCATCAGGTGAGCCGTGTACTTGTCTGCCACCTAGGTAGTATAAAAAAAGAGAAAGTATTCCCTGTATGTACCTGCAGAATGACGTCACCGCGGCGCAGGCGTCCGTCTCTGGCGGCGACACTATCGTTGTACACAGCTGAGATGTAGCTCTGGCCAGACTCGGGGTGCGACTGTACACTAAACCCGAGACGACTGTTCCATCCGCGGTTCAACTCTACTGTTACGATCTGGAAAATAGAGGTTTGAAGGTTAAATGAGTTGGGCAAAATGTATTAATGGAAGGGCTCATAGCTAAATGGTAATAAATGTTTAAAACCCGACTGCTGAAAAATCACGCTATAAAAAGGATTACATACATACATACATATAATCACGTCTTTATCCCCGGAGAGTTAGGCAGAAGTGAATTAACACCCAAATTCACCGATCATTATATTCTGTCCTACGTAATAGGGGGTGAGTCTATTGCCGTATTTCGTATTAAACAATAAAAAATTAGGATAGCCGTGGTCGTATGCCAAATTTCCTTAGAATGTATTGTTTTGTTACCCCCGTATCTATAAACAAGTCATTACTTGTTCTTAAGTAATTTCTCAACTAAGTCATAACTTGTTCTTAAGTAATTTCTTAAGTAAATGTTATTCTATAGACAAGTAACGCAAAATACTTACTTGAGTAAAGATATAAGTATTACTCAGGCCGTAAGAATCTTTTCCAGCTGGCAATACTGCTATCAACGTTTTGTTTCTTTAATAGAATAATGAAAAACAAACAATTTTATATAATGCATCGCTATTATTTTTAAATTTAATAACACTTTATTTAAAACTGTCATGTTTAATACAATATTCGATCCATTGCAATAAGTTTGTGATGAGCTGCGTGATTTTGTTTTTGTGATGGTTTATTGTGAAACTAAACGACTGACAGCAAAATAATCCTATTATAAACTGAAAAGTATTATCGAGTGTTTATTACCGTGTAGTAAGGTGCATTTTAAACTTGCATGGATTGTACGTCATTCACCTACAGTTAGGTTATACCGGTTCTATTTGTTGTATTGTAATGTAATTGTATAATAAACAACAATAAAATGGAGTTTTGGCGCCAACATGAAGAATGGCACATCGCGGTATTTTTTTACTATCCAAAATTGATGTGATTTCGAGATTTTATGTATAAAAATGGTGGATTTTTAGATATAATATTTTGACAACGCACACAAGTGCGGAAAGTGGCAAATTACAGTGAATTGTGACTTTTCGTGTTGGTTCCAAACCTCCCTAGGGAGCCTCTAGTAAAGTCCCCACAACTTTACTGAGGACCGTAACTTGAAAAACTTGACTTTGGCGTCTCGCCATTAATAATTCTAAAGACATTTATTTATATATATACCTACTTATATTACTACTACTATATTACTTGACATTGGCATATTATATCTATTACCTACTTGCCAAAAAGGGGAGGAAAAAAAAAACAATAAATAAAATTAAAAAAAAAAATATCTTTGAGCCTTTGTTACCGTTTATGAAGGTGCATTGTAAACTTGCTTAGATTGTGCGTCACAGTTAGGCCGGTTGTATTTGTTGTAATTGCACAATAAACAGCAATAGAAAATAGTAACGTAAAAATGCATAGAATACTTACACAATTACCAAATATCCATTCGAACATTCACTGTTCATTCATAAGTCGTCAGTCGTCAGTATCGCGTGTGAATATTTCGTTTAAAACAATACCTAATTTGCAATGAGTTCTGAAAGTGATAGAAAAAAACCCTTTTTATCATTAGAGAAGGATTTATTCCTTAGCATTATTCAAAAATATGATACCATATTGTCGAGTAAGCAAAAACAGTTATTTATCACAAAGGCTAACCTCGAAATCACTGATAAATGTTAGCAAAGTAATGCTTAAGTAACGGAAATGATGACTATGACTTAAGTGAAGAATTCGAACTTTGACAGTTCTTACTTTGGTCAATTTCTAAACTATAGAATCAAAATCGTTACTAAAGTAATTACTTTTACTCAAGTAATTACTTTCACTTGTCTATAGATACGCTAAGTGGCATACGACCACATCCTAGATTTTTCTTGTTAAATACTTTTTAGATATTCGGTAGTCGGGTTTTAATTTTTTATTAATATAATTTTGGGGCAAGCTATAGGTATAATTTATACATATTTGAAATGTGCCAATAAAGCCTTTTCATTTGTGATGTCAACACGACATGTTTATCTCAAATTTATTTTTTAACACAGTTCTTCATGACCGCTAGAGGGCGCCATATTAGATTCAGTGGCACGTTATATAGCTTATAACCAGCGGACGACTAAGATGCTTCTAATGATATCTCATTTGTCTAGTTCTAATTAGTGGTTGAGGAGCTATGAGGGAACCGATGAACCTACATACATACATAGCCTGTCAAAACAAAATCATAACCGTCCTTTTGTTTAGCCGTAGTCGGGTAACAAAATAGCTTAGCACATTACAAGGATGGGTAATACTCATTAGATCAGTTTTAGGATAACTCACCGTTCTTAACACCTTAATCCCCTTCCGTGTCTTGGAGCATATTTTAGACGTCGACCCAATTGTCATAAGAATATCTGTGGCCTTCGTTACGGGTAAGTTCAACAATAATTAGTATAATAACAGAACTTTGATATCACCAGTGGTTCATGGATGTTAAATAGTTGCTTAAACCAAGAGACCGAAGTTCGGCAGTTCCTTAGTTAAACTAAAAGTCAAACCCACTTACAGAGCTGGGAAAAAGCTTGGAGAAAAAAATACCTACCGTAGGCTCATTGCTTGTGTTCTCTTTCAGCGGTTCAGGTTTGACGTTTTCTTTCTGGACGGTATCGATGTCTCTCGGTTTCACGTGCGGCGGAGGCTCCAGTGGAAGACTCTTAGGAGGCAACGCCGGCAGATTCTTCGGAGGCACCATCGGCAGATTCTTGGGAGGCATCATCGGTAGATTCTTGCGCTCATTGTCTGGCGACAACGCCACGCCCTTCCATTTCTTTAAACCCTTATCTGTAATGAAAAGAAATAGTTCGTTTGATTATTTGTCTTTTTTTATTATAAATTAGTTAGGCTTTCTACTTATCTAGGAAAGCTACCTCCCGTGGCCTATGGGCATCACCACCTTATAATACAAAACCTTCTAATACCCTTAAAGGATTAAGCTATTTAATCATCAATTGGTATATGAAACCCCACCATCTTGGGACCCAAGTCTACCAATTGCTGATTGACGAGATTTTGGTGTAGGGTTTTCTCTTGAGGTTGTGGGTCAAACGACAGTTGCTTCCATAAATAATAGACCGGGTTCCAGGCAACTAGGTTGCAGGCTTTGGGTGCAACCGAGGTTCACGCGCGAATGCTGCTAGAATCCATTTTTAAGATCTACCTACAATATAACGTTGAACATTAATAAATACGAATACCCTATTCTTGTAACTATTATTGGTTATTCTCACCATCATCCTTATGCCCATCAGAACTTGTATGACCATCGCTTGTAAGCATAGCGCTCTGGTATGCAGGGTTCGCATGTTTGAACCTCGCTTCGTCGCTAGAGAGTTCCACCGGCATCGACACCGGCTCGTCAGAGTCCACAGGGAACATTGGCTCGTTATACCGCTGTCGAGACATGTCTTCCTGGTAGACGTTTGGCGCGTCCAATGTGTCGTTGTCCAGGTTATTTAGCTCGTAACCGTGGGGAGGCACTGCAATATTAGAATATGATGTCATATAATATTTATGTGCTGCATTTTAACTGTTGATAAGTACTGTTAATAAGTGAATGATTCTCAATAAGACATTCGAAAAGGTGTTTCGATTAATAGTTTTTCATATTGAATACACCCTTTTCCAGAATATTTGAATACTGAATTTTACCAGTTTGGCCTCAAAGTTTTTATATTTGCCTTTGTCTTGAAGAATGCCGTGAGGCGAAACCCGTAAGATTCAGTAAATTAAATAAAAATATTGTGGAAAAGTACAAATGTGTATTCAATATGTGTGGGCAAGTTATCATCAGAAAATGTTACTTGAAAAACAAACGGAAACGTTTTTTAGTTTATGATTAAATATCACTTTTCAACAGTATTCTATCTTAACATTCATGAGTGCAAATGAGAGAATAAAGTAGAATTCAACGCACAAAGGCTAACAACACTTCGGGGATGACCGAAGAACATCTATGGTGCTGTTCGCTACGATGGTGTGTACATAGTCCTGGTATGGTTACATCCGAGTCAGTTTATACGCTGCTTTGGATAGGGGTGTGAAGCGATGGGTATGAGGTCAGTGTGCGGGCCGACAGCGCCTTACCCACAGACATAGTAGATAACGCAAGCTCAAGAACTATTGTTTGTTTGATAGATGGAAAGGATTGAGAACATGTTGTAAGAAGAGATTAAACCTAATAGTGGCATGGCCTCTGTGTCACGGTATTATATACTCCTGTCTTCCGAGTTTCTTTTTCAATCAAGTTTAACAGTTTTGTCTCGTTTTAGACTTTTCTACTATTTTGGTCGAAAAGAGAACACAGCAAACCAAATAATGAAGCCCGGTCTCCAAGGTAGTCGTGATCGGTGTTAGCTTGACACATTCCAATATTCTGAGCACCTTAGCTCTAGAACTTTACATAAAACAATAAACAAAAGTGAAAAATGTTAAAGTTTTATGGGGGTCCCATACGCACAAGCTTTACCATAGTTTTGCCTGCGCAGACAGTTTGTACACGGAACATTGTGCGTTTGGTTGGTAAAACTGAAACAGTTACTTGTGTTCCGTGTACAAACTAGCCTCATGTCAAACTGTGGTGAAGCTTGTGCGTGTAGTATGCCCTTAAGAGCTATGTCAGTTGGAAACTTTTTTTTAGCTAATACCGATAGCGAAACTTGAGACCCATTTGCACTATATTTAGAAGAGAATATTACCGATGTTTCCAAGATAGCCGAAAGACAGGAGTCTTCCACCATGCTGAGGCTGTAAGAGTGACAGGAAACTTGCGTTCTCTACGTGTTCGTACATCTGTGGCCTCACCTGTGAGACTCAACTTTTGTTTCCTAACAGTGGGTGGCGCGGTGGGGCTGGCGAGTGCCACAGCGCGCGGCCGCCGAGCCTCCTGAACGCTGTCTGAATATTCCGAACCGTGTTCTACTTTGTTGGAACTTGGAACATCTGCGTGAAACACCTACATCGCTTAGTGTGCTGCGTGTATACTGTACGTGTTCAGTGTTCGTTGGAAGCAAAGTTAGCTGGCTGTGCGGTCACTACGCCGTGTTCGTATAGCTCTACTAGTGCTGCGGTAAGTATATACACGCGATCGTTCGCTGTTAGCAACTGGATTAGCTAATGAACACGGAACCGTAGATAATTACATTCTACTATGAATATATAATGAACTATCCCGTAATGTAATTTGGTTCGGTGTACGGGCTCAGTTAGCAGATAGGTATGTAATTCAATTTGTATTTGGTTATATTATACGTAAGATGCATTAACAAGATATTCATTAGTGTTAAGTAGATGCCGTTGATTATATGCGGCATTAGGATGTACCTATACACAGTTTATTGTATGTTAGTATGAGAGTGGAGCAGGGAAAGCTATAGAAAGTGAAAAGTCAATATAGTGTAACCGTGTGAACCTAGTGAACAAAGGTTAGAGTCACCTTTAATCCATTTATAGCACTTCCGATCAAGTAATCACTTAACAAGTTTCACCTTTCAACGTGCGGGAAATAGTACGAAATAAATATAGACATATTGTCAACATCCTCAAATATTTTTCTAAGGCTTCGGATACACACAACTTTTGTCATAAAATTCATTCAAGAGTTGAATCGGTCAGACGCTGATTCAGGGGAATCGTTTAATTTTCAAAGAAACTAAACAACAAACCTCCCTCCTAGATCGAAGTGTGAGGCGTTTAATGATGTCAAATGAGGGTTTAAAGTACACAGGACACGTCCATAGCTGCCGCTGAATTGACAAGTTGTGGAGGTCTAATATAAGAGCAAGTCCGTAGAAAGTATTCAGTTTCTGCTATGGCCATCTAAGTCTACTCATAGCTCTACTCTTCGAAGGCTGTTGCATATAGCATGTAGTACATACCATTGGGCTGTTCGTAATGGTTGGTGTCCTTGGTAAGTTTCCGGTACTTGCGCGGAGATAGGCAGGGAGATCGGGAGCCGTCGCCCACGTCGGGGGTGAGGCGGCGAGCGGCCAGATCGCACAGCATGGATACTGCTTCAGGCCTTTGGATGGATAGGTTTTAATGTTTTAATATTGCAAGTTAACTTACCATTTACTCCACTGATATTATTCATTCATAAAATGAATGAATTCCATAAATGGCGGATAACCAAAATCGAAAAAAAACTTTACCAGGAATGTGTAAACTAATAATAATAAATACTCTTTATTGCACACCAAACATAGGCTTACATACGATGGATAAATGCATGTTAGATAGTTGTACAATGAGCGGTCTTATCGCGGTCTGCGGTCTCTTCCAGACAACCAGTGTATGGACTATACTGCCAGTAATCAGGGTAGTTTGCGGTGTACACTGAGTTATAATTATTTAATATTTGTATCTAGTATAGCATAGAATGTGTTAATTAGTTGTTAAATAAAAAAAAAACACAGGCTATATACAGTAGTTATGTCATAATTTTGTTTGAAAATGCTTAGTTGCCGAACGCGAAATCATAATTATATATCAATTGCCTGAAAACTTGTTTGACTTTCTGGAAAATATATTAGCATTGCCGAAAACTGTCGGGTTTCCAGATAAACAATCTCAATTTCTTATTTTCCCGTATCTTCTGCTAACTCCCAAAAAATAGCCTTTAGTCGTGTTATGTCCAATTCGCAAAATGTCCAACTGTCCAATTCTCAATTGGTTCAGTTCGCAGTTGGTCCAATTCGCAGTTGGTCCAATTCGCAATTGGTCCAGTTCGCAATTGGTTCAGTTCCTAATTAGGGATCCTCTTTGATTACGTGAAGCGATTTTGACAACCTTCTGAGAGGCTAGATTCAGCTCGAAGTAAAAATGCATGTAATTTATGATCAAAACTTTGCTTTGATTTGAATAATTTGCAATAGCTGGCAATAACTAAAAGCGGACATGTATTTGTCTTATTGAGGGTATTTATAAAAATCATTGACAAGTAGTATCTCTTTACTAGGAACTGTTCAGCCTTGTCCGGTAACGAGTGTGGTTATCCCGGAAAATAGTCTATTTTTTCCCCAAAAATATTATTATGACTTACCCGAAACAAGCGAATACCTTCGAATCTTGTCCCTAATATGCTCTTACTACCAACCTTAGAGGGGGTTTAGGCCTATGCACCGGCGCATCTGAGTCCGTGGCTCCATCTCTCGGTGACATCGGTGACAGCGGTGTAGCGGCGTGATCACGGTACAGGCGCAGGCGCACCTCACTCCCGCACGAACGTAGGAACAACACTGCTTCCGCGTGTGACATGTTGGACATAGGCGTGTCGTTTACCTGTACACCACGAAATTACTACGTTCAAATTATTCTACCAAACTGGTACACACCTGCTGATGAGCTCAGAAAAAGACAATTAGTTACCAATATTTTTTATAAATCCTCTGCTTGTATTAGAACTGGCTTCAATGACCAGGATTCGAAGCTGAGACGTCTCGTTCACATCAGAGAACTATATTTTATGACTAGCTGTGCCGTAAACAATGCAGCAACAAAGATAAAAAAATGCCAGTTGCCAATCTTATAAAACACTTTGTGTTTACACTGAAGCCTGTGACATATTGCAACTTGTCAAATACATGTTTTATACTTAGGTGAAAACGGGTAAAGTATACCACATAGATGCTGTTTTAATCATCTACGCAAAGGCCTACTACTCCTATTAAAAAGAAAACTAGGCAAACGTATCATCAGTCTGTATACAAAGATTAAGTAGAATTTACAGCCACAAAACCAGATTGTTAGTTCCGTACAGGCGGTCTAGCAGATTAAGTAGATACGTAAAAGTCTTTGTTCCATCCCTTCTTATCGCATAACTGTTAATAGAACAAATTAATCTATTATTTGAGCAATTCCATTATATGTTGGGTACAGAATAAGGACAATTGAACTACCTACATCTTCTATATCGCCAATACACATAACTATGCTGATGTATGTAGAACAATATTGACTCAAATGTTTCTTTGTTCAATTCACATTCCTTTAGTCTATTTTCTGCTTGTTTATTGTTAATGAATCATATGTCATGTTCTGTTATGTTGTGCCGCGTGGTTCCCGGGAGAGTAGAATTTGGACATTCTGATTGCTTCCCATCCGGTGTCATACAAGGCGACTAAGGGATAGGCCTGTTCAACATCAGACAGATGTATACAGCTCAGACTCAGCGTCAGATGCGTAGCTTGAGTCAACAATAGTGCCAGGAAGACGGCAATAGGCTCACCCCCTACTACGTGGGACCGAATTCAATGATTGCTGAAATGTGGGTGTTAATTCACCTATGCCCAAAAGCGTGATTATTTGTATGTATATAGGTTATGTTGTCTTTCAATTCGCTTTTTTTACAGAATTAGATTTCAAGTTAGTATTCCTCATTTGTATGTTTGCAAATGTAGAGGGAGAAAAACGTTTACGTGCTTATGTGTGCATGTTAAGTATACTTACGGCTACAATTCTGTCTCCAGGTTGAATTCTCCCATCACTGAGCGCTGGTTCCCGCACGAGAGCTCGCACGTAATGTCCTAGCGCGCTGTGGTCTTCTTTCCGCAGAGTGAAACCCAAGGAACCGTTCACCTTCGTCATTATTATGTCGAATTCCTGGAAATTTCAATGTCTAATGTTAATGGTTTGTTATAATCTATGTATAATCCCTACCTATTAGTACGTAATATTTACCATTTTTATTTATTTACGTGCTACAGTTGTATGTTTTATTTTACTTTGTTTGTACTTCTCTTTATTTCTCTTATTCTTTTTGTTTTTAATACACCTTGTTTCTAGTTTATTTGCTAACTACACCAAATCTTAAGTTTTTCATCACATTATTGTCCACATCAATGTTGCCTGGAAGAAATCGCTTCCAGCGGTAAGGTCGCCCATTGTACATGAATCTGTATACATGCTACCAACTAGTTCTACTGTAAATCTATTGGTGTACAATAAAGAATTATTTATCTTTCTATCTATCTCATTCCTATTCAGGGTAACGAGGAGGTTTAATATTAAATCAATGGTTAAGTCCAGATAGAACGATTCTCAGGCATCACATTAAGTTGCCATATTCTGATGGCATCCGAGGTTTTACCTCGGAGCCCGAGTATTTCTGGCTTTCCATGGTGATGAGACCATGATAATAAAATAACACAAAATAAATCGCGATAGAATCCATTAAAAATTGTTTCATTCCAAGAACTACTTAAAATATCGCCTTACATACACATCAAAACATACCGCTATAAAGTAACTTCTTCATATTTAGAAGCAATATAAAACAACTAAGATATCAAAACGAAATCGTAAAACATCAGGCGCGTTTTCCACATACAGTACACGACCCGAATGACAGCAATAATCGTAGCCTATAGAAGTTTGCAGCATGAGGACTATTACTCTTTGATAACCCTATAAAATCTTTAAAGATACAAAGGTGTTACTGCACAGGTCGCCTGTAGACTAAAAGTAATTCTCCTGTTGAGCGCCTTTAAAGGAGCTCTGGGTAATCTACTCACCGTAACACGCAATAAAAGCTTTTAGTAAAAATATTCAAGTTGAAGTGTAGTGTTGCTGTTATTACGAATTTGCCGGCTGTTAAATCAGGTCACGGAAACAAAGTATAAGTTTACTTTGAAATTTAGTTATTGTTATAATTCGAAGGCTAAAATAACGTTTGTTATTTTTTCAGATTTTAAAAAAGGAGGTTCACAATTCGTATCTATATTTTTACCCGACTGCCAAGACGGATTATGTTTTTCACGCGTATCTTGTATGTATGCTTGTAATGTTCTTCATTACCACATATCTTCCAAACTATGGGACTGGTTAGTTCAATTAACGTCTCGATAACCCAAGTGTTCTTATATGTACATATACACATATCGTTTTCGGTCGCAATGTGTGAGGATAAACTCCCTTCCTATGGCGAGCGGTACCTTCTATGATAGAAGTTTGCTGTGCGCTTCATGTCAAACATTTCATCTGAGCACAAACTATGGTATAGGCGGTATAACACACACAGCGAGGCAAAGTCCCTCCTAAGGCCGAGAGGTTCCATATCGTTCACGACACATCATTGCTGGATGCAAATGTGCCGATGGGGTACCGAAAAATTTAATTGACAGTGAAAGAAATATTGACAGAACCAGAATTCGTGGTTTCTATTTCATCATAATGAAACCAAAGAATGGTACGGCGGAGACCTTCTCTTCTAGCCTAATCTATACATGCTGGGGCGCGTGGCGTCCCCGAGATCACTTCGCTCGTTCCCGCGGCGTGTATAATTATCATCCTCATGATCATCAACATCATAATTATCATCATCATCATCTTCAACTTCATAATCATCATCTCAAATAGATGATATGAGGTTTCAAAATATACCACGAGTGAAGCTGGAGCGGGTCAGCTAGTATGACATATTCCTGTTCCCGTTTTGTTGGTTATAATATAATAGGCGAAATGGCAGTAATGAAGTGTTCATTTTTTTGATAAGGCCCACCTGATGAAAAGTGGTCACCGTAGCCCATAGACGCGTGCAAAATCAAGAGAGTCACATTCGCGCTGTCAACCCTGCAAGCATTGAGAGTTTCTGTGCCATCAGTGTAAAAAACAAAGCAGCACAAGTTTTTGGTCTTTTTCTGACAGCACAAAAACCCTCCAGTGAGCTCTGGCTACCCTACTCACCGCCGGGAACACAACACGAGGTTATTATGGTCGCGGAATTCTGTAGGGCGGAGGTAATTCCCCAGTCGGACTGCTCAATTAGACGGAAATACCGTCGTGTCCTACCTCCTTCTTTTAATGCAGTAGCTACCATGTTACATAACTTTGAAGACGAGCATTATGCCACTTAGGTATTTATTACAGAATATCGACTACCTCTTCCAAAATATTCTCCTTTCACTTGGCGGAGTATTAGTAACTTGACTATTAGTTGTATTGTAACATTATGTTTTTGATTAATACATTTCATTTCGAGCCCTCTAACCCTCAAACGAAAGCGTAGGTAATTTAATGGCTGTAGGAATTACAATCGCCTTGTTCATTAGTCAGTGTTCAAATGGCTGGCACACGATGTTTCCGATGTTGAGTCATTAGTTCAAGTCTGATGTGACAGGCGGTACTAACTGTCATTGTTAGATGTTGCATATATTACCCGTTGTTATTACTAGGAATATTTGTGTTATATTTTTTGTTTCGCTGTCACATTGTTGGCTGGCTTTCATAATTGTTCGAGACGCTAAAAGTGCCAAACATTATGGCTAACAAAACTGTGATATATTGAACTGTCTCGGTTGAAAATTGTTAAGTTGGTAATTCATGCGATGTCTTGGCAAATAGGGATGGGTCATGGGTGTTACTTGGTACTTGATAAAATTTATTAAGTAGGTATATTCAAGTAGAAAATAGTTGTACTTCTGAATATTCGTATGAAAGTTTTCTGTAAATACATACATACATACATAAAATCACGTCGGTTTCCCATAGGGGTAGGCAGAGATCACGAATCTCTGTTTGCTACGATCCTGACATATTACTCTCGCTTCATTCACTCTCATTACCTTCTTTATGCATACTTGTCGGTTTAGGATATCCCTGACCTGCCCATATTCTAAAACTTCCCCGATTTGGTCCAGGTATGTGCGTCTAGGTCTTCCCCTTCTTACGGTACCATCCACTTTCGCCTAATACACCTTTTTCGTTAATCTTCTTTCATTCATTCTCTCAACATGATCGAACCATCTCAACATTCCTCTTTCAATTTCTGTAAATAATAATTAATTAAATTCTGTTTATAATAATAAAGGTTTGAAATTAAAATATAAGCATGATATATGCTCTGGACTTGTGCAGCAGATAAATTTTAGAAGTTCAACATGACAACCAAATGCCAATGAGCATAATGTATTGAGTTTGCCAATGAGTATATTATCATTAGCAGATATCGGAGATATAAGAAATATTCAATTCCATATCCATGAAGTAACTTGGTATTTGTTTACCGGATCTTTTACTATTTGAGATGATAATTACACGTACATTACAAAGAAAAACTATTAACTCTATCAAAAAAAAATTAAACCAAATGAAGAAAGAACGAACGCCTTGTCACGTAAAGCGTCAAGTTATAAAAAAAAAAAGTTCTGTAGTCATGTTCACGGATCTCGACACTAAATATCCGCATTCGGATCCGTATTCGCGGATATAATTTTTGAACAATCCGGCACATCACTACTTCAAACTAATATAAATCTAATCTTCCATGATATTAACTGGAGCCGGTTTAATAAAACAATATTTATAAACCATTAGTGTGTGTTTATATCCTTCACAATGTTGTATTGTACATTACGATTTAAGCGCACGGTTCTTTTGTGCGGCGTGCGCTGCGGAAGACGTCCCGGTAAATGCATTCCGTTCGCTTCGCCTACGTCGCGAAGAGACGATTCTTTTTATCGTTTAAGGATTACGTTAAGTTAAAGTGAAGGCACTGTAGCTTGTAGCTTCCTTATTGTAGAATAATTTATTATAGTCATAAAGTTGCCAGTTTCTAACGGTTAATTCCATAGCGTGCACCTGGATGCTTCCACCTACGCGACGTAGATATAAAAAAAGAGTGAATTTCATAATTATCCATTATATTTTAGTGAATTAGGTTGGGGCCTGCCCTTTGAAAACGACAACAAAGCGTTAATGTTTTCCAACCCAAAGTAAAGGTCCTCAATGTCGAAGAAAAACGTAAAGAAATAATTTTCCAAATTTATTAGCAGTTCTTATGAAAAATTATTAACAAAAATTTGCACACGTCATCGGTAGATGATCAATGAGAGTTATAATATTTTAATCTTATGATATGATGAATATCGAAAACACCATTTCACTGCGCGCCGATTACTGCATTCAATATAATAAGTATCAATCAATTGCAATGTGTTTTTAACGCAGCGTATGCTGCACAAAGAAGCGGCATGCTTTAGTTTAACTAGATTAGACTGATATTTATACTTAAGCGAAATTTATATCTTTGTTTACTCAGTACTTCAATCCTCTCATTTTACTTTAGACTTAATACATAACGTAATTTGCCCAATCTCTATTGATATATAATTTAGTAATAAAAGCCTTTTCCGAAATACACCAAAGTAAATAGTCCCACAGAGATTATAACTGGTTATGTGGGTCTCTATTCAGCAACAGCTTAAGTTTCATACAAATATTATATAGGCAAACTCACCACTGATCCGTCATCCTGTAGGCGTGAAACAAAGAGGGGTTATTAATAAGCGGATTGTATTACGCGTATAGGTTCAAATTAAACCTCAGTAAATATACATAATATATAAGTGTGTTAACAATGAATGGCTCGCTGTTCATGCGTGGACTCACGATTATAATGCTTTCGTTATTGGACGCTGAAAGGTACTTTTTCGATGTATTTGTGGTATGTGTGAAATTTCATATTGTGCTTACTTGTTTGGAATGTTAGTTATGAGGTATTTAATTTCATCTGACCATAAATAATATAACAATTTAAACGGGAATTCTCTGTGGATTCCCTGGGATTTAATTTTTCACCGTTACACTTTTTCATTAACTAAATGGAGCGTTGTAAATGTAGTAATTCCTGTAGCTATTTGTTTACAAAGGGCTCACGTTATTCGCTGATTAGTAACCAATCATATTGATTTTTTGATTGTATATTATTTTTATATATTTTTTCAAACCACTTTGGTGGCAGACAAGCACACAACCCACCTGATGGAAAGTGGTTACCGTGGCCTATGGACTTATGCAACACCAGGGATGTTCCACTGGCGCTGCCGACCATGAAGAAACCTTCTGATGCCCCTCTTGAAGAACCCCATATTGTAGGTGCTTGGGAAAACCGCAGCAGGGAGGTCATTCCACATCTTAAGTGTGCGTGGGATGAAGTTTCTTTCATACCGCACAGTGCGCACAAATTTAGTGCATATTCCCGAACTTTTTCAAGTTAGTTCACGAAATCTACCAGTAAAACTGTAACTTGAAAAATAATGTATGAGACTATAAATGGCAGATTTTACAGCAATTCCCTGACATGAATAAACCGTTTTGTGGGTAGAAAACGAACTAGTAAAATAGCTTATAAATAATTTTGCCATTTGTTTCACGAATCCATTTCCATTTGAAGAAATTCTTGCAGTAACTGTGCACGTACAGGCTACAATTTAGATTACCTCTTTGAGCGCGTCTGATTTATGAGGCACAATGTTTCCGTATCGACAAGGCGAATATGTAATGGTGTAAAATGAAACACATTAAAACATGATCCCGGATTTCATAACAAAGCTTTTTTTTTTGACGGCTAGTCAAGAAAACATAAAACACAAAA
This sequence comes from Eilema griseolum, assembly GCA_963662185.1. Lineage (NCBI taxonomy): Eukaryota > Metazoa > Arthropoda > Insecta > Lepidoptera > Erebidae > Eilema > Eilema griseolum. Next base: position 8,738,624 of record OY759236.1, read on the forward strand.
TAAACCGCTGTTTTCTCGTGGTCCCAGGATTTTGTCCCATTTATGGGACCACGAGGAAGAACTGTTTGATGTGGTCCCGTAATTCCCGGTCATGGCAGTGGTCGTTGTGGGGCAAGGGGCCTTCAAGAAGGGCATTATAAGGTTCTTACAGGGTCGGCGGCGACTTAGGCGGCGCGTGTGACGCCACTGGTGTTGCACAGGTCCATAAGCCACGGTAACCACTTTCCAACAGGTAGGCCGTGTCTTTGTCTGCCACCTAAGTGCTATAAAAAAGAGGGTACCAAGAATCTCCGGGCTACGATAGACTTAGGCTATGCTCACCCCATATTGCACGTCGTAGACCGGCATTGGTCGGTCGAGGTCTGGCAGTCTTAAGTCCCGACGATCAGGTTCAGGGCTCTGCTCGCGACGGCCACGCCCTTCTGATGATGACGTCGTCGCGCTGGACGTCGTTTGAGATAACCTGTAGGAACAGAAATAAGACATAGAAACGTTTTGAACCACTCAATTGTACCATAGGTCCCTCAGTACTTCCTTTACAGTAAACCGTATACTGCACCGTATAGCAACGAACAAATAAACATATTTCATTCCTATATGTATTTAACTGCAATTAACTGCAATATAGCAACGAACGTATAACGTATTTCATTCCTATATATATGTAGGTGGACGGTTGTGGACGGTTGGCAGAGTGTGGTTAAGGATCGAGAGATCATGAATTCGAATCCTGGCGATTACGCTACCGAAACAACGTAATCTCACTCCAAAAACAAGCAAATTAGCTTAACTTCGATACGAAATGGTATCTAACAGATTAAAACTATTACACAAGTAGTAAAAAGATTAGGAAGATTGCAACTAGTTGTCACAACTCATTTTTTAATAAACTTATAAAGACAATACAGACATAGGAACCTAAAAGTTAGATAAAGACAACTAACGAAAGTGAGTCAGAATTACCTATGTTCTACGTGTATATCACGGTAATCATCTAACGTGACACGGGAAACACTCCCATGTCAGATTAGAACAATTTTACCCTTCATATCCGGAGTAAATGTACCTACGGGTTCTAAGCCTCTTGAAAATTACCTAATAGGGACGCATATCTCTGCATTAAGTTGGGTAGTTCGAACGAGACATTTGCGAATTGTGTAAGAATTAATTAAAAGGTAAAAATAACATAAGAGATATACAAGTTATTTAAACTTTGTCTAATCCTCTAAGTACTAATAATAATATATCTCTTTATTGTATGTACATAAAGAATAGATACAGAAAGATACAATTTGGTACAGTTTTGTGGCATAACAAATGGCGGGCTTACTGCACAAGGCAATCTCTACTAGGCAACCGCAATCTCTACTAGGCAACCATGGGATGGAGTGAGTTAGATAAATCTTATATATAAAATTCTCGTGTCGCGGTGTTTGTGGTTAAACTCCTCCGAAACGACTTGACCGATTCTCATGAAATTTTGTGAGCATATTGGGTAGGTCTAAGAATCGGACAACATCTATTTTTCATCCCCCTAAATGATAAGGGTTGTCCACCCTTAACATTATATGACAAAACAACGTTTGCCGGGTCAGCTAGTAGATCTATAGATATAGCTGGCAGCTTCCGGTACACATAGAGAAAAGCGTCTGTACCTACAAGTGTTAAAAATTATTCCAATCGAAATACTTCAATCTCGATCTGTGCAAGACCAGTTTGACACGTGCAAGGAACGTTATCATTATGTTATATCGGAAAAATTCAATATCCAGGATCGAACTTGAACCCGTGACTGGTCCCTTTCTAAGGGAATAATATTATTCCGTGATTAGTTTGGTAGACGGTTCCAAAACCATAACGAGTAACGTTGGTCATCATAAGATAAAGTAACGTAAACCATATCGTATGTAGACAGTGCGGTGCAAACTTTTTTATTTACACCACTTATATGGCAGTCAAGCACATGGCCCACCAGATGGAAAGTCATACACAGAAGAAACACGTTGCAATGTTTGTAAAGGAATGTTCTTTAATGTCATTGTAAACCTTCGAGGATGCCGTAAGGCAAAACCGGTCAGGTGTTATAAGTAATAAAAGTAATGTGGAAAAGTACAAGTGAGTTATCAATATTTGATGGAAAGTGGTTATCATGGCCTATGGACGTGTGCCAAACCAAGGGAGTCACACTCGCGCTGCCAACCCTGTAAGCACAGAGAGTTTCTGTGCCGTCAGTGCAGGACAAAAGACAAAGCAGGACAAGTTTTTGGTCTTCCCACTGACAGCACAAAAATTCTCCAGTGAGCTCTGGCTACCCTACTCACCGCCGGCAACACAACACAAGGTTATTATGGCCGCGGTATTCTGTAGGGCGGAGGTACTTCCCCAGTCGGACTGCTCAATTGGACGGAAATACCGTCGTGTCCTATCCTCCTCTCAAAAAATGGTAGATGCTTACAGAACCTAGACGAGTAACGTTGGTGATCATAAGACAAAGCAACGTAAACCATATAGTACATAGACAGTGTATTGCCAATTCTTTGATATTCTTGAGGATACATAGCTGATGAACAGCTAAATAACGGTAGATCCCATAGACCCTTGAAAGTAAGCAAGATGTGTTTGTGTGATCTTCCGAGCACCGATTAAGCGTAGGTACTTCACAGATTACCTAAAGATGATACAGCGTATTTACGAAACACGTTCGACGTTCGTTAGCTGTACCTACCTATATAATAATGAGTACATCGGTGGCCAATGTTTATGTCTCACGTGAATACGAACCGGTGAATTGAGTGGTTTCAGTCATTGATTGTAGAAATTGGTAAAATAATACGTTACAAACTAAAACCCGACTACTGAAAAATCACGCTATAAAAAGCATTAAACAAGAAAATATTAAGGATAGCCGTGGTCGTATGCCACCTTTCCTTAGAATGTATTGATTTTTTAGACTAAGTGGCATATGACCACGGCTATCATTACTATTTCCTTGTTTAATACTTTTTATAGCGTGATTTTTCAGTAGTCGGGTTTCGAGAAGAGGGCCAGATCGTGCGAGATGGCCCTGCGTCGGCCGGGGTGCGAGAGATATGCCTGTCAACCTCACCTTCGGCAACCAAAGCGACCCACAGGCGGCGTGCGTTTTAGTCGGTTCGAGTCCGACATAACCTCCTCCACCGGCTCCGGTGGGGAGGTGTATCCGTGGGGATTTTGCGCACGTAAAAAAAAAAAGTAGTCGGGTTTTAGTTTTAAACTTAGTATTTTATTTATATTATTTTAGGGCAAGCAATAGATATAATGTTTACATATTTGAATTGTGCTAATTAAGCACTTTCAGTTGGTACCCAACACGACATATTTATCTCAAATTTATGTTCTAACACAGTACTTTTTGGACGCTAGGGGGTGCACAATAACACTTTTAACGATACCTCATTTGTCCAGATCTAATTAGTGGTTGAGGAGTTATGAGGGAACAGATGAACCAACATACACACATAGCCGGTCAAAATCATAACCCACCTTTTGATACGCCGTAGTCTGGTAAAATATAGTATTTGTCAATATACTTATATGTACTCGTTTGTAGGCAGTTGTATAAAAATGTTTAACCAAATTTCTCAAGATTTGTTTGACATGCCACTATATACATTTAAAATAGAAATGAATAAATGTCCAATAAAAAAAGTTTATTATAAAGTAGATGAGTATTTTGATGATAAAAATGGTCAACCTAAGTCTTTTGCTTGCTTGCACAACATAAATTGTAAACAAAACCATATTTAAAAAATAATCTAGTTCTAATATAGTTCTTTAGAGTTTCTTGCTGGTATCTTCTCAGTAGAACTAACCAACCGAACCAGCAAAAGAATTAGTTTACAATGGTTTATTTTTACATTATTTAATATTTTTATGATATTTCTTGATATAATTGTAAAATTGTGACACATGTGCTTTTTGTGTGCCTAAACTGAATAAATGAAATTGATTCTTTGATTTTTTGATTCTATACAATGTACCTTGTATAATGTAATATATGATCAACGACACTTCTTTACTATAATATCTCCAACATGTGTCTTTTTAATAAATTTAAAAAGTTATCAATCAGAACGGGATATCTCCGATTAAAATTTAAAGTCAGCATATAAATTGGCAGAATAATCTAAATATAGCTTTAGTTTTAACTATTTTACAAATATATCAAAGTTTAGAGACATGCCTGCGATAAAAAAAAATGCTGTACAAACCCTAAACAAGCCGGCTTCTAAATCTTCTTAGCGAATGTAAAATCAAAGCTGAGTAGGTACTTATACTAGAGCAGTTCTACTTCATTAAGAATCTATTCATGCTACTTCCAACAAATGAAAAATAAATATTTAAGTATCTTTTTTAATTTAGAAATGAGGGTTATGTAGGCGTAATCATACCATTTCATTAATTTGCAAATAAAATCGTATCCATAGTATGGGTTCAGTGTAAATAGCTTTAAAGGTTCATGTAAGTAAAATTCAATCAAAGAGAGTGGTCTTGAACTAATATGAATTTATTTCGGCAATACACCACAAAAATATTGATATTTTTATTCTATTCCTGTTCAATCTCAACTTCCACATTACTTAATAGTTGGCACTTTCAGTCTGTACACGGAGGTTTGTTTGTTTGTCATTAATGACACTAACCGCGTGGTTCTCGGCAGAGTTGAATTTGGACCACCCCATCTCTTCCCATGCGGTGTCGTACAAGGCGACTAAGGCTGTTTAACATCAGACAGATATATACAGCCCAGCCTCAGATGCATGGCTTGAGTCAACAATAGTGCCCGGAAAACGACAATAGGCTCACCCGTTATTACGTGGGACAGAATTTAATGATTGGTGAAATGTGGGTATTAATTCATCTCTGCCTAACCCTCCGGGGATAAAGGCGTGATTGTATGTATGTACATGAGGTATTGTACGATAACATGGACAGTATACACAGCGTGTTTAAAATATTTATCATGCACGGCGTGAGTGACCTTAGAGCGTGGGATGATGAGAGGACAAATGACGCGAGCGTGACACGATACCTACCTGGTTGGTTCGCATAATGAGATGTTTGCCTCAGGTATAGTGGTTTTGACAAGTACAGTGGGCTGCAAAAGTCCGTAAACAATTTGAAACTAAAATTGTATGGAGTCATGCCACACGCCATCTCGTAAGTAAGCAATAAGCTGGTATATAAATAAATGCTTTCTTTCTTTCTCTTCTAACTATGTGTAATAAGTTCTTTATTGCACACAGTTAGAAGAGAAAGAAATAATAGAGGTACGATCAATCAATGTTTCATTATGTTAAATTAGACTTAAATGCTCAAAGGATTATAGATCCTCCCTGGGCTGGCCAGGATGTGAGGGGTATGTCTCAGATAATCTTACCTCCGACAAGCTGCGGCCCACACAGTCAGCGTGTGTTTTAGTCGGTTCAACTCCCCCACCGACTCCGGCGGTGCGGGTACCCATGGGAATCTTGCGCACAATAAAAAAAGGATCTTAAACTGTCCATGGACTTCTGTAGTCTGCAGTCCACTGTTGCGTGTGTGTGTAATTTTTGCTGAGCGAGAAACGAATTCACGACCCCTTACGCAGCAGTCTACCGTTCGACTGCGTATCCGTCAAATAGGTCGCCATGTGAATTTAAATAGAGTCAGGGGAAATGTTTGGGACATTTCCTTTTTGTTTGGAATTTCGAAGATTGTCCAGGGATGAGTCTTTTTATGGTGGTCCTAAACAAGTATATCAAACACATATTGAGAACACACTTGTACCTACTTTTCCATATTTTTTTTAATAGTTATTAAACCTGACCGGTTTCGCCTTACGGCATCCTCAAAGGTTTACAATGACATTTAATGACATAATATGTGTATCAACAAATTCCAACCAGTGCCATCAATCAATAGTATAAATAAGTATATCAAACGCTTGTATTGTTTAAGACCATGAATAATGTACTTAAATCATCTTCCTGTTTTTTTTATTTTTTTATACCACTAAGTTGGCAGACAAGCACACGGCCCACCTGATGGGAAGCGGTTACCGTGGCCTATGGACGTATGCAACACCAGGGGTGTCACACTCGTGCTGCCGACCATGAAGAAACCTTCTGATGCCCCTCTTGAAGAACCCCATATTGTAGGCGCTTGGGAAAACCGCAGCAGGGAGGTCATTCCACAGCTTGAGTGTGCGTGGGATGAAGTTTCTTTCATACCGCACAGTGCACACCGTCTCAGGTCGCAATGTGTGGGGATGAATTCCCTGCCTATGGCGAGAGGTGCGATGATAGAATGTAGCTACGGGCATCATGTCAAACAATTCATCTGAGCACAAACCATTGTATAGGCGGTAGAACACACACAGTGAGGCAAAATCCCTCCTAAGGCTAAGAGGTTCCACTCTACCTGTGAGTATGGGATTGTCAACCAGCCTCAATGCCCGTCTTTGCAACGAGTCGAAGGGGTCAAGCTGGTATGCAGGTGCTCCAGCAAAAAGGTGACAGCAGTACTCCATGTGAGGCCGGACCTGTGCTTTATAAAGAAGGAGTTGCTGCTCCGCAGTGAAGTACTGCTTCGCCCTGTTGAGCACTCCGAGTTTTCTTGATGCCAACTTAACCTTGTCCTGCAAATGACTTCGGTATTGGACGTCGCTGGAGATATCGACACCAAGGATCCCGATACTCGAGGAGATGGTAAGCGGTGTGCCCAGGTATTGCGGCGCTACAATGAAAGGGGTTTTCTTAGCGGTGAATACACATACTTGTGTCTTAGTGGGGTTGCATTGGACTAGGTTTAGTCGTCCCCAATCGAATACTCCAGAGAGAGTAGTCTCGATTTTAGACACAAGTTGTTCGCGACTCTTCTCCACCTCGGACTGAGGGATATTTGCACGGCCCGTGTAACATGTGTCCCCGGTACTGTCGTCCGCATAACAATGAATGGAGCCATCAGACAGCATGTCATTGATATGCAGCAGAAACAGCGTCGGAGACAACACGGAGCCTTGTGGGACACCAGCGTTTATGTTCATGCGGTCCGAGCAGCTGCCGTCGACGACAGCTTGGATGCTTCTGTTGGACAAAAAGCTGGCGATCCATTCGCAAAGTCCCTCGGGGAGTCCATAGTACGGCAACTTCGCAAGAAGACCTTTGTGCCAGACCCGATCGAAGGCCTTTGCTATATCGAGGCTGACCGCTAGTGCCTCACCCCGACTCTCGATGGCTTGCGACCACCGGTTTGTGAGATACACAAGAAGGTCACCGGTTGAGCGACGGTGGCGAAAGCCGTACTGTCGGTCGCTCAGTAGATCGTTTCCTTCAAGGTATCTCAGGAGCTGTGTATTAATAACACGCTCCATAACCTTCGAGAGTAGGGAGGTTATAGCGATAGGCCTGTAATTGGTCGGATCTGTCCTGTCACCTTTCTTAGGTACAGGGTGCACGAATGCGGTCTTCCACGAGGCTGGGACCTGCCTCGCGGAGTATGAGAGTGCGAAAAGGCGTGTAAGTACAGGGCACAGCTCGGGGGCACAGTGCTTAAGCACCATCGCCGGTATACCGTCCGGCCCACTCGACTTCCGGACATCTAGGGACTTAAGCTCGCGCCGGACCACTCGTTGCATGATTTTAACTTCGGTCATGGAAGCACCACAGCTGGGGATGATGGGTGGTTCGGCGTTCCCGTCGTTCATAGTCGAGTTTGACGCAAAGAGATTACCCAAAAGATCAGCCTTCTCCTTAGCGCCATGGGCCAGACTACCGTCGGATTTTTGCAGCAGCGGAAGGCAAGACTGGTAGAAGTTTCCCTCGGCAGCTTTGGCGAGCGACCAAAATGCGCGACTGCCAGATGGGTAACGCGCAAGCCGTTCGCCAATTCTGCCGATGAACTCAAACTTTGCCCTAGACGTTGCCTTTTTACTGGACCTCGAAGCAGCATTCAACTTCCGCTTCACTTCAGCGATGTTCGGATCCTTATTGGCAAGAGCCGTGGTCCAAGTCTTGCATGCAGATTGCTTACGGTCTCTAGCTTCCCCGCAAGGCCTATTAAATCACGTGCGTTTGTTCGCTCCTGTCGCGACCCAGCGGTTAGGGATGTAGCATTCCATACCCACTAGAATCGCGTCAGCGACTGCTGTTGCACAGGAGCTTGGATCATCAGAAGTGAAGCAAAGCTGCCTCCACGGGTACGATGCGAAGAATTCTCGCAGTCCGTCCCAGTCTGCCGACTTGTAGTGCCACACGTGTCGCCACTGAGGTGACCGCGGTGGTTCAGGCCGCGCGAGTGTCACTTGCGCCCGGACGAGGCTGTGGTCCGAATTACCAAGAGGTGCTTCCACCCTTATGGAATATTCATCCGGGCGCGTAGTCAGCAGAAGGTCCAGTATAGAGCTTGTGTGGGTCTCAATTTCTGGTGTTCTAGTGATAGAATGTACCAGTTGAGAGAGCCCATAGGTCAGAGTCCTGTTTTGGTACTCTCGTTAATATTATGTATGGCTCTTAAATGTTAGTGTTGATACATCTCTGCTTAGCTCTTTGGAGATTTACAGGCGTGAATATATGTAGCCTTGGAAATTTCTACGCTAAGGAACTACTTCGGAAAGCTTTTTCAATCTCCGTTTGTCAAATAATTCGCTTTCTTTTCTAAGTATTTAGACCACAAATATTATAATTTTCTCAACTTTTCAGTAACCGTATTTCAATCAACGGACGAACAGTACACATGCCAAGCTATTAAGCCACCGTCAGACACAGATATAAAAGCTAAAATAAATTTTTAATTAAATTTTCTATTTGAGACAACATTCAGGTCGATTTTTGCCAACAAGTTTCTCTCCAGCACTTGTTGTGGATTAGTTTGCGATGTTTGCTATGTTCACAATGTTGTTTTGTTTACCTGGCATGCATGGGGTGGCAGTTGAGGGGGTCGAGTGGCGGCAGGTGAGGGGGGTGCGGCGTACGAGCGGGCGGTGTGGGTGGATCCGGCGGCGTCACCGAGTCCAGCACATCGTGCGGAGGTCGACAAACGCGGAGTTCCACACGAGCTGATGCCGTTCTGAGGACTTCTAGCGCTTCCTGGATAACAGAAAAGTATTGTATATAGACTTTATTAACAATCTCAAATTATGTCACGTCAAATAACCTGTAAATAACTCTATTTTTTCACGTGCGCAAATTCCCCACGGATACCTCCCCACCGGAGCCGAAGAGGTTATGTTGGACTGGAACCGACTAAAGCGCACGCCGCCTGTGGGTCGTTTTGGTTGCCGAAGGTGAGGTTGACAGGCATATCCCTCGCACCCCGACCGACCCAGGGCCATCTCTCACGATCTGGCCCTCTCCTCGGGTGTGAGGGGGACTACAGAGTCCCCAACTCGACCCCGGAAACGGAGAGGCGCGCCAGGTGCGCCGCCGCTGCGGCCCTGTAAATAACTCTGTATCGTTCCTGGCGCAAAGGTGCCAATGATGCTGGCAGCGTTGCCTCGCTGAATCGCAATGGCCATCCTTTGCCCCATAGACGAGTCTGAGCGAGCCTATATAAGTAATTTCATAATTGAAAGTAATGTATATAACTATAAATCTAACTGTTGTTAAACATTGTGAATAGAATGGTATAGTTCTAATTTTTGTGTTAATCCCAAAACCTCTGATGTCGCCCGAACAAACAATGTTTTCACGTAAATTGTAAACGTATTTGGCACCCACAGGACAGACTTTGCCTGGTGTGGGGTCACAGTATAATACATAACATAACATACATACTATTTGGAAATAAATGAATTTTTATTTTATTTATTTTTAATGTAAAGTACTTCTTTGATTGGTGTTGAGCAGTTTTTTGTTTGTCGCTATTTATACTTCATTTCTTATAACACACTTAGATGTATTTATGCAAATAAACTCGTCTTCGGCGAGACAAGCACAATCAGAAATAACATGCCTGAGGGATTCTCCGAGACGTTGACAGGGCCCGACATATGTCAACCTTCCCTTAGGATATACCTACTTCCCTTATTATTATGTTCACAGTGACAAGAACTTAATATTTGGAGTTATTTTTCTGTCACGCTTTATTCCCATTTGAGTTTCATTGTACAGTTACATTTAAACAGGAAAATTTCTAATACTTACAAACTTCAGTATCAAAGTAATCGGGATATTTACCATGTTGTATTGTTTTGAGTTGCCGATATTTCGGCGCTGTTGCAAGCACCATGATCACGGAGGAACTGGAGTATTGGCGGTGAATAGACGAAAAGTTTTTTTGGAGTAAATATATCGATCTACCCTCTTTAGAGTTCTTTAACTACGTGTATCTATACTACCACTGGTTTCACTCTCACTACAAACTCGAACCCGATCTCGATCACGTTCACGACACACGATGCTTACTGTATCCACTCGCGATTTTGGTTTATTTCTTACATTTCTTTTTCTTTTATACCACTTAGTTGGCAGACAAGCACACGGCCCACCTGATGGAAAGTGGTTACCGTGACCTATGGACGTCTGTAACACCAGAGGAGTCACAGTCGCGCTGCCAACCCTGTAAGTACATACTCGATTACTTGGATACTGATGTGAGTGACCGTGATAGTTTAAATATAATACAAGCTTCTTTGGTAATTGGGTACTTTCCTGTTGTTATAATAAATTATTTAAATGAGCTCATTAAATTAAGAATGTTAAAAGATCAGTAAAAGATGCGTCTGTCCTTATTGTATCGTTTTTATTTATTTTAATCATCCACCCAACCCTTAATAGGCAATTATTTGACTTTTGAATATTATGACGTCACAATAAATTATTTCATACAAGGTCCCTTATAACTTACCGTTTTGGCGTTTAGTAAAAAGTAACTAATTTGACTTTTGACAATCAAATACCCAATTCCTTCACAATACAAGCTACACGATTGTGGAACGCGTTGCCTGTAAATATAAGACGAGCAAAGTCGCTGTCTACATTTCAGAGACTGGCAAGAGAGCACTACCTAACATTATATAAGTCATTATGATAACTCGCACGATTACTTCTAAGTAGTAACTATACGTTATGTAATTAATTATGCTACCTACGCAGTATGTATATGTTGTACATAGGTATATGCATATATTGTAATTAGTTGTATATATTTCATTACTGTATTTTTGATTAGGTATTCATTTAATGTATGTATATGCATTTATTTATTGAGTAAATAGTAGATATCTAGTAGTAATAATTTAGTGTACACCACAAACTTTCATCTGGTTCACAACGATATCCATTCTATTCTTGCAATATAGTCCATATATTGGTTGTCTGGAAGAGATCGCAAACCACGATAAGACCGCCCCTTGTACAACTCTCTATCAAATACGTATCCTATGTTTATCTTATTTTCATCTTATCTATACCTGTAATTGTCCTTTCCCTTTCATATATCATGATACTACATCATGCACGGCCTAGAAGGTATGAAATATACTAAAAAAGGAAGGTAAGGCATGGCATATGACATAAGGCAAGGCGTAAGGAATAATTAAAGTAACATCACACACATCGACGCGATTTTGCTCTGCGATCGCATCCATACTGTACCTATAAGTTTATTTTGATTATGCTTTACGAGTTACGTCTTATGCTTCTTCTGTCAAACTGTAACTCTGTCAAATACATGAATTATTGCAATCTTATACAGTTCCAAATATACAAGTAAATATAATGATCCTACAGTCCCCGGGGCATTTAAGCGGGGCGTGAAAAAGCATCTGATGAGGCCGCCAAGCTGAGTGCCACCATTGTAACACTTAGTGTTTGTAATGGCGACCCTCTTCCCTGAGACTTTGCCTTTAGCTTACCATCAGGCGAGGTGAGGTCAAGTTGGTTCAATTTTTAAGGAGGTAGGACACGGCGGTATTTCCGCCCGATTGAGCAGTCCGACTGGGGTAGTACCTCCGCCCTACAGAATACCGCGGTTATAATAACTTCGTGTTGTGTTCCCAGCGGTGAGTAGGGTAGCCAGAGCCCACTGGAGAATTTGTGCTGTCAGTGGGAAGACTAAAGGCTTGTCCTGCTTTGTCTTCTGCTGACGGCACAGAAACTCTGTACTTTTTTTTTTTTTTTTTTTTTTTTTTTATATAGGACACGTCAATTGGACTTCGCCTTGCCTGATGGTAAGCTGAAGGCAAAATCCCAGAAAAGAGGGTCACCATTACTTACACATACCGTGTGACAATGGTGACACTCAGCTTGACGGCCTTATCATATGCTTTTTCACGCCCCGCTTAAAGGACCCGGGACTGTAGGAAGAAGGAAACACGTGAGCTGGTAATGAATTCCAGGCCTTAATGGTGCGACAGAGGAAAGAGTCTCCGAACCGCTTGGTTCTTGATCGGATGTTTTGCACCGTGTGCGGATGACATCTAAGACCTGCACGCGTTGTCCTGTGTAGGAAAGGGGAGGGTGGGACTAATTGGAAGAGCTCATCAGAACACTCCCCATGGTACAGACGGTAAAATACAGCCATGGACGCAACATCTCTACGCAGCTGTAAAGGTTCTAGGGTGTTCGTGATCTCGGGATTCCCAATGATGCGGATCGCACGTCGCTGCAACCTGTCGAGAGCATCTAGTAAGTACTTTGCTGAACCATCCCAGAGATGCGAGCAGTACTCCACACAGGAGCGAATTTGTGTCTTGTATAGAAGACACCGCTGCTCCGGCGTGAAAAATCGTCTCACTCTGTTCAGGACTCCGAGTTTTCGTGAGGCTGTTTTGATGATGCTTTGGATGTAGTTTTTGTTATTCAGGTTGCAGCGAACATCCATACCTAGGATATTGAGATTGTCCTGCAGCGGCAGTGGCGTGCTCTGAAGAGTGGGGAGGGGAAGGAAAGAAGATACTTTTGCTGTAAACGCACATGCCTGCGTCTTTTTGGCATTGAACTCAACCAGGTTCTCAGAGCCCCATTGAGAAATGTGATTCAGGACCCCGTCAAGCTCAGTGACAAGAAGCTGCCTTTTCTCTGCGATATCTGACTGCTTGGCCGCTGGATGTCCATGATAACTCCCATGTAAAGTGCTATCGTCTGCATAACAATGAACATTGCCGGTAGTCAGCATGTCGTTGATATGCAGAAGAAAGAGAGTGGGTGATAAGACGGACCCCTGGGGCACGCCAGCATTAACCTGCAGAAACTCTGAAGCTCGTCCGTCACAAAGGACGCGAATACGGCGCCCCTGCAGGAAGCTAGCAACCCAGTTGCACAGCCTAGAAGGCAGACCAAAGGCAGGTAGCTTAGAAAGAAGCGATTTGTGCCAGACTCTATCGAAAGCTTTGGCGATGTCAAGACTAATTGCCAGTGACTCGCCGTGCTTGTCCATAGCCTCACCCCAAAGATGGGTAACGTATGCTAGAAGATCACCCGTTGACCGTTTCGGTCTGAAGCCATATTGCCGGTCATTAATTAAGGAGTGATCCTCTAGGTGCCGCATGAGCTGTTTGTTAATTATGTGCTCAAACACTTTGCACAGCACTGAGGTGACGGCTATGGGTCGATAGTTGGCTGGCTCCGAGCGATCCCCCTTCTTGGGAATCGGCTGAACATTCGCCTCTTTCCAAGGCAAAGGCACTGTACCCGAACTGTAGGATAGCCGGTACAGGCTCGTAAGCATTGGAGACAACTCCGCTGCACATTTTTTCAAAACTACCGCTGGAATACCATCCGGACCACTGGCTTTCCGGACATCGAGTGATTGCAGCACTGCACGGACATCGCGTTGCCTGATATGGATATCAGGCATCGCGTGGTCACTGTCGGGTAGTGTTGGTGGCTGCGTACCACAATCATCGATTCGGGAGTTGGCCGCAAAGAGATTAGCCAGCAGATTTGCCTTCTCTTGCGACTCATGGGCCAGGGATCCATCAGGGTTACGCAGCGGAGGCAGCGAAGGCTGACAGAAGTTGGCTTGCACGGCTTTAGCCAGTCGCCAGTAGCCACGGCTTCCCGTGGGATGCATCACTAGCTCTTGACCAAGCCGCGCTATGCGCAGGGCATCCGCTCTGACATAGGCCCTTCTACAGACCTTTGTGGCTCTGTTGTACGCTGCCTTGAAGTGGCCCAGATTGGGATGGCGCGTGGCGCGCGCCCTTACCCAAGCGCGGTACGCAGACTGTTTTTGTTCAACAGCTTCCGCGCACTCGCGCCCGAACCAAGGGCGCACCCCGCGGTCACCGGTGACATCGGTGTATGAGATATAGTATTCCATACCCAGACCGATCTCACCGGCGACAGCAGTAGCACAATCCGATGGGTTCTTACCTTCAAAGCAGCGCTCAACCCACGGGATGGACGCAAAATAGTCACGAAGTCCATCCCAGTCCGCTGACGAGTAGTGCCAGAGACGCCGCTTCCCCTGCACGGGTCGTGGGGGCGCCATAATAGGCACCGTGGAACAGACCAGGCAGTGGTCAGAGTTGCCTAACGCGGCTCGCACCGATACACTGTACCGGTCCGGATCACTCGTCAGCAGAAGGTCTAGCAGAGAAGGTGCTTGGCCCGACCTTCTTGGTATCCTAGTGACCTCGTGCACCAATTGGGTCAGGCCGTGCGCCAGAGCAAATGCGTGGGCGGCTCTTCCCGCATGGTCTGTTTTGGAGGAGCCCAACCAGATCTCGTGGTGGGCGTTAAAATCCCCCAAAAATACCATTTCGGCATTCGGAAATCGCTCCTGCGCATCATCTGCCGCCTGACTCAGATATTCAAAGAGTCGAGTTGTCTCAGCATCTCCTGTATGGGAACGGTAGAGGCACACATAGATCTGACTCGTAGGGCCATGGTCTACGTGTACCCAAAGGACGGAGAAGGATGGGTCCTCTAGGCAGCGCAAACGGCGACAGCAAACATCCGCCCTAACAAACACGCACACCCCGGCTTTTGCACGAAAACTTTCCTCAAGAACATAGCCAGGGTAGAGCAAGTAGGTCGTGTCGTCAGGGCGGTGTATTTGCGTCTCCGTTAGAAAAAACATGGCAGGTTTCGCCGTCTCTAGGTGTTGGTGGACGGCGTTGAGGTTTGCATGGAGCCCACAGATGTTAGTGGACTCCACCTCAAATAGCAAGCTTTTGGGAGTGTGACGAGCCGCTGTGTTGCCTTTTTCTATAAATTGCGCTGCCATGAGTTTGGGTGGGAGAAGGCGTGAAAAAAAAAAGTGATTGCCGCCGCAGCACCGTGTGACAAAGCGCGGGATATTGGTTTTATCTATGAATGTGAGGCATGGCGAGAGCCGACGCGCCGAACGGAAGGGCCCCCGTACCCCCCCGAGTATGGTCGCCGGGCTCCCAAGTCCGGTCACCAACCGGCACGACGAACCATATCGGGATTATGCGCGGCCTGGTGAGGCAGCCTCCCAAGGTGGTTAACCCCAGTTGGGCCCCTGTACTATACCGCGGGCGGCCAGCGGCACCACCGTTTCTACAGGTCTCCCTGTTCGGCGCATCGCCCCGCGCCATCCCCACTAGACTACGCCAAGACCCACTGGTCCCACTAGTGCTGCGACAACCACCACCTCTGCCCGGCTATGCACATGCTGACCCCTGAACACAATCCAACCGAGATTGAATTGCTATGGAGGGTTTTTCGCAATAGTGCACGGTGGTACCTACCCGGTCGAAACTTGAGACAAATTTGTGCCACCAAGTTTCTACCACCAGTGAACTTACAGGGTTGGCAGCGCGACTGTGACTCCTCTGGTGTTACAGACGTCCATAGGTCACGGTAACCACTTTCCATCAGGTGGGCCGTGTGTTTGTCTGCCAACTAAGTGGTATAAAAAAAAAAAAAAAAGTTGGCGTGTCCTATATAAAAAAAAAATGATATGCTCCGCAAAGACTCGGTCGTGAATCTGGTTAGCCAAGACCAAACAATACATCCTTATTTATATAAACTTATTCAGTGGAGAAACAGTACTAGAATAATAGGCTCTAACATTGTCTTAGTTCTAAATAAGCCGATTCCTTGTCGACAGGTTCAGAATACGGTAAGCCGATTCCCCGTCAACAAGTCCAGTACACGGTAACCCGATTCCGTATGTGTTATTCAACAAACCTGCTGACTTTAATCCCTTATTAAATGAGGCGCCTTTATCAAAGGACTGTATTTTATTCATTTGTCTAAGTTTATGTATAGACTGTCTATCGTAAATAGAACTGTCAAATATCTTTATAGAGCAGTTAAAACAGTTTGAGCTTATACATATTATAACTGTAGCTTTGGTTTTAATTACTCTAAAAACATTTGTATGGATACATGCAAATAACATGTATCCAAACAAATGCCAGTAAATTACAGGTCTATAGGCCACGGTAACCGTTTCCCATCAGGTAGGCTGTGTACTTGTCTGCCAACTTATTGGTTTAAAAAAAAAGGTAGAATATAACTTAAGAAGTATCTTACTTTCCTTTTTGTTGTATCTTATTTGTAATTCCAGATTTAACTTGAATATAAACAAGAGTGAAACAATATTATTATTGAGTAAATTACATTAGTCCCAAAGGAATATAATTACAGGTTTACGTCCCCGCGCCGAGAACTCGCGATACTTGCGAACCACCGCCGCGAATGTAAAGGGAACTTTGCCATAATTGATTGAATTTCCTAAACGAAAGTGAGTTAATGGCCCGTTTATTTATAATAGACACCGAGCTCAGTGAGATTGTAAAAACGCTTTGAATGGATGTGATTTAACTATACTTTACACAGCAATTTTCGCTTGTAACTTGCGTCATGAAACGCTGTACAAATGAGATTGTTTTTTCATGGCGAAGTGTACAAGCAGTCTAATATAATTTGGTATGACTTTGTGGTAGACATTTTACAGTTTATTACATTTGAACCCGAGGCCTCGGCGTGGACCGTGTTGGAGTTTTCATAAAAGTTTTTACGTTTATAGCCCAGCCCTCGGACCCCGGACGAAGGGAAGTGTTGCCACAACGAACGGCAATTTATAACATGACTTACTGTTTATTTTTGTAAGCACGACACCGTGTTTTATGATTGTACCTTCATAACAACGATGCAAGCAGTGTTTTGTAAAAGGGCAGACTGGCGCACTTAAATTTTATGGGGACGCTTGTAATGAATAAAAAATGCTCGGCCGTGCACTCGCAAATAACCTCGGGAAAGTAAGGTAGCAGTGTTAAAGATAAGAAAAATGCGCAATATGCCGGTATTATTTCTGAGAATTTACCACGGCCCGAACTCTTAAGACTCGGAGAGATAAAGTAGCAAGATTAAATTGTTTTGAGGAGTCTGAGGCGGGTGCAGTACTTACTGTAAAATTCTCGTAAATTGTATGTTAATCTCTTCAATGTTCATGAAGTTTTTAAAGGACAATTTTGTTGAGCTACTTACGTAGGTGCTGAGTCCAGCAAGGGGAACTCCGTTGGCGGAGAGTAGTAGGTCTTTGGGGGCAAGTTGGCCTGTCCGCCACGCTGGTTGCGGTGGGTATAGTCTTCGTATTCTCACCAGGCCTCCACCACCGCAAACTGACATTCCCAAACCGCGTCCATCTTTTTCTACGACTACGGTGAATGTGTTTTCTGCAACAAGAATCAAAATTTTAAAAGTTGATATTACGTAAATTAAGTTTTTAAATCAATTGATTCAATGAATGTTTATTGATCAGAAGTATAGAATCATTATTGTCAGAAACGTCATTGTTTTCATACAGTTGTAATTTATTTATTTGTGTATTTCAAAATCAAAACAAAATGAAAGATTGTATTCTGATATTATAATGTACGCCATGTTTGGGTGTTACTACTATTACACAGCGTTTACTGTATTACTGTTTGCATATACATAATATTCTTGTAATAAATCACAATAAACCGACTTCAAAAATAAAAAAGTTATTCAATTGACTGCATCATAATATTTCAGACACAACAAACAATCGGTAATTTTTCTCTTATCTTTTTAAGTTTTATACTTTTCTACTTGATTTTTTTAAACATAGTTATTTTTTATTTTTTACCTTTTAGTGACTGTAATAGGTTGTTTTTAAATTTTGTTTATTTTGTCTCCCTTTTTATAGCGATTCTAATCCAGTCCAGAATGTCAAGATACCGACCATAGTTTTCGAGTTAATGTAAAGTCTTTCTTAATGATATGTAATTCCTTGTTGAATTGAATTAATGAAGTTAGTAATTTACTTAAATGAGACATTCAACTATATATCATTAAGAAATTTTGTTATCTGCCTCTATAGTCTAAGACAAGGTAATTCTAGCACGCCCTTGAGCATCGTAATGTCGCCATAATTCGTGTTCCAGGATCGTTATAAAACTTTCTTTTTTATACCACTTAACACACTCACGCCACCGACCCTGTAAGAACCTCCTCTTGAAGAACCCCATATTGTAGTCACTTGGGAAAACCACGGCAGGGAGTTTACAGCTTAAGCGTGCGGGGGATGAAGTTCCTATCATACCTAACTGTGCGTACTGTTTCAAGTCACAATGTGTGGGGGTGCATTCCCCGCTTGTGGCGAGAGGTGCGGTGATAGAATGTGGCCGTGGGCATCATGTCGAACAATTCGTCTGAGCACACACCATTGTACAGCAGTACAGGCGGTAAAACTTACACAGCGACGTAAAGTCCCTCCTGAAACTAACACACCTCTAGTGAGTACGGGACTGGCTAAAACGCAATCATTTCCCATTTCCCATTTGATTTCTCATGTGTATCTCAGGAGTCCAAGGTCCAGTACCCATGAAATTTGTAGATACCTGTGAGTTATACTGAGATATATTGAGGAACATAAGGAAGAAATCGGTTAAAAATATATATGTAAAATCAAACATAAATGTTTATAAAATGAAAACTACTGGTCCAAACCATGATACATTTTAATAGCTATTCTACATCGAACTAAAAAAGAATCACGGAAATCGGATCATAAATCCCTGAGTAATCGGCTATATTAACAAACAATCTAATTGAGACCCTCTTCCTTTTTGGAAGTCGGTAAAACGCAGAGAAAATTTCTTAACACCTTAAAAGTATGTGTGTACCTAATGTAGAATCATCATTATGTACACCTGCATACATAGAATTTATATATATTTAAGTACACAAAAGTACCCTCTAGTACAAGGAGCTCTTCAGGTAGACCCAAAAGAACCCAGATGTTTTTGTTCCACACAAAACAAACGACCGTAAGTACTTGTTTGGTCGCAAACATTGTTTATTCAGGCCTCTTTGAACGTTGGTAAGTTCAGATTAAATTTGGAACGAGCGTTTAATGAAATAATGGAATTTAATTAATAAGCATTAATAAGAATGTGGAAATGAGGCAGAGGCTCATCGAGGCGACCGGTGACACTCGTTCTGGGTCGTTCCTGGTCCAAAGTCTGTCCATTGCCATCCAATGTGGCAACGCAGCAAGTGTTATGAGCACTTTTGCACCGGGAGCGATCAGGGGCGGGTTATTTGATTAGTACATGGACTAAGTATTACTTGTACCATTTTGACATATTGTATTAATTTGACGAATATAAAATATCTATGTACTTACTTATTTAAAAAATGATTATTCGACGATTAGCTGTTTTATCTCATTTTAAATTATATTTATAATAAAAATTAAAACTAAAACTATTATTAGATAGCTACTAAAATACACTAAAATAAAATAAACATAAAAATTACATACATAATGCGTCATGAAATTCCTCCGCATCCTCACCGACCGGTAACGTACCCAGAAGGCTGGCAGCATTGCCACGTTGAATGGCAATGCTTATCCTCTGTGCAAGATAATAACCAGCCTTCTGGTCACGCGTAGCGTCGATCAGCTGCTTTGCCAAGTCTTTATATAGAGACCGAGCACTTGGACCCCATGTCCCTAGCGTTTCAACCCCAAACGGCTCAAAAACATAATCACCTGACAGGTTACAGTATTTGCGCCGTTTGAGGTTTTCCGCAGATGCAGCAGCAGCACCGGCACACCCTGCTGTGCTTGAAAGATGTGAAGGCGCAAGAGTGTCGACGCACGTAGCGTCCCACACCAAAGGTCTACCCATCTTCCAAGGTAGCAACGACAACGAATATAATGATTTTATTGGTAGGTAATTTCGTTGTTTAGATTAATAAGCTAGAAATACGAATCAGGGTCTTCATCACTATACACATCACATAAGATGCTTAACGTTATTTTCGATTGCCTGCGATACTATCACCTCGGACCAGGACTTTCTCACTTTTGTCCAGAATGATGGTGCTTCGTTGCTATAAACTATAGATATATTTGCACGTCATTTCTTTCTAAATACCCACATTAGATATGTTAAAAAGGGATACAAAGAGCTAGGACCTAAAGAAATGTTTATATAGATTACTATTTAGTACTACTAAGTTGCCTTTTGCTTTCGTTTATAACCGATTAAGACAGGTAAATATTTGAATCAGTTCAGTTGGGATTCGAACCAGCGATCTTTCCCATACAGGGGAAATAATCTGACTATTGAGCCACCGAACCACGCCTGAAATCATCCAAATCTTCCTATATAAATCTTAATCGGTTTGAATAGTTAGCATACTAAATCCTTTAAAATTTATAAGGGTGGAGTACCCTTAACATTTAGGGGGATGAAAAATAGATGTTGGCCGATACTCAATATGCTCACAAAATTTCATGAGAATCGGTTAAGCCGTTTCGGAAGAGTACGGGAACGAACATTGTGACACAAGAATTTTATATATAACATAATTCTTGCTACCCAGTGGTGGCAAGAATTATTTTTTATAATAACTAATTACTAAATAATGACTATAAGGACTAATTACCTCTCTCGTCAAAATGTGAATTATACCTTTGTGATTAGACACTGACAAAAAGTCACTTAGGTAAGTACTTTACGTCAGGCCCTAATGACTTCTCTCCAATTTTTGCGTTGGCGGCTGAAATATTCTCCAATAATTGATATCGACTTCAATAAAGTAAATGAAAGGTAGATGAGCGAGTGTCGATTCTCGGTCAATTTAAGCACCTTTTAGGCCTGAAATGGACATCCAGAGTGGCTGACATGAATAATGCACTAAGGGTGTCCTTAGCGAGAATTGGAGCATGAAATTGATTCGTTTTTTTGCTATAGGTACTTGTACGTACTTATGGTTTTCGACTGGACTAGAATACGATATATAAGTGAGCAATTTGTTAACAATTCAGTATCAAAATAATCGGGATATTTACCATGTTGCATTGTTTCGAGTTTCCGATGTTTCGGCGTTGTTGCAAGCACCATGATCACGGAGGAACTCCGTGGTTCCAACAGCGGCTCATATGTACCATGATCCTGATTATTTTGATACTGATGTTAGTAAACATGATAGTTTAAATACCTATATTGTTAACACTTATTTCTTTGAAGTGACAACAAACTATTTCATTACTTTTTCTTGTCACTCATGCATGTGACTTTTCATTTTTTCTTTTGGTACTTTTCAGCAGTCTTCTGTTTATTTTTTTATTTTTTTTATCCCACTTAGATGGCGGACAAGCACACGGCACACCTGATGGAAAGTGGTTACCGTGGCCTATAGTCGTTTGAAACACCAGAGGAGTCACAGTCGCGCTGCCAACCCTGTAAATACAGAGTTTCTGTGCCGTCAGTAGAAGACAAAGCACGACAAGCCTTTAGTCTTCCACTGACAGCACAAATTCTCCAGTGAGCTCTGGCTACCCTACTCTGTTGTCAACTGACGATCATGGTGGTAGCCGAAACGTCTCAGGCTAGTGTGAATACCAAATACATCGCGATAGAATTCGTTAAAAAGTGGTTTTATTTCAATGAGTGATACCTATTCGCGTAAATATTCGACCGTATCACGTCTAGCAACTCTCCAGTAGGTATATTCAAGTCTGAGTGTTTAATAGTGTTTTAACGTTTTGAAATAGAGGTTTAGCGAAATTGATCTCAATCTCGTTGAACTTGAAGTTCCTTTTACATTAGTCTAGAAACTGATTACAGCTTTAACCAGGATTTGTTTAACATGCCAGTGTTAAATGCATTACATAAGTTTAATTTTCTAACGTATTTAGTCAACTCAACTTGTTATAGACAACGTTAAGCGTGTAATATTTCTATACAAGTTGTACTACACGGTTTTGCACAGTTTATTTCTTGAATCGAGGGCATTCTAAGGAGAGGACAGGCCAAGAGTACCCGCAAACGGCGTACACGTATGAAAACAATAATTACTATGAAAGTTGGAAGGCTTATGTAAAAATCATAGTGCGGTGACCACGGCTATAATAACCTCGTGTTATGTTCCCGACGGTGAGTAGGGTAGTCAGAACTCACTGGAGTTTTTGTGCAGTCAGTGGGAAGATCAAAGGCTTGTCCTGACTTTGTGTTCTGCACTGACGGCTCAGAAACTCTCTATTCTTACAGGGTCGACAGCACGGATGTGACTCCCCTGGTGTTACACACGTTCATAGGTCACGGTAACCAGTCTTGTTACGGTACAGTTCATAGCGCTTGTCTGCCACCTAACTTATATAAAAAAAGCTGAGTCTTCCAACAAAAATAACACAAAGTTTATGAAAAGCATCTGTAATTCGGAATTGCGCAGCAGGAAGATCATTGCCAAACTTATAATTAAGTATAATCTCCAGTGGGTTTCCGAATACCAGCCTATTCTAGATTAAAATTCTCCAAGAGATACTGCATTTCGAACCCATAATGCAAGCCGCCAAGGTGTATGTTTGATAAGGAGCATGTATGATACATGTATGTATTTAAAAAAAAAAGTATTTAAGTATGTTTATCTGCATTCTTGATTCCATAACAAAGCAAGTTAAACTATGCTTACCATGGGTCTAGATAGCATTGTGTGAAATACTGTGAAGTATTTATTATTATTAATAAGAAGACCGATAAGATTTCGGTTATGTATGGCAGATCCCCGTTTCCTCAATACAAAGTTAGTGTTCAACTAAATAATGTAACTCTAAACTATAGTACGTTCTTATATTTTGTAGTTCTTTTCAATCATTGAAAGATTTTAACAATCTGAATACAACAAAGGATGCACAAAAGGATGTCATGCTTTTTATTCCAAGTCGGCTATGAAGAAAGGCAATACAGATGCTGGAACAGTGACCGCAGACCAAAATGGCTATTGTAACAGTTTCTAAAGGGCCACAGCTGAGTGCGCTAGTTGTTCATAGTTTGATATTGGTAAAGTTGGCCGGTCACGAAGTTCTGCTGTCCTATATTTAACGATACAAGTGGTAATACTCAACGTTATAGTACTGTCGCTTCTTGTTTTACAAATTCTTAATGTCTATTGGGTTCTAAAGTTGCTTTGATATGCAAAATGGAGGGACACACCTACAAAATAAATGACGCTATGATTTAAAAAGATAATGGATAACGTTTTAGGTCAATGATTTTAGTTTTGTTAATTTAAGTTTGGTCCGTAGGGTCAAAGCGCGCGCCGGCTATTCAAAAAAATAGCGAAGCGATTAATCGATTCTTCCCGTGACCATAAGGCTGGCCTTTACCTCGCTGCCGCCAGCCTCTTGGGCACGGTACCAGTAGAGAGCGATGGGGAGGAATTTTTCGATCTCTAAAGTTGCAGTCTCCCTCTTTTTCTTTATTTCATTTTTGTATATATTGTATAGTTAGCATAGTTTTGTATATAATAGGATATTTTATGTTCCTAAACTGAACAAAAAAATAAGTACGAATAGATAAAATGATTGCTAACCGTAAAAATATTGCGAATTTCAGTAACCATTCCTTAAATTTTAATATATTCTTGACCATTGTTAACGAAAGATGGAAATGGATATGAATTCGCCGTAAAACATTTTTATCAATTGTTATGAACCGTACTTCACCAACCTCCAGGTGTCTAGACAGTCCATTACAGACTATTAGGTACTTTATCCTTGGACGATGACGCAGAGAGGCCCTACAATTGTTTAACTAGGGTGAACAGGAAACGACGGAAAATGGAATAGGTATACGGAGTGAAGCCTGTGAGAAACCGTAGGATATTGTGTTCAAGTGTAGGTATCCATTTACTGGAACATTAAGCTTGATTATTGTTCTTATTTACCAGATAGCATGTTCTTTTCTTTATGTTGTTGTAGATTAATATGAGTTGGTACATATATTATGTAGGCATAGACGCCTGGTTTGAAGCAAGCAAGAGTAAGATTTTTTTTACGTGCGAAAATCCCCACCGGAGCCGGAGCCGGTGGAAGAGGTTATGTCGAACTCGAACCGTCCAAAACGCACGCCGCCTGTGGGTCGTTTTTGGAGGTTAACAGGCATATCCCTTGCACCCTGGCCGACCCAGGGCCATCTCTCTTGATCTGGCTCTCTCCTCGGGTGTGAGGTCCACAGAGTCCCCAACTCGTCCCAGGAAATGGAGATTCGCGCGAGGCGCACCGTTGCCGCAGCTTGCTTCTGCAAGGGTGACAGGCGGCTCCACCCGTCAGCCCCAGACCTGCGCTCATGGGTGGTGGAAGTCATTCATCGACCTCCAACGCCCGAGTTGCATTCGTACGCAGGAAGCCTGGCTTGCGATCCTTAGTCGCTCCCGCCCCGCCTCCTCCTTCACAAGCATTACTTGCTCGCAGGAGACGCCGGCTGCCCACGCATCCGCGCAGCGGACCACTGCCGCGAGCAAGGTGGAGAGCGTGAGAACTCTCACTCCCAGGGCTGCCACCAGCTCCCGTCTCGGCGTCTCCAACGCCGGACACTCGGTGAGCGTATGCAGCCCCGAGTCCTCGCTCGCATCGCAGTGATGGCATTCGGAAGTTGGCTCTTTCTCCATTCGACGCAGATACTGCCCGAAGCACCCGTGCTCGGTGATCATCTGCGTCAGACGGTACGAGAGACTGCCGTGTGGCCTCTCTAGCCACTAAGGCACTACTAAGGCGCGCCCTGAGCAAGAGTGGGTGATACGTGTACTCTGTGCACCTCAGCAACTGTAAGAGGACCTAACAACTCACAGGGAGATCTGCGGGTAGACGGTTCTTTCTAAGTGATTTTAATCAATGGGAATATGGAGTTAAATAAACTTCATTTCCTACACAGGCACTATTTTTGCACTTAGCTACTAATAGCATTTTGAAATATATTAAATTGATAAATGCGCCTTCTCTCGATATCCAATTTATTGACAAAAAACAAAAAGGGCGAAATACGCCGCAATGGAGCCACAATATTATTTTGTGCCCATTGCGGTGGAGACTATGGGCAGTTGGGGGTCGGACACGAAGATGTTGATCGCGGAAATTGGCCGCCGCATCCACGACCATGGCGGTGACTTCCGATCCGGCTCGTTCCTGGGGCAAAGGTTGGCTATTGCGATTCAACGGGGCAACGCGGCCAGCATCATGGGCACCTTTGCGCCGGGAACGATGCGGAGTGGGTTGTTTGACGCGACATGATCGCGAGTTTGTGTCGTGTATTTATGTTCTAATTATTTTGTCTATTTGTAATGTGTTAATTATAATAAAGATTGATAATAAATTCTTATAAAAAACAAATAACACAAATTCATTTGAAATACCACATTTGATAAATTTATAATTTTACATAATATTGTTTAGTTAAACATATTTAGGTAATGAGTTCATTAGACAAAATATTTACTCGGAATAATTTCATTATGCCTTAACATCATTTCACAAAGTACCTAATTGTTTTTTAAACCTGTTAGTTGGCAAACATTCTCCTGAAAATACATATAGGATATTTTATTTTCAGCACAAAATTATGTAATATATGGTAAGGTCAACCGAAACGAAATGACTAGGTTGGGTTATGTTAGAAGTGCGACCACAACACACTAGCCGAGCGAGAGAAACGAGCGTACTGCGGCAGCTGCCGGCAAATGCCAGAACCTAATTCTACTTATTTCACTTCTACTGAGTACAAAATTATTATCTGCTGACTTTATTTCGTCAAATGAACTCTTGTAAAATCTAATTTTAATATTTGAAATATTTATTAAGTAATCAATCAATAAGCCCACCGCAGTCCACTGCTGGACATAGGCCTCTTCCAATGTGCGCCATTTTTTCCGATCCTCTGCCATTCGCATCCAGTCTGTCCCAGCCACCTTTTTCAGGTCGTCCATCCATCTGGCTAGGGGGCGTCCTACCTTTTGTTTACCTTCTCGCGGTCTCCACTCTAGGACTCGTTTGCTCCAACGGCCATCGGTCTTTCGCCAAACGTGGCCAGCCCACTGCCACTTCAGCTTGCTTTTTCTGTGACCTATGTCGATAACTTTAGTTCTCTGTTGGATAACCTCGTTTCGAATTCTATCCTTCAAATAAACTCCAAGCATAGCTTGCTCCATAGTCCACTGCGCGACTTTTAAGGTATGGACCAGCTTCACTGTAAGTGTCCACGTTTCGGTACCGTAAGTCATAACAGGTAGGACGCACTGTTCAAAGACCTTTGTTTTAAGACATTGCGGTAGGGTTGAAGAGAAAACTCGACGTAGTTTGCAAAATGCTGCTCAACCCAGCTCCTTCTGGCTACTTCTTTCTCGAAGTTGTTTTTACCGAGCTGGACAACCTGCCCTAGGTTATTTTTGAACAACTTTGAGGGTTGCCCCTTCGATGGTAATCGGTCTCGGTGCAACATGCTCGTTGAACATAATTTTGGTTTTATCCAAGTTTACACTGAGGCCTGCGCGCCGAGAAGCTCCATCTAGGCTATGCAGCATCTCGCCCAGTTGTTCCAACGATTCCGCTACTATGACGATGTCGTCGGCGATCCGAAGATATGAGATGTACTCACCGTTAATGTTTATACCCCGCCCAGTCGAATCCAGAGTCTTGAAGACGTCCTCCAGTGCGCTGGTGAAGTTTTCAGGATATAACATCCCCCTGTCTCACTCCACACTGGAGGCTAATGGGTTTCGTCTTTTGGTCTTGGAGCTGGACGGACATTGTGGTAGTGTCACACAAGCATCTCAGCACCAGCAGCCAATTGACACAACACCACTGCAGGGCATCCAGAAGTGCTCAGGTTTCGATGGAGTCGAAGGCTATTTCGTAGTCCACAAACGCCATACACAGCGGCTGATTGTATTCTTGAGTCTTTTTTTACAATCTGCCGAACAGTATGGATGTGGTCCACGGTACTATAGCCTTTTCGAAACCCGCCTTGCTCCGGTGGTTGGAACTCGTCGAGCTTACCCGCAAGACGATTTGTGACGGACTCTCAAGAACAGCTTGTAGACATGACTCAGGAGTGAGTTGGGCCTATAGTTCTTAAGCAGTGTCTTATCTCCTTTTTTGAATAACAGTATCACCGCACTCCCGCTTCATGCCCTAGATGTTAGATCTTGTAGGATGACGAATTAAAGAGGCTTGCCAGCTCTTTCAGGCTTGGAGTCCCGCATGCTTTCAGGAGCTCAGTAGTAATTCCGTGATCACCTGGGCATCTGTTGTTCTTCACTTGTCTGAGAGCCGCCTCCAACTCGCATTGCTCGATATCGGAAATCTCCTCGGTGTAATGGCGCGAGGGTAGGGCTCTGAGGTCTTCATCGCTGTGTCCCGTCGGTTTACTTGTCCGTGATAGCTGTCCATAGAACTTCTCGATCTCTCAGGGCAGTCATTTTACCATCCACAAATTTTAGGTATCGTCAGATGGGGCCTCCCCAACTGCTGAGCGAAAACTTTCGACCCCCTATTTCGCTTAATCGCCTCCTGGACGGTGTGGGTGTTGAAGCGTAGGAGGTCGCGTCGAATCAATTTTTTAATTAGTTGGTTTAAGACTCTCATTTAACTAAGACGACAGTGTGGATGACTGCTCACGTCCCTTTCTCATAAGTTCGGGAGTCTCAAGAGAGAGCTTGGACTCTCGCTGTTGGCGTTTCCTGGAAAGAACTTTCGAGACACTTCCTGCAATGTTTTGACTACTGTGTCGGTTTTCTCGTCAATGTCGTTTGTGGTTTCCAGTGTTGAGAAACGATTTTGAAGTTCCGATTGGAACTTTTCGGACCCTAGAGCTACATGGAGTGGCGAATCTTTCAGCCTTGATGTTGATATTTAGAGAGCCTCGGATAAGTTTGTAATCACTTCGGGTTTTAAACTTAGAGACGTCTCTAAATATGTGCTTACTTATCCGTTATGAAAAAGTCTATCTCGTTTCTTATCACAGAGTCCCGACGTTGCCAAGTCCACTTTCTGTGGGGTTTTTCTTAAAGAAGCTATTCATTAAGAAGAGCCCCTGTGCCTCGAGGAAGTTGACTAGCATTTGTCCCCTGTGATTTCTGCATCCCACTCCATAAGGTCCGATTTTCGTCTCGCCGCGTTCTTGTATTCCCACTTTAGCATTGAAGTCCCCTTAACAACGTTGTAAGTGACCTTGGCGGTGTGATTCATTGCCTTAGCAATAAGTAATACATTTGCGAAAGCATTATGTCAAATAATTATTTTTAAAGTAATATGTTTGGGAAATTAAAGTTTGTCAAATCATTAGTTTTCAAACGTTGTTTGTAAAATGATTTTTTGTCATACGTTCTTTGTTAAACAATAGTAAACCCTCTCATATCGAGTAGTTGGTATAAATAGTATTCTTCATAACCCCATAAACAATGACTATAATTTCTATATTGTTCTTATTTGTATGCACTCATTTCGTACATATTTTTTATTCATCATAAATAAGAACAACAATAAAAAAAAAGTGACTCGTTACTTAACAAGCGCTGTCGTCACCATATCCCTATGTTTTATTGCAATCACAAAACAATGAGCATCCAAACAATGAAGTGAAATCATTTGAAAAGTAAAACACACTTCTAGGCCAGCTCTGAAGCAATCTAATTTTGCAGTCACCAAACGAACATTAAAATAGTTTTATAAATTCGAAAATTGCTTACAGTATTGTACTGTAATTTATAAAATTAATCAGCCAATATGGCCTCATTAATTATTTTACTAACATTATCGTACTTTATAAATAGTATTTTACAGTCTATATTTTAAATAACAGCAATAAAAGTGATTCATGAGAGCAATAAGTAATTTGTAAATACCACAGATTACGTAGATAATGCGAGCGTTTAAATGGAGTTAATAGACCAATATATTATCTGTATGATAGCACAGCCATTGATTGGAAATTAATTAGGTTTAAGATACCACGGCGTAATCGATGTCAAGTTTTGATTTATATTTAAGTCATTTATATATAAAAGCGATGTAGGTACTTTAAAATCATTTAGATTCGATAGTTTATTATTTTCTACATTTAGATAATACTTAACCTCATTGCTACGTATCTCTATATTACTGAAGCAACAGAATTTAAAATTCTATCTCGATATTTATTTTCCATTTTCAAGTTGAGTACGTATGGGAATGGCGTTGCCCCTATACAGCTCAATGTCTGGGAAATTCTGAGCTCTTCTTGGTTAATTATGCTAACAACTTAGATGCATTTGAATAATTATACAGCCTTTTGCTGGGTGAAGGTAATACGTGTTCTGAGGCTTTGCCGCGTAATAATAGCTTTAATAGTTTCTGCATTATAATGTATTGTAGGTACAATTATAGCAGAAATATATTTTATGGGGTTTCTTTTCTTTCGCTTTCAATTCAGTGTAAAAATATTGCTGTTTTAAGGTGTTGTTAAAACATAGGTTTTGTGGTGTCAGTAATTAAAATTAATGCATTTATAGGTAGGTAGATAAATTTTCGTTACTAATGTTTTCAAAATGTAGATATTATCTTTTATTTTTTTAAATCCCGCCACTAGTTATATTAATTTAAAATGTTAGCAGCCAAATAACTGATTTATCCTAACTAGTTACAGATAACTCTATTCTTAAATAACGGTTTGCTGGAACGTCAAAATAAGTTACTCAAAAGTAAAAATTAGACAGGAAGCATTTGACGCTGATTAAAAGTTGAGGGCAAAATTAATTCTATTTGTTTAGATAGACGAGCACTAAGTACTTGCATTATTCTTTTGTTAAAATGGAGAAACTTATTACGAAAATAAATTGAAAATAGAAATAAGAGGGTAGGGCGTGATATAATTAACTGTTCGGAGTTCCTTGGCTGAAATGCCGCCCAAGGGAGATTAATTACAAATACATATTTAATGACACTCTTTGGCAGTCTAGCAAACAATCCGTTTATTTTTAAGCCGTTCTGCTTATAAAAAATTGGAAAACTCGTTAAACAGTCATTAGTGTCAATGCTTTGATTTATTGTAATAATTCGTATCTCACCAAATTTGAGCATTTGTGACGTTTTTTCTTTGCAGTTATCTGAAGGAAAAGTTATTAAAACATTGTGCTTATACTTTGGACGATCTCAAGGTGAGAGAAATATCCCTTATAAGTATGTCCCCAAAGGACATGGCAAAATAGGAGAACTGTTCCTAATAACAATATGAGAACCTGAGATAACACAGTCATACAATTTTTAACGTTAGTTTTTAGAGATTCGTAAAATTTCTATTTCATGAATTTTCCATTCATAAATATCTAATTTAAAATTCGGGTTTCATAAAATATACACCTCAATCTTTTATTAGGTACTAGGTAATTTTTCTAAAATTTAAACATTACTCATAGAACCGACTTTTCAGATGGTTGGAGTTACTGATGAGTGGTCGAAATATTAGGGCTTGTAAAGATTTTATTGACGCCCTCTGTAGCGTAGCAGTAAAACGATCGACTGCTACGCAGGGGGCGCGGGTTCAATTCCCGCTCAGTGCAAATATTTGTATGCATAAATATGTATATTTGCATTGGTCTGGGTGTTTCTATGTATAATATGTATGCATTTACAAGAAAAGTATCTAAGTATATTCGCATTCTAGATTCCATAACACAAGCTAGTCAAACTATGCTTACCATGGGTCTAGATAGCGATATGTAGTATGTTGTAGAATATTTAAAAAAGAAAATCATGGATAATTGCCCAGTAGTTAGTGCACCCTAACAATTTCTGACATTCCCACAAAATTTCAACTGCGCACTATGTTCTGCTCACAATTGTTGGACTATAAGAAAGTTTAGGAGATGTATAATACAAAACTTTAATTCTACTTGGTACATATATTCTCGTACCTTCTGTGGAAGCAGTGTACATAGTGCGTCTTTGTAGAACATTCAAAACTCGTGGGGACTGTGTCTGTGTGTCCCTACATAAACAACAAAGTTGTGTACTTTGATTACTTAGTTGAAATGCTGTACTAATGATGTAATATCTATAAGAACAAAGATGCTCTTACATAATATCTATCTTTTCAAATAAATATGTACATTTAAGTTGTTACGAAACAAAACACAAAAAAATATTTTTCATTGTCTAGACTCTAGATATATATATACCTACCTGATTCATTAAAAAGATATTTAAAATTTTTACCATAATTTCAAGTTTACGCCGACCCCAAAAAATAATCTTGGGATAAGGGCAGGAGGATGATGATCATAATTTCAAGTTTTGAGCGTGAAAGTAAACTTGGTTTTCACCCGGACAGATAAGAAGATTACGAATTATTAAAATTTGCACTCATTTTTTCTTCGTGCTTGGTATTGGTAGCGACACCATACATACATCTAATCACGCATTTATCCCCGGAGAATTAGGCAGAGGTGAATTAACGCCCACATTTCACCAATGATTGTATTCGGTCCCACGTAATAGGGGGAGAGCCTATTGCCGTATTCCGGGCACTATTGTTGACTCGAGCCGTGCATCTGAGGCTGAGACTGGGCTGTATATATCTGTCTGATGTTAAAAGTTTAATTGTACGACACCACATGGGAAGAGATGCCGTGGCCTACTACTTTGCCAGTAACCACATGGCGGCCTGGAATTCATTACCAGCTCACGTATTTCCTTCTTCCTACAGTCCGGGGCGTAAAAAAACATATGATGAGGCCGTCAAGCTGAGTGTCACCATTGTTACATGGTATGTGTAAGTAATGGTGACCCTCTTTTCTGAGACTTTGCCTTCAGCTTACCATCAGACAAGGCGAAGTCTAATTGACGTGTTTTATAAAAAAAAAACCACAGACAACCAATAACGAAATCCCAAAAAGAAGTCCTTGACTGCTTGTGCTAATAATATTTACTCTTAACAGTATTGAAAATTGAATAAAATGGTAAGGCTATCAATGTCAGTTTGTCATGATCTGACATAAATATTACTAAAGAGACCAATTACATTACTATTGTTTGAGAATACAATTGTCATTTACTCGCAAGCAACAATACTCCCCCATGACCTCCAGTCTCCAACCAGAACTGCAAGCACGAAATCTTGTTGTATTAATTAGGCGGCGGTTGTCCGAACTATGTCAGAGGTACATGACCTATGTTGCAATAATCTTGCAGATCCGGGTATAGTCTAAACAATGCCAATATTCAGAGCACGTACACGACCCGCGGCGTCTGGAAACCTGACACTGGTCTGCAGGCGTTTATTAGTCGCTTATTACAATTGTATCGAGTGTTAGGTGCACGTGTGTTTATTCTGTATTCTCTGATTGTTTGACTTTGACCAATGTTGGTAACCAATTTTGAATATTGGTTTATGTATGGATAGAGTGTTTGATTGGTTATATTCTCGCACGACTTCCAAGTCTAACTGTTAGAAGGTCTAACCTTCACACGAAAATCTTCCTACGGCCTCATTTTACGTCTTCGACCCCAGTTTTTGATGACTTGTCAAAGCAAGGTAAAGACTTAGAGTGATCATTACAATACCGTATGATACAATGGCAACCTTCAGATTGACGACTTCTTCAGATGCTTTTTCGGGCCCTACTTAAAGGACCCGAGGATTGTAGAGCGAAGGAAACACGTGTTGGCACCGGTAAATAATTCCAATTTCAAATCTTTATAGTGCGGCAAAGATATGAGGTGCTGAACCGCTTGGTCATGTATGTTTTTTTGCATTGTATAAGGGTGAGAACATATTACAGTTCGGTTCACATAGACCCTACACGTGTTGTTCTGTATAGGAAAGAAGAGAGTGGGAATAATTTGTAAGTAGACTGGATAGTATAGTAAAAACTTCAGAGTGAAGTTTGCTAGCTATTATTATACTGTGTTGATGATATATTCTCGCTCTAGCAGACACAATGGCGACAGGTATTTCAAACACGTGAACTCGGTGATTCATATCGGTTTGTAAAATAATGGATTCAAACAAACTGGAAACCGTGCCTCGTATAAATAAAAGGGGCCCTTTTATATAATTCGTATGTACCCAACGTAATGAATGTAACATGAAACTCTACCTGGAATGAAATGGAAGCATGTTTATTTTGCATCTTACGGCTTCTAAGTTATACGAAGAGACGGCGCGGTCAGAATTTGCCTGAAGGAACTTTCAGAATAGATTTTCGAAGTTACGGTTTGAAATGAGCGCCTTTCACGTTTACAACACATTTATTTGATTTCTTGTACGTGTTCCAAATACCGACATGAAATTTCGCTTCACGTAATATTTGTCAAAGTAGCTTCAAAGGTAGCTGAAAATTCTGCAAATAAGTAATTGGTTGGAGGAAGTTGCCTGCGAAACGAGTGTTTCCGACTTCTTTAAGGTAATGTTTTCTTAGTAAAGATGAAGTTACTATGAATCAATTTCGTGTTCATGTTCGTGAAGCTTGTGGCCCACGTTCACTGGACTGTAACATGATTAGCAGTTTTTATAAATTTATAATTTCTATTGAACAATTTATAGAGAATGAATTTAACGATAGCACAATATGGCGGCATAACTCGTTTTTTTATACATGTTTCCATAGAACGATTCGATGCATAAGAAAAAAATACTGATATTGTTCGTGCTTAAGGTCTCTTAATTGAAAACCATTTAAAAAAATTATCTGCTATTAAATGCGATTCACTTTCTTTCTGTTGCAACTTGCAATCAATGGTGTTAATAAACTAAACTAACGGTTGATGGTTTAATAGCGGTTGAAGAAATAAATCAAATCCACATTTTATGGAAATGTAAAATAGCTATTTTATAAATAGAAATATGTTATATTTAAGTCATTAATTTATTACGTTATTTTATACGCAATAAAACGATCATAGATATATAGATATGTCAGATCATGACAAACTGACATTGATAGCCTTACCGTAGATAGAAAATAAGGTTTTTTTAGGCTATTAATACGAGGCAATCCATTCCGGTCACCATTTTAACATCACATCAAGATTCTCTGTACTACTGTACTACTAATTCCACCTATGTATATCTATATTGGTTCTTGTGTGTACATAAATAAATAAAATAAATAAAATAATTCCGTACAGCTACTTATGTAACAATTTTGGTACCCCTATTAGTAGCTAATACGTTCGCTAAACCGCTATGATACAAGTGGGTACACACCTTTAAGTTCTTTCGCATACGAGTGCTCGCTCAGCTATTGCGTGTTCTGGATCACCGGCCGCCTGTGACCTGCCCCGAGTTGCATGCACCATGCCCTCAGTCGCCACCAACATTCAATTTCACATTACCCGGTCAAACATCGTAAAGTTTCATTCAAATATCAATTACTGTTAAACCAACGTGGTTCCTGGATTTAGATTGCTATCTGTTTTGCATACAATCAATTTATTTGAACGCGTACGTTGAATAAAGCTGTTTTAACAGATTCTATAGTGATTTATATTGTGTTATTTTATTATTTTTATTAGGTAATCACAAAGTTTAGTTATGGTCTATTGTCACAGGAAGACAAATAAGGTGGTAGTTTCATCTGCTGAAAAGCAATTATAACGTATGGATCAGTTTAAACAACACAATGTAAATCGCGATACAATGTGCCACAATCGCGTAAACTTGTACCAGTGCGATATTATTACCTAATCAGTTGAATAATTGCTTTTGCAGTAACATGTTCATTAATAATACCTACCTCAGTAGAGTAAGGAAGTAGCAACATTATGGTAAGTGAGATATAACTCACCGTGTTCATTGTGACAACCATTTTATTCATAAAGGTGTAACAAAGCGGAGTTCGTTTTGTTATCATACCATTATTTTAGGAACACTGTCTACTTACAACTCTTCAAAAACTCAATAACAATATCCAGTTTTAAATTGACACTAATTTTGAATCGCAAGAGGAACATAGCCCAATCAAATTACATCAAAAAATTAAAATGCATTAGCAAGTACGTACCTAAAACATGAAAATTCATTTTACTGATTTTTTAATTCAGCGTAACTTTTTTTATAGGTAATCATGATTCACCGACTAATGTTCGTCGCCCCTAAGAACTACTTTTGTGAAGAAGGGTGTGAGGTATTTGAAGCAAACAACTTGTTTGTCAGATAAAACTTAGATGCGGCGAGCGCAAAACTTGTTTTTAAGCACCCACCGCAACGAGTTTTCATTCGATTTCCCTTTCTATCACGCTAAGACAATAAAACACAACTGGAATTGGGTATTCAGAATGCAAAATGTTTTCCGCCTTGCTCGCTTGAATACGAATAGTCCTAGCTCTTTGTGGAATAATGTGACTAAGTAATTAGTACGACAGAACTTAGTTTTGGATTCCATGAATCCAACTCGGAAATTAAGCTAGAGAATTCATTGTTCGTTCGGGAATTGAGTATGGTAGCAGTTTATCAGTCGCTTATCTTTATCTACGATGTCAAGTGGGATTTATTAGTTATTACAATATTATCATTGTTGACATTAAACAATGTTTGCTGAAGTTCCAATTACATGTCTTTATTAATCTTTGTAAAATAATAGTATATTATGGTACGCGTGTGTAAAGTTGGTGATTACGTAAGCGCCTTACTATTGTTGTTAGTGCTAGACATTGTGTCTTAAGAGAGCCGAAGACGGTAATCATCAATACACGTGTATTATACGACGTTTTGCGAAGAAAATAATACTAAAATAGATATATACCCTTGTAGTTTTTAGACAATAAATCAATAACGTTAAGGGCTTCATATCTAACATCGGGCGGTGATCAGTGTAAATCATTTTCTTCACTTGTACACTTGTACTCGTACCCAAGTCAATAAATAATTAACTATACTTTCAACAGTAAAAACGAGTTGATAATTATTTTCAGAATAGCGGGAAATATTAATTAGTTTTCCTGTGCGCACGCATCTAGCATAGACCATAGACTAAAAGAATTACCTTTTTTTCGGAACGTAAAAATGGGGAATTTTTACAGAGAAAACACATTATATATTTGAGTGAAAGTTTTGTTTATTAAACTGGTTTAATAAACAAATAAGTAGGAATTATCTATTTAAATATTAAGTTGCATGAAACGAGTTATTCATTTATTAGTATTATTTAGAACATGTTTTTTTTTGTATCGAAACTTTTTTAAGAACAAAGCAAATCAACCAATAAAATTACAAAAAAAGCTATAACTCACTTGTGGATTATAGCAAGGAAATTGTCACATTTTTATTATAGGTGCCATTATGTGTCTAATTACAGCAAAATTAGAGCCACTTTATAAGCAAGTGTGTTGAAAAGTAAATTACGAAACTATTAGTAGGTATGTGAGGTATTTTTGAATTGAAAATGTGCAGGTAGTTTAGTTGGCGGAGTATTTATTCCAGAAAGTGACTTCTTATAGCTGGTTTTAGTCTCGCCCTGAATGTTAACATTTCTCGATTTGAACATCGCGGTTTAATTGGTGTAATTATGTTGTATTATTTGCACTGATATAGACATTCCATTTGCCTGTCATATGAAGAGATTTTAATAGAGAAGATGGTTAGAATGTGCCACCAGCCCTGATTCATTCACTTAATCAAAACTACGAAACAGCAAAACATAATAAAATTCACGACACTGTGAATCTTTAGGAGATAGCAAGCTTAATGTTGGCGATACTGCATTCGCAAAGCGAGTCAGTCTAATAACCCAGCCACGAATGGAGTAAGGAATTCAAACGTGACGGCGCTTCTCAATGTTCATGAATAAAATGGAGTGGCATATTAAAGCTCGGGTAACGGCGCGTACGTAATGTAGCCGTGGAAAGATTTTCATTAGTCTTGGTGAGGATTCTTGAGCCAATCACGCGCTGAGTTAGTGTTCTGTATTCCTATATTTCCTAGTATTCCTAGTAACGGTTCCGGGTGCCCGTAAGGATTTTGCGAACAATAAAAAAAAGTATGTATTTGCAGTTTACATTTTTGCTCATTATTTATGAGCAAAAATGTAAACTGCAAATACATACTTCTAGTAGGTAAAGCTTTATCCGAGTTTTTTTTTTATACTACTTAGGTGACAGACAAGCATACGGCCCACCTGATGGGAACACCACTGGAGTCACATTGGTGCTGCCGACTCTGTAAGAACATAGAATTTATGTCCCCTCAGTGCAGAACACAAAATCAGGACAAGCCTTTGGTCTTCCCACAGACAGCACTAAAACTCTCCCAGTCTTTAGAAAGTGCTTAATCGACGGAAATTGTTAAAGAAATGTGACAAAATAAATTGTTTTTGCCCTCTCAAAAAATGTCCAACGTGTCTAAAGAAATTTCACTTCAAAATTGTATGTTGGTAACTAACGTTTGCATTTTTTTTGCAAAATATGTGTATACCCACACGTTGTAAAATTTCAATCAACAAATTCCAATTTAGTTTAGCTCGATCCCACATCGTACTTTACGATATGAAACATTTGACGAGTTGGGGTCGGGAGATTAAAAAACCAATTAAATGCTTGCAGTTCAATGTGCGAACATATATCGAACGCAATGTAGAACGTAGACTACAACCATGACCTACCTTCACAAATAAAATGGTGTTAGCAAGTATAGGTATACGCCCCGTGTATATAGGGTGTTATCAAGATCTCTGCTGATGGTAATCACTTCTTATGAAACACTCTTCTTTCCATGGTGCACCGAGAAGGCAAAAATTTGCCATTTTTCAAGCACTTTTATAGGCATATCTATTCGTAGCTTTTAGTCGAAGTAACCAGTCAACAAAAGTTAACAACTGGGAGGATCTTTTTCACACATCATTTATTAGACATATAGTCACATATTCTGTAAGCGGCACAAAGAATTTTGAACCAGCTGTAAGTCGTGAAAACTTCCCCTTTACGGTGTGCTACATCCCCGAGCAACGATTTTGTTTGCGAACATTTTTCGTCAGTCTTAGGTCGAACATCTCCCGTACATTACATTTGGGATTGTTTCTACAGATAAAATCTCTAGTTATCTTGTCTGCTATGGGACGAAAACAAACAACTTGATATACATTATACGTATTATTACTGTTGTATAACCCCAGGGTAGGGGTTATAGCAACGTTTTTTCACCAATTAGTTCAGTTCCAGTGTCAACCAGGTGGGTGTCCTCGACTCAGTACCGTTACTGAAAATTTACTAATGAACAATATTTTGCCCAACCTTCGAACCCGGCACCTCACGCTAAGCAATCATACTGGCTAGCACTCTAGCCCTGTAGGGTATTATTAAAATATAAAGTAGGTACAAAATATATTGCATTAATGTTCACTTATTTTTCGCAAGAAAATTTACAGAATTACCTAAAAGCTGCGGACCGCCGCATTATTAAAAGCTTTCCGCCTAACAGATAATATTGTTCCTAAAATACATCCTCTCTTAAATTAAAATTTTTAATATAAAATATCAGGACTTTTCTTTCAAATTATAAAGAAGCTTAGGTTTTTAATAAACCTTTATTAAAAACTTAATTCTTTCGTGATGAAATATTGCTTCTGTCCGACAATATGGCGGCCATTGATTGACCAACAAAAGTAATTCAAAGTCACAAAGCAAACTTGCGACGACTTGTAATAACTTTGCAGAGTTGTATCTGTGGACGGAATTAGGACGGAAACATCAAAGTCTCTGCACAGATCTCCACGACATTACAAACAAATAATCGTGTGGTGATTTTAGTAAACAATGTTATTAGATATTATTTCATATTTGTTTACTGTACCCACCGTAACAACATAGAATAGATTAGAATTCTTCATTAAAAAAGGATGGCGGTTTTTCTATCTACTTACTGAATAAAAGATTATTGTCATCATCGACATTTTGGTGAAACGAACATCCACTGATGGATGTATTCCTCTCGTACACAAAAAGCGACTTTAAGCCAAACGATGATCAAAAGTGATAAAATAAGCATTAGAACAATATGTCTTTCGCTAACAAATTCCAATCGATCAACAGTCTGGTGCTTGCGACAAAATGTGTTAAATCGATAGCTATAAAGTAC
This sequence comes from Eilema griseolum, assembly GCA_963662185.1. Classification (NCBI taxonomy): domain Eukaryota; kingdom Metazoa; phylum Arthropoda; class Insecta; order Lepidoptera; family Erebidae; genus Eilema; species Eilema griseolum. The sequence continues at coordinate 8,777,922 of OY759236.1, forward strand.
ATACGGTAATTATACTTTAACGGCAGGACTCGGAGTGAACTCGTTATCGGGAACTTTACGGCTCTCATCCCTGTGTGAATTGGATGAAATTTATACAGAGAGTGTGACGGGAGAATTTAGAGGACCCTACGAATCATGACAAGGGTCAATCCTTTCGTATCAAACAAACTCAAAATTAACTTGTTTTGTTCAAAATATTGAAGTTTAATTGTCTGCTAAACAAACAATGTATGATGAAACAAAATAAAACGATAAATCTTAATATGCTTGGAGGTCTCGACGGTGAATTGACCTATCCAACGTTTTATGATGGTCGACAGAGACGAATGGGGAAGTGTTTGCACCGACAATAAAGTAAGAAAAGGGGTCTGCCATGATTTTATAGTGGTGTACTTTTACGTTACGACCTGAAAGCATACGACCTGCCTAAGCTATAAATATCATGGCTCAAAACATAGAAAAGCAATTCATCACTATATAAGCAACGGATTTGCTTACGTCATTGCCATAATCTATACTATTAATATTCTACAACACTCTAGACCAGACAGCGCTATCTAGACCCTAAATAAGCATACCTTAACTAGCTTGTAATATGGGGTTTAATATGGATAAACATTGCAAATAGGTAAACTATTATAATACTTCAGTATTAGACACGGGCGGCCGCAATAGCAATTTTTTCGTATGAACCTGGAATAATTACAAAAAACTATAAAACATCACCACTTCATCACTCTGTAAATGTAAATTTTGGCGCCAAAATCAGCCATTTTAATGCGTAATAAAAACGGATATGACACATCATTCATCAAAGTTGGTTTAGCAGTGTAGTAATTATGAGGGATCATAAGAACGATCATATACCTACCTAACCCTCATTTTTTTTGTTTTATCGCATTCTTATAATTATTAGACCAATTCAAAGCTATACAAGTTCCTAATGCAAGTTATTTGTGTAGTTACGAGTTATGTTAACAGAATAACAAATATTTCACGGCCTTCCATTTCAATTATGCATATTACAGTCGAATATCCTTTGACATAAATGTTGATTTGTTCTAAGGATGATGATAACAGTAAATAAATTTGAACTCAATATTATTTGAATATACAAAAACGTACCAACCGTGTTTAAAGTAAATTTAAAACTGCTGATAATAATTTGCTATAGGTAGATATCAGAATAAACAATACAACATAGGGACATCTGAAAATAGTGTTCATAGCTAAATGTTTGATTTCATAAAAAAACATCACTACAAAAGGAAACCATCAGCACCATAATGTGAGTTGATGCTTTTTATAAAATTATTGAACGGAATAAAAAAAGCAAATCGGCATTATGTCAATATGTAGTGTACTCGTAGCCTGGTGCCTTCAGTTTCGGAAGCTTTTCCCTAAAAATGTTAAAAGAAGTAATCCAGCGTGGACTGTAAATGATTATTTGAATGATTGATATTTCTAAAAGAAATTCATCCGGGTGATGCCGGGTAAGAACAGTTAGTGTTGATATAAAGAATCTGTAGGTATTTTTCTGAGAATTCAAACTGAAACATGTCAGTTTCGTTTGCATCAACATTTTCCCGGGCAACAAATAGGTGGGAGTGATGTATTTGCAGTTTACATTTTTGCTCATTATTTATGAGCAAAAATGTAAACTGCAAATACATACTTCTAGTAGGTAAAGCTTTATCCGAGTTTTTTTTTTATACTACTTAGGTGACAGACAAGCATACGGCCCACCTGATGGGAACACCACTGGAGTCACATTGGTGCTGCCGACTCTGTAAGAACATAGAATTTATGTCCCCTCAGTGCAGAACACAAAATCAGGACAAGCCTTTGGTCTTCCCACAGACAGCACTAAAACTCTCCCAGTCTTTAGAAAGTGCTTAATCGACGGAAATTGTTAAAGAAATGTGACAAAATAAATTGTTTTTGCCCTCTCAAAAAATGTCCAACGTGTCTAAAGAAATTTCACTTCAAAATTGTACGTTGGTAACTAACGTTTGCATTTTTTTTGCAAAATATGTGTATACCCACACGTTGTAAAATTTCAATCAACAAATTCCAATTTAGTTTAGCTCGATCCCACATCGTACTTTACGATATGAAACATTTGACGAGTTGGGGTCGGGAGATTAAAAAACCAATTAAATGCTTGCAGTTCAATGTGCGAACATATATCGAACGCAATGTAGAACGTAGACTACAACCATGACCTACCTTCACAAATAAAATGGTGTTAGCAAGTATAGGTATACGCCCCGTGTATATAGGGTGTTATCAAGATCTCTGCTGATGGTAATCACTTCTTATGAAACACTCTTCTTTCCATGGTGCACCGAGAAGGCAAAAATTTGCCATTTTTCAAGCACTTTTATAGGCATATCTATTCGTAGCTTTTAGTCGAAGTAACCAGTCAACAAAAGTTAACAACTGGGAGGATCTTTTTCACACATCATTTATTAGACATATAGTCACATATTCTGTAAGCGGCACAAAGAATTTTGAACCAGCTGTAAGTCGTGAAAACTTCCCCTTTACGGTGTGCTACATCCCCGAGCAACGATTTTGTTTGCGAACATTTTTCGTCAGTCTTAGGTCGAACATCTCCCGTACATTACATTTGGGATTGTTTCTACAGATAAAATCTCTAGTTATCTTGTCTGCTATGGGACGAAAACAAACAACTTGATATACATTATACGTATTGTTACTGTTGTATAACCCCAGGGTAGGGGTTATAGCAACGTTTTTTCACCAATTAGTTCAGTTCCAGTGTCAACCAGGTGGGTGTCCTCGACTCAGTACCGTTACTGAAAATTTACTAATGAACAATATTTTGCCCAACCTTCGAACCCGGCACCTCACGCTAAGCAATCATACTGGCTAGCACTCTAGCCCTGTAGGGTATTATTAAAATATAAAGTAGGTACAAAATATATTGCATTAATGTTCACTTATTTTTCGCAAGAAAATTTACAGAATTACCTAAAAGCTGCGGACCGCCGCATTATTAAAAGCTTTCCGCCTAACAGATAATATTGTTCCTAAAATACATCCTCTCTTAAATTAAAATTTTTAATATAAAATATCAGGACTTTTCTTTCAAATTATAAAGAAGCTTAGGTTTTTAATAAACCTTTATTAAAAACTTAATTCTTTCGTGATGAAATATTGCTTCTGTCCGACAATATGGCGGCCATTGATTGACCAACAAAAGTAATTCAAAGTCACAAAGCAAACTTGCGACGACTTGTAATAACTTTGCAGAGTTGTATCTGTGGACGGAATTAGGACGGAAACATCAAAGTCTCTGCACAGATCTCCACGACATTACAAACAAATAATCGTGTGGTGATTTTAGTAAACAATGTTATTAGATATTATTTCATATTTGTTTACTGTACCCACCGTAACAACATAGAATAGATTAGAATTCTTCATTAAAAAAGGATGGCGGTTTTTCTATCTACTTACTGAATAAAAGATTATTGTCATCATCGACATTTTGGTGAAACGAACATCCACTGATGGATGTATTCCTCTCGTACACAAAAAGCGACTTTAAGCCAAACGATGATCAAAAGTGATAAAATAAGCATTAGAACAATATGTCTTTCGCTAACAAATTCCAATCGATCAACAGTCTGGTGCTTGCGACAAAATGTGTTAAATCGATAGCTATAAAGTACATACGGTAATTATACTTTAACGGCAGGACTCGGAGTGAACTCGTTATCGGGAACTTTACGGCTCTCATCCCTGTGTGAATTGGATGAAATTTATACAGAGAGTGTGACGGGAGAATTTAGAGGACCCTACGAATCATGACAAGGGTCAATCCTTTCGTATCAAACAAACTCAAAATTAACTTGTTTTGTTCAAAATATTGAAGTTTAATTGTCTGCTAAACAAACAATGTATGATGAAACAAAATAAAACGATAAATCTTAATATGCTTGGAGGTCTCGACGGTGAATTGACCTATCCAACGTTTTATGATGGTCGACAGAGACGAATGGGGAAGTGTTTGCACCGACAATAAAGTAAGAAAAGGGGTCTGCCATGATTTTATAGTGGTGTACTTTTACGTTACGACCTGAAAGCATACGACCTGCCTAAGCTATAAATATCATGGCTCAAAACATAGAAAAGCAATTCATCACTATATAAGCAACGGATTTGCTTACGTCATTGCCATAATCTATACTATTAATATTCTACAACACTCTAGACCAGACAGCGCTATCTAGACCCTAAATAAGCATACCTTAACTAGCTTGTAATATGGGGTTTAATATGGATAAACATTGCAAATAGGTAAACTATTATAATACTTCAGTATTAGACACGGGCGGCCGCAATAGCAATTTTTTCGTATGAACCTGGAATAATTACAAAAAACTATAAAACATCACCACTTCATCACTCTGTAAATGTAAATTTTGGCGCCAAAATCAGCCATTTTAATGCGTAATAAAAACGGATATGACACATCATTCATCAAAGTTGGTTTAGCAGTGTAGTAATTATGAGGGATCATAAGAACGATCATATACCTACCTAACCCTCATTTTTTTTGTTTTATCGCATTCTTATAATTATTAGACCAATTCAAAGCTATACAAGTTCCTAATGCAAGTTATTTGTGTAGTTACGAGTTATGTTAACAGAATAACAAGACACTGCTTAAACCGCCCTCCTGAATATTAAATATTTCACGGCCTTCCATTTCAATTATGCATATTACAGTCGAATATCCTTTGACATAAATGTTGATTTGTTCTAAGGATGATGATAACAGTAAATAAATTTGAACTCAATATTATTTGAATATACAAAAACGTACCAACCGTGTTTAAAGTAAATTTAAAACTGCTGATAATAATTTGCTATAGGTAGATATCAGAATAAACAATACAACATAGGGACATCTGAAAATAGTGTTCATAGCTAAATGTTTGATTTCATAAAAAACATCACTACAAAAGGAAACCATCAGCACCATAATGTGAGTTGATGCTTTTTATAAAATTATTGAACGGAATAAAAAAAGCAAATCGGCATTATGTCAATATGTAGTGTACTCGTAGCCTGGTGCCTTCAGTTTCGGAAGCTTTTCCCTAAAAATGTTAAAAGAAGTAATCCAGCGTGGACTGTAAATGATTATTTGAATGATTGATATTTCTAAAAGAAATTCATCCGGGTGATGCCGGGTAAGAACAGTTAGTGTTGATATAAAGAATCTGTAGGTATTTTTCTGAGAATTCAAACTGAAACATGTCAGTTTCGTTTGCATCAACATTTTCCCGGGCAACAAATAGGTGGGAGTGAATTTTAAAAATGTTGAATATGCTAAAGTTCATGAATAAAGTATTCAAGTGCCCAAACAAATGGCTTCGGGAATGTGAAATATTACAGAACCGCTTCAGGCAGTCTCCGTTTCCACGTTGAGTAAATCGCCAAGAAAAATCTATTAATACTTAAAGCACGAATTAATGTTACAATTTTGATATATGACTGATACGATGAAAAAATTAGGAGAAAGCTGCTGCTTTTTGTTTGGTTTTGGACTTATTGAGCAGACTTTGGAATTTATGGTACTTGGATTAAAAAATGGTATATTTATTGATATTTGCAAAAAATAATTAAAAGCTGCTTAATCGTAAAACGTTTTTGCATTTAGTTTCTTCTCAAACGATGAATCTTTGTCCAAAAGGAAAGTCAAAACTGCAAAAACACATAATATAATAGTGCTATGGGTTACATTGGAAGAGGCAACAATTGACAAGTACAACGTTAAAATTTGCTTATAAAATCATTGAGTATCCTGCAGTATTGACTCTAACAATATAAATTTAAATAAAAAAGTTAGATTGTGTACTTTTCCTAGAGTTTGGCGAAAAAAATGGTAAAATCCTACGCTGACTAGACGAAAAAACAAAACAGAAGTACTTTACTGTTCACCTCATTAATTACAACCACTCGATGTTTAATCAAGAAACTGAAAAGGAACAAGTTTCTTACGGCACGTGTAGGAAGAAAAGAGAAACTCTGTGCGAACAAAAAGTAACTGTGTAGACTACATGCTACAGGGCTTGATACTTTAATTTTACGTGCGAAAAATGTTTTTTTTTAATAGTGAAACGGATAGGTATCCGTGGGGATTTTTCGCACGGGGGAGTCCCGCCGGAGACGGTGAGAGAGGTTATGTCGGATTCGAACTGACTAAAACGCACGGCGCTTGTGGGTCGTTTTTGGTTGCCGAAGGTAATGAGGTTGACAAGCATATCCTTTGCATTAGGCCCTCGGGTGAGGGGACCAAAAATCCCCAACTCATCCCAGTAAACGGGGTAGCGTGCGACGCGCGCCGCTGCCACGGCCTGCTTATGCCAGGGTGACAGGTGGCATCACCCGTCACCCCCAGGCCTGCGCTTATGGGGGACACCTCCGACCATCATTCGCATCATCGACCTCCGACACTCGAGTGGTCTCAGTACGCGGGCAGCTTGCCTTGCGATCCTTCTTCGCTTCCGCTGCCGTTCCCGCCCTGACAAGCCTTGATACTGAAATATAGACTCATGTCTTTCGATCGATAATATCACAGAATAATCAGTCAAGTGAACAAAGACTCATTCAATTGAAGATGCTGTAAAACAACTTGCAAAGGGACTTCCCACAATCCTGGATTCTTTATGCACGACGTGATACATATGATGAGGCCGTCAAGCTGAAGGTCACATTGTAACACTTGGCAGCTATTCCATAATAGAGATGGAGAAACGTTTATTATCGAGAAATATAATCGTGGCAAATGAATTTCTAAGACTGCAAAATATAACCGTAGTCCTTTAAGCGGATCATGAAAAAGCATCTGATGAGGCCATCAAGCTGAGGACTACCATTGTAACATTGTTCACCCTTTTTCCTGAAACTTTGCCTTCGGTTTACCATCAAGGCTCAGTGAAGTCATACTGACGTGTCCTGAATTTTTAAAAAGTAGTGAGATATTTATTTAATAATTTTCATTCGTTTCTTTTTCAGGAAATGCATGCATCTCATGTAAAAATACACAAAATCTGCATATAAATAGAAATCATTTTCAAACGCAAAGGTCAGAATTAAGGCTATGTAAATGGGATTGCTGTCACGACCGAGCCATTGGATGAAGTGCGCTGACCGCACAGATGTGGTTCTATTGAAACTAAAAGAACAATTCAATTACATTCGATTTCGCAGAGGCTGAACTGTAGCCTCAAGCCCTTTTTTCTATTCAGCTATGGCTTCAAATGATAGGTACCAGTCGAGAGGTAGCCAGGGGAGCTTTAGACCTTGCATACAAATTGAACGTGTAAATGAGATAACGCTCTGTTTACTTACCGTATACGGGGTGAGACCGCGTTACAATAAAACCGGGTAATGGGAATTCCTGATACAGCAAATTGTTTTCGCAACGGAAAATGTTTGAAAGGACACCCTATTTGAAGAATTTTGCCGGCGTTTTATATTAAATATTTAAAGGTGACGATTAACAGGGCGTGGATACGAATGAGTGTGTATATTTTTGAATTATTGACCGGTTCATTCCTTATAAGATAAACTGATGCCATGTTTTTATTTTAACCTCTTTTTATTTTTACTTTTTTTTAAAGAATATTAGAACCGTAATAGCTAAGCTAAATTGCTTGTGTTAGGAGTGGGTTCACTTCGATAGTGTAATGGCCAGGATTCAATATTTCGTTCGGAAGACTCACTCCTTAACCACTAAGCTACCGAAGCTCTATTTCTCTAGTGAATTCATTTTTCTAAATAATTCCATTTAAGAAATCAATGAATGCGTATTTCACTAAACCAGATGGATTTGATGAAAGATTCAAATTCAAATTCAAATTCAAATTCAAATTCATTTATTTGCTTTCAAAATTTGGTTACAAAGATGTCGGGTCCAATAGTTTTGTGCGGCACATTTACCATTTTATGGCATGCAAACATTTAATTACACATATATCGAATACAATTATTAAACATAATAACATTAAATAACATTAAGATGTCGACACAAAAAGTAAATAAACCTTCACAAACTGAAAATGTTTTATGCGCAGTTTAAAGAATGATCGGAGGATTACATCGTGGCCTCACAAGGTGTAATTTTATACGTATGCGACTCAGCTACACTGCTATTCTAGATATCTAGTATCGGTAATATAATTACATATTTATTGTACTGTACCTGCTGAATTTATGTACCTACTCAGTAATTTACTTGAGAGGGGTAATACGATACGGAGGTAGTGATGTTACGTAGTATCGAAATAATAAAAAGAGTATTTACATCATGATCGTTTACGGGCATTGGAAGGATAAAGTTAATTAAAAACCACCCTTACTAATGGATTCGTCCCACGTTTTGAAGCAATATCCTGTTAATACAGCATCGGACATTTCGATGTTATTCGATTTTGTTCATATTGCCAATATTTCCAAGGAAATTGAATTAGGTACTAGCGCCCTGGCAGTGGCTTGAAGTTGGGGCGAATTTCTTTGCTTATAAGAACTGTTCCGATTTATCGAACGCTCGGTCATAAAGTGATTTACAAGTAATAACTTTTTACCGACTTTAAGCAAAAGGAGGAGTTCTTTACTAGCCGGAATTTAATTTTATGGATGTAATATGTCCATACCTACTGTGTCCTGTTTATGGGTATGTTAAATCTTGAATAGGCACGTAATATTCCTATAGGACGAGTTTTTTTTTTAATTTATTACTATACGTCAGAAAAAAAATAACTCAGGTGTGGTTCCAAAAAACTTGGACAAGGCCTGATGATGGAACCCATGTGTAAATTATCAAACTTGCAAAATGCATGACCCCACTTGATTTAAAATTCTAAAATAATTGCAAAAAAGTTTAAATTTTCAATATTTTATGATAGGTGAACTAGAATATATTGGGCCAGCCTGCCTCTACCCGTGGGTGTCATGGCTACTAACGTGTTCCTAAGGATGGCATTAATTGACACGACTAAGGGATAGTTATAATAATAACTCATTGTTCATTAACCTGTTTACATTGACATGAACGTGGCCACCCTTTAAACAAATAATGCCTGTGACAGGTGACTACGTTCTTCCATAACTATACATGCTACAATTTCAATTAAAGCAGTAATTCTTCATTCGGGAGTAAACAGAATAGGAGGTGAGTTTATTGATAACCTACTTAGTTGGACCATTTAGCTGTAAGTTCACCTCATGTTTTTTTTGTGTAGGACACGTCAATTTTTACCTGCCTGTCGGTAAGCTGAAGGCGGAGGGTCACCATTACATTCATATACCATGTTACGATGGTGTCAGCTTGACGGCCTCATCATATGCTTTTTCACACCCCGCTTAAAGGACCTTGGACTGTAGGAAGAAGGAAACACGTGAGCTGGTAATTAATAGTATAGAATAGACCCGAAAAACCTTAATGGCGATAGTGTTTCTTTTCTAATGTGCAGAGTTTGAATACAGTATTTATTGACACTTGCAAGAATAATAAAACTTTGTACCTAGTGCTTTAAGATTAACTCATGTCGGTATATAATCCTTCGTTCAACACGAGGATGAGTCAACATCAAAATCAACAAACTTCCGACAGTAATACCTACCTACAACTTAATTAACAATTCAGATCCAAACTACGCATACAACGATACATTATTAATTAATTTACTCCGCGTAATTAACATCGATGTCCTGTCCGAGTCGAAATGTTATGTCATTATTGATTGTGCAAATAGTACGTCACTAATATACGCGGTATGTTTCGAAACGTCAATAAATTCAGACAGTTTAATGTGTTTAATTCGTTCTGTGGTTTGAGAATGAAATAAATTACGTGGAAGGTTATTTCACGAGCGGCAATGTTACAGTGAAATGTGTTAGGGATGTTTTAGGGATTTCTATGGCCTTGATATACGATGGAGATTGCAGATCCGATCCATTTAATTTCTTTTTCATATCATCGTGCTTCTGTTACTCGACAATAGAGCACTTGGTATTCCGAGAGGTCAATATCGAGACTTTTTCTTTACAATATATCTTTTTTTTTATCTAGGACACGCCAACTTGACTTCGCCTCGCCTGATGGTAAGCTAAAGGCAAGGTCTCAGGAAAGAGGGCCACCATTACAGACACTTAGTAATGTTACAATGGTGGCACTCAACTTGGGGGCCTCATCAGGTGCTTTTCAACGCCGAAAAACAGCTGTTCCTGTCCGCCGCATTTGTCAGTAACTACTAAACTTACTACAGACAGCAGGTATCTATCTCCAAACCCATGAATATACGCTATCTTCTGCATGAGGCATTATCAGGTTATTTGGATACCTCTGGCAACATTCCATTCTATAGCAATGTGTGTGGGGTTTCCCTTAACTGTTGTCATCGTTTGACAAACCAAGCGGGAATGGCGTGTAACCCTTCTCGGTAATGATTTAAAATTAGATTTCAGCCAATATCCTAAAAAGCCACAATATCCTCAATAATCCGTTCGTTACATAAAACAGAATCGGCAGCGAAGGATCAAAAACCCGCAGACAGTGACAACATGAAGCAATTACTAACAAGTTTTACGAGAACTTATCCAAAAACAAATTGGGGCGGGATTTCGTACTGATAAGGGACAAAGACAAGGTTTCAGACGAAATTTAATTTTCCGAAAAGTTCACCGATATTGAATTTCATTTTGTTTTCTTTCTTGTCAACGATGTTTCTTGGATTACGAGATTACATGTTATTTTGGTGTTCAAACCTGCTTCCTGATAAGTCTGAGTAGGCTTAAGAGCTTTATTTGTTTGCCATAATGTAATTGAATTTTACCGACATTATAATCCACTTATACACAAATAGCTCTTTCAATCGATTGCTTTTGTCAATCGTAGCGTGATGTTATTTATAACTTTGTTATTACCTTCAGTAGGTACAGTAGGTACCATCCATGCTAGAGTACCACCCGTGACCGCGGTTGGTGCAATTCGATCATAACATCGGGGACACAAAAGGTGGATATCGGTTTTTTATTGTACATCACTATATTGTACACCCGAGGAGGGCCAGATCGAAAGAGATGGCCCTGGTTCGGCCCGGGTGCAAGGGATATGCCTGTCAACCTCACTCAGCGCAACCAAAAACGACCCACAGGCGCCGTGCGTTTTAGTCGGTTCAAGTCTGACATAACCTCTCCCACCGGCTGCGGCAGGGAGTATCCATGGGGGATTTTTCGAACGTAAAAAACCCTTCAACATTTTAATGTTATTCCTTAATGGGTAATGGTTCACTCTTTGTAATCCATTGTTAACCCTTACACATGGAACCCTAACCTTATATAAGTTTGCCGAGATCCAATAAATGAATCAAAAACGTTTTCGAACGACATTACGAATGGCCATAAATCGTAACTGTAAATCTGTCTGTGCGGACGATATGCCTTAATCAATTAAACGCCTCTAGGTTATTCTGGTTGAAGAATTGCAACTACCTTTTCACCCGCGGAGTTTCCTGCGATTTATCGATAGTGAACACAAAGGCTTATCGATTGCCCATTTTACGTTTCCTTTTCACGCCATTCTGGCAGATTAACTTTACGAAGCATTAAATTCAAGCACAGGAAGTAGTAATCATTACCAGTAGCTCCATTTTTTATGCAGAATGGACACTTGCAAGTTATCATCATATAGTATCGCCGATAAGAGACCTATTACCAGAAGAGGCGGCTTACCCGCGTATCGGATTGTCCACTTATTCCAACAGGGGTCTTGTCCACCCTTCCTATTTCCTAGCAACACAACACCACATTTTCTGATACGAGTAAACCACACTCATAAGAAACGCACGAGTTTAATGTGCGCAGTCTCCTCTGGCGCTTATCATAGCGATGGACTTATTAAACCCGCAACCAACAAGACGATATATTTTCTTCCGCGCAGCTCCGAAGAATCACCACCCAAAACTACTAGAAATAAAAGTAACTAGCTAGAAACACTTAAAGTAACGTAAACTACTCGAAGAGAGTATACCCACTGAATAATAAATTGAAGAAAATGTTAGCACAGGTTATTTTAAGAATCGTGCAATCTCAATATCAATAATTCTCACACGTCTCTTACTCTAGTTTTATTGATCACTTTCTATCCCTACAGCTTCAAATATACATTTGTATTCAAGCGCCTACCGTCTTTATATTCTAATATTCAATACATAGAAGCTGATATTCTAGGTTTCAGATTTAGAAAATGTTTCGCTATTTCGTTGAAAAGTTTCGTAATATTTTCTATTGTATTGGGACTAACTTTGCGAAGTATTCCTAACTTTGACGGAGAAACAGTTGCTTATGAATGAATACTGATGTCTTGTATAAATTTTGTCCATGTGTAAGTAACTTTGTGATTAAACAAGTCATCACTGCTATAACCCCTTAGGAATTGCTGTCATGACTCAACTCGTCTCGAAGTTCATCATATAATGAAATTTCCATACAAGTATAAGGAGAGTAGGTAAGCGGACGACATGGTATGCATCAATGGCTCATTATCTCACGGTATTGTAGTTGGGAGCAAGGGAAACGGATAATTTATACAAATACTTTTCAAATAATTGCCTAGAAAGTATCATAGCCGTAATGCTTAAAAATCATGAATTTTATAGTGGCACTTCACATAGCTATTCGTATTTGCAAATCAACAAACGGTCAATAACAAACACAAATAGCGACTTGCTTTGAAATTTGTTTGACACGAAAGATGTATTCGTATGCCATGACGCTCAACAGCATGATCCTTGTATGTATAGTATGTCTTGGGTCGTTTCACACAGCACAAGTGGTTCGGATATCGGTATGTATTCCTCATGGGCTCTCTTTAAATGGGTCGTTCACATCATGCGTGGTTCGAATCAAACTAAATATAAGAAAGGCTCCCCAATTCCGGGGACGAGCTGGGGAACTCTGTGGTCCCCACACCCGAGGAGGGCCAGATCGAGAGAGATGGTCTGGGTCGGGCGGGGTGCGAGGGATTTGTCCGTCAACCTCACCTTCGGCAACCAACAACGACTCTCGGGCGCCGTGCGATGTAGTCGGTCCGAGTCCGACATAAGCTCTCCCACCGGCTCCGACGGGAGGTATCCGTGAGGATGATTTCGCATGTAAAAAAACAACATAAGAAAGGCATAATTTCCCGTAATGGGCTGCAATTGGTAAGTGAAATTGATTGGTTAAGGTGTATGTAGGTAAGTATTATGAAAGCAATCTCAAATTAAATATCTCTTCAGGGGCGCACTCGTTACTATAAAAAAAAATGTGTTATGTCACTATTCATATGTATCTCCATGTCCTGCAGTATGAAAGTCGCCTGTCAAATAAAATTGGTTTCATTTTATTTCACGTCACAGCAGTGAGTTCGTAGAAATGGGTTTGAGATAAAAAGGTAACGTTATTTCATTCTAGTAAAGAAAATACATTTTTCTACAGTACTTTTAGACAGAATGATATGACATAATAATACCTTTGTATTGTTTCCTTCCAAAATCTTTTTTAAAGTTGCGACTGACAAGTAATTAGAAGCAATAATCACAGAAGAAATAAGTGCTGCACTGTACTTTTAACGCTAGTTGTTTTTTTTATTTGATGAACAGAAACTGTCAATTTCGTTATAAAAAGCGAGTCCTTTTCGCGGGCATTGAGAGGATGTTTTTTTCTCTATGGCGATTCCAACGCGCAGCGATTCCGCCAGCAGCTCAGTTTTTAAAAACTCATCGAAATAAAATGAGACGAAGTTCAAAATAGATTTTATGCTGCCGCATCTCTTGACATCGGCATGGGATAGCTTTCACACTTTAGAATCAAATTTTACAAATTTTCATCACAGGCACAGATAGTTTAATGACCTCATATTATGGTTGTTCCAAGAGGATTTTTCTAAAACAAATAAAAGTCTTCCTAAGGGTGACGCCCAGGAGTGACTCTTGGAAATGTTTTATCATTTCATAAGCATATATCTACTTAGGATAACTAATTGTAAGTTCAACCAATGTCAACGATCTGATTCTTAAATGAATTAGGGTGACGCTCAAAATAAGTTTGTGTCGTCGTCTTGACATCCACCCATACTTATACACACACACTTTAAAAATGGAGTTTTCCCGTTCTCGTCATAGCTAGAATAGCTTTATCGCCGATAACGCTGAAGTGATATTCCTGAAATTGCAAACTGGTAGATGAAATACAATGTCTAATGCGAATCGAGATCTTTTGGTCTTTTTATTAAAGGGTTACTGCAGCTATATTTTAGGCTGTTCCGTACAGCCTATTGCTGATAGTTGGATACATTGTATAACTTTGCTGCTACTGTATTTTCCTACAGAAAAAGACCAAAACGCTTTGATAGACCCACAAAGAAGTTTAGATAAGGAAAAGAACGAAAACTCTGCAATCTTTCCGCAAAAAACTATACCCCGCAAGTTCCGCAACACATTTATTCAATCCTAAAAGTTTGTTTATCTATTAGAACCATTCTGCGAATGCGGTATAACGTATTTATTGTGCAATACCCGAATTTAATTTATGATAGGTCCACGTCCAACACGGCCATGATAGGATTGCTTTTGATATATGGTTTTACGAATAATCTGTCATGCTGCCGCATTGACGCTGGATGTCATAAATTGAATATGGTGGATAAAATCAAATGCGATGGTTACGATGTGGATTGTAATTAAAGGATTTTATGTTAATACTGGTGGTCGCCCGAGACTATGTACGGGGAGACATCTTTTCAGTAATGCCAGCTACCCCAATCCAATTGTGTGTTCTATGATAATTTTCATACATTACTTCGCGTGCCGGCTCTAGCGCTGATATACTGCATTACAGCCATTAAACCGCACTGTGTACATAGTTACCTGAAGGAAACTGAATGATAATGTGTTATATTAAGTATGTCATTTTTTTTTAACACAAATATTTTAAGGTATCTTTTTTGTCTCTAGCCACAAAATACACGACTTTCATATGAAATTGTGATAACTTTTAGAATCACCCTGTCGCAAAATCTGTTAGCTTAGTTGACGTCATCAGCCTATTAGCTAATTTTCAGCTTCGTGTGCCAAAGTAGTTATCTAGATTTCATTTTCATTCAGTGAATGAATGGGTGACCTTTCACTGTAATATATATATTTAGGTAAGGTTTGGTATTTTGAACTCAGGGGATGTATGACAGGCGTTTTACTACTACGGTAATTAGGGCGTGACGTGTGTGGTTGGTTGTAATTTTTTTTACGGGTGCCTAACACTTGCAGTACCTTACGAGTCGTTAACCATTTTGCCAAGTTAAGTATACAGGTTCTAAATTTCATTACTTAATAGGAACATTATATATGAAGTTATACCTACCTAAAAACGGATACCTAGTTATGCTTTTAAATTTTGCCAACATGGTTTTCAGTTCTGCAGTAGCAGCTACTTGGAAACTAGAACTTTGAAAAGCTATGCCTGATGAACCCACGTAAATATAAGTATCTTTGCCTTTGTTTGTGATCGATTCGGTTCGATTATATTAAGGAATCATTTAATACTGTTTTCCTTATAAAAATTCTTGAGAGGAACATGTAATCTGACTCGCCTTATGTTGTACAATTAGGTCGACATATAAATAGATTACGAGACCAATCAGCGCACTTGTTTGGGCGTTACATGATTCTATATATTCTATCTTTCATAATAGAACTAAATAAATTGAATTTTTCTATTGAGGTCTACCTACGTACAACATACATAGTTACTCAAAAAGCAACGAACTCTAGCGTGTGTACAAAATAAACACTTATGTAGGTGTGTACATATGTGTTCTTTTGAATGGTGTTGCCAGTGTTGCTAAGACGCTTAAGGTACTTATGTTAATCCTATAGACCGCGCAAATAACGACGTATTCAGATATTTTAAAAGCACCTTTATGCTGATTAAAAGCTTTTTTTTTAATTGTTTACCTTATTTACGATCAGTATTTTTTATTATTCAATGATTAAGAAACACTGAATGAGAACTGGATAAGGTGAAAAAGTAATAAAATTATAGAAGTATCCACTTATGTTCAAAATTGTTTGTTTACCAATAAATAAATTTAAGCACTATTTATTCGTAACAACTTAAAAAAACAATGCTACCTTGTCTCGAATTGAGCGTGGATTTCAGGGTGCCTTACCTTTTCCAAAATAAATTGAACACAAATCCATTTAGAAAACGAAAGCCTGTAACCGTGAGACATCTTTGTTTTATACAAATTGTTTCTGCTTTATGAAAACATTATAGAAGCACAAAAAGATCAAGCCATTTGCAATGGCAGACGCTTGCCAAGCTATCGTAAATATGGTAGAATTAAACATTGATTTTCATGAATAAATGAGTGAACCATTTTGTTGAAGCTATATAGGTATATTATCGACACAAAAAAATTAACTGGAAACCTAGCACAGATAAAAGTGAGGTACAAAATGAATTGCAGTCAGAAAATACCTAACGACTGAGTTTTTTTTATACCACTTAGGTGGCAGACAAGCACACGACCCACTTGATGGAAAATTGTTACCGTGGCCTATGGAAGTGTGCAAAACCAAGGGAGTCACACTCGTGCTGCCGTCCCTGTATGCACAGATAATTTCTGTGCCGCCACTGTAAAAGACTAAGCAGGACAAGCTTTTGCACTTCCCACAGACAGTACAAAAACTCTCCAGTGAGCTCTAGCTACCCTACTCACCGCCGGGAACACAGCTCAAGGTTATTATGGCCGCGATATTCTGTAGGACGGAGGTACTTCCCCAGTCGGACTGCTCAATTGGAAAAATGAGTTACGTTATGACTTAAACTCTACATCAAACCTAATTCTAGTCGTCATTAAGAAGGCTTGATGTAGTGTGGTATTTCGTAAATTGTTATTATACGGCTATACTGATAAATGTAACTAATATTGTGACGATACAAATGTTCCAATCATTTAAATGGTTCTCTCTGCCAGTGTACAAAGTGTTCCGTTTCATTACCGAAATACATATTTACTTACTCGCATGTAGGAAATGCGCGTACTGTTTTTGGTGTAATATATTGCAGATATTTTTTTTATTTGCTTTTATAGTAGGTACCCAGGACAATTTATTATTTAAATTGGATGTTCATAATACATAATACAAATAGCGCAGCAATATTATTAGTTACCTAGGCGACTACCACTGCGTCAGAATTATGGGTTTTCCCAACAAGGGGAAAATATTTGTGAGTCATTGTTTGTGAGTGAGTTTCGAGGTACCTTACGTCATTAATTGTATCCTAGTGTGGCCATAAGGTTCAGTAACCAATTGGGCATTTAGGACAACCGTTACCGTGGTCATTATAATCCATGGCATAAGTATGAATTGTACTGACGACGGTTACAGGTGCCCTAAATGCCCTGAAATTACGTTGGCCTTTTTTTTTAACTTGCTAAAATCCCCTCGGATACCACCACGCCGGACCCGGTGGGAGTGGTTATGTCGGACTCAGACTGACTAAAACCGCACGGCCGCCTCAGGCCATCAGTTACCGGGGGTGAGGTAGCCTTTGGCATGTCCCTCGGGAACCCCATCTGACCCGGGGCCATAGATGGCCCACTCGGGTGTGAGACTACGGCGTCCCCATCTTTCCCCAGAAAAAGAGGGGGGCACATCGCGCCGGCGTCTTGGCCTGCTTCTGCTAGGGTAACAGGCAGCTCCACCTGTCATCCCCCACATTACGGGCTATGCGGAACGGGAAGGACCTAAGTCTCCTCGGGCCCCGCTCTCCCGCCTCTTTCTCAAGCATCACTTCCTCGCAGAAGGTGGCGGCGGCAGCCCACGCACTCCCGTTCTGCAGCATCACTGTGTGAAATTTCGTTGGTCTTGGAATTTCTCCTTTCCAATGAGTGGCAAAAGGAGAGGTAAACTGCCAATGACCCAGTGAAGCTTTCTAATTTTTCATGAGGGTAACTGAACTCTTTAAAAACTACTATCAGTAGGTACCTAAATAAACTCAAGAAAAATATAGATTTTGTCCCGACTCATAACTTTTCGTAAAGGTACAGTCATTTGAAGCGAGAACATGTCAATCTTCCTCCATATTTAAACCGGAAAAATGGAGGCCATTTTCGCGCCATCACGCATCAACGAGACAGATGACAATAAATTTTGGTATCTAGAGGTAAATCTTACCGTCGTTGATGAATGGGTAGATCGATCGTAGTTCAGCCTCGTAAGCTTCTAAAGATATGGCTGGAGCGATGGGAGGTACGTAGTCGTCTTCTGGTGAACGTTCAGATCCGTAGCCTTGGTCGAAGCCCGGGTCTTGGAGCTTCCATACCGGCTCGGCGTCGGATCCTAGGAAATTACCACTGATCAGTATTGTTATTCAAAGAACAAATTACAGGTGGACATTTAGAGCAGGTACGTAATTAAAGCAATAGTGAAAATAGGACACCTGCCTAATTGACGGTCTCTGTGGCTTAGCCGTAGAACGTTCAACTGCTATGCAGGGGGCGCGGGTTAGATTCCCGCTCAGTGCAAATATTTGTATGCATGAATATGTATATTTGCATTGGTGAGTGTTTCAATGAGTGTACGTACAACAAAAAAGTATCAGAGTATGTTTTTTATACTGTTCATTAATGGCACTTGTTAGAATTTGTTGTTACACATATTGAGAACTCACTTGTACTTTTCCACAGTATTTTTTATTTGTATTAGACCTAACCGGTTTCGCCCTACGGCATCCTCAAAGGTTAAATCTTAGAGAAGAAAAGTACAAGCAAGTTCTCGATATGTCTACGTATGTTTATCTGCATTCTATATTCCATAACACAAGCTAGTTAAGCTATGCTTACCATGGGTCTAGATAGCGTTGTGTGGAGCGTTGTAGAATATTTATTTATTATTTATTTATATATTACGGTAAATATAAAATATGTATAGTACCTACGTAAGTGCTCATATTAACATCTGGAACACGTTGTATGAAGCCGGTTTCCCAGTACAAAATCACAAAACCATTGAAGTTTATCCCAGGAGCGTTTTAAAGCTAAGGAGAACGTATTATAAATACATGTTATGTGTAATATATGTATGCGACCCGCGGGAATATATTTCGGCAAACAGTAAGATTTTGAGCTCTTTGTACGAAATGTTTATACGGAATGAAGCTTTAACTCAAACTGACAAGGTATAAAATTAGATACACATATTTCAGTAGCACTGTTTCTTATAACATGTAAGGAAATTGCCATAATTTTCTTTTGTTACCCCTATGTTGATTGGAGTTTATTTTGCTCCGTTTATTAACAAATAACACGCGTATACTTTTTCGTTTCTTAACATTCAATTATATTTTAGACTGTTTTTCTATAGAACTTAAAAAATATGACCGCTTTTATAAATAAACGTCCAAACTCCAAAAATAAACTTGTGATCGACAGAGCATATACAAACAACAACAATGTACTAGTAAATTTAAATAAATAGAAATATTTCAGGTTATTTGGTTTGAAAACATGTTAGCGTGTTAAAGGCAATATATTTATAGGTGAAGGTACATTATATAAATAATGTATAACCGCGTGGTTCCCGGCAGAGTAGAATTTGGTCCACCTCATCTCTTCCCATGCGGTGTCGTACAAGGCGACTAAGGGATAGGGCCGTTTAACATCAGTCAGATATATACAGCCTCAGATGCATGACTTGAGTCAATAATAGTGCCCGGCAGAAGGTAATAGGCTCACCCCATATTACGTGGGACCGAATTCAATGATTGGTGAAATTGCACCATTAAGGGCTGGAATTCATTACCAGCTCACGTGTTTCCTTCTTCCTACAATACCGGGTCTTTTAAGCAAGGCGTGAAAAAGCATAATTATGATGAGGCAAAACAGGGTGCAGACAGGAAGCATACATGGTATGTGTAAGTAATGGTGACCCTCTTTTCTGAGACTTTGCCTTCAGCTTACCATCAGGCAAGGCGAAGTCTAATTGACGTGTTTTATATTTTTTTTAAATGTGGGTGTTAATTCACCTGTGCCTAATCCTACGGGGATAAAGTGTGATTATATGTATATTTCAAACACATTGTACACTAGATATGTGTAATGTATGAAGAAACGGCTAGTAAAATATCGTTTCGCGTGTCTCGAATTAGTTAGGCGGAATATGGTGCGCCAACATTGATTTACGTAATCCACCCTAAGGTGAGTTAATGGTCAGTGGTGCAACCCACCCCACCGATTTAAGGCTTTAAGTAATAGAGTATTCATGAATGTTACAATTTATTTCGCAGTAATCACCGAGGTGATTATATATTAGGAGCACGATATGGAATAACTACTAACGGGCCGTTAATTTGTCTTAAAAATGTTGCCTGCTGCGTAATGTTTCTACTAATAGAGTAGTTTTTGATTCTATATGTAAAATTGTTTGACAGGTAATAAAATGTTTTAACCCCTGCGGCGACTGTGAAGTTGCCACAAGAGGTTTAAATATGTTAGTGTTATATACTACATACTTACCTATAGCTAACTGTAATTATTATGAGCTAGTTGGTTGCCCTGTGGTCGAAATTCAACCATAATTAATTAAAAAGTTATAACTTTGAACATTATTGAAGGTCTATTTATTATATACTTCATTTTTATATCTTGAGATTTTATTACAAAAAGAGCAGTATTTCAGTACGTAAGACTATATTTTATTTCAGTATACGAGTATAGACAAATAATATAATTTATTCTCAAGTTGACCACAGACTAACAACATAGGTCTGGGAAAATTCCCCTTCGCGCAGTTTTTGTAAAAATAGTTACAAAGTTTTCACTTCTCCTATTAATTATTTATCAATAATAATATTAAACCTCCTTACTATTTTTTTTTTATCCATCAGTGTGAACATTTCAAATAGGTATGGGACTGTCTGATTTGATTACCTAAGCCTAAAAAAGTGTATGAACACGCAAGTGGCATGCGTGTGTGTGTATGTGAAAAATGGCTTTAGTGTGTGTAACGTTTAGTTTAATAAATATAATGTATTTTACTGCGTAATTAAAAAAAAAAATTAAGCCTATGCACTTCTCTTCCGTATAAATATGCCAAATCTCACCGTCCTACGTACGCACAATTTTCGTAAAAAGGGATTCAAAATTTTCGCTTCACGTATTAATATATAGATGTCTGGGTGCTCATTAGTTTTCGAAAAGCAGTTATTAATCTAAAATCTTACTATTAATATTTAGATATCATTTTATAGCTCACCACCGATAACTTTGCTGCTTTACTGTCAAGATCACTTGCTATTACGATAAATATATACATAGTGTGAAAAATAAAATAAATATTTTTTATGAAATCATATCGGCAAGTTAATCCAATGAATATAGCTGCCAAATTTATGAATTCAGTTCGAACGAACCAGCGAGCTTATTTTGATGAATTCCGTTTTATGAATACTCTGCTATCGAGCTATTACTATGAAGAATATTTTCAATACGGCGAATTTTAACATAATTGCTACAGTACGATGACTTATTTCGTTGTGAAAAGTAATGGTCGAAGTTGGAAACGAATAGAATGACCTTTTCGTTCTCAACTTTGAATAATAGCAGCAAACAAAATTCGTCTATAGCTAAAAGGACATATTTCAAATTTCAGTAGGTAGAGGGAACTTCTGATTGAATCTCTTTGTGAAAACTGTGGTGTGAATTCAGTAAAGGGAGACAACATGATAAAATAAATCAAAGTAATGTAGTGAAAAAGAGC
Organism: Eilema griseolum; assembly: GCA_963662185.1. Classification (NCBI taxonomy): domain Eukaryota; kingdom Metazoa; phylum Arthropoda; class Insecta; order Lepidoptera; family Erebidae; genus Eilema; species Eilema griseolum. Next base: position 8,799,764 of record OY759236.1, read on the forward strand.
CGAGTAAAATTATCGAATTTGTCTCGGTAATGGAGCTCACAGGGTTAAAAGGAGCTACATAACCGCGGATTGTGTAACGAAGCATCAGCAGCTATAGTCAAATCTCCTCTTTGTAAGTTTTTTTTTTCAACGTGTGTGGTGGTTATCGAGCTTTTAGTTTGACTAAGTTGAAAAACGTTGGACAATGGAGTATCGTATGTCGTGTTTCTCTTTGTCGAGAGTAGTTTCAGTGTTCGAGTGTGAGCTTCAATATCTTTACACGTGTTTTCGTAGTGGTTTTCATTGGATGGAATCGATAAGTGTTCAATCTGGATTGTTGTAGATTAGTTACACTTTTAAGTACCTAGAAATCGTTTATTTCGGTCTTAAGGGTATACGCTACGACACAATGTTACATATTACACTGTACCTACATTTTAAACTGCATCAATAAATGGTTGCGTGTGTGTGTGACAAAAACTGTATAGGTAGTTTTAATTTATTTTCTTACAGATACATATTTCTCGAACAGATTTTTCGTAGGATCACCATCACCAATTAGATTAACTTCTAAATCCGTCATCATCGCCATACAATCAACCAATAAAATATTGTTTTTGGTATTAAATGAACCATCTCTAACTGAATGAAGAGAAGGAAATTGTGACGTAATAAGTAGGCATAAAGCCCTGAAACAAAAGGCTGGCAAGTAAGCACAGACGGAACATTAGTGCATTGAAAAGCTCGCCAATTGTTTTTCATATTGAATGCATTGTTCCGAGAGAGCTTTCTTCATTTCAAAAACTAAGTATAAACTGTTATTTTAACTTGAAAAAGCGGCACGCTATATTATTTCAAAATTTTGCGTTAATTTCCTGTAAATAATAGTTACAAAAGTATGCGGGATCGTTCCTTAAATTGATACCAGTGTTTTTGTCAGTACAGCGAGTCTAGAAGAATAGAAGTCAAATGTCTGAGTACGTATAGAAACTAACTACTTTATACTTATTACGTTAAGATGGATGTGTGGTGTGACAAGAATGAACTGAATAAGGAATGAGTATATTAGAGGAAGTTTGAAAGTGGCCCCAGTGAATGAAAAACTAAAACCACGACGGTTTAGACATACTATTATATATTAAATTATGAATGTAGAAGGCTTTAGGAGCAGAGGTAAGCCCAAGAAAAGATGGATGGATTGCGTGAAAGAGGATATTTTTTTATACAACTAAACAAACATACGGTCCACCTGATGGAAAGTGGTTACCGTGATCTATGAACCTGTGTTACACCAGGGGAGTCACACTCGTGCTGCCGACCCTGAAAGAACAGAGAGTTTCTGGGCCGTCAGTGCATATATGGCAAAGAAGGGAGTGATTGAGGAAATTACATCTCACAGGAATGTATGAGAATGACATGTTGTGCCTCAAACAATTAGGACAAGGGCATGCTTGTGTCAAAATGCTGTGTAAATTTTAAACTTTCATGGTCACATTTGCATTAAAGTTATCGGGATTTGTACCATGTTCTATTGTTCTGAGTTTCCGATATTTCAGCGCTCAGAACAATACAACATGGTAAATTTTAACAACATGAAAGATTTGAATTGTTGTAATTTGTTTTGTTATGATTTGATTTATTATTATTTTTTAGTGTAATTTGAAATATTCTATTGATAATGGAATGTATGTACTCCTTATGATTTTAATTATATAGATTTTATTTTTTGACATTTTCTCATACTGACATAATTTTTTAACTCAATTAATTTGGTAAGATATAAACTAAGATAACACTAAGAAAAAATAAGATTTAACATAATTGTTTAATTATTATATTGCATATTTAATAACCAATTCTATTGTATGCCTTGGGGCGGAGAATGGAGAAATCACATTTAATCACAGCACCACTATGTACCCATTTTCACAATAAAATGATTTGATTTGATTAATTTGATTTAAATATCCCGATAGCTTTAATACAAATGCTATGAAAATGCCCAACATAAAAACACAGCTGGTTAGCCGATATTTACTTTTAGGTTTGTTGTCTGTGTTGCTCTTTACGTGATTGGTCAGGTCATACTCATAACATATTATATTTATGTGAGAGATGAGCGACACTGGCTTGCGAAATAACGAGGGTTAGGGGCACTTCCACTAGATTTTATATTACACTTCAGTGTTCAGTGTTTCTATATTAATTTAGAATTCCTTGAGCAACTTATGGACTTTATTTTTTCTTTATGTTCACGAAGGTTTAGATGTAATATATCAAGCATGGTGTAGCTTTTTTGGTTTTAATTTTAATGCAGGACTTAGAGGCTGTTTACAGATGCCGGTGGTCTAAAACTGAAACTTCGATGTTTCAATGAGGAGTGAGGTTCTGTGTCCGCGGAAAATGGAATACCTCAGGTAGTTTTTGTTCGTCGACAAGATACTCGGTATGTGTTTTGTCGCATCAATTAAGGTAAAACGGTAGGCACGGCTTTATTCCAAGGCTGATAATCATGTTGTCCAAAACACGCTAGCGGCTAGTTTGCTGCTCCCAGTTATAATAGCATGTACTATGATACAACATAAGAATTATATTATATTATTTGTGTTTACAGAGTAGGTAACACGTAGATATAGAGTAGATATGTACACAAAACGATTTAGATAGGAAAAATTAAGACGGTTCAGGCGGGACTTGAACCTGCTATCTTTCCCTTGTAGGGGGAAAGCTCTGAGCCACCGAACTACACCAGAATCCATCCAAATCTTCCTATATGTCCGTCTTCGGGCGATGGAGGGAGCCATCTATAGATTACAGACGTTTGTACGAACCATCGAAACCAATGAATGATGTTACAATCATTATTAAGCATTGATTTTTGATTACTCCGCCCAAACAATGGAATGACATTTAAAGCATTTAGTATGTTTCAAAATTTCAGGTCCAGTGGTCAAAGCATCCCCCTGTAAGAGAAAGATCGCGGGTTTTAATCCTGACTGAACCGACATAATTAAACCGATTAAAATTTTTCCTATCTTCATAGAATCTACATTCTACATGTTGTCTCAACCTTAGCTTTTTTGAATAAACTAATGTCCTGGCTCATTACATAGAGCACTTGAACAGTAGACACATATTTTACAAAGGCACTTACTAAAACCAACAAGTGCTACAGCTACTTTCGACCAAGACATAACTCTCACTCATTTTCTCTTGCTAGTTAATCATTATTCAATTACCAACTATATAATTGAATTCTCGTTAAAGTTCAATCGAAAAGGTGGACATTGAAAGGCACTAAAGTGTCATCTATTATTACTCAAACTTTCAGAGAACTAACCATTTACTGAGAACTGAATCTATTCACAAACTTATATAATTAGAGCAAGCTCCAAGTATTATTGCAGAGAAGGTTGGTTTACCACTTATCAAGTAATATAAGGATATCCTTCGAGATACTTATTTTGGACTTGGACCTGAGTAGCGAGACAAATGAGGCCCTGGCTCTGGCGCGTGCTGATTGTTTTGTAATTAAATCTATGCTTGAGGAGTTTAAGCTCGTCTACCAACGTAGTACCCCGTACTCTCCTCAAAAGATACCCAACAAACGTGTACTGCGCATATAAAGCACATTTTATGTCCAAGATATATGTCCCGAGGAAAAATACATGGGGGGTATAAATAGGACGAAAATAAAGGAGTTGGGGAAACCTTCCAAGGCTTGTCTTGTCATCTATTTTTTTTATACCACTTAGCTCACACAAGCTCACGGCCCACCTGATGGAAAGTGGTTACCGTGGCCTATGGACGTGTGTAACACCAGTGTAGCCAGACCCTGTAAGCACAGAGTTTCTGTGCCGTCAGTGTAGAGGACAAAACAGGACAAGTCTTTAGTCATCCCACTGACAGCAGAAAATCTCCAGTGAGCTCTGGCTACCCTACTCACCGCTGGGAACACAACATGAAGTTATTATAACCGCGGTATTCTGTATGTATATAGACGCATGTACCTATGATCGGAGAATTAGACTGCTTAAATTTGGAAAGCTTTGTTACCAATCGCTGAATGTATTCGGTGTGAAGTAAAGAGTAGTTAGCTTTTAAGTAGATCGATTTATGCAGTGTAATGCACCTTGAGAGGTATGTGAGGGGTGGGGAGGTACTTACGTCCACCCCTCCAGGAAAAACGGCTAAGTAATGCAGTATTTTAGAAACTGGTGGCGTTATGATAGGTACTTAATACAATATGGAAAATGATTTTTAAAACTAAGGTATTTTGCTATTGGGTTGCTTAAAGAAATTATATAAAGGTACTACTTAAAAAATATAGGGTTCTTCAAGAGGGGCATCAGAAGCATGGTCGGCAGCGCGAGTGTGACACCCCTGGTGTTGCATACGTCCATTTGCCACGGAAACCGCTTTCCATTTGGTGGGCCGCATTTGGCTTGTCTACCAACTAAAACTGGTACTGGTAAACTGGTATTAAAAAAAAGGACTGCACAGACAAAAATAATTCGAATTTATTTGGTCATAAGTAGATACTCGTATGAAAAATAGAACCTCGTCTTTCTTACATGACATAACCTGAAACCATGCGTTTGGTACCAAGATTATTTAAATTTAAAACACGTACAACTTAAGTACCATGGAAAATTTCGCCACTGCCTTAATGGCAGTATTACCATAAATCATAATTGTGCTGATTAAGATCGAGGTTAAATGACGGTCAGTTTTCAACTTTAATGAGGTCAGAAACGTTCCTTTTGGGCCAAATCTGTATTGATCGGGCCTTATTACTTGAATTTCGAAATTCAAAATTCATTTCCGGGTTCCTCATACTCCTTGTCACGTCCGAATCGTGTCACAGTCTCCATTCTAAACAGTATGTCTTAAGTAACATTCGATAAAAAGTACATAGAAAAAAACTACGTTTAAAAAAGCCGACTTCAAAAACTAAAAACTATAAAATAACATATAAAAGATAAAATAACATATAAAATAACATAAAAATTACAGAATTTACAGATTAATTGATCTGTTAGAAAGCGGTGACTACTTTGTCTGTTGTGTCTGAAACTTATCTCTGTATGTTATTTTACAGTTTTTAGTTTTTGAAGCTTAATGACTGTGATGGGTTGTTTTTAAATTTTATTAAGTTTGTCCTCGGTTTTAGTGGCTCTAATCCAGTCCAGCATACTGACCATAATTTTCGAGTTAATGCTCTTAATAATTTAAATAAGACATTCATTCTATACATCATTAAGAAATTCCTTTACTTTGCCTCCATAGTTTAGAAATGGTAAATCTAGCACTCCCTTGACCATCATAATGTCGCCTACCGTATCACAGGATCGTCATAAAACTAGTTAAAAAGCAATCATTTCCCATGCCCTATTTGATTTCGAGGAGTTCTTTGGTGTATCTCCTGAGTTCAAGGTCCAGTAGGCATAAAACATATATGTTAATATTATGTTATATCGAGCCCCATGCAAAAATAATTTTTAAAATCGGTTCACAAAGACAAAACAACAACGGAAATATTGAAAAACATAGATTAAAACTCAATTAAAAATTATCATCATCACATAAATGATTAGGTATAAAATTAAAAATACTGGTCCAAACTGTGTCAAATTTTTATGGGATAAATTGACAACTATTCTGCTGAACTGAAAAAGAATCATGTAAATCGGATCGATCGGAAAAAATGCAAAACGAAGTAAAAACCTCCTTCTTTTTGGAAGTCGGTTAAAATACGTACAAAAGCTTAAATGACTACCTTGTACGATGCTATTTCAATAATATGTTTACGCTTACAATTACAATTACAATGCTTACGCGCCTGTACCGGCTATCCTACAGTTCGGGTACAGTGCCTTTGCCTTGGAAAGGGGCGAATGTTCAGCCGATTCCCAAGAAGGGGGATCGCTCGGAGCCAGTCAACTATCGACCCATAGCCGTCACCTCAGTGCTGTGCAAAGTGTTCGAGCACATAATTAACAAACAGCTCATGCGGCACCTAGAGGATCACTCCTTAATTAATGACCGGCAATATGGCTTCAGACCGAAACGGTCAACGGGTGATCTTCTAGCATACGTTACCCATCTTTGGGGTGAGGCTATGGACAAGCACGGCGAGTCACTGGCAATTAGTCTTGACATCGCCAAAGCTTTCGATAGAGTCTGGCACAAATCGCTTCTTTCCAAGTTACCTGCCTTTGGTCTGCCTTCTAGGCTGTGTAACTGGGTTGCTAGCTTCCTGCAGGGGCGCCGTATTCGCGTCCTTTGTGACGGACGAGCTTCGGAGTTTCTGCAGGTAAATGCTGGCGTGCCCCAGGGGTCCGTCTTATCACCCACTCTCTTTCTTCTGCATATCAACGACATGCTGTCGACCGGCAATGTTCATTGTTATGCAGACGATAGCACTATACATGGGAGTTATCATGGACATCCTGCGGCCAAGCAGGCAGATATCGCAGAGAAAAGGCAGCTTCTTGTCACTGAGCTTGACGGGATCCTGAATCACATTTCTCAATGGGGCTCTGAGAACCTGGTTGAGTTCAATGCCAAGAAGACGCAGGCATGTGCGTTTACAGCAAAAGTATCTTCTTTCCTTCCCCTTCCCACTCTTCAGAGCACGCCACTGCCACTGCAGGACAATCTCAATATCCTAGGTATGGATGTTCGCTGCAACCTGAATAACAAAAATTACATCGAAAGTATCATCAAAACAGCCTCACGAAAACTCGGGAGTCCTGAACAGAGTGAGACGATTTTTCACGCCGGAGCAGCGGTGTCTTCTATACAAGACACAAATTCGCTCCTGTGTGGAATACTGCTCTCATCTCTGGGATGGTTCTGCAAAGTACTTACTAGATGCTCTCGACAGGTTGCAGCGACGTGCGGTCCGCATCATTGGGAATCCCGAGATCACGAACACCCTAGAACCTTTACAGCTGCGTAGAGATGTTGCGTCCATGGCTGTATTTTACCGTCTGTACCATGGGGAGTGTTCTGATGAGCTCTTCCAATTAGTTCCACCCTCCCCTTTCCTACACAGGACAACACGTGCAGGTCTTAGATGTCATCCGCACACGGTGCAAAACATCCGATCAAGAACCAAGCGGTTCGGAGACTCTTTCCTCTGTCGCACCATTAAGGCCTGGAATTCATTACCAGCTCACGTGTTTCCTTCTTCCTACAGTCCCGGGTCCTTTAAGCGGGGCGTGAAAAAGCATATGATGAGGCCGTCAAGCTGAGTGTCACCATTGTCACACGGTATGCGTAAGTAATGGTGACCCTCTTTTCTGGGACTTTGCCTTCAGCTTACCATCAGGCAAGGCGAAGTCCAATTGACGTGCCCTATACATAAAAAAAAAAAAAAAAAAAAAAAATATTGTCTACTTTATCACCCCGTCTAATTAAAAAAAGAATAATGTATTGCAGACTGTGAGGTTAATGAATAGGGTAATTAATACAAGTAAAATAAATTAAAGTACTGAAAGAAAGTATAGGTATTTAAACTATCATGGTCACTCACACCAGTATCAGTGTCAGTAACAGAAACCAGTGGTAGTGCAGATACGCGTAGTAAACCAACTCTAGAGGGTAGATGGATATAATTACTCCTAGAAAAAACTTTTTCTTTGTTCACCGCCACTACTCCAGTTCCTCCGTGATCACGGTGCTTGCAACAGCGCCCAAATATCGGAAACTCAAAACAATGAAACATGGTAAATGTCCCGATTATTTTGATACTGATGAAAGAAAGTACCTTATTTATCCAATGTTTTTACCAAGTTATATCGATATGCCAATAAATCGCTTGTCTAATATAATTATCAACCCATACTTTGCAAATCCAAATACCAAGACAATGAAATAAGTAAATATTATCGCATGACTAGACGCGATCTTTCGCGTCAAACTGCGAAGCTTTAAAAGTGCTAAAAGGTTTTGTAAAATTAAATTTCTTCTCTTAAGAAAATAATTTAGCATATACACAAGGTTTTATCAACTAAAATTATATTGCAAGTTTAGCTTTCAAGATGTAACGTTGAAACTTTGTGTTGCCACGTTTTACGCGTGAGTAAAGTGCAAGTAAGCATGTGACGCGGCAAAAATGTAAGGCTGTTTACATACCATCGACCGCGAGCATACAGAATTTTACGACTGTGTATTATTAAGTTTTTTTTATAGCTCTAACGTGGCAATATTATTGATTTCTGTTACTACGTCAAAGTTACAAGGGGATTTTTTATGAGAATGACAATATATGACTTCATCTCGACTGATACTCAACTGTGAGTGAAGATAGAATGTTAACCATTATCATGGTTTAAAATGTGGACTAAGTTTGACACCATCGATAGATGCTTTTCGAACTCGGACCCGGATTGTCGGAGACAAAGAAGATGGATCATCATCTGTAGGCGCCGGGTTGCATTCGAGGTTTCTACACTTCGGAGTCCGGGTTCCACTTACACCTTTTCCTTTTTGTGGTTTGGCTTATTATCTAATACGGCTTTTATAGCGGGTTTTCAGTCTGATTCTAAACTAAAGAGATTGCGCCAAACCGTTGTCTGTCAATCCACGAAGGTCTTGGCGCGGCCTCAAACACCTAAATACATATGTTAGTAAAGAATTCCAAGTTCTTAAGGCGCGCCAAATAGGGTGTAATGTCCAGTAAATAGTAAGCCGGCCCCCGGCAGCACACATTGCTATGCAGTTGATAGCACCTTACACGGGAGTTATCACGGACATCCTGCGGCCAAACAGTCTGATATCGCGGAAAAACAACAGCTTCTTGTCACTGAACTGAACCGGATTCTGAATCACATTGCTCAATGGGGCTCTGAGAACCAGGTCGAGTTCAATGCCAAGAAGACGCAGGCATGTATGTTCACAGCAAAGGTATCTATCTTCTTTCCATCCCGTTCCCACTCTTCCGAACACGCCACTGCCGCTGCAGGAGTATGTAATTATCCTAGGTATGGATGATCTGGTTATTAAACAGTAGTATCTGGTCGACAAGTCTCTGGAGACGAAATTTGACGATTATTAAACTTGGCCCCTAAAACATTAGCTACCTAGGTGCTAGCGTAGGTAGTATTTAATAACAGAATTTCATGAAATCGTTTGAGCTGTTTCTGAGAATCCAATATACAAGAATTGTACGTTTAAAGGTCCTAGATGTAATTAATTCTATAAATAAGTTGAGAATTAATTTTATTTACATCGTAAATACGTTTTGATATTTAAGTACTCTTTTGTGAGGATGCTCATGAAAGATGAGCTTAGTGAGGAGTGTTTTCACCTTTTCAGTATATGGCTAAGTACGAGGTAATTTTGTGGGAAAACATTAATTATATTATGTTATAGTTATCAGAAATTTCAATAATATGATAGTTAAACATTGTAATCATTACCCCTATGTGTCATAATCATAACTAACTTTAAATAAATCCGTTATAGGTAAGAGAAAGGAGTATTCGAATCCGATATAACCACTGGGTGGCAGCAAGGCAGTGGAGAGTATTCTTGGAGAGTTCCGTTGTCCGCACGAAAAAAATGTTAAGGTATGAATGACAAGGAAAAAATACAGCAGTTGCTCCCAGAAAAGTAGTTTAACTCAACTCAAAAGGAGGAGAGAATAGTTGAAATAATATTCTAGATTAAAAAATGAGTTCACGGAGCCATATAGAATAATTTTGACAGTAAGTAAGCTTAGAAGTAAATATCTTACGTAGGTATTATAAACGGACGTGATCGATCCATGATTGATTTCAGTATATTTCTCAAAAATACTTCCTATCTCCCTTACTAGTGAAACATTTGAACCGTTCCATTATTACATCTACATAATAATTTCTTCTTTAGGTTTGTAACCCTAAGTGCGTATACGTCTTAAGAATATTTCCTTTCAACCAATATGCTACTCATTCCCTTGCAATTTTTCCTTATGGGCGGAGACAAGTGGTCAACATTAAGTGTGTCGGCGGCAAGCTGATCGTCAGTGACAGTAATGTGTTGGATTGTTGACTCAAACATTACGCAATTTCTTACTGAGCTCCGGAAAATTGGATTTCCCTTGTGTATTTTCTGCGAATAAGTGGTATTCTATATGTCGAATGAACTTAAAACTTGCGTGTATATGGATTGGTTATTTCGTTTACGCTGTCTGCATCTACAGTGTCCTTGTGTAGGATAAATTTCATCGTTTATTGTTTTAGCAAAAGTTTTATGACAACAAACCTAAGCCAAGTCTAGATTATACTTATTATAACAGGTCGTTACATTTGAAATTGCCATTTTTTTTTTAAGAAACTGGAGGAAGCCCAAATTCCAGTACTAACATTTTTGCATCTTTTTTAGGAATGACAAATTCATATTTGAAGATTTTTTTGTTTGAATGAGACAACATAAAGCTAACAAACTCTTTTATTACATTTTTGAAAAGTGACAGCTGTAAAAAAGTAATACAAAATTTATCATCAAAATGGATAACATTTAGGAAGTACTGTTTTTGAAGATCGAATTAAATCAAGAGGCCAATAAAAAAAAATTAATACAGAGTAAAATCTTGAAATTAACTTTCAAACAAAATATTAATAATGGAAATAGTTATGAAATTACAGGAACAACGAACTCATTTACATAATTCTATCAAGTTACATATCGATACAATATAGAAAATTTTGAAGTCAATAAAAAAGTCCTTTTTTATTGACTTCAAAAACAGAGAAATTTCTCATTCCTAAAATATTTTGTATAACGTCATTGACTATTTGATAAGACTAGTGTATATGTATACAATTTTATACTCATTAATATGCAATAAAAGATCAGATTCAATCCGATTTGATTTTATCTATCGTTTGTTAATGACATAAAGCTACCACCCATCGTGAAGTTTTACTACACATCTTTAAAACTGTCAATGACACATTTATAAATTTAATGGCAGTTCATTAATCACTTCATACATCGCATAACATTTATATGAGTTTGTTTAATAACCTCCTCAGTAAGCCATTATATTCCGAGCCCCAGGTGTGAGGATATGGGATAATGTATTCTTCGAGCCGGGAAAGCTGGGCTTCCTGGCAATTTTCCTCGGAGAAAAACTTAGTAACATGTACCTTTGGCAATATCGATGAATGATGGAGAGTTTATACAAATCCCCGTCGAACGTGTTTATAGATTTCGACTTTAGTTTTATTAGAGTAATGTTATTTTTCTTTTGTTTGTGGATTATATTATGAGTTGTAGATGAACTTATATTGTTGCTTATAAACCTTAAGAACGGTTTATTAGCTTTATATTATTTCGGTTTTTTGTGTAGCGAATAGAAACCAGGGCTTATGCCAGCAAGGGTATTGTGTTACACGCGTATTTATGTATGTGTTCTACTACGCATTTTAATTGTTCTTAGCTATAAGTTGTATAATAGTTATTTTAGTTTTATTGTATTTAATATTTATATATTATTTCTTGACATGATTGTAAAATTTTGATGTTCCTAAACTGAATAACACATTCTTTGTATGAATGTATTTATGTATGTATGTAGATTTCTTTGTTTCCCTTTACAGGTCTAACGGCTGGATAGATTTCGGTGAATGGGGTCTTAAATGAAAGGTATTAATCTATCGAGTGTCATAGGGCAAATTGAATGTCAACAAAAACTATACGGTGGATTTTTTGTGCAATAGTGTGTTGTCAATTTTTTTTTTTCATTCAAATTTATCGAGTAGGATATCACAAAAAGGGAATTAGGAGGCTACAAACATGTCATGTCATAACTAAATAGTTTAAAATAAAATTAATTATTAAATAATAATATACTGCAGTTGGTTCTTTTATTCTTTAATAAAAAAATAAAGTAATAGGACATGAAATATGCACAACCCACATACTTAGTCCTTTATTAGCAATCTATTATAGCGGGTTTTACCTTTTTTTCTTATGTGCATTTTGAAAGATAAAGATATTATGTTCTGTAATAGATATGCAGCTGAATTTATCGGATTATATTGGTTATGCTTCTATTACTTTTATGTTCATCCCGGCGTTTTGTTTGTTTTTCAGCAGCCATGGTCACGAAGACACTAAGATGGTATACATATCATGTATTGAAGTGAGATACAGTAACATTTTTTGTTTTTTATACCATTTAGGTGGCAGACAAGCACACGGTGCACCTGATGGAAAGTGGTTACAGTGGCCTAAGGACGTGTGCAACACCGAGCGAGTCATATTCGCGCTGCCAACCCTGTAAGCACAAGAGTTTAAAAGACAAAGCAGGATAAGCCAATGGTCTTCCCACTGACAGCACAAAAACTCTCCAGCTCTGGCTACCCTACTTCTACCCTAATTCTGTAGGGTGGAGGTACTTCCCCAGTCGAACTGCTCAAATGGACGGATATACCGCCGCCGTGTCCTACCTCCTCCAAAAATCCTCCAATATCTTGCAATCTCAGTTTTCCTACATGGGCATTTTCAAAACTGGACCGGATTGTTAAATGGTTACTCATAACCGGATTGTTAATTGGTTACTCATCAAGCTTTTAACCTCGTTAACATGTTATAACTTCACGGGTTAATTTATCAGCGTGTTCATTACACCGTCGCAGTTCAAGGCACCTTCCAATATTTATCTTTTGCCCAAGAAATATTAGTTTGGCTAATGTTGGTAATTTATCAATCATTTTCCCGAAGAGTGAGCTTCGTTTACCATATTAATCACTTCTATGTTACCGAGGTGAATCGGCTAAAAGTTTCAACAATACTGTTGCCGTAAGCCATATATCAATGTCGGAAGTCTGATTTGGAAGCCAGCAAATTGGGATTAATAACGGTCTAAGAAAGAATTCCCTCACATTTTCTCCACTGATTAGGTAGCAAGACAAATCGCACAGTACGAAAGCCTGGAGTGTTTATTCTTGTGTCTGAGGAGGTCCTCTTTACCCCCAGTTTCAGCGCTCGAATGATTTGTTTGAAATAATAATTCAGAGAACGCATTTAGTGCCATTCGTATTTGTTGACTTGAGTCGTTACTTAAAGCATGATTAATGTTGTGTCGAAATGTTGTCAAATGTTATACACTATGTGCCAAAGTAGGCCGGATGCGCTCATTTATACCTGACTACGGAAAAGGAGGGTTATGATTTTGAGTCTATGTATTTATGAATGTATGTAGGTTCATCTGTATCTTCATAGCTCCTCAACCACTTATTAGAACTGGACAAATGACGCGTCGTTCATCATTAGAGGCGTCTTAGTTGTCCGTCACTGAATCTATTGCGACGCCCTCTAGCGGTCATAAAGTACTGTGTTAAAAAATAAATTTGAAATAATTGTCGTGTTTGGTATCAACTGAAAAGCCTTAATTAGCTCATTTAAAATTTTTAAATGTTATACCTATTGCTCGGTCTAAAATGATGTAAATAAATAAAAAACTAAGTATAACTTACGTAGTAACTATTTATTAATCTCTGGTATAACAAAATAATACATTCAACGTAAAAGTGGCATACGACCACGGCTATCCTTGATATATTCTTGTTTCATACCTTTTAGAGCGTGATTTTTTAGTAGTTGGGTTTTAGTTTTATCAATGTTCATAGATATACTTTATGAACAATTTTACATTTTACTTACATTGTTTGTAAGTAGGTATGTACATGACTTTGATCTTTTATCTTTCTTATTCTCTTTTTATTTGTAAAAAAAAGACTTTAATAGTGACGTTCATGACACATATTAATAGATATTATTTATTAATTTTAATATTTGACAAATATTTTCATTCTATAATATCAACGAATGTTCGCCTGCATGTGCGCATTTTCCTCCACTTTAAGCTCATGTCAGTCGAGTTATTTCAGGTTTACCAAAGTACTGTCGATTAGTCCTCAGCGATGAATCAATCCTGATAGGATAGTCATCAGCTAATGTATCCATTTTAATATTCTCTTTAATTTGAATCTCTCAATTAATGCTCGTTTTCAGTTCAAAGTATATTTACTTGGCTGATATTAAATTCGCAATAAAATTGTTAAACAATTGAGTCATACCTCTATGTTATTAATTAAAATATATAATTTTATTTCACGGAATCTTTGGAGCTGTGGAATCAGACAAGATAAACGCAATGATTCATCATCCAAGCGCGCCCAATGCCATTTTATCTGAAGATTGTATTTAACAGTGTGAGGTCTGCTTGCCCACTTTTAAGGCAATTTGGTTTTTCTTAGTTTTTATTGAAATCTGCCGCCTGAGCTCCCAATAAAGAGAGGAAAGTTCCACTAGAGTCAAGTCGCTCTACCGGGGAAAGTGAACCAGTTCGAACTTTATCCAAACATATAATTAGCCAAAAAGAACTCACACAAGATTGGAACAAAGGTAATATCGAACTCCTAATGACTGAGGTGAACACTTCATTACGTCCATCCGAACAATTAAATTCATAACTTAAATTAAACTTAATGAGCTACATAAACCTCCATATACTATTTTATGGTAAAATAACTATCTAAAAAGCTGGCAACATTACCACATTGAATGGCCTCACAAATCCTTTGTTTAGAAAAGGTTATCCCTTTGGTCACGAGAACCGCGCATCAGTAGTTTAGCAATCTCACTATACAAACTGGGGGTATATGGACAATACGATCCACGTCACTGGTAAATGAACCACAAAAACGATATGTATGCATTGCGTATCTTTTACTGGGGTTTACCGACGAAAATAATTGCATTCCAGTTCAATTGGGTTTGTTTGTTTGTTACATAATCGTGTAGAAACAGGTCGAAGGATTTGGCAACTAGACCGTGACCTAGAAAAGTTAAATAACACTTTGTTTGTAGGTACAGCAATTTTACAATTTACATTTATTGCATTTATAACAAGGTTATTGTAATTTGGGGTGTTTGGATCAGAACCTGCGGTACACTCTGTTCAACGGAGACGGTATCGGCAGCGCCTATCTCCTGCAGGGAAGACGCTGTCGCAGTACAGCAAATTCCTGCCAAGGCGGGAATGGCCCTGTTGAAGGGAGCTCGAATTTGTTCCGGGTAATATTTGCAGATATTAGCTATTTTGATAGTATTTTCACCGGCTGATATCTGATGTTATAAAGCGTAAAATACTATAGAAAAGAAAAGGACATAAAACCCAGATGTAAATCCCGGCGGACAAAATCGTGGGCACAGTTAGTTGTAATAGAATAATTATGTTATCAATCATTCAGTGGTAAGACTTTTAAAGACATAAATTATAGTATCACGGATCATAACATAAGTACGGTAATTTCAATTTTCCCCTCAAACGAACCAACATAATCACATCGTACGAAACCGGTGTGACCCAAGTGTAACCTAGAAAATTCAGGAACACAATGCGTGGGTCATTTATTAGAATTATCGTTGGTTTTGCCAACACGCTATCGGTCACCCCTTCCTCCGGCCTTGACACGAAGTGGCGGAGTTATTCGTGGTATTTCGGGCGGATGACGTCAGCAGCCAGGCCCTGAGAACATGTCACGGCAAGACTGCAGAGTTAAGTGATAATTTAATGTAATTATAGCTGCAGTGCTTCGCTGGATTATGCGGGAATACTATATGTATACCCTGAAATGGGTTAACTAGTTTTAGAGCATTAGCGTCTAATAAGTTTTCGTTAATATTAATGATATTTAAACATTTCGGTGGCGTTGGAAATATGGAACAGACTATAAAATCGTCTATTCTTCCAATAGTAAATACACTACCCAAGTTGTTTAGTCATTTCATTTTTTTATTATTTATAATGTTGATTGATGGCACTTGGTGGAATTTGTTGTTACACATATTGATAACTCACTTGTACTATTCTTTCGAAGATGCCGTAAGGTGAAACCGGTCAGGTCTAATAAATATTGAAAGTTATGTGGAAAAGTACAAGAGAGTTATCAATATGTGCATTTCATATTTGTTTTTTGGCATTTGTTGGCTTCTTTGCTTGCTCAAAAAATGGCGAATTTATTACGTGATATTTATTTATGTTTTTAGACTATCTGTCTAATGTTGTTAAAATCTAAACTAAATGTTGGTAGCATTGTGGATACGGTGTCGAACTTGCTATCGAATAGATTCGGGTAAGATTCCCAAGAAGTTTCACTATTGACGTGAGACTAATTTTAATTCAAGTATTTACCTTTATTATTTCAGATTATACCGCGGTAGCCTAGTGGTAACCTAGTGGTATGGGTAATGGACTGCTGAGACGAGGTCTCGGATTCGATCCCAGGATTTACAATGGCACACACCAATGACTTTTCGATGCTTTTCGACATTATGTGTGTATTTATCGCAGGTTTATAAGTGCCCAGTTAATGGCTTTATTATTTCAGATTATAGCACGGTAGCCTAGTGGTAGCCTAGTGGTATAGGTAATGGACTGCTGAGACGAGGTCTCGGATTCGATCTCAGGTTTTACCATGGCACACACCAATGACTTTTCGATGCTTTTCGAAATTATGTGTGTATTTATCGCAGGTTTATAAGTGCCCGGTTAATGGCAATAGGCTCACCACCTATTACATTGGGACCTAAACATAAACTGGCGAAATGTGGGGGCTAGCACCTCTGCCTACCCCTTCGGGGATATACGCGTGAGTTTATGTTTTCAGATTATGATACACAGCCCGCTAATCTGCTGACATACAGTCAAGATACAGTAATAGAGGTTCTATTTCTCACCCTCTTCGTGTACAGAACTCTAAAAATTACACAGACGTCAATTTCCATTTTTTATCGATGCCTACCTAACTTTATCGCCGCAAAGCCTTCAGACGGGTAATGATCGATGTCCCCTAAACCACACTGAAGCTATTAGACATTTTTATCTCCCTCTTATCTCGGTAGCGCCGTAGCGCTGATGAGCCTATCTAGATTCTGGAGAGCATAAAGATTTATCTGCCGTTGGCGACAAAATAAAAATAAAAAGTTGTCGCCAAGGCATCAGGATAAATTAATTCCCATTTCCACGTTTGCTTTAGTCTATCTATAAGTATCTATAATTGGAATATACCTACAGCTTATACATATATTTTTTTTTGACTGTTACCCGAAGCCTAGCTGTTTAATAAGGTATACCACATTATTTTTAAGACCAATCGTGGATGAAAATCGACAAAACACCCCTATCGGAAACAAATTGTGTAACATCTTTCACAGTTTAGTATTAGAGCTATACATATACATACACATAGTCACGCCTTTATCCCTGGATGGTTAGGCAGAGGTGAATGACCACCAACATTTCACCAATATTTGTATTCAGTTCCACGTAATAGGGGGTGAGCCTATTGCCGTATTCCGGGCCCTATTATTGACTCGAACCATGCATCTGAGGCTGAGTCTGGGCTATATATATATATGTCTGATGTTAAACAGCCCTATCCCTTAGTCGCCTTGTACGACACCGCATGGGAAGAGATGGGGTGGCCCTAATTCTACTCTGCCGGAAGCTAGCACTTCTGCCTACCCCTTCGGGGATATTAGGCATGATTATTTGTTTGTATGTATGTAACTCTATATTCTACGGAACTAAACTAAGAATATCTAATAGGTAGTTCTTTGTAGACAATCTACGTCTAGATCCTAAGTACATAATAAAGCCTTGTAGTAAACTTCATAATTAAATCAAATAAACCTGTTTTGTGTCTAATACTCGAACTAATCCTACTAATTAGCAGTGTTAAAGGTGTACTTTAGGGCATGTGCCCACTGGCGACGCAAGATATTTATTTCTCATGAATAGAACATTATCATTCGAGCAGCCAAAGCTTGTCATATGAAACCCCAGGTCCGCTTTCCTACTCCTCCTTTCCTTTTGGATTGATATGTTATGAGTTTTACGAAAGAGTCTGCCGTCTGATCTCTCAACCTCGTGTACCGGCTTGCAAGTGGGGTCGTTTTCCGCCTATAACATCTCGGCCAGTCCCATAGACCCTTCAAACTTAAGAGCAAGGAAATAAATTTGAAGTTACAATTTGAAGTTTTTCTTTTCTTTTTTTTATACCACTTGGTGCACAGACAAGCAAGCACACGGCCCATCTGATAGAAAGTGGTTACCGTGACCTACCGAGTCACACTCGCGCTGCCAACCCTGTAAACACAGAGTTTCTGTGCGTCAGTGTAAAAGACAAAGCAGGACAAGCTTTTGGTCTTCCCACTGACAGCACAAAAACTCTCCGGTGAGCTCTGGCTACACTATACTCACCACCGGGGACACAACACGAGGTTATTATGGCCGCAGTATTCTGTAGGGCGGAGGTACTTCCCCAGTTGGACTGCTCAATTTGACGGAAATACCTCCTCCAGTTATTATCATAGGAACACAAACGACAGATAAGGTATCAATATTATTGAAATTTCATTTTTGTTTTCATTTTTTTTTTCGACTAATTCCTTGTCGTGTCGTACCGCCAGTGGGCGCAAGCCCTTATGAGGTTGCAAGTTACCAACTCGACTAATGAGTTCGTACAGTAAACAAACAATCCTCAGGTAACTTTCATTTTACTTCCTTGGAGTGAGTGAGGATCTTCATTAACGAACAATTATTTTTGAGTGTAGATACGTCTGTGAATCTCAATCTTACACTTTGCATTAATTCTTCATCATCATAATGTTTTATTATTGTTTAATTTGGAACACTTGAATTTTTTAACAGAGTTCTAAAACAAAGGAGGATCTCAATTCAGATATTTTATTTGGTTATAATTCCTTTTCGCTTACTAGCTGAACCATTTGTTTTTTGGTAAAAATTGAGAAAACAAATTTCTTGTAGGTATCTATTGTATTCAATAACATTTGCATTATGCAGGAAATTATCTTCTATTAATTTAACTCATGGGTTCTTTATGAGTGTGTAAAATTACAAATAATTTGAAAATCATTAAATGGGTGAGAATTTAATTCATAGATTTTTCCATTGGAATGATTTCATGATACCGGTAAAATTGCAAAAAAAATTAACACTGCATCGTGTACGAGGGTACGCCTGATGTAGCCACTTATCCTGGCTGGACTACTGTTATTAAAAAGTGTTGGAACATAGCATTTACAACCGAGCCTTCAATAACCGATAGATTAAATTCAGAAATTTCATGTACATACATACATATAATCACGCCTTTATTCCTGTAGGGTTAGGCATAGGTGAATTAGCACCCACATTTCACCAATAATTGTATTCGGTCCCACGTACTAGGGGGTGAGCCTATTGCCGTATTCCAGGCACTATTGTTGACTCGAGGCATGCATCTGGGGCTGAGTCTGGGTTGTATATATCTGTCGGATGTTAAACAGCCCTATCCCTTAGTCGCCTTGTACGACACCGCATGGGAAGAGATGGGGTGGCCCTAACTCTGCTCTGCTGGAAACCACGCGGCAATGTACGACACCGTATTATCATGCGGTGTCGGCAGAGTAGAATTAGAGCCGCCCCCATCTCTTCCCAGAGATGGGGTGGCCCTACTCTGCCGGAAATCACGCGTTTACAGCTCTATCAAATTCGCAATTTTGGGGAATTAAATTTTGTGATTGCTCGACCCAATGGAATAATAAATGGAAACTATTAGCGTAATAAAAATTACGGTGTTGTTTCACTCGGTATAGTGTAGTGTACTCGGCAAATTTCATTCAAATCTGTCAAACCGTGTTGCCGTCGTCGTTACGTAATTGAGTAGAAACCAACTTTTAAACTTAGAACACAAACCTTAAAAACAAATTTGATTTTGACTCATAACTAACCTGTATAATTGTTGTAGACAGTGATATATCTACACTATACATAAATAATAAAATGGATTGTATTGTATGTTATGTACCTAACTACCGGATATTTATTTCGGATAACTATTAGGTGAGGCAGACGAACATATACTTTTGCCCTCTGACATATTCTAAGAATGTAAATAGGTTATATTTTATTGATAAAAAAAGAATGTTTCCGCGCCACGCGTCAAGCTTGTGCTATGGAGGGGAATTTCGAAAAGTTGCGCTGATCACGTTTCTTTTATAAATGTAATACACAAGAATATTTCGGAACTTACGATTTAATAATCGGCCATTTATATAGAAGTCGAAGCGATTATAAGCCTTTCTTGATCAACGGACCTTCGAAACAAAGCTTCAATAAGTGCTACGGTTTTCAGTAAAATTTGCTCAAGACTTAAAGTAAAAGTACAACTAAGTACTCAGATTTCACAAGGGTCGGTGAAATGGTGGAGAATATTTCGAATAAACATTTTTGTTAAAGTAAACCTCCGTTCTATTATCACAAAATGGCGGTACCAAGATATGTAATTCTTCGTTGAATTGCTCAGTTCCGAATGAAGGGGCAAAAGGTTCAGTCCGACTGATTTCCCTTTGTTACGATTACAAAGATTAAATTCTTTTATTAAAATAATTTTCAGGGAAATTTCAATTGTTATTTTCTTGGCGAAAATGGATTTAAATCTAAATGTTGGTTTAATAAAATGTTAGGTTTACACAGATATTATAATGCCTGGGTTTCAATGTTGGAAAACATCCAAAAATGTTCCAAATTAATTGGTTGCGCCGATGTGGAAACTGTATTTTTTGACATGGAAACACACTCCTTTTAGATCCGTCTCCCCCTCCGCACTAACCATAGAGTAGGGCTAGCTGTAGCTTCCGTCCGCCATTGTGTGAGATGTGGACGGTCACTCCCGCTTTGAACTAGCCAGCGTAGGGACGGATCGCGAGCGCGTCTCTCAGAAATGAATAATATTTGTTGTATTTTAACCGCCTCATAGACCTTTACCGATCGGATGGTGCCTCTCGTGTGTTCCTCAAGGGATCTAGTGACGCTGACGGCAGCTCCTGAGCAAGGAAGAGAAGATCCGTGTACCGGCTGCGAAGAAAAACACGTGGGTCGTGAAGGTTAGTGCATCCTCTCCTAATTTCTCGGGCTGCATTCACTGCCTGGATCGAATCCGCGGCAGCCCGGCCACCTGTCTTGTTTTGTGTGTAAAGTGTCAATAGAACAGTTATCTGCTTCTCCGCAATACAGTCCACTCGCGCACGCTGGCCCACGCGACACCATTTTTTTGGTCCGGATCGAGCCGGATTCTTAGCCGTAGTTCGTATTTTGTTATTATTCTAATGGGAATGAGCGCACCGCACCTAAGTGCCTGGTTATTTTAGTAGAAAACCCCGCATCCAGACACTTAGGCTTAGAATTTGTTGTCCGTTCGCCGCTGGCTCGCATTGTACCTACCTAATACATAAATAGGTTAGGTATCATATCAACACTTAATCGTAGTTCGCAATTTTCGCATCGCACCTAAGTGCCTGGTTATTTTAGTAGAAAACCCCGCATCCAGACATTTAGGCTTAGATCTTAGGTATACTCAGACACCCTAGTGCATAGGCACAGTGTAATACCTAACGCATTTGGCTTTGTTTTGTTTTTTTCAATTACGTTGTTCTCGGCTCACGTCGTATTTGCCTAGTACCTGCGTGGGTAGACACGTGGCTGTGCCTACCTCGCTCGCATCTCATCCCAATTCATACGAAAGTATTTTAATTTGAATAGATATTACGCAATACTTAATCTCGGAAATAATAGTTGAATCTAGACAGCGACCATCGCGTAGGTACGACCTTGTTGCTATGCGCGTTTGTTCAAGCGTGCATTCACAGTTGTAAGCACCTACCTACCTACATAGTTAACGCTCGCGCCGCCTCGCTGCTCTGTACCGCTAGGATTAAGTCATTTCATATTTTTGTTTACCGCACTTTAGTTTGAGATTTAATTGTAAACATGTCCCCAAAGGTTGATAAGACCGGTAAGGTTCAATTGAAACTTTTATACGCTAAAAAAGAAATGATTTACTCTCGCGTACAATCGATTTATGATAGTGCACTTAAAACCTCTGATTTGGTCATCAGAGATTCGTTCTTGTGTTCTATAGAAAACTTAGATAGTCTACGCGCGGATTTCGAAACCTTAGTGCATGACATCAACGTTTTAGAGTTGAATTTGGATCCCGATTACTCAGTGAGTTATCAAGCCTTGTCGTCGTTTGACGATTTGTATTGTCGTATCAAGCGCGTCGCGAGGAGTTTGGAGAAGCCGTCTGACCGACCCAACCCCACTCGCGACCGACCTAAGTTGCCACCAATTCAAATACCCGAATTTGATGGTAACATTCGCAATTGGTGTCGATTTATAGATAGTTTTGAGAATACAATAGATAAGAACGATTCGTTGACAGATCACGAAAAATTGCATTATCTTGTTGAAAAATTGACTGGTAAAGCTATAACCGTTTGCGCTGGAATTACGTTTAGTGCCGGGAATTATAATTTAATTTTAAATACTTTGAAAGCTAAGTATGAGGATAAAAGATCGGTAGCTAACGCCTATTTGGATCAGATGTTTGATTTGAAATCTATTACGGCATGTAACGATCAAAACTTAGAGAAATTTCTAGACACTTTCGCGTCAGCTGTTCGCGCGGTAAAGAACCTAAAGATTGATGACCTCTGCGACTTCGTATTTTTGTATATGGGTTTAAGGAAATTAGATTCCGAAACCATTCGTTTGTTTGAGTCGGATCATCGCGGCAATAAAATTCCTAAGTTCGAAGACTTAGAAGGTTTTGTTCGCGAGCATATAAAAATATTACAACGCTCTTCATCGAAACATGAAGGCGCGAAGACAGTTGTTAGTCCCGCGCGCAAAATAGATGCGTCATCGAGGTCACTGAGGTCAACCCATACTTATGTTAATACCGCACCAGCACGTGTACAATCACCTGTTTGCTCTTTGTGTAGTACTCATCACTCGCAACTGTACAAGTGTCCTGGTTTCCTAAAATTGTCGCCTAGTGATCGTTATAAATTTGTTCGCGCTAATAATCTTTGTTTTAATTGTCTCGGTACTAAACACCGCGTGGGTTTATGTAATAGTGGAAATGGTTGTCGCAAATGTCAAGCGAGACACCACACTTTGCTTCATTTTGAAAATAGTAATGCCGCATCCAAGGTGAGCACAGTTGGTTCGTCGAGCGGTGACGCGCGGCAGCCTGCGCCGCAGCCGCAGCCCGAGCTCGCACGCGCTCCGGCCTGCCCGGGGACCGCTACGAATGACGTCACCTTGTGTTCGTTCTCCGCTAGTGCTGCCCTCACTACGGTTTGTCTTGCGACCGCTCGCGTGGTTATTGTTGATGCATTAGGTAAACCGCACATTGTTCGAGCGCTATTAGATGGCGCTTCGCAAAGTAATTTTATTACTCAAGATTGTTGTCAACGTCTTGGTTTCAATGTTGATAGGCGTTCAACCTACTCAGTGGTGACGGGTTTTGGAGGTTTACGGTCAGCTGTTCATGGCACAGTTAAAACGAGGTTTGGATCTCGTTTTAATAATAAAATTTGGTTTGACATGGATTCGTTCGTTACGGATAAAATAACTGAACAGTTGCCTACCGTCCCAGTTGACACGTCTTTATTAACGAAATTTAAAGACTTACCTTTAGCTGATGAGACTTACGCTGTTCCTGGAGTCGTCGATATATTGATCGGCGCTTCAATTCTCCCGCACCTCCAGTTATCACGTAAGGTTCAAGGGGGTCCGACGTACCCCGCTCCGCACGCCCTGGAAACAGTTCTGGGTTTTGTTATAATTGGTTCTGCACCCGCTTCTATGGATAGTTTTAGTCACTCGACTGCCTCGTTCTGTTGCACCGTCGAGCCGCCACTGGAGTCTACCATCCGCAAGTTTTGGGAGATTGAGGAGGTCAATGTCCCACCAATCCTAAGCCCTGATGACAAGATGGCTGAGGAGATTTATTGTCGCACGACTACTCGCGATGAGCAGGGTCGTTATGTTGTCGCGCTCCCTTTCAAGGGAGATATTTTTTCGCTCGGCGACTCCCGTGCATCCGCTGAAAGACGCTTTCTTTGTTTAGAACGAAAGATGCAGGCGTCTCCAAAGTTAAAGCAAGCCTATGATGAGGTTGTCAACGAATATTTAGATAAAGGTTACATCTCACCTGCGCCTGCGGACACTGACGAGACCCAGCCTTCGTACGTTATCCCGCACCACGGAGTTATTAGAGAAGATAAGCTTACTACTAAACTCCGCGTAGTTCTAGATGGCAGTGCTAAGACTAGCACTTCCGTGTCGCTTAATGACATTTTGTATTGTGGTCAAAATCTTCAAGGTAATTTATTTGACATAATTGTAAATTTTCGTTTATTCGCTGTGGCACTCTCTGCAGATATTCGACAAATGTTTTTGTGCCTTGAAGTGCGCGAACCCGATCGTAGGTTTCAACGATTTTTGTATAGATTTTCACCGCAAGAACCTTTAATGGTTTACGAGTTTAATCGTGTTTGCTTCGGGCTTAAATCTAGCCCTTTTCACGCACTTCGCACCGTCAAGCAGTTGGCCGCTGACGAGGGCGATGCATTTCCTAAAGCGAGAGCCACCATTGAGACTGGCTTATACATGGACGACTTCGTGTATAGTGTAGATAGCGAGGCCGAGGCTGTCGAGACGGCCGCTCAAGTTATAGGTCTCATGAAGGCGGGTCAATTTGATCTCGTGAAATGGACGAGCAACTCGCAAACAGCGTTAGAGTCGATTCCACCGTCGCACCGATTGTCTTCGGTTAAGGAGTTTGATGAAAGTGATACGCACAAGGTGCTTGGTTTAAGCTGGTCGCCCGCATCTGATACGTTTAGTTTGAAAAGTAGTTCGACCCCGCAAACTTGTACTAAACGCATTATCCTGTCGTGTGTGGCACGGATATGGGACGTAATGGGATTCGTAGCTCCTGTCGTTCTGTACGCCAAACTACTTATAAAAGAGCTTTGGCTTTCGAATTGTGATTGGGACGACACCGCGCCCGACAACATTACCAAGTTGTGGGCTCGCTTTAGAAAAGAACTCTCTGTGCTGGACCAAGTACAAATTCCGCGTCATGTAGGTATATCGCAACATAGTGTTGTTACGGTAGTAGGCTTCGCGGACGCTAGTGAGAGGGCGTATGGAGGAGTAGTCTATTTTCATGTCTCGAATGTAGGTAAGGTTTCAATTAGCCTTATAAGCGCGAAATCGAAGGTCTCTCCCCGTAAGGTCGTCTCTCTGGCACGCCTCGAGCTATGCGCTTTACTATTGTTGGTTAGATTGATCTCCTCTATCGCCAATGCTTGTAGTAATCGCATTAATATTAATAGAATTTTAGCTTTTTCGGACTCAACAGTCGCTTTGTGTTGGGCCCACTCTTCGCCCCATCGTTGGGACACCTTCGTCGCTAATAGAGTGGCAAAAATTCAATCGGAATTAGCGCCAAAAAAATCTCTTTCACGTTGCTGGCACCGACAACCCAGCCGATTGTCTCTCTCGTGGACTGCTTCCTTCGCAAATATTAGATCACCCGTTATGGTTTAGTGGACCGTCCTGGATTCATGCCGCGTTAGATAAGTGGCCAGTTAGTCAATTCAATCCCACTACGGTTTCCGAACCACCCGAGGAAAAGAAGCACTCGCTTGTGGTGTCGGTCCCGCGTGAAGAGTCCCTGGTTTGTTGTTGGCTAATCGCGTCTCGTCTTGGTCGAGACTGTTGCGTTGTGTTGTTTATGTAGGCCGATTTTTGAGAATTTTATCTACACGCGGTCATATAACCGCCGCTGATTTAGATAAGGCTGAATTGATCATACTTCGCGAATTGCAGAAGTGTTATTTTGCTTCTGAATTTAAAAATTTAGAATTTAACAAACCTTGTAGTCGTTCTTTCCGACACTTGAAACCATTTTTGGAAGATGGACTCATTCGAGTAGGTGGTCGTTTGAGAAATTCAGGTTTAGGATTTGAACAAAGGCACCCAGTAATTCTCCCGCGTAAGGACCACGTATTAGATTTGTTAGTAGATTATCATCACAAGGTGAATTGTCACGCTGGTCCCGATTTGTTAATGTCTATTTTGAGACAGAAATACTGGATAATTTCCGCTCGTAATTTGATTCGCGCTAGAGTACACAGATGTGTACCTTGTTTTAAACTCCGCCCGCGTTTTATCGCGCCTGAAATGGCCGATCATCGCTCTTGTCGTGTTGTTCAATCCGCAAAACCTTTCGTACACACCGGCACAGACTTTGCTGGGCCTTTCAAGGTCACCATTACTCGTGGTCGTGGCATTCGCTCCACGAAAGCTTATGTTTGTTTGTTCATTTGTATGACAACTCGCGCGGTTCATATAGAGTTGACCGGTGATTTAAGTACGCCAAATTTTATGTCCGCTTTTAAACGTTTTTTGTCGCGTCGGGGTCCGGTTAAGCGCATGTATTCGGACAACGGTACAAACTATGTAGGGGCCCGACGTAGTATTTCGGAATTGCACACATTCTTACGGTCTAAGTACTACCAAAGTGAATTCGCTCACATCTTAGCCGAAAATCGCATTGAATGGTACTTTAACACGCCTGCAGCTAGTCATTTTGGTGGTAATTGGGAAGCGAATATTAAAAGCCTTAAGTCGCATCTGTTTCGCGTCATAGGCGAACAGATTCTCTCGTTCGAGGAGTTGAGTACCGTACTCGCGCAAGTAGAGGCGGTGATGAACACGCGTCCGCTGTGTCGGACTCTATCTAGCGATCCTTCAGAGCCGTTAGCGCTGACGCCAGCTCACTTCTTAAATATGACTCCTTTAAAATATTTGCCCGCAATAGATGTTGATGACGATAGAATACACCTCCTAACTCGTCACGCTCTTTTAGATAAGATGGTCCAATCGTTTTGGAATCGTTGGAGAACCGATTATTTGCACACGCTGCAGTCACGTCAAAAATGGAATACTCCATCCAACCCAATTACTGTAGGTACGGTGGTAGTCCTTATGACTGAGAATGCGCCTCCTTTACATTGGCCTCTAGGAGTAGTAGAGGAAATTTTTCCCGATGCCCGCGGGATAACTCGTGTTGTACGGGTTAAAACTGCAACCGGATCGTATCTGCGCCCGGTTGTTCGCCTCTGCCCTCTGCCTAGCCAGCAGTAGGCACGAGTTCCAATCTATGTTTATATTTTAGTTGTTATTTTCGCAAACCTAGATTTAGATTAGACATTAGTTTTGTTCCACATTTTTCGTTTCGAAGGTAACCCTTCAAGCCGGGGGGAATGGTTGCGCCGATGTGGAAACTGTATTTTTTGACATGGAAACACACTCCTTTTAGATCCGTCTCCCCCTCCGCACTAACCATAGAGTAGGGCTAGCTGTAGCTTCCGTCCGCCATTGTGTGAGATGTGGACGGTCACTCCCGCTTTGAACTAGCCAGCGTAGGGACGGATCGCGAGCGCGTCTCTCAGAAATGAATAATATTTGTTGTATTTTAACCGCCTCATAGACCTTTACCGATCGGATGGTGCCTCTCGTGTGTTCCTCAAGGGATCTAGTGACGCTGACGGCAGCTCCTGAGCAAGGAAGAGAAGATCCGTGTACCGGCTGCGAAGAAAAACACGTGGGTCGTGAAGGTTAGTGCATCCTCTCCTAATTTCTCGGGCTGCATTCACTGCCTGGATCGAATCCGCGGCAGCCCGGCCACCTGTCTTGTTTTGTGTGTAAAGTGTCAATAGAACAGTTATCTGCTTCTCCGCAATACAGTCCACTCGCGCACGCTGGCCCACGCGACACCATTAATTGTGGATGGATTCCAATCTAATTGTTCTAGGAATTAGGAAGACAAATAATGATTAATTATTTAAGGCCTTGAGTATTTTCGCATATTGGAAAGTGTTATAGGTACATGTTTGCAAAGGATGTTAAATAGCGATACGGCTTCCAATACGGCTCTGAAATCTTAATAAGAGGAATTCGAAGCATTGTTAGGATTAATGGCGCCTACACAGACGTTTGATTTCACAAAGATAAGGATGTGTAGTTTAGCTTTGTTCCTCATGCTTTTCAAGGATGTATGTATGGAATTTTATGAGATTGATTGTGGATTCAATATTCAATACGGTGGGGGTTAAACTTACAAGTATTTTTAGACATCGGTGCGTCAGTATTATTAATTTTATTTATACACTAGCTGACCCACCCCAGCTTCGCCCGGGGTGTATTTTGAAGCTTCATATCCCTTTGAACCCGTGTGTTTTAGTTTTAGTATGTAAAATTGCCGGATTTGTTTACATTTATTTTCAATGCTCCGCTTCCTCAAGTAGTAGCGTGATGATATATAGCCTAAAACCTTCCTCGATAAATGTACTACCCAACACTGAAAGAATCATTCTAATCGGACCAGTAGTTCCAGAGATTAGCGCGTTCAAACAAACAAACAAACAAACTCTGCAGCTTTATAATATTATTAGTATTAGTAGGTATAGATTTTATTTGTGCATATTTATTTTGTATAAGTATTTATCGCAGGTTTATAAGTACCCGGTTAATGGCAATAGGCTCGCCACCTGTTACATTGGGACCTAAGCATAAACAGGCGAAATGATGTATGTTATGTATTTTGTAGTGATAATGGTGTTTTTATGTGTATTGTAAGTGTGTATATATATAATTAATGGTTCATTCTTTGTGTTCATTCTGAGACATCTGTAAATTACTCAATAGCGAAGTCTTTTTTGTGCTTATATTTTATTATCATTGATAACGTGCCTTACACTCGCACAAGATCCTTAATATTTCTTCTTCTCCTGTCAAGAATTCTCTATAGGAGTAGGACTAATGGACGACATTTAGAGTCGTATTCCAGAAGGAATCTCAGCCCTGAATCTAGCTTTATATTTAGTTCTGAGGACAAGCTGAGGACAGATGGTCATTGATAATCTGTTAATAACAATCAAGATTCAGGATAGATTTATTGTTCTTAGTGTTATTTTTTTGTTTTAATACACTATCTATTTAAGTTTAGTCGGTAACTACACCATATCTTTTGTTGTTATAACATTACAGTCCATCCCAAGGTTGCCTGGAAGAAATCGCGATAAGGCCGCCCATTGTACATTGAACTGTATAGATGCTACCTACTTGTCCTACTGTAAATCTGTTGGTGTACAATAAAGAATTATCTATCTATCTATATAGAACCGAATATTCCCTCTAACCCCCCCCCCCTCCCCGCCCCCCAGCTCAGCTAAATTGCTTGTGTTAGGAGTGGGTTCATGCAGGTAGTTTAGTGGCCAGGATTCGAACCCGGGACCTCTCGAGGCCGACTCCTTAACCACTAATTGTGGCTTTTATCTGTCTTCTGAGTTTAGTAACATTCAGACACGACGATCGATTACGAATGACGTGACGTGTGTGTACTACAAGACTAAATTATGTACATTAAAACTAATTAAAAATTTACAGTACTTACCAGATTTGCAGACACGATACCGCAAACCGCGACCGCCTTTTGGATGGGAGCGATTGTAGGTGCCGAACTCCCCGTAATTGTTATTTACACGGCTGTAGTCTGCCAAGTGTCGGTTGCCGTCTAGATGGTTCGGCAGAGACCTGTTCCAGCCCATAACATCTCCAACGACGGAACCGCATACCGACGACTCAGTTTGTGACTTGGTGTCGCCATTGCAAAGGTCACCGCTGGATCGGGCGCGGCGCCCCTTGAGGCCTTTGGCGGAGTGCTGGCTGATGTTTGAGCCCATAGCGGGGCGGGACCTCAGGGGGGCCCCGCCGCCCACATCGCGCCTTTCCTCCCACTGATCACTGGTCGAGCAGTTTTTCCCACCTGTAAATAAATGAAATACTAAATTATTTATGAGTTTTAAGTGTGAGTAGGGTAGCCAGAGCTCACTGGAGAATTTGTGCTGTCAGTGGGATGACTAAAGGCTAGTCCTGCTTTGTCTTCTACACTGACGGCACAGAAACTCTGTGCTTACAGGGTCGGCAGCGCGAGTGTGGCTTCTCTGGTGTTACACACGTCCATAGGCCACGGTAACCACTTTCCATCAGGTGGGCCGTGTGCGTGTCTGCCACCTAAGTAGTATAAAAAAAAAGTTTTTACCGCGAAAAACTTCATTTTACTTCTGGAGAACAGACCACCTGAAGTACTAGTCTTAGAGTTGGATTTGCAAAATTTGATTCTTTAATTCACACTAAACTAGATATAAGTAAACTATATTGTTGCAAGAACCACGGGAAGCAGCTTATTCTCTGTAAATATTATTCTACAGGGTTGTGTGTGTGCAACATGGTCATATGACCATAATATGTGCGTTTTAATTTGGAAAAAAAGGTTTCCTACTTTGATTACTTCATTTCATTACTACTTAAATACTTGATATATATTTGATATGTATATTTATGTACACCTATTTATATATTTTATGTATATTACTTATTGAATTCTTGTTTTGTCAGCCTATGTATTTGTGCATGAAGTTTAAAATAAAATAAAATATACAGGGTGTATTTTTGAGATAGGTATTCTGAACTACTGAATGTAGTTCAGAATACCTTACCATTAATTGCATGTATGGTAATTATTTGTTTCCATTAAAGCTTTACACAAGGATGTGATACATTTGACGATATGCCTTCATTGTAGCATGGACTTTGTACTTACAACGCCAAGCATCACTCACATGTAGTCTCTTGGGGAAACCGTGACACGGGCCATTCCGCAATGTGAACAACCGCGTAGTACGAGAAGGTATTCCCTTTTCGACATGTGGGGCTGACAGTGATAAAATACAGGCGTATCTTTTCGACCTCTGTGGCGAAGTAGTAGAGCATTTGATTGCTAGTCAGAGGTCATGGGTTCGATTTTCGTTGTAATGGTTTGTATGTCCTTGTGTATGTCTAATGTGTATTGAAAAATTAAAATATATTTAAGTATGTTTATTTGCATTCTAGAACCAATGGCACAAGATAGGCTTTGCTTACTTTGGAATTTACATTTGCATAGTGTTGTATAGAATAAACTTAACATAACATAAATTCACGCCTATATTCCCGAAGGGGCAGGAAGAGGTGCTAGCACCCACATTTCGCCAGTTTATGTTTGGATCCCAATATAATAGGTGGCGAGCCTACTGCCATTAACCGGGCACTTATAAACCAGCGATAAATACACACATAACTTCCAAGAGCATCGAAAAGTCATTAGTATGTGCCATGGTAAAACCTGGTACCGAACCCGAGACCTTGTGTCAGCAGTCCATTACCCATACCACTAGGCTGCCGCGGTATACCCGTATGTACAGAATGTCCTAAAATATTTAGGTATTCAATTAGCTTATCGCCGTCTACTGCAGGACTAGATCTCTCCCAATGTGCGCCATTGCTCTCGATCTTCCGCCTTCCGCTTTGTTACAATATTGAAATTAAAATATGTAGACGTGCCAAGATAAAAACATGTTTTGAATCTCGCACAGCTAGGGAAAGTATTAAGATTTTAAGACAAGCGGAAATTGCAATTCTGATAAATGTTCTTGTCCGCAAAAAATTCTACTTATTTAATAAAATTTAAATTCATGACAAATCAAAACAGATAAATTAAAAATATACCAAGAGAAATTTATATGCTGAATATAAAAATAGGAATAAATTAATACTAATTTTGAGGTAATACGTCAACGAATATCTTGTTAGACGTAGGAGATAATGTACTTGATGAAATCATTGGAACACAATTTATGCAATTTTCATACCACTTTTAATGGAATGGTGTTGGATAAAACTACATACATACATAGGTACATAAAATCACGCCTTTATCCCCGGAGGGTTAGGCAGAGGTGAATTAACACCCACATTTCACCAATAACTGTATTCGGTCCCTATTGCCGTATATCGGACACTATAGTTGACTCGAGCCCCGCATCTGAGGCTGAGTCTGGGCTGTGTATATCTGTCTGATGTTAAACAGCCCTATCCCTTAGTCGCCTTGTACGACGCCGCATGGGAATAGATGGGGTGGCCCAAATTCTACTCTGCCGGGAACACGCGGCTTTCTGCCTACTATTTGTAGTTAAATTAATTTCCGGTTAACTATTTCTTGGGAAGTTCTCAAACTTAGCCTTGAACTATTTCTAAGGGTTCCAAGTGTTCCAACATCATGGCCGTTGATAAGGATCTTGCTTTATTAGTAGTTATTTTATTATAATTATGCTTTGTTTTCTTCGCATTAAAGATCATTATAAAACAATAAAGCAGGCTGTCCACCCACAAAATTTGACAAATCACTTCCTTTTAAGGCTGTTCACATGCAAGTAAATCAAAAAAAATGACGCAGGACATTATCGAAGCTTTTTTTTATGTTGCAGCGAATTTTTACCTCAACCCGCTTTTTTCGTAGTATTATTAATTTGTTAGAAATCTAGTGCGTTTTTAAAAATTAAATAACGCCGGGTTTACACAGTGTAAGATTTCGCGGATGCAGATGTATTTACTATGATGAAAGATTTTTGCACTATCACAGACGAGCCCCATTCTGAGGTGGTCGCACACGCGTCCATAAAGTCGTGGATTGTGGAATGGCAGATCTTGATGATTGACTACACGGTACTTCATTTTTAGTAGCTCCAATCCCTAAGTACTGTAACAATCATGAATCCCGTACGCTAGGATCAACAAAACAGGCCGGCGCCTCCTTCTGCGAGCAAGTAATGTTCGTGAAAGAGGAGGCGGGGCGAGAGTGACGGAGGATCACAAGCCAAGCTGCCCGCGTACTGAGCAACTCGAGTGTTGGAGGTCGATGAATGGACTTCGCCCCTCATGAGCGCAGGCCTGGGGGAGACGGGTGGAGCCGCCTGTCACCCGGCCGAAGCAGGAAGCGGCGACCGGGACCAGTTGGGGACTCCGTGGGTCCCACACCCGAGGAGGGCCAGATCGAGAGTGATGGTGGGAGGGATATGCCTGCCAACTTCACTTTCGGCAACCAACAATGACTTCCAGACGTCGTGCATTTTAGTCGGTTCGAGTTTAATATAACCTCTCCCACCGGCTCCTACGGGGAGGGGTATCCGTGGGGATATTTATAAAAAAAAGGATCAACAAAACGGACTTATACAGAAATGAATGCAAATATTTGGAAATGTAAGATATACTTCCACAGGCAGGTTGCCTACCCATTGGGAAAGATGAGAGGAAAAGAGGCATAACTGGAATAATGTAATCGGCGCGGTGGATTGGTGACACACTGTCAGACCGTCTCGTGGTGAGACTGTGAGAGTGATTACCACTACACTTTCATTTTGGTCATTATTTGTCGTTAACGTAACCATATTTGAATAGTTACCTAAGATTTAGTGTTTTTATTATTATTAGGTGTTATATCTAGTGGGTAAAATTTAAGCATTAGCCAAGCGCGAGTCGAATTCTGAATGAATTCCGTACCATATTAAGGGCAATAAAACTTTTATAGAATATCTCTTTTATTATTTTCTGATTTAATATAGTACGGGTTATAAAATTTTCCAACATCGGACGATGAGTAAGTTTTCTTTTCGTGATTGAACGGTCAGATAGCAGTCGCTTCTAAATGACTAATAAAAGCGAGAAGTGGTAATAATAATGATAATAAGTTTTTTATATATAGAACACGTCAATTAGACTTCGCCTTGCCTGATGGTAAGCTGAAGGCAAAGTCTCAGAAAAGAGGGTCACCATTACTTACACATACCATGTGACAATGGTGACACTCAGCTTGACGGCCTCATCATATGCTTTTTCACGCCCCGCTTAAAGGACCCAGGACTGTAGGAAGAAGGAAACAAGTGAGCTGGTAATGAATTCCAGGTCTTAATGGTGCGACAGAGGAAAAAGTCACCGAACCGTTTGGTTCTTGATCGGATGTTCTGCACCGTGTGCGGGTGACACCTAAGACCTGCACGTGTTGTCCTATGTAGGAAAGGGGAGGGTGGGACTAATTGGAAAAGTAATCGTAAATCGATTAAGATTGAAAAAATCACGGTCGATCGTCGAAACAGCCGGGATACAAACCCGCAATCTTCCCCTTACAGGGGGAATGTTTTAACCACTGAGCCAACGAAACTTTGCCTAAAATCATCCAAATTCTTCCTAGGATTACCCGTCCGATCAGACCCGTACGGTCAGGAGTCTAGACTCCTCGGTGAAGTCTTTGGATGCAACCAAGAACAACGCTACTATGATAATGATAATTCTTGTGACAAATAGATAGACAGCGTAGTGATGAGTGTGGGATTGTGAGTTTCTTATACGGAACCCTAACGACATGAGAACGCAACTGTAAAACATAATTGGTTTTAGTAATTTGCTACTTAATAAGTTAGTATTATTTGCATAAGTTGCTGTTACGACTTTTACTAACAATAATTACCTAAGCAAAAAGTCGAGAATTCTACGTACAGTAATTTAATTTAGTCTCTTTTTCCGTTCTCACGCCAATTTAAAAACGTAATCATGTAAATATGTAAACAGATGAGCAGCAATCAGCATCAGCTTGTCTGTTTATTACCTACATTTCTTTTGGAGTTTCATTTCCGCTTTCAGATATGATTTTACCTAATCATGTCTTTATTAGGTAACGCAATCGCAGCGAGTGCGATTGATATGTGTAGGCCCTTGATTCTACTATACCAATACCACTGCAATACCAAATATACGACAAAAAATGGCATTAAATTTTAGACCTTATTTCTGTACATTTAAAGTTCAAAATTAAATGAAAAGAGATTCATTATACTTTTTCATTCAGTCTGCAAAAAGCGTCTTAATTTTAGACTTTAACCATATTGCTTTTAAAGTCTATATTTAATGGATTTTTAGCAGTGTTCGAGGTATGACTGTGGTTTTGAATTAGCAGAATCAAGACCCAGGTTTGATTCTGGGGTCGGCAATGTTATTAGTTTTTCTGTCTATCTGCAAAAATGTACACGTACCTACCGGTTTATACATACATACATGTAATCACGCCTTTATCCCTGGAAGGTTAGAGAGAGGTGAATTAACACCCACATTTCACCAATAATTGTATTCAGTTCCACGTAATAGGGGGTGAGCCTATTGCCGTATTTCAGGCACTATAGTTGACTCGAGCCATGTATCTGAGGCTGAGTCTGGGCTGTATAAATCTGTCTGATGTTAGACAGCCCTATCCCTTAGTCGCCTTGTACGACACCGCATGGAAAGAGATGGGGTGGCCATAATTCTACTCTGCCGGATACCACGCCGCACCCGATTAACAGTTCCCTATGACATTAACTTAGGTAGCTATAAATTAGGTAGGTTACCTGTGCTATTACGAAGACCTATATTATACTACAAGTTTTTTTATACCACTTAGGTGGCAGATACCTGATGGAAAGTGGTTACCGTGGCCTATAAACGTATGCAACATCAAGGTCGTTGACACTCGTCCTGCCGAACACACAAAAGCGTGCGTTGATATGTCTCTGCTTATGCCTTTGGGTATATATGAACGAGATATTATACAAACACAACAACAGTATTAAATTAAACTCAATGACGCAAATCCAAATAAAGTTCTAACAAAATTTCACAAGAAACTTAGCGCCTGAAGGGTTTCGTCAATCCGAAACTCATTTCCGCACAGCAGTTTGGTGATATCTATAATTATAGCTGAATATTCACAGTTAACCAAAATATCGGGCATATTTAATGAGAGCGCTGTGCGGTGGACTGTGATGTGCCTGCTTCCGAGGATTTAATGAATCTTTCACCCGCTGGCGTGGGTTCATTAACGGCTGCGACCACAAAATACCGACGTGCCTATACTTCTTATATGTATGGTATAAAATATGAGTAACGACGTGAAATGATTCGAGCTTAGCCTCTGAACTGAATACAATTTTGGGCCTTTATGTGAAAGCATTGCAAACAAACAAAAAATACACTTTTAAAATCGACTTCTAAAAATTCTCTCTAAAAGTTCTTAATTCGGATGTTTATATTGACTTAGGTTTCAGACACGCACACGGCCCGTCTGATGGAAAGTAGTTACCGTGGCCTATGGACGTGTGTAACACCAGAGGAGCCATACTCGCGTTGTCTGTAAGCACAGAGTTTCTGTGCCGTCAGTGTAGAAGACAAAGCAAGACTAGCCTTTAGTCTTCCCACTGACAGCACAAATTCTCCAGTGAGTTCTGATGATGCTAATAGTGTTCTGCAAAGATTATGTCTCAATATCATAATAATACGATCCATTTTTTGGAAGTAGACATTTATTTACTGGTGCCTCCTTCAATCAGAAATGTGCAGATTATCATACTTTATTCGTTTTATAAAACTATCACTTGGTCCTACAATTAGTTTAGTTACCCTGTTTTTGAGGGCACCATATACGTAAGCCTCCATATCGAACTAACCCCGAATGCTTAACTTAATGTATCTACCTAATTAAATACATCAGACAGATATTATAGCCGAGACTCAGCCTCAGATGGATGGATCGAGTCAGTAATAGTGCCCGAAAGACGCTAATAGGCTGATCCCCTATTACGTGGGACCGAATTGATTGAAGGTGAAATGGGGGTGTTAATTCACCTCTACCTAACCCTCCGGAGATAAAGGCGTGATTATATGTATGAACTATGTATGTAAATACATCGCGATCCACAAACTTACAAAGCACCATCTATCCATACAGCAAGGCCAACATTCATATATGCTCTTAATCTTATATAGGTTTGAGTACCTACTGACGTAACAGGCCACCATCGAGAAAATGATAAATTCAATATTCATTTTGTTGCTTATTGGCTCTATAGATTGACATCGTGGCCGGGGCCAATCTGTCCGGTAAGCCTAGATAAACGACCGGCTTTAGTCATCATTGTCGTTATTATCAGTATGCCGCAAACAGAGCTTAATAATTAATTTTCACATCGGTAAGTATTCATTAATGTATATCTACCTACAGAAAATTATTTACGTGTTTATTGAATAGTTACTTTCTTATTAAAGATTATTCAGGTAAGCTGATTAAATAATAGAGTAGTTATCTGTTGAGTCATATTAGTTGGGTTTACCTTGACTTTCTATATCATAAGCGACTTGGTGATTATTTATTTTAAAACATTCTGGCATTCCACTCGTAGATGTTTTTAACCTGCGAAACATCCCCACCGGTAGCCCGGTCGCCCGAACCGGCGGGAGACGCACGACGTCTGGGAGTCGTTGTTGGTTGCCGAAGGTGAATAAGAGGTTGAAAGGCAAATATCAGACTCAGGGCCATCTCTCTCCATCTGGTTCTTCTCGGACGATCTGGCCCTCCTTGGGATTTGGCCTTCCTCGGGATCTGACCCTCCTTGGGATATGGCCCTCCTCGAGATCTGGTCTTCCTCGGCATCTGACCCTCCGCGGGATCTGGCCCTCCTCGAGATTTGGCCTTCCTCGGCATCTGGCCCTCCTCGGTATCTGGCCCTCCTTAGATTCTTAAGTTAGCCGTAAGTGTCCTCTAAAATTGTCACCACGGCACAGAGCACAAGCCCGACCATCGACTGGCAATAAACTTTGGTTGCCGACATGTCCTAGTTTTACCAAATTGCATTAATAAGCGACGTAGTCTCTTTGTGGTAAGATGTCAGGTCATGCAAGCTAATTCTAATGTTCATAACCCTGTAGTCTATAGTTGTGTTTTGAATAGTAGGTATAGTTTAGAGTCATCATGTCAGTCACACATAGTCCCTCTCAGTGCAAATATACATACATACATACACACATATAATCACGCTTTTATTCCTGGAGGGTAAGGCAGAGGTGAATTAACACCCACATTTCACCAATAATTGTATTCGGTTCCGCGTATTAGGGGGTGAGGCTATTGCCGTATTCTGGGCATTATTGTTGACTCGAGTCATGCATCTGAGGCTGACCTCAGACAGATATATACAGCAAATATTTGTATACATGAATATATACATTTGCATTGATCTGGGTGTTTCTATGTATAATATGTATGTATTTACAAAAAAAAAGTATCAAAGTTTATTTATTCGCATTCTAGATCCCATAGCACGAGCTAGTTAAGCTATGCTTACCATGGGTCTAGATAGCGTTGTGTGGAATGTTGTAGAATATTTTGTAGAACTAATTTAAAAAGACGTTGAATATTCGGTGTCCTCCGAATTTTCTCCTAACCGTTCCTACACTTTTAACGCCTTTCAATCCGTGGGCAGGAAGGAAACAGAAGGCCTATTTGGTACAAAGAGCGGTAGGATAATAACGTCAATTTAGATAAAACTTAAAACATTTCAAACAGGAGATGGGATGTCGGAGGCTACTCTTCACCGTACACTGTAGGTGTAATACCTGATAAAAATTGGAGCAAAATTTTTGTTTCAAAAATTTTGCTCTTCTTTGTGTGGTGACGGAGAAAGAATACAAGTATCACCACCCCATCTCATCCGAAGGGTGTCGTAAGAGGCGACTAACGGAAAAATATGCAGAAGATATCACTACGAGAGAAGGAAAACTCGAAACAAAGTCCAACCTGTCTGGCCAGCGTAGAAACAGTAGTCCAAACCCTCCCAGCATTGGGAGCGGCCTTTGTCCAGCAGTGGACTGCGCTAGGCTAGATTGATTGATAGGTAATTTCTAAGCCAGTTTTATTCACGGCATTAAAATTGAATTATAAGGTCGTATATTCTATCATAATAAAACCTATCTACGTTTTAGTGAGGTTATTAAACCTTCGAAATCACTCATAATTTGATTCGTTTACAACTAGATACTGTAAGCTTTCGAAAGTTTTGATATTACACTTCTAAAGACGTGATTTTACTGTATCGGGCAGAGTGTAAGAAATGAAGCAAAAAAAAAATGTGTCAAAATGAAAGAAAGATATAATTATTATATTATCTATATAAGCCGCATGGTTCCCGGCAGAGTAGAATTTGGGCCATCACCCATCACTTCCCATGCGGTGTTGTACAAGGCAAGTAAGGGATAGGGTTGTTTAACATCAGACAGATATATAAAGTCCAGACTCCGCCTCAGATGAATAGCTTGAGTCAACAATAGTGCCCGGAAGACGGCAATAGGCTCACCCCCTATTACGTGGGACTGAATTCAATGATTGGTGAAATGTGGGTGTTAATTCACCTCTGCCTAACCTTCCGGGGATAAAGGCGTGATTATATGTATGTATGTACGTATTATCTATATTATACTAGATTTAAAACAAGAATACTTTAATCTCACAATCTTCAAACATAATAGGCACTAATTTTATAAGAAAATGTTAAATTTATTACAATTTATCTTTATGTAGGCGTATATTAATATTATCCAGTACCTTGATTTTAATATTATCCACAGATAAAATAGAAAAATTATTCATTCAATATGATATCGTTCAGTGATACCGATCCATTTGCTACGAAGTACATTATCTTTTTAAATTATAAACGGATACAAAAGTTTTAGGAGTTTTACAAATTATAAATACACAAAGTTAAATAGACATTCGCGATGGTTATGGTCCGACATTTTTTGTATACCACTTAGGTGGCAGGCAAGCACACGGTCCACCTGATGAAAAGTGGTTACAGAGGCCTATGGACGTGTGCAACACCAAATGAATCATACTCGCGCTGCAGACCTGTAAGCATCAGATGGGCCGTGTGCTTGTCTGCCACCTAAGTGGTACAAAAAAAAGCACAGAGAGTGTGCTGTCAGTGTAGAAGACAAAGAAGGACAAGCCTTTGTTTTTCTCACTGACCACACAAAAACTCTCCAGTGAGCTCTGGCTACCTTACTCACCGCCGCCGCCGGGAACACAACACGAGGTTATTATGGCCGCGGTATTCTGTAGGGCGGAGGTACTATATCCAGGTGTCATATAACTGTTGAACTTGAGGCGATGCGAGAGTTACCGTACTTTTTCCACGCAATGCATAGTATGAAGCAATAACTACACCGAAGAATTATAAGGACTCGTGGCTAAAAGGTAACTGGTAACCATTGCAACACTAGTCAAATCGGTCTTAGGATGAGTGACCATTCTTAAGACATTGAGACCACTGCCTGCTTCAGGATAGCACGTTAAGCCACCGATCTGTAGCAGTTGTTGAGAATAGTTGGAGCCCTAAAAAGTCCAATAACTGGTCTAACTATAAAACTCTCTAATAGGTTGTAGACTTTGTGAAGTACCTACCCACACAATGAAATTTTCATGTTCGATTATTGACTTCCTATTCAATTAGTTTCTACACAGACTATATGGTACACATAGCAGTGACTAGAGTTTTATACATTGTTGAATTAAATAGATTTATGGTACATCAAACAATTTCAATATAATTCAATGAAAAGCCCACAATACAGTTTCCGTTACGCCGATCTCCCAGCAAACAAATAGGAGCTGGTAGGCACTGTAGAGAGTTTATTGTTTACTGAACAAATACTAATAGCTAGCTGCATCATATTCTTTTATTATACAACCTAGTTGTTCTCGTTTATTTTGTTTACAGAAATTTCTTCATTGTATTCCATATTTGAATAGTTTGATTAGTATACAGTAAAGTTAATTTATATTCTGTTTTAGTCAATCCTTCTTCATTTAAACGTTAATCCCGGTTTCATCTAAAACCTGCATTATAGAGCCCGGGTTCAATCTGTCACCCCCTTATCGATGTACGTACGCCTACGTCAATCCTCAAAAATCTGTTCCGTCAATCTTCTTTTTATTTTTACTATAGGTGACCGAACAATATAAGCATCTCTTTCTCTATCTTGGTCACTACATCTTCTACCAAACATCAATATTCCTTTATCACGCTGGTTGCTCACTTGAGCCATTAAGAAGTTCAGTTATATTTCTCAATCCCTAGTCTCGTTTCTACAGCGTTAAGTTTATATTCATATTTCTGCTAAATCCCACATCGTAGGAACTAACACTCATTTATGTAGACGAAATGGAGATAAATACATTCTGTATAATAACAATATGAGTTGTATCTAGTTTCTTTACCGTCCTGAATGTTATTTTAAATAATATTATGTCGCCAAAAATTACTCAGAACAACAATATTTTCCCCACAGCAAAACACAATTGAATAATTTCAAAATTAAACAGAGCCATTTCACAACAAAACAACGGTGGAAGATGGAAGATATAAGACCAAGATATTTGTAACCATAATTACTTTTATTGGCTTCAATTGGCAAATAAAACAGGTCGGCCGTTCCCAGAATTGGTGTTCGTAATGATTTATAGTCCAGTTATAATCTTTTACTTACAGATACTTGGGTCTCGGTCGGATGAGCGGGGGACGTCTGTTACTGAGTAATGATGCGTGACAATGACCTTCTTGTCTCATGCTACAGCGAAGTCCTTGCTATTGTTCTCCGCAAACGTTTGTTTCATGTTTAGATGTATTTATAACCATATTGGTAACATATATAGATATAAATAAAACGTGTTTGACCGATCGCTGTGTCTAGTTTCCATCGGTGATGATTTGAGTACTGAGGGTGATGTGGGGCAAGAGCTAGTGGAATTCTACAACTATTGTAGACGACCACACGGCCGGCCTAATGGAAAGTGGTTACCGTGACCTATGAACGTGTGCAACACCAGAGTAGTCACATCCGTGCTGCGATCGTAAGAACAGAGAGTTGTTTCTGTGCCGTCAGTACAGAAAATACAATCAGCACAAGCCGTTGGTCTTCCCACTGACAGCACAAAACACTTCAGTGAGCTCTGGCTACCCTACTCACCGCCGGGAACACAACACGAGGTTATTATGGTTGTGGTATTCTGTAGGGTGGAGGTACTTCCCCAGTCGGACTGCTCAATAATGAGACGGGAATACCGTTGTGTCCTACCTCCGTGTAAAAGATGTTTTTTTTTTACTTAATTACGCAAAAAGGGTTGAATGGATCATAATGTTATTTGGCACAAAGATAGATTACTGTTTTTCTTCCGGAAATAGTTACGTAACTGTAAGTCGCGGGAGCAGTATAGGTATTTAACGTAGACTATTCAAAATACCGTAAATTGGCAGGGTACTGGTTCATACCGTCGCTCCTTGTTTGTACCAATATGTAGGGACGAAGTCGTGAACGAAGTGATTAATGATAGTATTATTTATAATCACCAGTCAGTATGAATAATGACAAGTCAAATTGGGCCATGTTATTTAAACTTCATTTTATATACTATACACAGAAAAGTATTCAAAGAAAGACAAAAAGTAAGTAATAAATTACTACCTAAATGTATTCAGTGGTGTGAAGTGATACAAAATTTTCTCAATAGAGTAAAAATCGGATCGCGTACCCCGGTCGGCGGAGTGAAAATGCGACTAGGACTTAATGTTAAGATGATGCGCAAGTATAAATAGTGAAATCAAACCTAGTAGTATAAAAAACTTCAGATAGGTCGATGCCAAGTAATCATAGAATAAAGTAGGAATGTTCTGGTTCTGATACCTTTGCATCCAACTAATATTTAGCTTGTACACAAATTACATACTATAGGCATTGAAACGATCACGGCCACTCACGTTAGTATTAAAGCTATCGGGATATTTACCATGTTGTATTGTTCTAAGTTTCTGACATTTCGGTGCTGTTACAAACACCATGATCACGGAGGAAATATCGGAAACTCAGAATAATACAACATGGTTAATATCCCAATAACTTATTCTAAATTACATAATTTTATTCTCTCTATTAATGGCATTTTAAATTATAAATCGGCTCCACCAAAACAACAGAATTGTATAATTTGAAATTTTATATTGAAGTCGAGATCAACATTTTTAGATCAAAGATCGTTTCTAACTGAACATTCTCAATATTCAGAGAAATGCTTAATTCTCACTATTCTTAAATTGTAAAGTGTAAAATACAATTGTAAAAGTACATGTACATGTTAGTTCTCATGAACAAACAATACCAAACATGGTTAATAATTTAAATTGTTTAAGGTAATTGAAACAATGTTTTCTTATCAGACTTTCTCAAATTAAACTTAGTTGTATCAAGAAAGTTATGGTCTCACTACCATGGGTGCCTAAGACCGTGTGAAATTGAGTGGTAAAAGCCGGAAGGCGGACCACGGAATCCGCGATTCTCAGCTCGGAGTCAGTGGTCCCCTTCATTAGGTTAGCTTGACTAAAATTGTTTTTTTGTGGCTTTTTTGTCTTCCTGTCCAGTTTTATTAACACTCATACAGTTATCCTAAACATGTAATTTCAATTAATGTTACACAAATGTTTTGATAACGAAAGGGCTCAAGGGAATCGTTTCGGGCCGGACATACCCACCTCATCGTTAGCTCTGGTGAAAAGCCCGAAGGGGTTTCCGCACGCAAGAAAAGCCCCAGTGGAATTCCTACTCAAATGAAAACCGCCCAACTGCGCAAGTACAAAGATACTTCCTCACGTCTGAGATGTATAAGGCTATTTAAATGTTCAATAGCTGTCCAAATAACAAGTCTGAAACTTTTACAAGAAAAAAGTTACTTATTTGGAAAAACATAAGAGGAAATATTTTTTCTTGAATCAGTACCATCTGCCTTTTCGATAACTTTTGCGGAATAAAGAATATTTGTTTGAGCACGTTTGTGACTCTTACTTGCCGATAGATATTTTTGTACGTTTTTCTAACACTACTATTGGTCATGACGATGAAATTGTGTCGATTCAAACCAAATATAGATATTTATTTAGGTCACAAGGTAACACTTATGAATTTCGACAGTAACACTTATGAACGTCGAGAGTAAATACTCGAGACTCGAGAGTAAACACTCATAAACGTCCAGAGACCAAAGTACCTACCTACTAAACTATTACCTCCGTTGAGTGGTAATTGGTGACGGTAAGAATTTGGGTTAGTCGCGATTCCTCCCGTATTCGATTCCCCCCGAAAACATTTGTTCGATAATTTCGTGATATAACGTTATTTTAACATTTAACATTTTTCGGGGATATCACAACTAACCCGTTTCAGTGTGGGACATTGAAAATTTTGTAAACAGCACGCTTGAAAACCTGAACATTGGCACCTCTACTTCTGTATAAAAAATCATTTTTTCTCTTTCCATCTGTCTTAAAGTCACCCTACTTTTCTATAAAGCACAAAGAGATGGTGAAAGCCTTTAGGCTACTAATACGACGAGAAAAGATTTCACTTATATTTTCATATAACCAATATATTTCGCGTTATTATCTGAGGGAAGAGCGTATCTTTCCGCCGTCCGTAAGCGGGGTTTGTCGACTGGAAAATGGTTATAAAAAGCCTTCTTTACATAACCCCCAACTAGAAAACTGTCAGATGTTAGTGGGGCGAAAACGGTTTCAACTTTGCACAGAGGTTTGAACATCCAAAGTTTTTGATTTAACCCTGTCATGGTTTGAACACGACTAGGCGTATAGGTTTATGCTTGTAACATAAACGACTAAGTTCAATTAGGGATGCTTTTTACTTTTTAAATTATTAGTTAGGTAAGTAATATTTCTAGTGCCAATATTTTGTTATAATTTCACCCTAAATCCTAAATAAGTTTGAGGCTGATATTGAGGGTGTAGCGCAGCTCAAGTCACTTCATCCTGGCAATAGGGTTGTGTCCTATTTTTTATTATTATCGTAAACTGTACATTTTACAATAATATAATAAAAAGTGATACTTTCTTATTACAAATAGTTTTAAAGATATTTGATTTTAAAACATTAAATATTTCGAGCCGCCCGAAAACGCTCCATACAAAATCGTGGCACGTGGTGACGTCACAGCGCACTGGCGCGTACTGAAAATGTA
The DNA here is from genome assembly GCA_963662185.1 of Eilema griseolum. Taxonomy (NCBI): domain Eukaryota; kingdom Metazoa; phylum Arthropoda; class Insecta; order Lepidoptera; family Erebidae; genus Eilema; species Eilema griseolum. Next base: position 8,844,493 of record OY759236.1, read on the forward strand.
TGGAGTACAAGAGAATATCGCATTTATGCATAATAAGATTGATTTGAAATTTCATAAGGAATCTAAAAAGTTGTAAATTTCGCTTTATTTCGATTGTTTATATTTTGACCTAATTTGGGAATTAAAAATAATGAAAAGTCATAGTTTCAGTTTAGTTAGGCAATATCTTAGTTTACAATGCATAGTTTTAGACGAAATAGTAAGACATTAAGTAGTATTGGTAAAAATTCGATGACTCAGGAAACTATTATGGATTCGACTGCTATCATGGTCTATATCTACTCAGTCGATATGGTGAAATACTGACATCGTGGTCTAGTCTGTACAATCATAGAATCGATATAGCCACATTGTCAGTATTGGGTGTCAAAGATGAGTATCATTTATTTGGTTGCGCGTGTAGCGTGATGTTGATGATGTAACAAAGCAATTCCAATGACCCACTATTCACTGAAGTTGGTTCGGAGTGGTGAGAGCCCTTATAGACGGGTCGGCCTCCCTGGGGCGTCATATTTACGGTAGTTATGTTATTCCCACTAGAGGTACTCAGTAAATATACTGAAATATGGGTTAATGTTTATCAATTATGTATAATAAACTATAAGAAAAATACATTTTAAATAGTTCTAACATCATTTATAAATGGGAAAGTGAGTTTGTTTTTTGCGACATGCATCTCTTGTGAGTCATGTAATTACTATAAAATTTAGCAAACACGAGAAGTAGGTATTTGCTACTAGAACCACAGTATTACTTGTATAAACTAGAACTAAGGGGACAGGAGACCCTTTAAGAATGATGACAATCATTCAAACTCATCAAACAGTCTTGATCTCGGTTGCATCCAATCAGCATGGAACCGAGAACGACTACCGCACAATGAGAGCCTCTCTACCGAACGAGCTAAAATAAACCAAACCATTGAAAGGGAGAGTAGAAGCCAACCAGGAACTGCAGTTGCAATCCTGTGGTGATGATGACACCTTTAGTTGGTAATAAAGTATCTAAAGTGAAAAATTGTAGGCTACCAAACCTACTCGCACAGCGCGGCGCAAGTAGGTACCGGCACAATCCCTTACACAATAAATTAATGGTAGAATTTATAGGAACTAATAAATCGGGGTATAAATAACAAAGAAAACGAATGGGATCTCACATATTTTATACGGACTTGAGTGTATTTCTTACCGGCGCATAAAACATGGAAGTAGTTTGTACAAAAACAGTTATCTATGACGAAGGTAAAAAAGCAAAAGAGATATTTTGTTATACCAACTTTCATGATATTCGCGCTGCGTGATAAATTTTGTGTATGAAAACAGATTGTATAAGATATGAGAATTAAGTAGTAAACAAACAATCAGAGAATTGAGGTCGCAATGACGTAGACAATTTTCCATTCGGCTCATAATAAAATCTTTTGAGTGTTTTATACGTATGAGTCGTGCTCATTGAGATGGGATTCAGTGTGTGTACCTAACTCTTGTGATATTTTGTCAAAGATATTTCTATTTCGACCATTGTTCCCACAAATGTGGAAATAAGACTATTTTCAACGGAATCAATTGTGATTTATGGTGTTATTTTATTTTTTACACACTGATAAATTATAAGGCGGTAAGTAACGTAGCTGCGGTACGAAAAAAAAAAAAATTTAAGTGTGTCTAATATGTGAGATGATTGGAATGCGAATTTGCTTAAATAACTCAGAAACTGATGTCTCTATTAAATTATACAAGTCATAAATAAATATCGGTGGAATGGGTGAGAACCGAAGACGGGATCCTTAATCCTTGGCCTAAACTGAACTTTTCGAAGTATATTAAGGCAAGCCACAACGCATAAAGTAGGTAACACTTTAACTAAGAGTTAAGAATAAAGTACACTGTTAGATCGCTGCAGCTACGTCACCTACTAAGAAGGCTCGTGTTACTTAAATAAAACATGCACGAGTGTAAAATTACATGAACATCGATCCTATAATAAAAAATACAGTACCTTATTATGGCCGCGAGCGTAAGAATGCCCTATCCCATGTTGTAAAGTAACATCCAATGTCTATAGGCCTAATTATAGCCATCCAAAAGTAGATTAAAATTTATTTTAAATAATAATTAATACGTCTGTAAATCCTCGAAAAATTTGGCAAAGGTACATTATGATTTTCGGTTCCAAGTACTTAATAGGAAGCGAGCCTATAGATGTCAAGCCGGCACTTTGTCATGGTCTGTGTGTAGACTGTCGGAAGGATAACAACCAGTGATTAAAAGGTGACTAAGGATTGGCATTAGTCAACTTCTATAAAACCCACCGACAGAAAATGAGCGACCCTATTTTATACCACTGGGCAACAACACGTCAAATAAAATAATAATGTAACACTCACTAAGATATTTACCATGTTAACATGGTAAATATCCTATGTTAACATGTTAAATATCCCGGTGAATGTTACACTATTAATAAGAATGACAATGTCAATCTCAAATCACAAGTTAAATAAGTTTAATTTTAGTAATATTTTTTAGGTAGTGTATTTTTTTTATAAAACTTAGGTAGCAGACAAGCACACGGCCCACCTGATGGGAAGTGGTTACCGTGACCTATGAACGTGCGTAACAGCAGTGGAGTCACATCCGTTCTGCCGACCCTGTAAGAACAGAGATTTTATGTGCCTCCAGTGCAGAACACAAAATCAGGGCAAGTCTTTGGTCTTCCCACTGACAGCACAAAAACTCTCCAGTGAGCTCTGACTACCCTACTCACCGCCGAGAACACAACACGAGGTTATTATAGCCGTGGTATTCTGTAGGGTGGAGGTACTTCCCCAGTCGGACTGCTCAATTCGGACGGGAATACCGTCGTGTCCTACCTCCTCCGAAAATTTACTGATTACAATATTGATTTGTGGCAGATTTGTTTGTACTAAAGAAGCTGATGAATAGTACCGATCCCAAATGTTTCTTTTAAGGACGTTCATCGATGTTTGTTAATAACAGTACGAAGATGAATATCTTTGTTTGTTTTCGTCTGCTATTGTTACAGCATCTGTTATTTTCATATAGCTAGCTCCATTTAGTTTGGGTTTATTTGATAAATAACTACTGAATCAATCTTATTGAAGCATAATCTTTACGTGTAAACAAATAAGTAAGTCTATTAGGTTAACTGTTTGTTTGTATCAAAATAAACGGGATACTTACCATGTTTCATTGTTTTGAGTTTCCGATATTTCGGCCCTGTTTTTCGGTGCTTGCAACAACGCCGAAATATCGCAAACTCAAAACAATGAAACATGGTAAATATCCCGTTTATTTTGATACTGATGTGAGTGACCATGATAGTTTAAATAACTGTTTGTTTGTTTCAATGCTTCATTATATACCTAATGACATTTCAGTTATATCTGAGAAGCCTTTTTGGTCAGATAGTCTACAACGGCATGTCTAAAACACAATAGAATCCGTGAGGCAAGAGTAGTTACATTTCATATTTATTTTCATTCAACATTCGAGACATATGAATATTATATCTACTATCATACTATGTATTATATATTCTAGAAAATATATTAATAGATAGTGTATCTATACTATCTATGAATATATTTATAAAAAATATAATACAGTATAAAATAATTATTTATTTCTGCCGTCACTACACACATTAAAACTGAAAATAATTTTATTAAATTACTTAACAGCACACATTGCATAAAATGATTGTGAGGTTCCCAAGAACATTTTTATCGTATATTCACGGCTCTATATCCCTGAAGGAGTATGCCAGAGAAATATTCATCTCATAATAGAGTTAATCCCTGCAACATTAATTAATCTTATACGACGCTATTTCTGTCTGTCAGAGTTCTTTTCCGACTTCGACAGAAACACTCAAAATATTTATTCCGACTTGGAAATATACATAACTCACTTCGTGAAGATTGCACGCAAACATAAACGCAAAGTTACCGTGGGATCAACGAGGCAGATCAACAAAAAAAAAGTTTTAGACAAAGGCAGAAAGTACACCATTTGGCAATTTAGCGCCTTATAAATATTCAAGGAATTCAGCTTAGCTGTTGCCAAGTTTATAATTTAATTTATTAAGCATTGCAGTTACAGTACATTGAGAATAATATCTCGGAAGCATTATATCCTCTAATCCTAAATAACTATTGGCGTAGGCATAAAATATATTTTAATACTAAAAATTTTAAGTACATTCGAAATATTTTTATTATTTAACTGTCAAGTAAAATCAGTTTCTGATTTATTAAACGTCAGAACATAAGTTCCATTTATAAATGTAATCAAAAAGTATGACTTCACACCCATTATTGCCAAATAATTAGTTATTCAGGTTGGTGAATGATTAAAAAAAACAAAAGAAAAAACATTAGAACGGACGTAATAATTTTGAACGCTCTTTCATTATTCCTTATCTAAATACAAGCTCTGTTAAATAATTAATTTAGATACATAATTATATTAGATTAATTATTGTGATAACTCGATTTTATTCGAATTTCGAACGTGATTTGAATCATTTCACAATATATAAATATTTTATCGTTATTCATTAGACATACCAATAACTCCGTAATATTGAACCAGAGGTAGAGAACAAACAGAAAAAACTAACATTTTACTGTGTTACTTCAATGTTTAAAAAAATCGTACTGTACTCGCTAAAAATTAATTAAGTACAAATAATAAAAAATTTCAAGACCTCGCGCTAAAAAATATTTTTATGTTATATCATCATTTCGCAAGTGAGCGATATTATGCAATACATTCCAAACGTCACATTTGAATTCAAGAAATTAGAATTTAGAGAAATAGAGACATTAGATTAGAACTCAATTACGTAATACCCTACTTATGACAGTTTCTGAGAATAGTGAGAATCCTGCAGGTCTTGTCAAAGACAATTAGAAAGTAATCTCTAAGTTGGAATTACTGCACGATTAAGTAATAGTTAAAAAATTCACAAACACGGAACAAGTTCCCTTAAATCACAAAAATAAATTATGGCCGTTTATACATATATACATAATCACGCCAATATTCCCGGAGGGTTAGGCAGAGGTTAATTAACACTCACACTTCACCAATAATTGAATTCGGCCGTTTACGGTACGGTAACAATAGCTGTATAAACAGCCTAAAGGACGGATTTTACAAACTAATGGAAGAAATCAATTTGAATAAAAATTTAACTACTTTATGATTATGAAATTTTATACAATGAATTTCAGTGAGGAAGTCTGGCTTCCGTTCAACTAAACGGCATTGTCACGTTTGACTCAATGAAATTCATTGAGACGGTTTCTTTAGTAAATACTCTAAAAGTTATAATTAAAAGGATTTTCAATGGCAAAATCCAGCTTTAAATTACTACGACATTCATACTGTCTGTAATGAACGCCTCGAATGTAGTCTACGGCGCCTACTCTAGAAGCTTACCATTTGAATTAAAATAACAGCGTAAAATCTTAAGCCCTTAGGGACCGGCTATGTTACTTGATCCACATCAAAAAGGTCCCTCGTTCGAAGGGCTCTCAATTTTTTCACCATAATTCAATTACTTACCTAAGCTCAAAAAGTTTTTGTCGCATAGGATTAAGCTCCTTGCGTAACCTATTTCGGAGTAGGCAAGCAAGGGTCGCGTCATATATTTTTTTATCGACACATTTCGATAAGGATGGATGTTGTTCTTAAGTTAGGACCAGACGCCGCGGACGGGGTGAGGGGAGGCGTGGGTGAAAGTGGATCGCCACTAGGGCTGCCAGTCACCCCAGACCTGAATGTACACAAATTATTTGGATTCAATATAATTGTATTAGAGAATAAAATTCTACAATTCCATTCGCAAAAATGTAACAAGCAAAGCAACAGGCAAAAGATTTTATTATTCAGGTAACTTTTCGGAGCTTAGCGTTGATAGAGCGCAGAACTAAAATATTCATACGTAACACGGTATCCTTCTCAAGGTAAAAAGTCGATTCGTGCCAAACATGCGAGTTCCATTACCAGAGAACAACATTTTTCCACGGCGTTCCATTTTTAAAAAGTCTCTGACAGCCCTACCCATCTCCGTGATAGGTATATATAGCTTAGCTGGCATCAGAGGAATGCACATCGCCCACCTACAGGAATAATAACACCACTGTCAAGTTCATTACTCACTCATCCCGTTAGATGTAAGAGCTTTTGAGCTCTCAGCATAATCTTTGTCCTAATTATAGAGTCTGTTATCTCCTGTATTGGTTGAGTTGACACTCGAGTGAGTCATTTCCTCAGTTTAGAGCCGAGACAAATTCCTCGAAGCGAGCTCGGAGCGTGTCTGTGCTGCGTTTAGAATTACATTGTTGTATTGACGCTTAGGTGGATAACTGGATACCACGTACGGGATTATACGAGCGTAAAATTTGAGTGTAGCGTGTTTCGGTTTTCGATATTGTACCGTTTGTATTTGAAGGAGGAATTCGCTTCTACTCGTGTGTTAGTACCGTTCTATATGAGGTAAAATATATAGTAGTGATAGTAAGTACGTACTCTTGTACGTTTCAGTATTGCGAATGTGTTTTATTGGTTTATAGAAGGAATAGGATTTTCTATCTTAGAATGAACTACAATATGTTATATGGAAGAAGCGTTGATTGGTAGCTTAGAGGTTAAGGAGACGGCCTTACGAATACGGTCGAGAGGTTCCGGGTTCGAATTCTGGCTATTATAATTAATATTGACGTGAGCTTACGTCAATATTAATTATAATAGCCAGAATTAAAATAAAAACTATTTAGATTAGCTGGAAGATTTGGGGGAAAATTAGTAATCTCTGTTACATGTACTTTTTTTTTTTAAATCTATTATCAGCACAGTGTTATACTGGTTGCATCCAAAGCAACTTTGTACTTTGGAGGCCAGGATCCGCTCTCCTACTCTATCTAGCTTATTTACGGATATGACTGCCAACCCCTGTTTCGTCCCAGTGTCGGCCGGGGTGCGAGGGATATGCCTGCTAACCTCACCTTCGGCAACCAAAAACGACTCACAGGCGTCGTCGTGCGTTTTAGTCGGTTCGAGTCCGACATATCCGATCTCCTACCGGCTCCGGTGGTGGGGGTATACGTGGGGATGTTTGGCAGTTCAAAAAAACCTCCTGTTTCGTGAAAGTTAAAAACGTACGCTGATATTTTCACAATTTCCTATAATGACTTATTTTTAAATATTTACATTTTAAAAGCCTCTGAACGAAACTGAAGGTAACTTTTTTAAAATTCACGGCTAGGTCCGTACGGAACCTGATCCGAATACAAAATTTTAACTAAGTACAGTGCTCCATTCGAAGATCCTGCTGCCTGCTACATACGCAATATTCTCATTTGTGTTCACATTTTGTCGCCAAACGTTTAAATTATGGAATGACTTTCCAGCCATGGCTTTTCCAAGTATTTTCTTTCAAAAAGGTTATTATTACGAGGTTGGCAGTGCGCCCATGTTACCTCCAGTGTTGCAAACGTCAATAAACTAAGGCGACAGTTTCCTTGGAACATTTACTACTTAGGTGCTAGCTTTAGCAGGTAATCTATGGCATAAGATCCTTCAGGTTGTAGATATTAGATACTGAAGTTAATTAATGCTTGCAAAACGATTATGTGCCAAATTAAAGCATCTCTGGCAATCTTACTCTTCAGTGGGATATGGGGGTCAACACTATTTAAATAATATTTTTAACTTTAGTAATAAAGCTATCGGGATATTTATCGCGTTGAACTGGAGTATTGGCGGTAAACAGTGAAAAAGTATTTAACATAACCTAATACAAACTCACGCCTATATCCTCGAAGGGGTAGGCAGAGGTGCTAGCACCCACATTTCGCCAGTTTATGTTTAGGTCTCAATGTAATAGATGGCGAGCCTATTGCCATTAACTGGGCACTTATAACCCTGCGATAAATACACACATAACTTTGAACAGCATCGAAAAGTGATTGGTGTGTGCCATGGTAAAACCTGGGGTCGAACCCGAGACCTCGTCTCAGCAGTCCATTACCCATACCACTAGGCTACCGCAGTTACTGAAAAAGTTTTTAGAAGTAAATATTTCGATCTACCCTCTTTCGAGTTTTGTTACTACGTATCTGCACTACCACTGATTTGTTTCTGAATACAAACTCGAAATCAATCTCGATCACGTTCAGACAACATAATAAATATCCCGATAGCTTTAATACTAATGTGAGTGACTAATGATAGTGTAAATACCTATTTTAAACTGCTTAATATTACTAATGTGAGTGACCATGATAGTTTAAATACCATCATTTTAAACTGCTTAACATATGGGAAAGGCAGTCCTTAGGCAGTTCCTAACTACCCCCCGTTATTTGCCGGACCCCCTAGGAGTGATAACCTTGCCTGGACGGAAAATCTTCCATTGTGTCGGAGAAACATAGCACTTCGTTCCTCCTCACTTTGTTGGTATAAAAGACCACCAAATATATAATATATTTACTACCATTACCATTGGCTATTGATACAAGAAAAAGGTACGGCTATTTAAAGACGGGTATTAATAGGAAAAGGTCTCGGATACCATCTAATTGAGACCACTGTCCCGACTAGTAACCCTGATCGGCAACGGACAGGAGTAGGGGGTTTACAGATCTGCTAAGTACGAAATCTCTGGTCTGTTCAAGTGTAACACTCGTTTCTGATAAATTACAGTTATCACTAAGCAAGTAGTAAAATTAATGTTATACTTATAGAATATCGATCATAAAATCCTAAATTTGTAGTTTATTCTTAAACCATTAAGTAAAACGGGTAATACGGATTTGGAGACTCTCTTTTTTGTCGCAAAATTAAGACCTGGAGTTCATTATCAACTCACGCGTTTTCTTGTTCCTACAGACCCGGGTCCTTTAAACGTCATCATCATCATCATCATGTACGTAATGGTGACTCTCTTTCCTGAGATTTTGCCTTCAGTCTACCATCAGGCTAGCTGAAGTCTAATTGACGTGTCCTCTATAAAAAAAAATACTTCGGGTATCCCGAGCACCACACCCAACGTGTACTGTGCGTATAGTTTAGGTCCAAGATATACGACTATGTCCCGTGGTACGCCTACATTCTGAAATGAATTACTAACGAATAGATCGGAATGACCGAATGAATGGTCTGAAAGAATGAATGAATGGTCTGAACGAATGAATGAATGAATAGATAGTATATCTAGAGTCCAAAATAATATTATTATGCTATGGGAAAATCCAGGCAGCAACATGTGGTGCAGGTAAACGGCACTCCACTTACCATATTGCGTCATTCGTACAATCAATAATGAATCGCCGTGCCTGGCTCCATTCTAATATTCCCCGCGACAGTGAAGAACACCTGAAGTATTTATACTCTTTTGTTTCTTGCATTTGAAGCAAGAAAATTTACTTAAAATATACTTCCGCAACAAAATGCAAGACTTTTTTGTCATTCCTTTTTTTGTTTATTTTTTTCCTGCTACCGCGAATCATCTGACTTTATTATTACGTTGCCGGGTTTTCTTTTTTGTTTTTACTCGGTCAGTTATAACTTTAAACAATTCCTTAAAAGATCTTCTGAAGAAATAGCATTTTAGAAATTTAAAAAAACTAAGTCCTATTACAAAATCTTGTCACACTTCAGCTAATACCCAACATGCCTTGCAATATCCTTTTAAAATTTAGGACTCTTCAAGTAATCATAGATCGACACAAACGGATGAATGGTATAGGAAAGCCTAGGCACGAAAAAGACAATAGGTATTGTCAAGACAGGTATTCTATTATACCCTAGATCTCTTAAAAAATGCCCTACCAGACACATTTCTAAAATAAATTACGCTTAAATCTCGGTTGGCATAAAATCTCAAAGTCAAATAGTTTGTGTTTGTACTTCTTTATACTCATTGGATATTGAACCAGGAGGCGTGCTTAGCGTGCCAGCACGGCCTGGCACACACCCCGGTCCTGTTACACCCTGACACGACTGTATACGAACTTTCTTGTCAACAGTACTTTGAAACTTATAGAACTGAACAAATTTCTGAACGAAACGCGACAGAGCTATATAATTATAAAAATACAAGGACAAAATATTCTTTGTGGTTTGTGTGCACCAATAAAAATTTACAAGTTACTAAAGAAAATATTTGAATGAAGTTGCGTTAGTTGTTGCAATCAAAGTTTGAACCTTGGAGCAGGAGTCTCTCTTACTCTTACTAACTTTTCTTTCTTACTTTCTTCCATTATATTCATTTGGCTTTACAGGAGCTCCCTTTCCCCAATGCCTGAGAGAAAACCAGTGTCAAAGACTTTTCGATAATAAGCAGGTGCAACGACTTGCAGATAAAGCTGACCTGGGCATTGAAGCTTTTGATTTCTACTGAAGAAGGTCCATTACAATATCATTAATAGCTTCGTTACGTCCGAATCGGTAATCGAATAAATTTAACTTCACATAAAATACTAAATTCAATTGCACTTTCATCAACCGACAGTTATTTATCATAACACATTTGCTTAAACGGAAAGATTAAATTATACTTTACATTTTATAATCATAATTATGCATATTTTCAGATATAAATTTTAGAAACAGTCATTCACTAAATTATTATCTAACATAATTACATAAATTCAAATTGGGGGCGTTTGGAGGCGATTGGAACCCAACTAAGACCTATGGGGTAAACCCAACCTCATCTGTCATGCGGGTACACGATGCTCCGGCGCAGGCCTTCCTCTCAGGGTTGGAAGTTTGGAAATTATGACACCCAGTTATAATTACTTATTTTCAGTTGATTATTACCACGAGGGCAATGACCTCTACGGTCAGAGGTCGTGACCCTGGCGCACGCTTGTGACACATCTATCCCATCTCCTGCTTATTCTCAAGATTTAGCAAGTTAAATAATGAAGATACGCTGCACTCCGTCTGCGGAAACACTGTTTCATGCAAAACTCATTTTGATGAACGTTTCCTTATAACCTATAATATTTCCGTCCAATTGAACAGTTCTACTGGGGAAGTACTGCCGCCCTACAGAATGCCGCTGCCATAATAAAATCGTGTTGTGATCCCGGCGGTGAGTAGGGTAGCCAGAGCTAACTGGAGAGTTTTTGTGCTGTCATTGGGAAGACCAAAGGCTTGTCCTGCTTTGTCTTTTACACTGACGGCACAGAAACCCTCTGTGCTTACAGGTTTAGCAGCGCGAGTGTGGCCCTCCTCGGGTAGCCATATTTCACCGTAGCTATATGGTACAGTTAGACACACTATTAAAAAGTTTCGGTACTTAGAGATGAACATACATTTTAAGACAAAAGAAGACCATAATTTTACTTTCCCATTACGGTGATCTTGCATATTTGCCATTCCTCGAACAAAAGTCTGATGGCATGTAAATCATTTAAGAATCCCGACCCCTCAGGTTACCTATAACGTTATTTAACGATGTTGCCGTTTTCGCAAAACGATTCGCCACTTCAAGCGACAATTTACAATTTAAAACTTCACCGCTTCGTGACTCCTTTACTTTAAGAATGATTCATTCATAGGAAATTAAATTAATTCTTGCATAACGTTTGCACTAAGCAAGATTTTTTTCAATTAATAGTACAGTCAAAAGTAACTTAATTTTTTTTATTGATCACCTTATCTCCTAACTTTCACCTTACTATAATGGGAATATTTCTAATATCAGAGAATAATGTATTACCGCAGGTTTATAAGTGCCCGGTTAATGGCAATAGGCTCGCCACCTATTACATTGGGACCTAAACATAAACTGGCGAAATGTGGGTGCTAGCACCTCTGCCTACCCCTTCGGGGATATAGGCGTGAGTTTATGTTTTATGTTTTTAGAATAATGTGAAAATTTGTGAAGATTTTCGGATTTTGAATTTCGACTCAATCAAAATCAATAGCTCAATCACGCTTAAACAGCTGAACGAATCAGGCTGAAATTTGGTACAGGGTTAGACTATCTACCTAGTCTGGAATAACATCCAGGTTACTCTCAAATGAGTTTTTTTTATATATTTGCTCTTTTCAAGAGTTTGCGCAAAAGGATTAAAAATTCATCAATTCACCATACTAAATAAAACTCTGTCAGTAAGACGATCACCAAGAACGCTTTACTACAGAGCTCGTTAGCAACACCTCAAAGATCAAAGATCATGTTTTTGCTCTGGTGGGCACGAAACACATGCCCATGAACTTGGAAGGTTGTCCTGCATAAAGGTCAATGCTTTTTTGCGCAGCAACCTCTTATTCAATTGATATCGACTGTTTATTTTAACTCTTGCAACACTGGACAGTTATAGTTCCCAGATAGTAAAGTACGTAATTAAAAATGATATCTATCTTTTAACAGCAAACTCCGCAGTTCGTCTACCGTATTGGCAGATGTCAATCAGATACGAAGTCCAGCTGTCAGTAGCAGTTACTCATTCAATGAACCAAGCTCAACAAAAACGAAATGAAAATGACCTCCACTCTGCTTATAGAAGAATGCTTGTCGTGTTTTATTAAAGTAAATTTTTCTCGTATATTGTTGATGCATCAGTTATTTATCCGACTACGGCAAAGCCAACGGAGGGTTATGTTATGATTTACGCTCTTATTTTATAACGACTACGAATACATACTGCGTTTGACAGTGACAACCGTAGTTCCAATTTTAACCATTTCACGGACCCGATTGATAACATACATACATAAAATTGCGCCCTTATCCCTGGCGCGTTAGATAGAGGTGAATTAACACCCACAATTTACCAAAAATTGTATTCGTTCCCACGTAATAAGGGCCGTACTTATCGCCGTATTCCAAGCACTATTGTTGACTCGAGCTTAGCATCTGAGGCTGAGTCTGGGCTGTATAATATTTGTCTGATGTTAAACAGCCCTATTCTTTAGTCGCCTTGTACGACACCGCATGGGAAGAGATGGGGTGGCCCAAATTCTACTCTGCCGGGAACCACGCAGCCTTGATTGATAATGATTGATAACCTACAAGATTTTTTTATATTGTGGTACCTCACGTTGGGAAGATTAGTGGATGGAGCTATTTGTATTCATCTATCTACAAAAAACTTCACGGTATATTAAGAGAAGACACTCATTAAACGCGGTTTCGCACTTTGTTGTCACAGATTAAAAAATACGTACACTCAAGTTGTGGAATGACCTCTCTGCTGCTGTTTTCCTACAATATGGGGTTCTTCAAGAGGGTCATCAGAAGGTTTCTTCGTGGTCGGCAGGACGAGTGTAACACCCCTGGTGTTACATACGTCCATAGGCCACGGTAACCAATTCCCATCTGGTGGGCCGTGGGCTTGTCTGCCACCTAAGTGGTAGAACACCCTGTCACCCTGTCTGCTGCGGTGGTATAACATACGAACGAAAAACAAACATTGATTCTGAATATTAGGTAAAACAAAATATACTATCCATATTAGGTACATCGTTTTATAATTCCTTTTCTTACTCAAATAACACAATGGTTTTCTGATGCCTCCTGTGTTGTTGCTCGGAAAACACAGCTTTGTTCGAGGTGTATCTGACAGATCCGAGATTCGGCTTTTCCTACGTCTTTCGCGTGCTTTGTATCAGGAGAATATTAAGTTATTTTATTGTTGTAAATTTGTATACAGCGAGCGACTTGTAAACATAAGCGTTGTTCGCTGAGTTGGAAGAACTGGATAACGGTTCTATACATAGAATATTACTAACGATCTAATATGACTTTGCCCGAACTGTGTATAATATTTTTCTGTGTTCAATATTTTAATAACATTGAATATCCTTTTCTTGTGAGTGATTAATAATAGATAAATTTTACTATTGTACATCTGCTGAATTACGAGTTTCTTTATTTCTTTATTTGACTTCTTCTTTTTTGAGTCAATGGCCAGGTCTGGCACATATATTTGACTGTAGACTATGTATTTAAACGATATACGGTTTGGGTTATGGACGTCAGATGGCAGTCGCTTCACGGAAAATATCGAAGTTTAGCTTAATCAGCAGTTAAACTGGTAAAGCGGACCCAGGTGAAAGCTTCAGATGCGACTGGGATCAACGCTGTGTAAGAAGAATGTAACGGATTTGTACAGAAATACTAATACCTAATAGATATAAGACAGAACCTGTATTTGCTTCCATTCTGAGTATTCTGACATGGGATAATTATATTAGTGTGATTCAGTTATAGTCTATCTGGATATAAATAATTGTGTCTCTTAATCCGTATGTTATAAAGTCTTGTAACGATGCAAATCATTGTTTTGCAATTTTATTTATTTATAGAATTTTTAGTCGAGTGATTTTTCATATCGACTAAAAATGTCTCATTTTTAATCTATATTTTTATCTGTCGGTCTAAGCAAATCCACTGATTGTCTCTTGTTGTGTGCATCTACCAACTTTAGAGATTTAGGTAATAGCCGATCGATTATCTTTGTTAGGATAAGAGGCACTATGTTGTGTAGCTGCAAGGATTCATTCGGTGTGCTTCAGTATTGGAAACGGAAGAGACGTAACAATCACTTCCCCCGAGGGTGATCTTTATAAACCCTTGCGGGCCTAAGACCATCGCTTTTATCGGCTCCAACTACTGTGCAGATCTGGCACCCTGCGGTTATACACGAAGCTTGGGTGACGCTGAACGAACCACACGACGGTAGAAGTCGGCGTTTTACGTGCCAGCAGAACAGCGAGCTAAGTACCCCTCTACTACTTCGCTCCGGGCTGTTCTTGCATCTGACCTACGTTAGTTTATTTAACTCACTCCCTGAGGATACCTTTATAAATTTATGTAACGGCTTCATCACGATTATAATTGTTATCTATTGATAAATTTTATTTTATTTATCTCTTGTCTCACCCGCTAGCCGGTAGTCACAATTACATTTACATTAATTATTTATTTACAGTCACTTAGATTCACTATAAATTTAATTACAAAAACTCCAAACGTTACAGTCTTACGTAAGACATTTCCGTAATACGGTAGTAACATTATAGAAGTAAAATGTATAGACAGAGCCGAAGGCAGAAGCCATTTAAATAATAATAAGTATTAGTAGGGTAACGCTGCATAACACCTGATATCCCTCAATAGTTGAGAAATTGAGCACCTTTTTCCGTATACCAACGAA
The DNA here is from genome assembly GCA_963662185.1 of Eilema griseolum. Lineage (NCBI taxonomy): Eukaryota > Metazoa > Arthropoda > Insecta > Lepidoptera > Erebidae > Eilema > Eilema griseolum. Next base: position 8,859,701 of record OY759236.1, read on the forward strand.
GGGTAAAAAGTACATTTTTCCTCATAATACCGTCAACTTAGGTGGAATATGGAAAAGGCGGTCAGGTCTCTGAGGCCGCATACATTATAAGTTTGATGTTCGCAAATTGAGTATTTATGGCCAAGGATGACAGATCCTCTGTAGGGAACTATTGAATACGAGGGCGATACATACAGATGTACAATATTAAACTATTAATTGATATAAATAACTACCTAGTATTATTATTATGCATTTGATGTGATAATTGGACGTTTGAGGGCCCACTAAGAACTTCACTATGGCGTATTGACATCGTGTCGCTCGAGTTATTGGATCCAACACTTTTTGGCCCAACCATTGCATATTGATAGTGCAAAATATTGGCGTTATTGGGTGGGGAAAAAAATCCATGGTGTCACTGGTGTTAGGTACTGGATGACGTAACACTCATTGCTCATACCTATTAACAGACGAGACTCTCGCATGAGTTTTCCACGGGTTTGGGTTTCCACGTTATTTTTTAATCTAGGGCACGCCAATTTGACTCCACCTCACCTGTTGGTAAGCTAAAGGCAAAGTCAGGAAAGAGGGTCACCATTAGAAACACTAAGTGATGTTATAATGGTGGCATTCACCTTGGCGGTCTCATCAGATGCTTTTTCACGCCCCGCTTAAAGGACCCGGGACTGTAGGAAGAAGCAAACACGTGAGCTGGTAATGAATTCCAGGTCTTGGTGGTGCGGTAAAGAAAAGAATCTCCGGGCCGCTTGGTTTTTGCTCGTATGTTCTGTGAGGGTGACATCTAAGCCCTGCACGTGTTGTCCTGTGTAGGAAAGGAGAGGGTGGGATTAGTTGGAACCCAAACTCTGACTTATAGAATATTTAACTAACATATCAAAGAAATTTATCTTACCCTGTTAATAATAGTAGAGCAAACAGACACTGAGTAATATGGACGCTTCGACACCTAATAAACCTTAAAAATCCCGAATTTATTTTAGTCCTATGAATTTGTAATGTTAGTGCGCTTATCTTCCGAATGTACGCCGATGGAGCAATGTCGATGGCAAAGAGTGTGCTTCAATGTGCTTCGAAACTTTAACTTTAAAAAGCTTTATGTAGGTATACGTGTAATTCTTCACAAGAAGTTTGAAAAGTTGGTAGCAGTCCGCCGCATAAATTTAAACTTTTAAAGTACCCTAAATTTATGCATCGTTAGAATGTAGCTTTTATAAAACTATTATTTGCGGGAAGCGAAGGTATTTATTGAACGTTTTTGAACTTTATAATCCAATTTTTTGTTTCATTCTAGCGAAAATTAGTAGGTATTAACAAATTCGATGAAAAGTAGAAACCTTTATGATAAGTTCTATGTAGGTACTATCTGTCCATCCGATTCACTACCTACTATTTTTTATTTTTTTATTTTGTAAAACACCTAAGAAGTTTGAATAATATTAATTTGCACATTTTTTTAAAATAAATAGTAGGTACTACTGGGCAAAGATGTGACTGGTATATATGTATGTACTACTTTAGTGTTCCAGATCAAGAATATCTGATGGATTCAGGATGAATATTTTTTCCATAATGTGGACCTACCCGTAGAGAAACTGACGAATTTATCACATCGTTTTATCACTTTTCGCTGAATTACATAACATAACATAAACTCACGCCTATAACCCCGAAGGGGTAGACAGAGGTGCTAAGCACCCACATTTCGCCAGTTTATGTTTAGGTCCCAATGTAATAGGTGGCGAGCCTATTGCCATTAACCGGGCACTTATAAACCTGCGATAAATACTCGCATAACTTCGAAAAGCATAGAGAAGTTATTGGTGTGTACCATGGTAAAACCTGGGATCGAACCCGAGACCTCGTCTCAGCAGTTCATTACCCATACCACTAGGCTACCGCGGTTATTTAAAATAAACTCACCAGTTTATACCCGTTTAGTCAGTTATTATGTGAATATCATGCACAGGACACATTCACATTATGAGAGGCTTTTATAGTTCCGCTTTAACACTACCAACAGTACAAAAACTACTTAGTTGTTTGTGAAATATTTCTCACTAGAATTATTACTTTCATTTTACCGGCAGTCGCAAGTCCCAACTCAAATGCAAATTTGTTGCACTCAGGAACTCTCAACTGCATAGTTCTACCACTTCGTGTTTTGTGACTTTATCTTTTGCGAGGGTTGCTCGTAATGTTAATAAATTTTAAGTGCGACATGTATCAACGCAACATCTAATAGACGAAACTATATCTTAAATCTTTCATTTTACGTTTTAAAGTTGTTATAAATATGGATGAATTTTTTTTAATACTTTTCGCGCTGCCAACCCTGTAAGCATTGAGAGTTTCTGTGCCGTCAGTGTAAAAGACAAAGCTGTCCAGCTTTTGGTCTTTCCACCGACAGCACAAAAACCCTCCAGTGAAATGTTATTATTAAACTACCGTTAGTACCTATATGGCAGGATCCGAAAATTACTTACCTCGTACTGGCTATCTACGGACTGTCGATCAAACACTGTTAGTCAAACGTTAATAGGTCTTTGGGATTGGTCGGTGTTGGTATTCGACGTAGATAGTCGGATCCTGCCACGTCACTGCGTGTATTACTATGATATACTAGTTCATGTTGACAGCTTTATCGCTATCGGATGACTAGGAGCTCATAAAATACACATAAACAACAGACCAGAGACCAACAGATAAGTATCTATGCAACGCTTAAAGCCTAATTGGCTATTCCATACTTAGCTAATGCCTTCTAATGAGGTTATGGTCAATGATTTTAACCGGTAATAACAATGAAATGCATTCAGAGTTAGTAACGGATTCCAATCGATTTATAATTTAGTAGAAACACGTAACTAGTCCAAGATATGTAAAAGTGAAATGGATATCTATTCATTGTACGACTAAGTTTTTAATCTTTAAATTCACGATATTTGGCAGCTTCAATACTTTTTTAAGGAGGTAGGACACGGCGGTATTTCCGCCCGATTGAGCAGTCCGACTGGGGAAGTACCTCCGCCCTACAGAATACCGCGGCTATAATAACTTCGTGTTGTGTTCCCAGCGGTGAGTAGGGTAGCTCACTGGAGAATTTGTGCTGTCAGTGGGCTTGTCCTGCTTTGTCTTCTACTGACGGCACAGAAACTCTGTACTTACAGGGTAGGCAGCGCGACTGTGACTCCTCTGGTGTTACAGACGTCCATAGGTCACGGTAACCACTTTCCATCAGGTGGGCCGTGTGCTTGTCTGCCAACGAAGTGGTATAAAAAATAAATTAAAAAAAAAACTAGTAAGTAAGTATTTGAATGAATCTATGAATCTAAAAGATTTCTATGATATTAAACAGGAAAAGTCAACATTCAGGATATGACTTAAACCCACCTCGAGTTTCCAGGACCTGAATTATACAAAACCCATACGGTACGGATAGAGCGCTGATGCGTTCAAATATGGACTGATTCAGTTGCGATGGTTATAATTATAATCGAGTCCAGTATTCTAGTGGGGTTTTTGATCAGATCTTCATGTGACACTTCATACACCTATTTTATTAGGGGTATACAGTAGTAAGTATCCGCCCGTCGTTAATCCTGTCCCTGACCTCTTTGAAGCACCCTATACTTATTGAATTTCTCTTGGCGAACTGCCAACCCTATCGTCACCAGTAGCCACTACTTCATATTCGTGTAATTTGAACACTATTAAGTAGGTTATAATAACTTCGTGTTGTATACCCGACGGTGAGTAAAGTAGTCAGAGCTCAATAGAGAGTTTTTTTGCTGTCAGTGGGAAGACTAAAGGCTTGTCCTAATTGTGTCTTCTGCACTGACGGCATAGAAACTCTCCGTTCTTACAGGATCAGTAGCACGGGTGTGACTCCTCTAGTTTTGCACACGTTCATGGGTCACGGTAACCACTTTCCATCAGGTGGGCCGTATGCTTGTCTGCCACCTAAGTGGTATAAAAAACGTTTATTATATTCTTGTAGTTGTTTTGCTGATCAATCAGACTTAGACACGATGACCCAAAATCACTATCAATGACGGATCATGATTTAGACTCGATTTAAAATAACAGTTCATGATGATGATAATGAGTGTTCAAGTCATTTTATAAACGAAACAATCAAAGGCAGCCGTTTCTTAATACATAGTTACTGTTTACGGTACAAATATAGGGTATATTTATTTAAAAAAAAACGACTAAAGCCACACTGGATTGGTCCTCATGATGGGAACCAGTATTACCCGAAATACGCGAAATAGCTAAAAAAGCACCACCAGTGTTCAGGTGCACTGATGAGAACTACTGCACGACTGCACTCACGAATCGCATGCAACAGACTGGTAATTATTACATTTTTAGGTTAGAATAACACACCCTACAAAAGTACATACATAAGGGTGGTTCTTTGGACGCATAATACTAGATACGCAAAATACCGCCTTTACGCAAAACCCATAATTCGGAAAATAACGGAAATTTACGCAAAATGACGTCTAACACCAACTTGGAGTGAAGCAAAACACCAACTTGGAGTTAAGCTAAACACCAACTATACGTATAACACCAACTTTGTCATAACCGTCTTCATTTTGACCTATAAACCTCGTGATTCTTCAATATTCTTTTTCTGTGTTAAAAGTCATGATTTTTTTCACATCGCTGCGAGCTATCTGTGACGTGGGCATGTCGAACTCATGCCGACTAAGCCCCACAGTGTCTTTTTTGGCCTGTGTGCTCGACTCGGGTGCTCCCATTGAGGATAACCCCGGCAATTTTTCATATGCATCACCTTCTTGCAGAACGAGACGGTGTCGTTGGAAGCACTCACACTCCTGACTATAGCACAATTCAAGTTTCGAAAAAATGTATGATACAATTGGATTGTTATTACAACATAAACCATACATCGAGCGAACCATTGGAATCTATACCCTAACCCATGAGAACCTAATCCACGGGACATATGTTTCCATGAAGAACAGGATCAGATTTCGCTGGGGACGGAGCTGCAACCTACAGATAGTACGCTGATTCAATAAATAGGTAGATGTATTAAAGTTCTCTATACGAAGTTTTACTCGGGATATCTTAAAATATCTTAGACCTAAAATGTCCTGAAAATGCGCAGTAAACATATTTTGAGGTTAGCACGGGGTGGTCGAACTCCAATTCATCAAGCATAGATTATTCCAGGAACGAGTTGTGGCGTCTGTGGTCCCCGCACCTGAGGTGAGGGTCAGATCGAGAGAAATGGCCTTGGGTCGGCTGGGGTGCGAGGGATATGCCTGTTTACCTCATCTACGGCAACCAAAAACGACCCACAATCGTCGTGCGTTTGAGTCGGTTCGAGTCCGACATAACCTCTCCCACCGGCTCCGGTGGTATCCGTGGGGATTTTCTGCACGGAAAAAAGCATAGATTATTCATTATAAAGTAATTCGCGCGCACCGAGGCCTCGTTTGTCTAGCGATTTAGGTCTAAGATACGTGTCCTGAGGCATAGTTACTACAGATCGCAGAATTATGAACTAAATATTAAGTAATTTTCGGATTAAGTTTTTCGAAATTACTAACAACCATTTAAAAATGTAATTTTAACCACCTCGGTAGTACCTACCTATAAAGTAAGTTACGTAAGTTAATAAAATTCATAATGACACATAATTACGCTTAATTTTGTAAATTGCTTCTTACCGTCGCGTGGTCGAACATGCTTATTTGACTAAATAATAAAATCGATAAAAATAACGCTCAATTTCCTGTCAGGCTTTAATGGTCGCGTGCTCAAAAATGCTCGTTTGACTAAATACAATCGATGTAAAAAACATGTAATAAAACACTATTTACGGATCTACATGTACATTTTTTTACATAAACAATCGGGTTAAGGATAAACAAGCAAAATCTAGCTCGTAGGAGCTCTTAGGTAATAATTATACCTAATAGTCAAACTAAATGTTCAAAACCTTTCTTATAATATTCTGGTAAATTACTTGGCAATACTAAAACAAGACCTTTGTGGCCACTAATTCATGTAGGTTTTTTATAATCGGAATTTTTGCAATGTTTTAGTCAAGCAAGCAAGATTTACTAACGGTTTACACCGCACAATCCTTATTTAAATATATTGAACAAATCATCACATCACAGCAAACAAGCGCCCAGACCCATTTAAATCAATGGCGGAATGGCACCTTTACGTACATATTGATGACAATAAAAGAACTATCAGAAAGGACATACCTTTTATCGTACAATTTATATAAGAAACGTTTTGAAGCAGGTAAAGGAAGTAGTTTTTAAAGTACCTTCAAGTTCAAAGGAACTGTTAAATAGATACGAGCCGGGAACTGGGATGCCGGTAAGTGTGCATTAAGAGGATTTATCAGGTCATAGGACAGGGGATAGGTACAGGGAAGCTCTTAAGATGAGCGATTGTGATGCTGGAAAAGACTTTTTAAATGTTTTAGGCACGTTTTTTTAGTAACAAAATTGTCGGTCTATTTATACTGTTGATGATGGCACTTGGTGGAATTTGTTGTTACACATATTGAGAAACTCACTTGTACTTTTCCACATTATTTTTAATATATATTAGACCTGACCGGTTTACGTGAGGTGGGCTTGAATGTCGAATTTGGAATTGGACGCAGAAACTAATCTCTATCTTTAACTAATAAATCAGTTAATTAATTAGTTAATGATTTTTGGAAAAAGTAAGAGAGAAAAGTAGCCTCTGTGCTAGATTATTTATCTTATCTATGGATAAAAGTAGTGCCATTTGTTGTGGTAACGGGATCAGAAATCCACTAGGGTGGAGCCGCGGGTAAATGCTATGACATGATGACACAGACACAAAATACATTCAGAAATTAAACCAATTACTTAGCTATGAATTATGTTTTTTTTTTTTTTTTTTTTTTTTATATACGACACGCCAACTTGACCTCACCTCGCCTGATGGTAAGCTAAAGGCAAAGTCTCAGGAAAGAGGGTCACCATTACAGACACTAAGTGCTACAATGGTGGCACTCAGCTTGGCGGCCTCATCAGATGCTTTTTCACGCCCCGCTTAAAGGCCCCGGGACTGTAGGAAGAAGGAAACACGTGTGCTGGTAATGAATTCCAGGTCTTGGTGGTGCGGCAAAGAAAAGAGTCTCCGAACCGCTTGGTTCTTGCTCGTATATTCTGCACAGTGTGAGGGTGACATCTAAGGCCTGCACGTGTTGTCCTATGTAGGAAAGGAGATGGTGGGATTAGTTGGAAGAGCTCGTCAGAACACTCACCGTGGTAGAGACGGTAAAATACAGCCAAGGAAGCAATATCTCTACGCATCTGCAAAGGCTCGAGGGTGTTCGTGACCTCAGGGTTCCCAATAATTCGGACCGCGCGTCGCTGCAACCTGTCGAGAGCATCTAGTAGGTATTTCGCGGAGCCATCCCAGAGATGCGAGCAGTATTCCACGCAGGAGCGAATTTGTGTCTTATAGAGAAGACACCGCTGCTCCGGCGTGAAAAAACGTCTCACTTTGTTTAGGAGTCCGAGTTTCCGCGAGGCTGTTTTGATGATGCTCTCGATGTAATTTCTGTTATTCAGTTTGCAGCGAATATCCATGCCTAGGATATAGAGATTGTCCTGCAGTGGAAGTGGCGTGCTCTGAAGAGTGGGAAGGGGAAGGAAAGAAGATACCTTTGCTGTGAACGCACAAGCCTGCGTCTTCTTGGCATTGAACTCGACCATGTTCTCGGAGCCCCATTGAGAAATGTGATTCAAGATCCGGTCCAGTTCAGTGACAAGAAGCTGTCTTTTTTCCACGATATCAGACTGTTTGGCCGCAGGTTGTCCGTGATAACTCCCGTGTACGGTGCTATCGTCTGCATAGCAATGTATGCTGCCGGTGGACAGCATGTCGTTGATATGCAGAAGAAAGAGAGTGGGAGATAATACAGACCCCTGCGGTACGCCAGCATTTATTTGCAAGAACTCCGAAGCCCGTCCATCACAGAGGACGCGGATACGGCGCTCCTGCAGGAAACTAGCAATCCAGTTGCACAGTCTAGGAGGCAGACCAAAGGCTGGTAGCTTGGAGAGAAGCGATTTGTGCCAGACTCTATCGAAAGCTTTGGCGATATCAAGACTAATTGCCAGTGACTCGCCGTGCTTGTCCATAGCCTCACCCCAAAGATGGGTAACGTATGCTAGAAGATCACCCGTTGACCGTTTCGGCCTGAAGCCATATTGCCGGTCATTAATTAAGGAGTGATCCTCTAGGTGACGCATGAGCTGTTTGTTAATGATGTGCTCGAAGACCTTGCACAGCACTGAGGTGACGGCTATGGGTCGATAGTTGGCTGGCTCTGAGCGATCCCCCTTCTTGGGGATCGGCTGTACATTCGCCTCTTTCCAAGCCGAAGGCACTGTACCCGAGCTGTAGGACAGTCGGTACAGCCGCGTAAGCATCGGAGACAACTCCGCTGCACATTTTTGTAAGACCACCGCTGGAATACCATCCGGGCCACTGGCTTTCCGGACATCGAGTGATTGAAGCACCGCACGAACATCGCATTGCCTGATACGTATTTCAGGCATTACGTGGTCACCATTGGGTAGTGTCGGCGGCTGTATACCGCAATCATCGACTCGGGAATTGGCCGCAAAGAGATTTACTAGCATATTGGCTTTCTCTTGCGGTCCATGGGCCAGGGATCCATCAGGGTAGCGCAGCGGTGGCAGCGAAGGCTGACAGAAGTTGGCCTGCACGGCTTTGGCCAGTCGCCAGTATCCACGGCTGCCCGTGGGATGTGCCACTAGCTCTTGACCAAGCCGCGCAATGCGCAGGGCATCCGCTTTGACGTAAGCCCTCTTGCAGACCTTTGTGGCTCTGTTGTACGCCGCCTTGAAGTGGCTCACATTGGGATCGTGCGTGGCACGCGCCCTTACCCAAGCGCGATACGCGGACTGCTTTTGATCAACAGCCCCCGCACACTCGCGCCCGAACCAAGGGCGCACTCCTCGGGCACCGGTGACATCAGTGTACGGAATATAGTATTCCATACCCAGACCGATCTCACCGGCAACAGCAGTAGCACAATCCGAGGGTTTCTTACCTTCAAAGCAGCGTTCAACCCACGGGATGGACGCAAAATAGTTGCGCAGCCCATCCCAATCTGCTGACGAGTAGTGCCAGAGACGCCGCTTCCCCTGCACGGGTCGTGAAGGCGCTATAATTGGCACCTTGGAGCAGACCAGACAGTGGTCGGAATTGCCTAAAGCGGCTTGTACCGAAACACTGTACAGGTCTGGGTGACTCGTCAGCAGAAGGTCTAGCAGAGAGGGTGCTAGGCCCGACCTTCTTGGTATTCTAGTGACCTCGTGTACCAATTGGGTCAGGCCATGCGCCAGAGCAAATGCATGGGCGGCTCTTCCCGCATGGTCTGTTTTGGAGGAGCCCAACCAGGTTTCGTGGTGGGCGTTAAAGTCCCCCAAAAATACCACTTCGGCGTTCGGAAACCGTTCCTGCGCATCATCTGCCGCCTGACTCAGATATTCAAAGAGTCGAGTTGTCTCAGCATCTCCTGTATGGGAACGGTAGAGGCACACATAGATCTGACTCGTAGAGCCATGTTCTACGTGTACCCATAGGGTTGAAAAGGATGGGTCCTCAAGGCAGCGCAAACGGCGACAACAAACATCCGCCCTAACAAACACGCACACCCCGGCTTTTGCACGGAAATTTTCCTCGATAACATAGCCGGGGTAAAGCAAGTAGGTCGTGTCATCAGGGCGGCCTATTTGTGTCTCCGTGAGAAAGAGCATATCTGGTTTCGCCGTCTCAAGGTGTTGGTGGACGGCGTTGAGGTTCGCATGGAGTCCACAGATGTTAGTGGACTCCACCTCAAATAGCGAGCTTGTGGGAGTCTGTAGAGCCGCTGTGTTGCCCAATACTCTTAAATGCGCTGCCATGATGAAAAGGAGAAAAGGGCGTGAAAAAAAGAGGTGATTGTCGTCGCAGCACCGCGTGACAAAGTGCGGGATATTGGTTTTGTCTATGATTATGAGGCATGGCGTGAGCCGACACGCCGTACGGAAGGGCCCCCGTACCCCCCCGAATATGGTCGCCTGGCCCCCACTTCCGGTCACCAACCGGCACGACGAGCCATACCGGGATTATGCGCGGTCTGGTGAGGCAGCCTTCCAGGGTGGTTAGTCCCAGTTGGGCCTCTGTACTATACCGCGGGCGGCCAGCGGCACCACCGTTTCTACGGGTCTCCCTGACCGGCGCGTCGCCCCGCACCATCCTCACTAGACTACGCCAAGACCCACTGGTCCCACTAGTGCTGCGATCACCATCACCCCTACCCGGCTATGCATTTGCTGATCCCTGAACGCAATCCAACCGAAATTGAATTACTATGAAGGGTTTTTCGCAATATTGCACGGTGGTACCAACCCGGTCGAAATTTGTGACAAATTTGTGCCGTCAAATCTCTACCACCAGTATAAGTTTTGTACCCGTTGCCCGCAACCTTGTCCACATGTCCACACCCACATACCATGCAACACCCCTTACAATTTTCATAATTTTATTTGCAAAATCCTTTCCGTAAGTGTCAACAACGGAGGTTTCATCTTAAGATGAATGGTGTATCAAAACGAAAGTTACAAACGGACGATTCGTTTTTTATTTTCATCCTTATCATCATCTTCTGTGCCTTTTCCTAACTCAGTTGGAGTCGCCCAGTGTTGGGCACATTTTAATTGCAATTAACCCGATTGCTGTCTAAAAGATAGAAACAAATTTGACAGCAGCCATGTATTTTTTTTTGGCTTTTGATTGACAATAAGGTACAGCCTGCTGTCAAGCTTGTTTTGATCTTTTAGATAGCAAGTCGGGATTTTTAATTGTTAATATATTTATAACATAATAATTGCAATTAATATTTGCCCAACAATGGAGTTGCCTCTTCAGTTGCCTCAAATTGACTGACTTTGACTTTGACTCACCGGGACCGACGTTTTTACATGCTCTCCGAAGCACGGAAACGTCTCAAGAATTTAAGAATGGTCAGCCATGAATCATTCGTGGACTGACCTGGCTAGTCTTCTCTTCTTAGTCCTACATTACTGGCGGAGTGGTCCTGGATCGTCTGGTAAGTTGGTCGCAACTTTTACGAGACTTCCCCATTTCTCTCTATTCGAGACCCATCGAGTACGTAAGGGGACACTTTGCAGAGGAGTTAATAAGGTCTGTCCCATCTTGTGGATGATTTGCCGCGAGATCGATGACCTTCCACTCTTCCTTGTACTAGGTACCAACAGTTTCAAAGATTCGTCGTTACGAGGGATATGGTCAAACAATTTCCATAATTTAAGAACTGGCCTGTATCATCAATCAATAAGCCTATCTCAGTACACTGCTGGACATAGGCCTCTCCCAATATTGGGAGGCTTTGACCTACGGTTAGTTTCATTTCGAGTTTTCCTTCTCTCGCAGTGATACCGTCTGCGTATTATTCCGTTAGTCGCCTCTTACGACACCCTTCGGATTTGACTGGCTAGTACCTATCGCTTAAATTTTTATCCACATACAGAAACCTAATGCCAAATTTCATCTAGATCCGTTCAGGCGTTTTGGCGTGCGTGATTGAGTAACTAATAAATATTCATTCGTCCATATCTGTGTGATGATTATATGACTATGTAAACGGATACTTTTTTAAACTATGCATTAACCAGTGAATGAGCGGTAAATATGCAAATGTATAAAATCCGGTCTCTAATTATGACGATTTCATTTAATATTAATCTCTATTATATCCGGTGCTCTTCCCGCATTGACTTTTTAGCATATCTAGTGCGAATAACTATAGTTGCGGTACGCTATATTGGCCGTTTTGACACGACTGGTTTTGCTCTTGGTCTCTTTTTTGGTGCGCTTAATATTTGACAACGAACTGTTAGACGAATAACTAAAGAAAAATATGGCGAGACTAGCACAGAAGCAAATAAACTTCACACACCAAAAAAGAGAAAACGAACAAAACCAGTCGTGTCTAAATGACCATCACAGCGTGCCGCAACTATAGTAAGATAAATAATACAAATTTTAATATAATCAGTATCTATAGATGGCCATTTCGAATCCGGAGATGGTTCTGGGTCAGTCGGGTACAAAGGATATGCCTTAGGCCATCTCACATCCCGACTTCTGAAGACCTAAGACGGTGTGCGGTTTTAGTCGGTTCGAATCCGACATAACCGCCCCGGGCGGCGATGGGGGGTATGCAAAAATACTTTTTAGGAGTCTGCTTGTCCGCTTCGCCTGTTATAATTTGGTTTACTATGACTTTTACGGAGACGACTCTCCTGACCCCTGAATGATGAATTAATTCTAGTTCCAAGTAGGTACCTAGGTAGGTGCCTACTCGTTTTACCTAATTGCTGCATAATGTGTAATGTGAGCCCGATGGAATTAATAAAATGTCACTCTATCCTTGCGATGTGAAAGGGCCTAAAGTTATTCATACTTTGTGACATTCAGACCACCTTGTAAATTGCCAAAACAGCACTGTTTGCCAGTCTAAGGTCAAATACGTATAAAAATGGTTAACAGTTGGAAATGTTAGTCTCAATATCCGTTCAAGAAGCAAGCGGTCCGGATATTCTTTCCGTTGCCGCACCACTAAGAACTGGAATTCATTACCAGCTTACGTGTTTCCTTCTTCCTACAGTCCAGGGACCTATGAGCGGGGCGTGAAAAACCATCTTATGAGGCCGTCAAACTGAGTGCCACCATTGTAACATGGTAGGTTTCTGTAATGGCGACCCTCTTTATTGTGACTTTGCCTTTAGCTTACCATCAGGCGAGGTGAAGCCAAATTGGCTTGTCCTACATATATAAAAAGAAACTAATATTTATACACAATTATTTGTACATCCATAGGTAGGTACAAATAATGGGTACGCGACAATAACTAGCCGTCTGTTGTATTGTATTCATTGACAAAAACCATTGAACTGATTTTGATGAAATTTGGTAGGTAGGTACCTATGAGCACTAGAGCTGGAAGACATAAGGGTAAGTTTGGTCGCCATAGCCCACATTCATGCGGGTGGACCCGTAGGCAACAGCTAGTTATAATATAGGTATAATTACCTAGGTCAGTAATAATACCTCTTATCCTGACACTCAGCGCTGAAGTCAGAGCGGTCTACCTCTGAGGCCATAAAACGAAAACTTAGGCAGAGGATAGCTTTTAGGTTCGGTTGAGAGGTTTCCTTTTAGGTAAATATAGACACTGATACATTACAGCAGGTACCTATAAAGGTTGTAGATTGTAGACGATAAATTACAAAGGCTAACTGTACCTGTATTGCATAAAAGAAAGTAAACAACGAACCTACATAATTATACAAAATAGTGCCCATTCATAATCCATGTTCTATTAAGTCTACGTACTGTATTACGATGATAAACTTACCTACTGAACTGAATTATAACTTTCAAATTACTGTGGTCCGAGCTATACAACCTCTGCGATTTACTTATATTCATAAACAAGAATGGGCACTAGGTACAATGTAAGTGAACCAAGTCGAAACGAGATTACATTCTATTTATACGTTTTTGGTTATTGTTGTTACTGGAAATGTTCAAAGTAAGGTAAAAATATTACCGGTCTTATAGTAGGTATGAACGCCATCCTAAATAAATATTACATGGTGCCGTGGGTTAAAAATATGTGGGTGGCATCTTATATCAATAAAAAATAATTACTCAATACTGATCACTTACTTTTTAAGTTATTTTAGCAGCCTCTATCCTGCGCACAGGTCCAAAACTCGAAATAAAACGAAACAAAAATAACACAGAACGGTTCTTTCATGCACACAATACGACTATTACTTTACACACGACCAACACAACGCAATCGAAGTATTTAATAAAACCAAACACAAACAAAAATAACTATAAAAGGGAAATTATATCGGTACGGACATCGTTCACTGTCATACCTAACTTTCGCAAGTTCTATAAAAGTTGCGGATGTGAGTCTCGGAGGTTGAAAACTGTATCATTATAATGTCTACACGTGAGTGAGAAACGCGCCGGTTGCCGGCCGGCCGGCCCAGTGGACGTGAGCGGAGTACTGTCAAACCAGCCAGCTGGTTCGAAATCTCCGATGCTCTAGCGGAAGAACCCACAACTAACTGAGCCTTAAAGTAAAATGGCACAACTCGAATCTTTCAAAATTTAGGTTTTTATTTTATTGATCACTTACTTTCATCAGATCTGTTCGTAAGGCTCTTGTACGTCAAGAATTGCTGTATTTATAAAAATCATATGAATTAATTTAAAAATTTGGTAATTCTATTTGAAGAAAAAAAACAGTTTCTTTATTCCAGGACATAATTATTACTATTATTACCTATAGCTAGACCAAAACGTCTAACATACTTAGACCCATTTCAATAACAGTATAGGAGCAGAGATAAGATAAGAATAATAATTAGTAGCTAGACTATATAGTAACATTTTTCACCTAATAAAAGATGAAAACTGTCAATAGAGTTTTCCTGGTTATGTCAAACAAACAACTGGTACTGTCAAAAAAGCTAACTATTTCTTTAAGTATTGAGAAATGATTTCTCAATTCTCACATTCACAATTGCAAAAATATCGTATTTAGTAATAACAGAATTAGTAAATTGCGATAATATCTGTGCATAACAGAATTAGGTACTGTACTATAACTATACTATAATTATTCTTCAAAATTAATGATAACGACGAAGACAAACATCGTAAATAATTTAATACTTTTCACTAGAGCAATAAAAATTATATCTCACGCGTAAATTAATGTTATAAAATCTGTACGAAACAATATCGTTATCAAAACTCAAACAAGAACTTGTAAAAACAGCATTGTTACACTGGTCCTGTCAAGTTTCTATAAAAGAACTTTGTCAATATGCACACGTGTAACAACAAAACCGACAGATATGGAGTTATCCGCCTACGCGATCGAGCTCCAAATAGGTCCGCGATGGCGGCGCGTCGGCGCTGGAGGGGAGGATATTGACTCGCGCCGCCGCCAATGCGCATGTACTGAATCATGTGTTTCTGTTTTTAAGCCGTACAAACACTGTAGAAGAAAATTATCACTAATAATAATGCCGACACTAAACCCTTTAAATAAATCCCTGCTCCATGATACCGCGGCGTTCATTTTTGTCCGGAGATTTCAAGGATGCGCACTGAGCTTCGAAAGGTTACAGCGGGCGGCCTTGACCCCGTACGCAATTATAATATAAGCAATGCTTTGCAGACAATTTTAGGTAGGTACCGCATAAAAATACTGTGAGCAAATTTAAGCACGATTTTTATTTGCTTGTCAGTTTAATATGTAATGAACTTGTCTCAAGTTAATTTTAAGTTTTATGTGAGAAATCAAGAAGTGAAGTGCAGACAAGCTTCGAGCTGCAGATATTTCTAAGTGCTGGCTGGGTGCCAAAATTCCGGAGTTTTCGTGCGAAAGTCACTTTTTCGTCAGTTTCGCCCTCGACTACAGGGCCGGGGAAGAAAGGAAGCAATTACTTAGATTTATGGAATCTGAAGCAAAAAGTCACTGTAGCGGTTGGAATTTTTCTCTAAACTGTTTTCTTAATATGTGTGTCTATCGTAAGTTTTTGATGTAAACCAATGTTCCGGAAAATGTTTTGCTATGTTACCTCTTCGGAAGTTTGATAGCCTAGCGCCCTTGCCATGCAATGTTTTACTTATTAGATTTATTGAACCAACTAACTGATAGCGGCACTGCTCGGATGGATGAAAGATTTCACCTACTAGCTCATAATTTCCTCAAATATTGAATAAGACACTTGTACTTCTTCACAGTATTTTATTTTTGGTCATGACCGGTTTATATTCACGGCATTCTCAAAGGCTTACATTGGTTTCTTTAAGGTAGGTACTTCTTTAGGTTTTCTATTATGTGGTTTAGGCGTGAGAGAAACATAGACACAGAGTTAACTTCGCTCTCATCAGCACTGCACGCCCCGGTACAACTGCTGGATCCTGATTTTGTAATTTTTGTTGTAAGGTTATTGGGGGCAAGAGCAAAAATGGGGTAAGACAAGAAAAATAGGGTTTTCTAGGAGGTAGGACACGGCGGTATTTCCGCTCAATTGAGCAGTCCGACTGTGGAAGTACAGAATACTGCAGCCATAATAACTTCGTGTTGTGTTCCCAGCGGTGAGTAGGGCAGCCAGAGCTCACTGGAGAATTTATGCTGTCAGTGGAAAGACTAAAGGCTTGTCCTGCTTTGTTTTCTACACTGACGGCACAGAAACTCTGTGCTTACAGGGTCGGCAGCGCGCGTGTGTTTCCTCTAGTGTTATAAACGTCCATAGGCCACGGTAACCACTTTCCATCAGTGTGCTTGTCTGCCACTTAAGTGGTATAAAATAAAACAATCGCACATATCATCTCTTTCAGTATGGTTTTAGCGGTGCACGTGACATTGCTATGTCCGCCCTGTCCTTACGTTCCTCATCTCAGTGATCGTTTGGTGGTAGGACACAACATTTGAGTTTTTCAATCTAACCCCATGATCTGTAACTTTCATAAAAAGGTAGGTACGATTATTTTATAAGTATTTCAAGTTATTATTTTTAATTCTTAGAAATGTCATTGCACCTAAATGTAGCTATATAGTTCAAAGTTTAGGATTTATTAATACTTTCAGTCTTAACCTATCTAAATTTGCGAACCAATGAACATATAAAAGTTTCAATGTTACCCCATTACGAAATTCATGCTAAAGGTCAGATGGTCTCAAACTGTATGTGATGACATAAGTAATTATTATGTACCTACACAAGAAATAGGTAACTACGTACTTCATTATGATATTTCCAGATTATGTGTAAGAACTTTAGTCGTAAAAAGGTTTTACAATCTTTCTTTAATCACCGGGGTAAGATTAAAATATATAAATATAACATATGATTCTGAATTCGATAATTGATGGAATGTTGACATTGCAGTTGGCTATAAATAGTTTAATTGTCGGAGTACTACAACCTGTGGCGTAATGTCCATCATGACTGTCTTACATTCACTGGAACGATTTTTGAATCTGTGTCGATCTTACCCCGTTACCTTTTGATTTTTCCCCTGCATTTTTTATGTCATACCAACATCTTAGCATTTATTTTGTTTATTTCGGGGCAGTCTTAGCAGGATTTTATTAATACTCTTCACTTACAACTACACATTTTTTTTACATTTTTACCTTGAGTCAATATTTATTGTTCTACAAGGATTTTTTTTAACCTAGGGCACGCCAAATTGAATTCACCTCGCCTGATGGTAAGCTAATGGCAAAGTCTCAGGAAAGAGGGTACCATTACTGACACTAAGTAATGTTACAATGGTGACACTCGGCTTGGCGGCCTCATCAGATGCTTTTTCACGCCCCGCTTAAAGGACCCGGAACTGTAAGAAGAAGGGAACACATGAGCTGGTAATGAATACCAGGTCTTGGTGGAGTGACAAAGAAAAGAGTCTCGGAACCGCTTGGTTCTTGCTCGTATATTCTGCACAGTATGAGGGTGTACAAGACTACTCATCTCATGAAAAACCGTTCACTCTTGCCCCCACTCATCCTATCAGATGTATACAGCCCAGACTCAGCCTCAGATGCATGGCTTGAATTAACAATAGGTTCATCCTTTATTACGTGGGACGGAATTCAGTGATTGGCGAAATGTAAAGGAGGAGGTAGGATACGACGGTATTCCCGTCCCAATTGAGCAGTCTGACTGGGGAAGTACCTCCGCCCTACAGAAAACCCCGGCTATAATAATCTCATGTTGTGTTCCCGGCGGTGAGTAGGGTAGCCAGATCTCACAGGGAGAGTTTTTGTGCTGTCAGTGGGAAGACTAAAGGCTTGTCCTGATTGTGTCTTCTGCACTGACGGCATAGAAATTCTCATTGCTTACAGGGTCGGCAGCACGGGTGTGACCTCTCTGGTGATGCACACGTTCATAGGTTACGGTAACCATTTTCCATAAGATAAGCCGTGTGCTTGTCTGCCACCAAAGTTGTATAAAAAAATCTAGGTGTTCATTCACCTCTGCCTACCCTCCGGGGATAAAGGCGTGATTATTTGTATGAAGGTATATTCGTAGAATATATTTAGGTCTAACCACAGATAATATAATTCGTAAAGTTCTAACGGCCGTCCGTTAGACCTGTGACTTGGGCGCAGGTTTACCTCTCAGGGTTGAATTGGAAGGTCTGCTTGATGGCATCCTTCCATAGAAGCCTTAAAGTGAAACCGCGTCGGTAGAGAAATGGCTGGGATACGAACCCGGTAGCTCTCTGTCGTAAACCGACTCCTTTACCAATAAGCTACCGACGCGAAACTCAAAAGGGTCTTAGGATTACACTTTAAGTGTTAAAATAATATTGATATTAAAATGATGATGGTTATGTTGAATTTAAAAAAATATGTCATACTTAATTCATTAAAGGTTCAATGAAAAATTCATTATTGAATTATAAGGCTACGCGGTTCTTAAAACACAAAAATGTCTGGCTACATTCATTTTAAATAGGTTCATGAAAAAGATTAAAAACTATAAGTAAAACCCCGACCCATACTTGGACCCCGCAATAAAATACGGGCACACATATTTTGAAGGAGCCACTCTTTCGTCAAATAGCTCCAAACTCGTCGAGCTTTACAAAGTGCACCAGCTAGAAGCTACACAAGACTACTGCTAGATGTCGCTTTTAAGCCTTCACTCTAATTCACTTGTACTGCAATAGTCTTTCGCGCTCAATCATAGATGGCGCAGTTTAACGTTTTTAACATAAAAAAAATACAAATTATGTAAATACTTAGAAAAATATTTGATACAATTAAATAAGTAGCAATAAAATTTGATTGTTTATTTAAGGAATTATTATTTATTTATATCATCCGTTGATTAGAAGAAAGTTATATTTGCATTGGTCCATTTTTTGTTTGTGCTTCGGACAGCACGTTAAGCCGTTGTAGGTTTCCGGGTGTTTACGAACGAACATCTATGGCAGTTGCAGATTTGAAAAACAATTTTTTATACATTGGTCTAGGTATTCTGTGACCTGGGTTTATTGGAAGAAATCTTTTCACAGTACGTATTCCATTGATATGGACGTCTATTTTTTACCCGACTACGGGGATGCCAAAGGAGGGTTATTGATTGATTTTTCGCACGTAAAAAAGCAAAAGGTTTAAAATCAATAAACCATCAAAACGTTCGTGATTGCGCACCTAACTTTATGTGTTCGTGAACGTTTTCGTCTTGTCGATACTGAGAGAGTTTCAAAAGGCTGCGATGGACTGTGGCAAATTGATAGATAGTGGACTGTGGCAGATTGACATATAAAAATACCCTTAAGGAGCCAATGTCGAGTCAGTCGACTCGACATTGGCTCCTTAAGGGTATTTTTATATGTGGCACGTGGATATGACTTCACCGCGCCATAATGGACCGGTAGATGTGAGTGAAGTGTGAGTCACCATTGTTGTTACAGTAAAATAGTGGTTTAATATTGAAGATATTATAAGTTATGCTTTTCCACATCCCGTTTAGGCGTGAAATGAATATGGGCAGTTTCATAATAGGTAAAAAGGCAGACACCTGCCCTCCCTCGAAAAGTGGGACATCGTTCAACCACACCCTCGGCAACCAACAACGACCCACAGGCGTGTTGCGCTTTAGTTGGTTCAAATACGGCATAACCTCTCCCACTGGCTCCGGCGGGGAGGAAGCCCTAGGGATCTTTCGCACGTAGAAAATAAGTACAATGTAATAGAAAAGAATTCAAAATCAATGTTAAACTGAATTAAACATAACAATGTATCAATCCAATACATTAATTATTCTATTCCACTATAAGCCAATGATGTGCATATTATCTTGGGGACTAAGACGCCTAACCGACAGCACAGCCGTTCTAAAAGCGTCAAATCATCAAATTACTAACACTACTCTAATAGCAGAATGTTAAACTGCCTTGAACATGTTATACATCCTTAATGTAGTAACACTTCAGTGGATAAAAGGGCACAGTGGATCCTACGGCTACGATGCCGGATGCCGCAAACGAACTCGCAAGGAGGGACTCTGGTCTGGCCCGTTACCACTACTACCGATCCCTTTCTCACAGTTCCTATCTAGGCACGTGAGAAATCCGCGGAACTACACAACCAAAAATGGATACAATTCACCTACTGCAGTCAACCAAAAATAGCCATGCCGTTGGTAAACAAACGGTAAGTTGGTAAAGAACTGTTATGGCGACAATAACGGGCCACTGACTCCACAAGAAACACCTGTACACCATCGGTGTAACGGACAGCCCTCTCTGCAGGGAATGCTTCATTACCTAGGAAACGGTCGCCCACTCACCTAATACTAGAATGCGAGGCACAGTGAGGTCACCTACTCTATGAAGTCCCCGGTAGAAGCTTACTGTTTCTGGGCGGAGCTCGGCTGGGTGCTCTAGCCGGTAACTCTGCACGCACAATGGCCCAAACAGGGAGGCTAAGTGTGGACAAAGGAGTCCCATTCTAATTATCTCGGGGACTGCTGACTGACAGATGAGGCTCCAGTGAAGGTTTTCGGATGGCGTAAGTTTTCGAGGGTTAGATGATGATGACATTCGAAGCAAATCACATTGGTCTACTATTTCTCTGAATGTTCGATATCTAAAAACATCCCTACAGGCACAAAATTGTTCTGTTTCATAAAAGCCATATTTGCGAAAAATTTATGTGAGGTGATAGCGACGTTTCCGCCATAAATCATACATAGCAGAATGTAAGTGTAGGTAATATTAACATAACTTGGCCCTTTGTCCAGTGCGCCTATCTCAAAAGAACAAAGGTTGTATCTTTTGAAAGTGCCGAAGGTTTCACTGTGATATTTATTTAGGTACCACAGCGTATGTGGGCATGACTCAGATACCTATTCTGCTCAGTCACTCAATGAATATAAAGATACGGTTGTTGGTGTACCTACTATAGTTACCCGGGGTAAACTAGTGATAGACATTGGAAAAGAGAACATAGGATAGGACGTTTCTCTCAATTTTTTATCAAGTTAACAATTAAAAAACACAATTTAATTTGACTGGACTTAATTCCTAGCCCTGATAAAGTCCAGTCTATGTTTAAGTGAGATAGGGTAATAGTTTTCCGGTTCCGGAACTATAGCGTAGGCATCGAATATTCGAATCTCTTTTAAGCTACATGTGCAAAACTAGAACAAACCAGGCGAATTCGAGCGTAGACTGTCGACTAAATTACTTCTTTTATTTCGTGACCAATGTCACTCTTATAATACGTCTGATGAATGAAATAAAAATACGTCGATATAAAAATATGTTAGTATTTTAAGAACCAAAATAAATTCTATTTTCTAGATACGATATAGCGGAATGTTTACGTAACGAGCTCGTCTAATAAAAATTCATGCCCACACCTTGGATAACAAATAATGTAATGTAATGTTATGTCTCGCAAATATTCCTATAAATCTTTTTAATCACATGTTGTATAAGTTTAAAATAAAACAGTTATTATATGTAGGTAACATACTGTCGAAAACGATACTTACATTGAAATAAAACAAATTTTGAACGATTTTATCGTAATTTAACCCTTATATTGATTTATACATACATATTAAATATAGTAGACATTTCCCGAAGTTTCAGTGGTCATGATCGCGGCGAGACTAAGGTGGGTTTCGTCTTGAAATGTAAAGTTATATTAAAAATTATCTTTGTTACAAGCATGTATGTACAGTTTCTAGTTTTCAGTAAATGATGGTACAGTCAGCGTCAGAATGATCTTGACCACAAAGTCTCAAAATGATCTTAAAACAAAGGTAACAAGAGCTAATGAAACTGGTTTCTTTTTGTACCACTTAGGTGGCAAACAAGCACACGGCCCACCTAATGGAAAGTGGTTACCGTGGCCTATGGACGTTTGTAACACCAGAGAAATTGTATTATTGTCCGCACAATTAGTCAACAGGAAGGGGGAAAATAAGGTATTAGGATCATTTTGAGTACTTAGTTCATCAAGATTAATCTGATACTGACTGTACAATGAAGACGTCAAGATCAAACGAACGAACTAATTAGTCCCTCCGTGATAGAGACTGCTTAAAAATAATCGTAATGTCGGATATAGCTTATATCTTTTTTATCAAAAGTGGCAATAAAATCCATTAAAATTGTTTAATTTCAAAGTAATATTAATGTTGAACAGAAATGTGAGCAACCAACACTTACTGAATTGAAACTTCGCACCGAGGCTCCGCCTTTTCTCTCTGAACTTATTTCTAAGTATCCTCCTCTTCAAACGGTTAAGTACTACGTCAGCTTCATCCACACTCTCCGAGGAGGAAGTATGAACAACTTGAAACGTGCCACTCACGGAATGTCTTCTCTTTTTCGTAAATACATTCGCATTCCTGTACTTAGGCTCTATCTCTGATATACCACGTCTATACATTTTTAGACGCTTTTTCATAACAGAATTTGCCGCGTCATCAGTTGGAATATTAATGTATTCATTGTCTGATGTTACGTCTCCTGTTTTCGTAGAAAATGCAGGGTTTTTAAATTCTCGATGCTCTGTTACTGTATGGGCATTCAGCGGGTGTTTTATTGTTCGGCACCGATGTAACGTAAACCAGTCCGGATTAGAGCTCACTCGGGCCTGTAAGCTTTTCAAATAAGTGTTCAGGAATGATATTTTGTTATGAGGGGGATTGTACACAACACCGGATTTGGAACGCGGTAAAACATCACCGCGAAATCCCTTTACACACTTCCGTAAAGCTGCGTCATTAAATGATTTTGATTTATGGAGGGGTGAATCAGGTTCATTTTCTTTATTAGACGAAATGTTATCAAACTCCTGGTTAAAATCACTTAGTGAAGACATAGATGTAAGTGGACTATTTTGTGCACTAATTATATTCTCACTGAATTTAGAGGGAATTTCTTTATCTGTATTATAAATTTGATTTATATCACCACAGACTTCATTGTCAGAACTTTTATAACTGCTTATTTCACTGAGACCTTCAGACTGGAAAGGCGTGGTCTCTAAGCTATTTGCTTGTAAATTATTAAAGTTGTTTAATGTGAGTTTACTTGGAATGTTTACCACACTGCTACTGTCTCGTATAATAAAACTTTTGTTATCTTTTTTACACTCATCATTTGTCACAAGAGGCGCCCTATAAACACGAGTGTACACTTTGTCTCCCGAAATTGTGTTATTCTTCCTAATAGGCTTCTTGAAGATAAGATGTCGAAAATCTTTTTCTTTTAACGACTTACTTGTTTTAAGAGAAAAATCGTCATAATCAGAGCTCTTTATTGAAACGTTTTCATCGTTTGTTTCGACGAGTAGATTACCGTCGGCATCAAAAAGTTGTATAGTTGGAAATCTTATCCCGGGAGAGAGATTGCGCGTTCGCAATTCCCATTTTCTGTGACTCGGTTTTCTTAATTGTATTCGTATTATATTATCGTCTATTATAGGACCGTCACTGTCACTCGATGCGTCTTTGCCAGCCATATTTACAAGCGCATGTTCAGTTATTATACAGATGAATAATTCGTAGTATCGGACATATGTTAATAAGTACGATGTACTGTGTCAACTAGTCGCTAATTTGTTTGTTTACAGTCAGCTGTTCTTATACACACTGGCGGCTTGCCAACAGAAACAATCCGGCATTCAATTTAAAATAGCACCAATGTCAATTTTGTTTGCCGACTAGAAATAAATAACTTATTACAGTATATCGAGTAAATTCAAATGTATGAGACACATGCGGACACCGGTCACTTTCACGCACTGTAAAATGATTACTGAACATCACACTGTAAGCAGGCGCTGATGTTGAAAACGATTGCATAAGTTCTCGTTTGTGTCGATTGCACGGAATTGCACTGTCTAATGAGTTTGACGTCGATACTTTTAATTTGTCCGTGTCGGAGATAAATCGGAACGTGGATTTTCAGTGAGGTCGAGTGCCGGGGTAGTCCGAGAGCGCAATTTCCTCTCCCGAGCGCTTTTCCTGCGGGCAGCTCTTTGGGAGGGTCGCCGCGCGGATTTTTGGACGTTCGCGACTCCGGACATTTCTGCACTGAGCGCAAATATCTGAATAGTCGAGGAGCTATAAATAGAGAACGAACGAGACGGCGATCGTGCCGGTTCCCCTTGAACCTAGTAGTACGAGTGTTTGTATCGGACGACGTAATCTGTGACGTGTGTGCAACTAACAAATGTTCACACTGACACAGTTTCCCATTTGACCAGCCGGCGCGACCATATGCATTCGTGACTAATAGAGGCGCAGATGGTCTTTATATAACAACATGTTACGTTTCTTTGCACTCAGAGATAATAACTTGCGTGAAACAATGTGTAACAGGTACAATCGCCGATGTAATTATTACGATAAAATGTATGTACTCAGTAATATAATTGTGCAATGGAATTATTATTTGCACACAACATGAAGTCATGAAAAATCTTATGATCTGTAACGATGTATCTCCAGTTCCGAGCCAATTTTATTTTTAAATTAGTGTAAAATATTTTAAGTCCTCTTCTTACGTAACACAACTCATGATTCACCATATACTTTACAGCGGTATCTAGAGTCAAACTATTTGTTGGTAGTCTTAGGTATTATGGGTTCTAGAAAGTAAATAATTTCTTGCTGGAATCTCCTTAATAGAACTAAGCTACCCAACCAGCGAAACAATCATTTTTCAATTGTTTATTTACAATATTTAATATTTTTATAATATTTATTAACATAATTGTAAAATTTTGACGTTCATATGTGCTCTTTATGTGCCTAAACTGAATAAATGAAATTGATTCTTTGATTCTGGAATAAAAATATGACTTTGACATTCAACATATTCAGAACATTTTTCTTATAAACACGTACATTTTACAATGTTTTACAGAAACATCACACAAATATTTTCACTGAGCGGGAATCGAATCCACGACCACCTTTTTTTTTTACGTGCGCAAAATCCCCACGGATACCTCCGTGGAGGCTATGTCGGTCTCGAACCGACTAAAACGATCGCCGCCTGTGGGTCGTTTTGGTTGCCGAAGGTGAGGTTGACAAGCATATCCCTCGCAAATCGGCCGACCCAGGGCCATCTCTCACGATCTGGCCCTCTTCGCGGGTGTGGGGAGTACAGAGTCCCCAACTCGTCCCCGGAGACGGGGAGGCGCGCCAGGCGCGCCACCGCCGTGGCCTACTTCTGCCAGGGTGACAGGCGGCTCCACCTGTCACCACCAGGGGGTGCGGAGGTCGTTCATCGACTGAGTTGCCTGAGTTGCCTTCGTACGCGGGCAGCTTGGCTTGCGATCCTTCGTCGCACCCGCTGCCGCTCCCGCCCCGCTTCCTCCTTCAAGAGCATTACTTGCTCGCAGAAGGAGGCGCCGGCGGCCCACGCATCCGCTCAGCGGACCATCGCCGCGAGCAAGTTGGAGAGCGTGAGAACTCTCAATCCCAGGGCCGTTACAAGCTCCCGTCTCGGCGTCTCCCACGCCGGACACTCGGTGAGCGTGTGCGGCCCTGAGTCCTCGCTCGCGTCGTAGTGATGTCACTCGGACGTTGGCTCTTTCTCCATTCGACGCAAATACTTCCCGAAGCACCCGTCATTATATGTGTCAGACGGTACGAGATTGCCGTGTGGTCTCTCTAGCCACTCCCTCATGATGGGTCTTACCGCCGCTACTACGGCGCGCCCTGCGCCTGGTCGCCCAAGTCGTAGCTCCCATTCCGCCACCATTTCCCTGTGGAGCCGGGATCTCACGGCCCGAATTTCTTCGGGCTCAGGCTCGTGACCCTGCTCCCGCGCCGCCTTTCGGAACCGGTATAGCGCCGAAAGGGATGTCGCTTACAGGATCCATGGTGGCGATCTGGCGAGGAGACTCGCCGCGTTGAATGATATTGTGCGGAATCCACGACCCCTGACATAGAACTGCCATACCACACATTACTATTTTCATTTGTTTTTTGAAGTAGGTATTCGAAAAAAAACTACATGCCCTGGCCTCAGTAGTAAACCTTGTCCGTGGCGATATCTCCATAACATCAGCATACCCACCTGTGATACAAGTGCAAGTATCGGAGACCCATTTATCACTGTGTAATTTGTTTTCACAGGTGACGTCACGTGGCAGGTGTGAAAATAAAGCGAGTTTTAATTATTTATCATAGATGCCGTGAATGGATGTACAATTACGTTTATATTCTTACTAGCTGTTGTCCGCAACTCCATTCGTGTACATGACGGTTCCCGCGACCAAAATAGCCTATGGATAAAGATGACCCAACGTTTAATCTATCTTTGTACCAAATTTCGTCAAAATCGGTTCAGTGGTTTAGGCTTGCAAGCGTAACAGACGGTTAGAACGAGTTACATTTATAATATTAGTATCATCATCTTAGTATTGTCTCTGGTTCCATCCGAAGTTTTTATCTTGTAGCCCGGGGTCTGCTTACTTCTCCCTCCTCTTCTTCATTTTGGTTTAGCTGCCGCGTGACCTTCTAAGCCCGAGAGAAGAGGCTCGTTTAAAAGGTTATGTGTCAAAAAGGTAATTTTTTTTAGAATTAATTGTGTGTTTGTCAGTTTGTTTTTGTATACCACGTAGGTCAAGCATACTGCCCACCTGATGACAAGTGGTTACCGTGACCTATGGACGTGTGCAACAACAAGGGAGTTACACTCGTGCTACGAACTCTGTAATAATAGAGATTTTCTGTGCCGTTAGTGCAGAAGACAAAGCAGGGCAGGTCTTTGGCAGTTTGGGCTTCCAACTGTCAGCACAAAAATATCTATGTAAACCGCTGAACAAATGCAGTTCAAATTTTGCATAAACAAATGAACATTCTCCAAGAGCTTGGTCATTATTAGCATCGCTCTTATGTCATCACGAAATTCTAGGTGTGATAGGAGCAGTAAAACTAAACTTAACGATCTAATCTATTATTGATCATTACTACTATTTTTGATACGTCTCTCGACTTGGCGCTAAGGAAACAAATATGAATCAAAGAATCAATTTCATTTATTCAGTTTAGACACATAAAGAGCACATAAAAACATCAAAATATAAAAAAATATCAATCAACAAAATCAATCAACTAGCCCATTGCAATCCACTGCTGGACTAGGCCTCTCCCAATGTTGGGAGGCTTTGGCCTACTGTTTCCACTCTGGCCAGACTGGTTGGTACAGGGTTTTATTTCGAGTTTTCCTTCTCTCGCAGTGTTATGGTTTGCGTATGTTTCCATTAGTCGCCTCTTACGACACCCTTCGGATGAGATGGGGTGGTGATACTTGTATTCTTTCTCCGTCACCACACAAATAACCCATACAAAAATATGTTAAGAAATATTATTTAAAATAATAAGTAATATAAAGAAACCATTAGAAAATTATTCTTGTGTTGGTACGTCAGGTTAGTTCTACTGAGAAGATACCAGCAAGAACAGAAGATACCAGCAAGAACAGAAGACACCAGCAAGAACAGAAGATACCAGCAAGAATGGTTGGTACGGTTATTCGATGTCCGAACAGCAATGAAATAGATAGTCTATCAAGTTAACAAATAAATACTAATTCGGGTCAATACCCTACTGAATAGATTTCTTACAAAAATAGTAAGCATATCGAACAGATCGTTCTAAATAGTTCATCAAATGAATATCACTTTCCGTCGAATTATTGTGCGCGTCAAGAGGCGTTATTAATAATGGTACTAACATCCGGTCCTTTACGTGTAAATTGCTGATTGAAACATCCGTGCTCAGCAGATGACCCAGAAATAATGTATTTGACCTTTTCTCATCTATGAATACAACTAGATTTTCCGATGACTGAAGATTGATTGTATCTACTGAACAATAAATGATTTTAGCACGGTACCTTATTTCTTCTTATTATTTATTTTTAAACTTTATGCAGTCTTATTGTACAACAGCGGACTTAATGCCAAAGGCATTATCTAACAGTCTACCTTAGGGTGATGTAGAGATGCACTGAGGTAGGTGCAGGCAGGAATATTGAACTATTAACCATAAGGATAATACTCAAATTTGTACACAAAAATGATATACACCTAAATTATACATACACACTATACGTATATACGTACAAATTTACATACACTACTAATATACTCATATTCTACATACTTATATAATATACTATAAACTTACATTTATTCAACACAGATACACAATCATAAAATATAATATTCCATTTATATCCATTATGACAACTAGGGACCACTGTAGAGCTGACGTACTTTGTACTCGAACGTAGCACGGTTGGTGGTCATCCTGATTTCGAGAGGAAGCGCATTGCAGAGGAGGATAGCTTGCACGAGGAAAGAAGAATGAACTAGACCAGAACTATGAGTGGGACATTGCAGAAGATGGTTGTTAGCTGATCGGAGATGTTATGATGAGAGCCAAGTATCTGTACATCCGCCGGCCTGGGGGTGACAGGTGAAGCCTCCTGTCACCCTGGCAGAAGCAGTCCGCGGCGGTGGTGCGCGTGGCGCGCCTCCCCGTTTCCGGGGACGAGTTGGGGACTCTGTAGTCCCCACACCCGAGAAAAGGGCCAGATCGTGAGAGATGGCCCTGGGTCGGCCGGGGTGCGAGGGATATGCCTGTCAACCTCACCTTCGGCAACCAAAACGACCCACAGGCGGCGTGCGTTTTAGTCGGTTCGAGTCCGACATAACCTCCTCCACCGGCTCCGGTGGGGAGGTATCCGTGGGGATTTTGCGCACGTAAAAAAAAAAAAAACACAGTATCTGTACATTAGTTGTTAAATAAGTGGAAGCATTAGAGAAGTTTACAATTGTACGGATCATCGTCACTGCCCGCAAGCTGCGACGCTGACGTATCTGCAACCATCCTAACTTCTTCTTCACCTTAGCGTTAGTCCTAGTCTCATCTGAAGCTTTCCCCTCGGAGTCTGGGGTCCGTTTACCAGTTTAACTGCGGATTTGGCTAAACTTCGATATTTTTTGTGAAGCGACTATCATCTATCAAAGGCGATATCAAAGCATTGCAGCAAGACCAGTTGTTGGATTTTTTTAGAGCTCCAACTATTTGTAACGACTGCCATCAATTTTCGTTTGGCAACCGGAACTGACGTCTTAACATGCTCTCCGAGGCACAACCAGACCAATGCAAATACCTATATTCATGCATGCAAATATTTGCACTGAGCGGGGATCAAACTTGCGCCTCCTGCGTAGTGGTCGCGTTCACTACCGCCACGCCACCGCCGCCGTCAGCATTACACCTTATTTATAATTGAATTGTGAGTGTTATTTTTTGGTTCCACCAATATTTTCAGGGCTCAAGCTAACCTTATTTTCAATCTGGTACACCTAATAACTGACCGCAATTGTCTGGTACAGGCTTTTCTGTCTGGGTTGGAAGGTAAAACGGCAGTTGTTCTCGGAATAGTCGACATACCAATCAAATACAGTAAGCAGACCTCCGGCTCAAAGTACAAACTTTGGACGCAACTTGGATAACTATGATGAGGGAACTGAGGTGTAATCAAGGGAATTGTATCTAAATCTGCCTCACAGATTAGGTACTAATGTTTTATATAAAATATGCCTCTACATAAACATAAAATTACTTACTATAAATATTTAAGAGGCAATATTATTGAGATTGCTGACAGTGATATTTGGACAGCGAAATATAAATAAAAGGCTATAATTAGATTTATGGGATTACATATTGTGATAAGTAAAGTAAACATCTCGAGGACAATAGAAACGGCGGTTCTTTGTGTACTTAATCAGTTTACTCTCTGAACTATATTGTGAATCGCTCGCAGTATCAAATTAGTGAATACCTGGATAAAACGATGACTATACATAGCTATTAGTGTACAGTGGAACTCTTGTGGGACTAGTGCGAGTATCATAAGAAGTTTTTATTTACCACTTAGGTGGCAGACAAGCAAACGGTCCACCTGATGGAAAGTGGTTACCGTGGTCTATGGACGTTTGTAACACCAGAGGAGTCACAGTCGCGCTGTCAACCATGTAAGTACAGAGTTTCAGCAAGTAGAGAGTACAGAAGTTCACCGCCTAAGTCTTCGAGCTTGCATTGGCGGCTTCCAAAAAACCCTGTTTTGGTCGATCTACTTTTTGTTTGGTATATTTTGGCGATTACAGGGCTGATAAACAAGGTTTATTTTTTATACCACTTAGGTGGCAGACAAGCGCACGGCCCACCTGATGGACAGTGGTTACCGTGGCCTATGTACGTGTGTAACACCAGAGGAGCCACACTCGCGCTGCCGACCCTGTAAGCACAGATTGCACTGTTTATGGGCCGTCAATGTAGAGGACAAAGCAGGACAAGCCATTAGTCATCCCACTGACAGCACAAATTCTCCAGCGAGCTCTGGCAACCCTACTCATCGCTGGGAACACAATACGAAATTATTATAACCATGGTATTCTGTAGGGTGGAGGTACTTCCCCAGTTAGACTGCTCAATTGGGCTGTTTGACACATTGCTTTTTCTCCGAGAGGAATACCTGCTTCAGATTCTCGTCCATTGATTAGCAGGTTTTACAACTAGTGGGTAAACTTGGGTAGGGTGCTGTAGACGTTAAAAGGATCATTATTCATTAACCCGTGTATGGGGTTCTACCTAGATATACTATCAAAATTAACATAACATAACATAAACTCACGCCTATATCCCCGAAGGGTAAGCAGAGGTGCTAGCACCCTCATTTCGCCAGTTTATGTTTAGGTCCCAATGTAATAGGTGGCGACTCTATTGCCATATAAACCTGCGATAAATACACACATAACTTCCAAAAGCATCGAAAAGTCATTGGTGTGTGCCATGGTAAACTTTGAATCGAACCCGAGACCTCGTCTCAGCAGTCCATTACCCATACCACTATGCTACCGCGGTTATTATCTAAATTATCATCATTATTTTCCTAAGGTTTATCTCAGTTGCAATCAGCGCTGACACTATGTAGCCCGAGGTGCGCCGGTTCATCTCATCTACTTCAAGAATATAAATGAAAACAGAGTTAACCAAATTTGACGCTCGTGCACCAACAATTTTTACATTTCAAAGAATCAAAGCATCAATTTCATTTATTCAGTTTAGGCACACAAAGAGCACATATGAATGTCAAAATTTTACAATTGAGTATGTCAAGAAATAATAATAAAATATTAAATAATTTAAAAATAAATCATTGGAAAATGATTCTTTCGCTGGTTCGGTAGGTTAGTTCTACTGAGAAGATACCAGCAAGAAACTCAGCGAACTATATTAGAACTAGATTATTTTTCTTTTTTAAATTTGCTTTAGTTTACAATTTATTTTGTGCGAGCAAGCAAGACACTTATGTGGACCACGCATTAACATCATTAAGATACTCATCCATTTTATAGTACCTTTACTCATTAAAGTTTTTTTTCCTTCTGCATGACTTTCTAATAACTGTCTACCCATTTGTTTGTATTATGTTATAAGGAATTAAGTATGTAAGTAGATATTTATAAAATATGTAAAATGTAATCGCAATATAGAATAAATATTTCACGACATTCTACACAAAGCTATCTAGACCCTTGGTAAGCATAGCTCAACTAGCTTGTGTTATTGTATCTAGAATGCGGATAAAAATACTTAGATACTTTTTTTTGTAAATACATACGAGATAGATAGAAACACCCAGACCAATGCAAATATAAATATTCATGATTACAAATATTTGCACTGATCGGGAATCGAACCCGCGCCCCCTGCATAGCAGTCGAATGCTCTACCGCTACGCCATAGAGGTCGTCAAAATGTACGGCTATGACTGTTATTATTGTATTATATTGTTGTAAAATAAATAATAAAAAAAATGACACCATGTGGAAGAGCCTTTAGCTCGTCTACCGATCGACAGCATCGTTCAGTCAATCAACCACATTGATCTTATCAAGAACTAATACCTACATTTGATGATAGGTAATTGATGTCTTAGATAATACTTCTGAATGCAACGAGTATGTGCGCTTAGAAAACACTGTTGTATGTAGATGCCAAATATCTCGAGGTCGTACGAACGATTAATATTCAAAATAATTTGAGTCATGAAAAGTATTTGTGTTTGTTAGAAGGTTATTATTTAATATGTAGTTATCGTCGAAGAGTAGTGAAGAGATAAACGACTATTGAAAAAAAATTGGTTGCCTGTAAAGTCGGTATACGGGCGAAAGTTTTACGTGACAACGACTTTGAGTGGTAAAATAATTTTAATGTGAATATTCATTCGTATAGTAGGAAGAAGGATGAAATAATAGTAACAATTTAAAACATTTATTTATACAAAGAATTATATTTAAAACATTAATTTATACAAAGAATCTCGCACTGAATTTCATATTAACAAAATTTTATTTTTACCTTTACACATAATTGGCAATTCATTTACACGCAGTGTGTATGCCTATCTCTCTCACTCTCTCTCTCTCGCTCTGTCTCTCTCGCTCTTAGGCGGGCTAACTGTGCTCGAGTGGAAGGGACGCGTGCCTTTCACTTTTTATGTCTGTCTCTCTCGCTCTTAGGCGGGCTAACCATGCCCGAGTGGAAGGGACGCGTGCCTCTCACTCGCTCTCATTGTGAGCGCATAACGTGAGCGGAGCGTAACGCAGTTTCTTGAAGTGTCACCTGGCAAACCAATTTATAAGACGTTGTCACGTCAAAATACTAAATAGGAATGTTTTTAAAAGCCACTGACAATAGATTTTCGAAACATTGTATTGGGCTCAGTGATAATTTGAATCAATTAATGGAATTATTATAATAATAATAATAATAATAATAATGCTTTTATTTTCTCCCACAATAAGTTCTACATATGCATACGTTTAACAAATTTACATTATAGAAACACATATTTTTCTTAGCACCTAGAACAACAGAGTGGATCCCGCCAGCAACAAGAACCGGGCCTAGCCGAACCGTAATCAGGCCCTACATGTTTTGCCCGATGATTTTCACTGAGCAAAACGCGAGGACCCAGTCGAGCCGTAACCAAACCCAATTATTCCTACTAGCAAAATCCAACCCTATTTTACTTATAGTTTGTGGGAGTCAGGAACCCAAACTAGGATACCCTGTGCTATGGACTCCTGGCCCCCCTCTCGAAAATCGTGTTTTATACAGTTGTACCAAGAGCATCAACAGTTCTGTTTAGTTAAGAATTTCGAACTCAAGTATACATAATTAAGAAGTGATGAGTGAGTGAGTTACATCTATGCATGCAGTAGTGGGTGAGTAAGTAGACTATGTATGTGTGTGTGTGTGTGTGTGTGTGTGTGTGTGTGTGTGTGTGTGTGTGTGTGTGTGTGTGTGTGTGTGTGTGTGTGTGTGTGTGTGTGTGTGTGTGTGGTGTGTGTGTGTGTGTGTGTGGTGTGAATGTGTGTGAGAGTGTGTGTGTGTGCGCGCACGCGTATGTGTGTTTGTGTGTTATTTATGATTTGTGTGTGTGCGTATGTGAATTTGTGTTGAAAGTATGTACCAGTTTATTTGTGTGCTTTGTATGTTTGTTCATAGAAAAATATTATGCTAGACTAGGATAAAACAGTGAGAAGTTTTTCTGTTTCTTCATAGTCCAGTCCCAATAGCCATTCAGTTACTCTTTTTTTACATTCTACTTTTGATAGATTAGATTAGAGATTATGAAATGAAACATATTATTTTTGTATTTATTATAAGTTTCCATGGATAAGAACCTTTTCAGAAAGTATAGTATCGCTCCTGCCGCATTGCACTACCAGTAGTAGGATTGAGGTTTTAACTTCTATTGTAAAAATGAAATTATTTATACTAAAATAAAACTGAAATGAAAAATCAAAAAATAATATTCAAAGCAAAATGACATTTGCATTTTGTATTCTTAATCAAGTAGTTATTATATAAAGTTAAAGAATTGTAATACTTCCTAGTTAAACCCGGTAACTGAATAGATTAATACAAATTAATTGTACAGTAGGTATAGCTTTAGTGAGTAATCAGACTTGCGGTTCTGCATTGTAGGAAACAAAATAAAACATTTCAAAATATTGTTAATTTGAATGAATCGTCAAAATATTCACAGCTTATGTAACATCTTTGACGATTTATTTGAATGACTTATTTAGAACATTTGTAACAAATCAGCTGTATGTGAATTTTACTATCTCATTTGCCGATAAATTTGAACTGCTTATTTCAAATCATTAATCAGTATTAAGCATTCATTATGACTTGACGAAATGATGTTCTTGCATTAAGTTCAGTTTCACCCGCGTGTAATACTGGAATATTCGTAAAATAACTTTCTTAATTATTCTTTCTGTATAGTGTAACAGGGTTCATTTTTATATACCTAAATAAATAGATAGACGATTACATACCAAATTTCATGTACATTACAGTAGGCACCAACTAAACACACGTCCATAGGTCTGGGTAACCACTATCCATCAGGTGGACCGAGTGCTTGACTACCACCTAAGTGGTAAAATAATCATCATTTCCAGACAATATTATATTGGCAGAATTACTTACTGCCTTTGTCCAATGTAATATTGTGTTATGTGTATACAAAGGCTATATTTAGGAAAACGAATATTTGTAACATGCTATGCATTAATAGGCTGTTTGATGTGCCGGCAACGACCCGGCGGAAACAGCAATATTACTTGCAATGATTTGTTGTATGGAATCGAGCTACATGCTCGGCCTGAATGTTTTGAACCATTTCTGATTTTATTGAATGTGATATGGACAAAAGATTTTCTGTTGATAATTGAAAAAATTGAAGAGAATATGCTTGTTTAGAAATTAATATTAGACTTAATTTAACACAATAGACATAAAAAAGTTAAATTAATATATAGATTCAGATCACATTGATCGAATTGATTATACTTTTTTTTTTTTTTTTTTTTTTTTACGTGCGCAAATCCCCACGGATACCTCCCCACCGGAGCCGGTGGAGGAGGTTATGTCGGACTCGAACCGACTAAAACGCACGCCGCCTGTGGGTCGTTTCGGTTGCCGAAGGTGAGGTTGACAGGCATATCCCTCGCACCCCGGCCGACCCAGGGCCATCTCTCACGATCTAGCCCTCTTCTCGGGTGTGGGGACCACAGAGTCCCCAACTCGTCCCCGGAAACGGGGAGGCGCGCCACGCGCGCCGCCGCCGCGGCCTGCTTCTGCCAGGGTGACAGGCGGCTTCACCTGTCACCCCCAGGCCGGCGCTCATGGGGGGCGGAGGTCGTTCATCGACCTCCGACGCCCGAGTTGCCTTCGTGCGCGGGCAGCTTGTCTAGCGATCCTACGTCGCTCCCGCTGCCGCTCCCACCCCGCCTCCTCCTTCACGAGCATTACTTGCTCGCAGAAGGAGGCGCCGGCCGCCCACGCATCCGCGCAGCGAACCATCGCCGCGAGCAAGGTGGAGAGCGTGAGAACCCTCACTCCCAGGGCCGCCACAAGCTCCCGCCTCGGCGTCTCCCACGCCGGACACTCGGTGAGCGTGTGCGGACCTGAGTCCTCGCTCGCGTCGCAGTGATCGAATTGATTATACTCGTATTATTTGAATATCCTGAGAACGAAAAACGCGTCTTTCAGTATATTTTCCGTTAACTAATTTATTACTTAGATATTTTATTTGTAAGATAAGATAAGGTAAATTCTTTTTATTGCTCATCAAATTTAGAATACAAAAGTACAAAGGAAACGTAAGTAAGTTATGATGAGAGTTGTTCAATGGGCGGTCTTATCGCGGTCTGCGATCTCTTCCAGTCAATCAATATATGGACTATATTGCTAGAAGAGGTAGTTTGCGGTGTACACTAAATTATTACTACTTAATATCTAGTATCTACTTAAAAAATATCTAGATATACAAATAAAAGTTTATGATATACGATTCCACAATAGTTTACGTATGACCGGTTGAATAACGGATGAGAATCTGACCCAGGATCTTCTAGGTTGAAAGGTATGACGGTAGTCAATATTGAAACAGCTGTAGGTATAAGCCAAATCGGAAGAAGGTGAAGAAATTTGAATTTCGAGGTAAGACATTTCAGAAGCCATAAGGAATAACGGTAATAATACAATTCATTATCATTAACATAATAGGAGGTAGCACACGACGGCATTCCCGTCCGATTTGAGCAGTCCGAACGGTGAGTAGGGTAGCCAGAGCTCACTGGAGAGTTTTTGTGTTGTCAGTGGGAAGACCAAAGGCTTGTCCTGATTTTGTGTTCTGCACTGAAGGCACATGAAATCTCTGTTCTTACAGGGTCGGCAGCACGGATGTGAATCCACTGGTGTTACACATGTTCATAGGTCACGGTAACCACTTTCCATCAGGTGAGCCGTGTGCTTGTCTGCTATCTAAGTTGTATAAAAAAGAAAATAAAAACATTAGGTACTGAAATTTAGAACAAATTTACTTTTGCGCTGGTGGAAATAAACCTATGAATATTTACACAGCTATTTTGGTCTATATTTTGCGTTAAAAGCCCATTTTATAAAAAAAATATATAGTAGGCTCTAAGCGCTTCTGGAAGAAGTTTTAAACTGTATGCATTATAGATGTTGTCTTCGTCGTCACTCTTGACGTGCGAACAGCTGATTGCCCGTTGTTTAAAACTTTGGAAGTTTGACTTGTCTACAACAACTACAAAAACTAAGTCTTAAGCAACGAAGGCTTTGTCAAGAATCGGAAATAAATCGTATTTCACATTTCTTAGTCATTTCGACAGTTATGGACAAAACAGTCATGATACTTTTGATATAGTTAAGTGAATTTGACTGATACTCTTTGTATATTATACTTTTAGACAGTGAAAATGTATTAAAACAATGAACTTCGTTATTTTAAATATTAGTGTAGACTTTATGATTATACATGTAGTGCCTCGTTTAAACTCTACACTCTGCATCACCACTCTGCCTTGTCTATAGCTTAGATGCATAGACAAGGCAGTTAGCAAGTTTTTTAACATCCTGTAACTTTTCTATTATTGCCTGAAATAAATGATTTATTATTATTATAGACATACATACATATAATCAGACCTATATTCCCGGAGGGTTAGACAGAAGTGAACCCGTGTAAGTTTTCACCAATCATTGAATTCGGTTCCATGTAATAGGGGGTGAGTCTAGATCAATGAGCGACCTCCCCCCCCCCCAATGAGCGCCGGCCTGGGGGTGACAAGTGGAGCCGTCTGTCACCTTGGCAGAAGCAGGCTGCGGCGGCGGCGCGCCTGGCACACTTCCCCGTTTCCGGGGACGAGTTGGGGACTCTGTAGTCCCCACACCCAAGAAGAGGGCCAGATGGTGAGAGATGGCCCTGGCTCGGCCGGGGTGCGAGGGATATGCCTGTCAACCTCACCTTCGGCATCCAAAACCACCCACAGACGGCGTGCGTTTTAGTCGGTTCGAGTCCGACATAACCTCTCTCACCGGCTGCGGTGGAGAGGTATCCGTGGGGATTTTGCGCACGTAAAAAAAAAAAGGGGGTGAGTCTATTGCCGTCTTCCGAGCACTATTATTGACTGAGATGGAGTCTGGGCTGTATATACTCGTATCTGTCCGATGTTAAACGGCCCTATCCTTTAGTCACCTTGTACGACACCGCATGGGAAGAGAGGGGGTGGTCCAAATTCTACTCTGCCGGGAACCACGTGGCTTAAACAAGGCCTTTTTTTAAATGTGCGGATTTCCCCTTTCGCCGGAGCCAGCAGGGATGGATATGTCGGACTCGAACCGAACAAAACTGCACGATCGTCTCGGGCCTTCAGTTGCCGAGAGTGACATAGCCTCTGCAATATCCCTCGCACCCATGGCCATCGAAGTCTCACTTGGGTGTGGGACTAAGATATTCCCATTTTTCCCCAGAGAAATTTCTTAGTTAAAAGTGTCTTTTATTGATTGATTAAGCGATTTGATTCGAACTTTATATAACTTAGTCCATATTTAGGAGAGTAACTAAACTTAAAAGTCGGTAATACTGTATTATGTAAGCGGCGTTACTAAGTTTAGAAAGTTCGACGATTTATTAACATTTTGAGCATGTTGCTCAAGTTCATAATTTATTTGTCCAGCCTTTACCATTTAGCTTATAATTGTTTTATTAAGAAACATTAATAAAATATGTTAGCACACTGGATCGTAACTTTTTATTAAATATTAGCCCTTTGTTTTCACTCGCGTAACTCCTGAAAAGCGGTTTGAAACATCCCATTTACTGAAGATATAGTGTTATATCAGTGAAAGCTTTTGAAAGAGTATTTTAGTTATAAATACGCGTGATATTTTTTGTAGTCAATCAAAGAATCAATTTCATTTATTCAGTTTAGGCACACAAAGAGCACATATGAACGCCAAAATTTTACAATTAGGTATATCAAGAAATAATATAAAAATATTAAATAATGAAAAAATAAACCATTGGAAAATGATTCTTTCGCTGGTTCGGTAGGTTAGTTCTACTGAGAAGATACCAGCATGAAACTCAGCGAACTATATTAGAACTAGATTATTTTTCTTTTTTAAATTTGCTTTAGTTTACATTTTAATTTGTGCGAGCAAGCAAGAGACTTATGTTGACCACGCATTTACAATTAATCATGGTAGTATGAGGCATGTTGTGCCTCTATTGCACTTCAAGAATAAAATAAGTGTTACCTATATTAACAATAACAATACGTGTATATAATATATTGTTTTAAAAGTACTGAGTGTATTTAAAAAAAAATCTTAGACATTCACTTTATTCAATATTTAGTATATTTCCAAAAATTTACTAATGGGAATAATACACAATGAAAGGAAGTAAAAAATTCCCAAAAGAAAATATTCCCGTAAAAAGAACGTATCCCTTCTTTACGTAAATTTCTTCGATCCAAAGTTGATTAAAACCACGATGAACTTAAGTCTCCCTAAACAAACTTTTCATTAAATTACATAGATTTAAATCAAATTTACGACAGAGTTTATCAAACTTCGACTAACCCGTATCTAAAATTATTTTGCCTATATGAATATTACACATAGGCTTGAATAAATACACATAGCATTAGGATGATGATGTAGACTAGACTTTAGCAGCAGTCTGGGAAGTGTTTAAATTCTAACTTAAAACAAAAACAATCAAACTAGGTACCTAAATTTTATGTTCACGTCCATAGCACCTCACCGATTTATAGATATTTAAACTATCATGGTCACTCACATCAGTATCAAAATAAACGGAATATTTATCATGTTTCATTTCAAAACAATGAAACATGGTAAATATCCCGTTTATTTGGATACTGATACTATAATATTATAAGGAAGTTGCAGGAATGTGGGGCAGGGTGAAAAGAAGAAGGGGCTAAGTGCCCAAGGAGGTGAAATTTTGCATGATGGTCCCTTATTACTTATACTAAAGTAGGATAAAAGGGTTGAGATGATGAATGTTGATAAATTAAAGGTAGAAAGGAACAAGACAGGATAAAGTTTTGGTTATATTGTGCAAGTACAATGCTTTAGAAGTGCATGATATGTCTGAATCTCAGAACGGATTCTCAACTTGGTATACGTTATCGTACTAGAGAAGCTTCTCGAAACAAAGTTTGTGTTCCATTTTGGTAAGAGTTCAAAACTAAAGTTTGCTGTACAGCTGGAGCAAATCAGGTGAAATTCAGTAGCGAAAATCTGTTTACCTCAGCTAAGTTTCCACGTTTTACTCAAGTTTAGTTGATTACCTTTCAGGTGCATAAACATAACCCTAATGCAATCTAAAAGTCTATTCACCTCAAGTAACCTTTGAAGATATTCTTCTTCGTTCTTTTCACCTTGGAGTCTGGTATTCGCTTGTTATAGTGTAACTACGGATTTGGCTTATCTTCGATATTTTCCAAGACGCTATTTTTTTATACCACTCAGTTGGCAGACAAGTACACGGCCCACCTGCTGGGAAGCGGTTACCGTGGCCTATGGACGTATGCAACACCAGGGGTGTCACACTCGCGCTACCGACTATGAAGAAACCTTCTGATGCCTCTCTTGAAGAACCCCATATTGTAGGCGCTTGGGAAAAACGCAGCAGGGAGGTCATTCCACAGCTTGAGTGTGCGTGGGATGATTCCTTCCATAACACAATGGCGATATTGAAGCATTGTAGTTAGATCAGTTGTTGAACCTTTTTTGGACTCCAACTACCCATAGCGACTGGCAGAGATGTTCGTATGGCAATCGGGACCGATGGCTTTGGAGGCACCACCAGTTCAACGTAAATGCCCATATTCATGTATACAAATATTTGCACTGAGCGGGGATCGGACCCGCGCCTCCTGCGTAGCAATCTTCGTTCACTACCGCCACGACAAAGAGGCTAGTTCTGAAGACATTCTATTATCCAAAAAAAAGAGATAAGTATAAGTAATTTGACGTAAATAAAGTTTAATTTAATTTAACCATCTTAGGTATATTTCATGCGTTAATTTCTCACCTGCTTACAAAAAGCGTTCGAAAGAAAGATGAAGGTGGCTTTTATTGCTTCCATCCATCAGTTTAAGATGGTTTAACGCTCAAGTCGTTGTTTATGCATGAGATGTACCCGCCTGTTAAAAAACATCTGCTTACTTTATCCCTCTTAGATTGTTTGGCAATTGTATTTACAAGTTAAGCCACCTTAAGGTTTTGTAAGTATGTAAGGTACACACGGCCAAGAAGATAAGTACCTTTACGTACCTTTACATGTGAATATGTATGTAACGGTGTATACTTATTCCTTTGGCCGTGTGTACACGTAAGAGGGCTGGGAGACCAGGTTCAACTAGTAGAACATTCACTGACTAAATTGATGATAATTATAATTATTGTACGACTTAGAAAAGTAATGCCTATATGTCGCCAAGATGAGGTCCTTGTTCAACTGTTTTAGAAGTTTTTTTTACGTGCGCAAAATTCCCACGGATACCCCCCGGAGCCGGTGGAAGAGGTTATGTCGGACTCGAACCGACCAAAACGCACGCCGCCTGTGGGTCGTTTTTGGTTGCCGAAGGCGAGGTTGACAGGCATATCTCTCGCACCCCGGCCGACCCAAGGCCATCTCTCACGATCTGGCCCTCTCCTCGGGTGAACTATTTTAGAAGTTGAGCTACCACTCCTTAACAACATAATTATTTACTTTACAGTACATGTAATATTTACATAACTATGGAATATAATATTTAATCTGTAACGTAACGTTTTAGCAGAATTCTGGCTGATCTCCAAACAGGAAAGCATTGTTACGATTGCGTTGGCTTTGAACGACAGCCCAGTAGCGCTATAATAATACCCACCAGTTATTAACCTAAGAACCTTTAATCGAATCATATAAATGCTCCTAACGGGTGTTTTCTTTAATATATAAGGATTTCAAGAGCTTCTAATTGGTATGCGATTGAATTGACCTTTTAATCACATTGAGTTTTCGAAGCATTACTTCATCAATTATATTAGGTATACCCCACATTCCATTCAATTGTAACGTTACGCGGCCATCTTTGAAAACAATCTACAATCTCGTATATGTTGCCAATTCTATGTGGTTGATTTTGTTATTATTTAGGCGGAGGTTCGAGACTGTACATTGAAAGAGGTATAAGTTCAGCAGTGGACTATGAAAGATTATTTGTTTCAATATGAATTCATTGATTTTGTTATTTAGATGTTAATGTTTACGGAAATTTTTATTGATATTAATTTTACGTTGTTTTCGGTTTAAGCTGATACGGAAATGACGCATACGATGTTTTTGGGACTATTTTTACAATCGTAGACGTGTGTCCTTTTTTTTTGTTTCAGTATGAATTCATTGATTTTGTTATTTAGATGTTAATGTTTATGGAAATTTTTATTGACATTAATTTTACGTTGTTTTCGGTTTAAGCTGATATGGAAATGACGCCTACGATGTTTTTGGGACTATTTTTACAATCGGAGACGTGTGTCCTGCCTTTCCAAAACTAGAAAAGAATGACGAATGTATATATGTGACTAGTAATCGTGTATCCATATACAGTGTGCCTAATTGAAAATCGCCATTTTGGCGCTGACAGCAGTGGTGAGTGTACTCGGAACTAATACTAATGATGGGCAACAGCTGTCTTGGTATCGATAAAAACTTTGCCAGAGTTCGACAATAAACAAAAGCTTAATTGTGTATAAAACATAACGTAAGATGGTGGAGAGTGCATTCAACATATCTATACTAATATTATAAAGCTGCAGAGTTTGTTTGTTTGTTTATTTGTTTGTTTGTTTGTTTGAACGCACTAATCTCTGGAACTACTTGTCCGATTTGAATGGTTCTTTCAGTGTTGGGTAGTCCATATATCGAGGAAGGTTTTAGGCTATATATTAACACGCTACTGCTTAAGGGAGCGGAGCATTGATAATAAATGTTAACAAATTCGGCAATTTTTTAAACATATTTTGAAGACTAAAACATACGGGCTCAAAGGGATATGAAGCTTCAAAATATACCCCGGGCGAAGCTGGGGTGGGTCAGCTAGTTATTATATAAAAGCAAATTACCACTCACTGATTAACCACGAAATATCAGAAACTGTAACAACTACAAACTTGAAATTGACAGGCAGGTGCCCTATAGGGTGTAGATATAGATATTCGCTAAGAACAGATTTTACGAAACTCCACCCCTAAGAGGGTAAGACGGGTCCACGAGTACGAAGCGAATGTGAAAGTTAGTTTGAGTCGCCTACCTTCTAACCTAATCGCCAAGTTAGAACATTTATTTAAAATGTTTTACTCAGAAAATAATCTATTTTGCAATTGGTCATTGAACTGAAGATTACCAAGTTAGTGTGTAGTTAATACCTTGTGATTGTAAGAACTCAATTTTTTGTTTTATTTTAACTGTCGCAGCCAGGTCAGCTGCAGAATACCTCATTAATCTGCAATTTGATTTATACACATTAACGGTAACATATATAGATTAGGAGTTAAGATTAGCATGATAGGTATTACAAAAGCATTCTTGAAAAATCGCTACTTATTTGAAGTTACCAGATATCAAGTTGTTTACAGGACATTGTTATCATGGTACTTCTGTCTGCTATCTTTTTAGCCGATTCTGGAGCAGACTTAACTGTTCTCAAGCGACATGGAGGATAGAAGTAGAGTGCTGTAGCAGAAGGATATATAGAAGATTCCATTGAGAACAAGGCGAAAACATATGAACGCATCGTGGAAAATATTACATTATAAACTTCAGTTCATCCATGTCACTGTCGCTGCGCCCATCTACATCCAAATAACGAGAATCACCTATGCATTTTCCTCAAAATGAGCCAGATCGGGCATTATTTCTTACATGCAGAATATAAAATCTACAATGATCTCTAATCCTAATAAACTATTTTATATTCAACAGTATTATTACAATAAATTTTCATAATTGTGAAAATGTCTCAAACGTAAATATAAGTTTTTAGTCGTTTTTTTTGTTATATTGTTAGATATTATTTAATTTCATTTTAGTTGTTACTCTGTTATTAAATAATATTAGTACAATAAAATATGAGGTGCCTTTTATTTTCCCATAGTGGGTGATGAAAAGTAGAGTGCAAAATATATTTTTGGCTCGGGAGACGTACTTTGAACCCCATTCAGGATTCGGGAGATATACAAATTAGAAGCGAACGTAACTACGCTATACCGTTATCGCTAGATAACACCCAACAAGATGAACAAGTCCGCGAGCAGATACAAAGACTAAGTCAAAAATATCAAGATAATATTTCCTCGAAATTTTCAAACGTTATTTCAGAGATCTACGCAAAGCCATCCTCGATTGTAACTAGAAATAAGAATCAAGTGGCAAATTCCTGGAAATAAAGCTCATTGTGAACAAGTACGACGTTGACATCCTTTTAATTAACGAGATTAAAATAATTATAGACGAACAGATACAATATCCCTGGGTATGACTAAATTTATGAAAGGAAAGAGCATCATCTAGGTATTGTAATGTACATCAAACGACCCCGACCAAAATAAAAGGATATCACGAAATGGTCACCTCAACACTACTATACGGCGTTATATTCTGGGGGAGACATTCCAATTTTGCATGGTAATTTAACTTTTTTAAATTTGCATACCAATAGGTATTAACCAGAACAATTGTGCACATATTATGTACTTTATTGTACCCTTTGTACCTGTCTTAAGCAAATAAAATAAATTGATTTGATTTGATAA
Organism: Eilema griseolum; assembly: GCA_963662185.1. NCBI lineage: Eukaryota > Metazoa > Arthropoda > Insecta > Lepidoptera > Erebidae > Eilema > Eilema griseolum. Next base: position 8,904,178 of record OY759236.1, read on the forward strand.
CCTACTGCTGAGCCCAAATTATTTGTCGAGTCATAAAATTTCTAACTTTTTCTCCAATTATGTAAAAATATTTTTTTTTTCTGCATATAAACGAATATATGCAGAAACAATAACATATTTGGATATTATTTGTTCTACAAGTATATTTAAAAGGTTTCTTAATACTTTTTCAGTTAGTACGGCAAGAAAATTTAATTCTATAGGTGGTCTAATATTATTATTTTAGATACTTGGCGGAATATTTTTTCCACCACAAAATAAATATTATGTACTACGTGGTTAGTTATATAGGTAGATACTTAATTATTCTTAAATACCAAAGACCTACACATAAATAATCTACACCTACCAAGAAATATTGAAGGTATTCATACTGCACTTCTTCAAATTGTCCTCGTCCCATGTTTTATAAAACAGTCATCAATCAGTAATTGTTTTCTGGGGTCCAATTGACAAATTTAATTTTTTTCAAACATAATTTTAAATTGTAATCCGAAAGAAACCTGTAATTAACAGGAACATGAACAAAGGTCTTAATAATTTGATTTTCAAACAACAAATAGTTTCATTTGTTACCTATATTTCTAAAAATAAATATGTAACAAAATAAATAAACTATGAATGTAACACTATAATTAACAACACTTGTCAGTTACGTTTCGATTTTCTACTTAAATTGTATATGTTTATCAATAATCAAGATAATTTTAATATTTTCATTAAATTATTTAAAGTTAATCATGCCTTATGAATTTTAATTTACGATTTTTTGCATTGTATAACAAATTATCGATATACATTTTGACATCCCTATTAAACAATATTGGTTATGAAAATATTTACCAAATCAGTTGAACTCAAATCAAAAGATTTACGCTAATTGTAGTAAAAATACACTGCATTTCGGCTTTATAGTAATAGTTAGATTCTTAGATTTACTTACTTGTGGAAAGATACGCTAGTGCCCTTTTTGTATATTGTTTTGCAATACACACACGATCTCATAATGAATATATAAGATAACTAAAGTGCGATCACTTTGAATATAAAAAACAGAATATAAATATTTAATTAAACGCCAACAACGCTCAAATATTCCAACCAACATACATTTCCATCCAAAGGTTGCCTGGTAGGAATTGCTTAAAGCGTTAAGACCGCCCTTTGTGCTGCTCTTGTCTTCTCAATTTCTGTGTCATGAATTTTGTAATTGGCGTACAATAAAGTATATAAATAAATAACTAAAATACTTAAAGTTCCGAATTTCGTAAAAACTTTCCGTGCAGTAAAATAAAGAGGTGAAGTCAAATTGACGTGTCCTAGACAAAAAAAACTGTCATTTTCTATGGTCTAATAGCCCGTCCAGTTAGTTGTAGAGGTCAGTGGTCAAATCCCATACATTCGTCATTCTATTTTACAATAGAGGGGGGGGGGGGTACCATTTTAATAATCATATGAAAATACAGGACTACACCCACCCCACCATTGCGTGTCAGTTCCCACGAATGCGGGACGATTGCCCGCCTTATTGTAATGAAATTGTTGAATCATGTACCAAATAAAATCGGGTAATGGATGGATTTATCAAATATTGATAAAGAAATCTCGGTGGGTTTTGTGCCTATTTTTCGGTTTGATGGATAAACGATTGATTTTCCGTGTGCGGCGCCATAACGGGTTGTAATAGAATACGAGATGGTGGCTATTGTAGCTCGATTTTGCTGACGGAATTGAGTTGTATTAAACGCAATTTTCTATAGGATATAGGACACGGCGATATTTCCTCCCAATTGAGCAGTCCAACTGGGGAAGTACCTCCGCCCTACAGAATATTGCGGTTATAATAACCTCGTGTTGTGTTCCCAGCGGTGAGTAGGGTAGCCAGAGCTCACTGGAGAATTTGTGCTGTCAGTGGGATGACTAATGGCTTGTCCTGCTTTTTCCTCTACACTGACGGCAAAAAAAGTCTGTGCTTACATGGTTGGCAGCGCGAGTGTGGCTCCTCAGGTGTTACACATCCATAGGCCACGGTAACCACTTTCCATCAGGTGGGCCTTGTGCTTGTCTGCCACCTAAATGGTATAAAAAAACGCATTATGGTTGTCGGTAAAACGAGTTAGAGGGCAATTTAAGATTATTATTTCACGTCACAAATAAAAAATTCTACGTTTGGATGACGTCATTGTTCATAAATGGTACGTATCATGTTCATAAATAAGCGTACTTTACAACAGCCTGTCATTCACTTTGGTTCACGAGCTTCTTTTCGTGTAAGCTTGCCGATTTATAATGCGTCTAACCTACCATTTTTTCTATATCACAATACACAACACTATATATTTTTCGAGGCTTACCTTAACAGGGGTAATTAAATTTACAGCTGAAAACGTTTCTGGCAGATTAGGTGATTGAGTTAGGGTAGTGATCGTGGAGGTGTCGGTTTATGAAACTCAGTCAGAAACCGATTCCTATAATACAGAACTATAAAAACCCAACTATAGAGTACTTATTAATAGTTCTATGGTTGATGACGATAATGATTTCAGATTGAAAAGTTTACTATGTTCATAATTCCTACCATACATAATCTGTGTGAAAATTGCACTGTGTTTTCACCTTCATTCACTTAAAGCCGAAAGTAATAAATGCACTATCGTTCACTATTTAAATGATTTACTGCACAATTTCCATGTTACTACTCGAGTTTATGTAATTCGGGAGTAGTCTCCATTTAAAAACAAAAAATAATCTGGACTGTTATTTTTAAACTATCACGGTAACCATTCATAATAAAAGTTACGGTGGGTAGGCACACAAGGAATGTTTCCCGCATACCGCTCGACACTCGCAAGCTAGTTAAGTTTTTTTTTTTTAAATTTAGGTATTTAATTAAATACAAAATACACTTTCGTCATAAAAATGCCACATAAACTCAATAGAGTTTTTCCGTGCATTAGTGCCATCAATGTTCAAACAGATTACAATAATAACAGATTTTTATACACAAGCGAGAAATTATAAGAACTTAGGAGGTAGAATACAAAAATGAATGAACGCGTCGTCGGCGGCCACACCGCGCCGCCGCGTCCCGCGTCGCTGTGCTTTGGCGATATTATTATGCATTACTATACAGGCTGCAACGCACCCAAAACGTCGGCAAATAATAAATTACTACAATTGAATGAAATTTTAAAGCATTTAGTATGCTAACTATTCGAATCGATTAAGATAGGAAAAAAATGTAATCAGTTCAGACGGGATTCGAATCCGCGAACTTTCCCTTACAGGGGGAATGCTCTGACCACTGAACCACCTAAGATTTGGATTTCAGGCTTGGTTTATAATCGACATTTAATTCTCTTCATTTTGATACCCTACTCGATAAATTTGAATGTTTTTTTTTGACAACACGCATTTTAGCACCAGAAATCTAATCTAAACCATATTCTTTTTATTGACATTTTATGTCATAGGGTAGGTAGGTGTGTCGTAGGGTAGGTACCCTATGACACTCGGGAAATGAATACCTTCCATTTGAGACCCCGTTCATCGAAATCCGTCAAAGTCAAAGTCAAAAATCATTTATTCTGTATATACCTACCATTATATCGGCACTTACAAAACGTCAACAAAAAAGGAACATGAATATCAGTTTAGTAAATGGAGCACCGGTTCGAAACGCGGCCTCGACCTGAGAAGACTCCGGCAAGAAACTCAGCGGGCATTGCTTTGTTTTTGGTATATTTACAAACATACACTTAATTAGTCTACTTAATCTAAATACAAAAATTTACTTGAGTAGCATAGTTGAGCGTCCAGTTATAGAGGGGAGTAAAGAAAACTACATACATACATACATACGCGCTTAAAAAATTACCCTTGCTGACGCAGTCGGGTAAAAATAGTTTACATTCTATGATTTAATCGCCAAAAGTCCCAAACAGTTTTATAATTATTAATCTGGACTGTCTGTACCACTTGAATCCTTCGGTTTTGTTTACCAGCCTTGGAATTTCACATTAGTTTCATTTTGTTCTATACCCTTGTCACACTTTATTGCTGTTTGGTCACTGTATCAGTTGGGGGATCACTGAATATTTATTTAGTGACCGTTTTTCTTTATTGCGAATAAAGTTTTCTGGTAAGATGTTCTTGAAAGTTTAGTTTTAGTGACTTTCAACAGACATATATCAAATTGATATTTGTCAATAGAACGTACCGTCTCTAGGGCTTGAACCCCATGACACCAGCATCAAATAGATTAATATATATAAGACATGAAGTAATTCTGTTCTACAATACATAACAACAGGGGGAGACAAACGTAACAAGTTATACAGGATTACAGAACACGAAGATTAACTAATGAACTAAATGAAAGATGACACAGTTCTGTGTTCGTACGTCTCATCTCACGTAAGTTGCTCATAAAGTTTCGTACATGGTTTTATTGCATTACACCCACAACCCAGCAACATTAAATACTCACACCATTTTATTTCTGAAGAGTAGGCAGAGACTAAATATACACCCTTCAGCTTACCAGCGATTTGTTAGTGATATGCGTATTACATCAAAGCACTGATACATTTAACTAGCGAGAAGAATGAAGTATGTTGAAATTCTAGTTAGCAGATATTAGTGTCTACGTTATTCGCAAAATAATACTGGTCTTCTCAATATCATTTTAGCGTGTTTCCGACCAAATAAATGGTCTTCACCTCGGAGTCCGGGGTCAGCTTACTCTATCTCCTCTTTAAGGAGACTTGCGTCTGACCTCCTCGAGAAGAAACTTCGAGAAGAAAGATTGCAGCAGAGTTTCATCAATCGTCTAACTGATGAGCTTGGCTTGATCCTCCGTTCTGTACTTATGTATTTTTTGTCAATGAGGTCCAACTTCAGACTAAAAGAATAACATAGACGGAACGTATAGAATGCATAGATCAAAATGGTACTACGACTTTAGTCTTATTTTATGCGGCTTAACAGGTGAGTTCTATGCGTTTTGTCTATGTGTGTACCTTATAATCTGAGAGTCCATTATATATTTTAGTAGCTATGTTCACAATAACAAACCTAACAAACGTGGGCATTCGTGATACAGGGTTCACCTTGTACGAATGCATAAGCACTCCTTATAACCTAATTTAATTGTATAGCATCTAACTTTTACCTACATTCTAGGACTGTTTTATGGAGAAATTTGTAGTCTACCTATTGAAATAAATTATTCTAATTCTTATTCTTACCTAGTGACTAGGGCGCTTGGTTCTGAAACCTCGTCGACATCTTCAAAAACTAATATACACAGTCAGGTTAACCGTGCCTTTGTAGTGTAAAACAGATTTATGGTGTGGGCAAGACGAACAGAATTTTGCGAATAGCAGCGTCCGACCTACCCGCCCACGACCCAGATACGCGAAATGTTTGAACGGCCGTTGCCATGGTGATGCTGTAGACTGTAGAGCCTACAACAGTATACAGGTGCACTTGCGAAATTTATTCAGTATTAAAGTACCATTAATCAAGTTATTGTTGCCGTTGGATCGGTTGCTATATTCGACTAGCTGTTTACCGCAGCTCCGCCTGTGGATGTGGTAATGAAATAGTTATTATTTTTGAGATTTTTTTACTAAGTAGGTAGGTTTTTTTTAATCTAGGACACGACAATTTGATGTCACCTCGCCTGACTGTAAGCTAAAGGCAAACTCTCAGGAAAGCGAGTCACCTTTACAGACATTAAACAATGTTACAATGGTGGTAATCAGTTTAGCGGCCTCATCAGATGCTTTTTCACGCCCTGTTTAAAGGTACCGTTCTTCCCAAGATGGTAGCAGCGAGACAAGAGTTGTAAATCCATTAACTTGAATTTAACTTAAAACTGATCTCCCCTTGATGTTTAAAACAACCCCAAAAGTAACTTTTCAATGGACTATCATTTCTTTTTAGTTTCAGTATAATCAATCAATTAATCAATTAGCCTGCCGCAATCCACTGCTGGACATAGGCCTCTCTCAATGTTGGGAGGCTTTGGCCTACTGTTTCCAAGCTGGTTAGACGGGTTGGTTCACGGTTTTATTTCGAGTTTTCCTTTTCTCCCATTTTTATTTTCTTCATACATTACATACAGTATAACAGTCTGGGACTCTGTAGTCCCCACACCTGAGAAGAGGGCCAGATCGGAAGAGTTGGCCCGGGGTCGGCCGGGGTGCGAGAGATATGTCAACCTCACCTTACATAAGCTCTTCCACCGGCTCCAGTGGGGGGGGGGGGGGGGGTATCCATGGGGATATTGCGCAAGTAAAAAAAAAAGTATCTCAGTCTGTTATATTATTATATTAAAGAGATGCCACAATGAAAATAGGTACTATACCGCATACATAGCACCTATTTTCATTAATATTTTACACTGTTCTGTTCCGTCGATTGCAAACCCATTAAAGTCGACCTTTCTCCATTTTTAGTACTACATGTAGGTTAAAATGTATTTGATAAGTGATTGGGCTTCAAATAACCAATCGGATAATGGACTAAGTTAATTTATTCGTAATGTAAGCAAATGGAAAGTAATACTTTTTGTTCCTACTACCTAGATCTATCAAGGAATTGAAGGTTTATTTGCAGAAATAAATTGAGTGTATGTGGCTCCAAGACAAAGATACCAGCAAGGCGGTACACTAAGTTACACCATTAAGACTTGGAATTCATTACCAGCGCACGTGTTTCCTCCTACAGTCCCGGGTCCTTTAAGCGGGGCGTGAAAAAGCATATAATGAGGCCGTCAAGCTGAGTGTCACCATTGTCACATGGTATATGTAAGAAAAGATGCCCCTCTTTTCTGAGACTTTGCTTTCAGCTTACCATCAGGCAAGGCGAAGTCTAAATGACGTGTCCTGTGGAGATAGAAGGTTGGGAGGAGCGCGCCGAGTGAGACAGGAGTGGCGCCAAAACATAAAGGCTGGCATGACTCGACATGACGAAGATTTGTGCGAGTCGTTGAAACAGAGGAGACTTCGCCGCCATCTTCCGCCTCCTACAGACTCCCGTCACATCTGCCATAGATGCGGCAAGAAATGCCGCGCTCAAATAGGACTCTACAGTCACCTGTGCCGATGCGGGCGACCGGGATTATGCAGGCGCTGCAACAATAATCATCTTTTAAGATGTTGTGGCCAAGGATTGATATAAAAAAAATTGATCGAAAGAGATGTAGGCAGCTCAGATGGCAGTCGCTTCCGGGAAAAATAAAAATAAACTAAGTAATAAAATAGAGGAATAGTTTTTTAATTTATTATTTATTGTACACTTACATAGCATTTATACAAATTAGTAAAATATTATATACAAAGGCAAGCATAACTCGATATTGAGCTGTCTTCCAGCAAACCTGGAAGTTCACAGAGTAATTGCAATTCAATGAGTTCCAATAAGTGGATACAGGGATCTAAAGGGCAAGTTTTGGTTGCAACCAGTATTGGTTATTACAGGTGACATGAGTTGGACATGGACATGCACCATAAGTTAACCAAAATACTTTATTAATGAGTCTTTAAATAACTTCATCACCAACAATACATACTTACTCCTATGTGCCTTTTCACTTCACATTTTAAATGGGTAATACATTTTCCGAAGTAATTAATAAATTACAGACTTATTAAGTTTGTGGAGCTACCTGAGCACGTTATAAATTATAACTCAAAACTTGACAGCCATAAATCATCCTTGGACTTGCCGAGGTACAGTCGCAAACATAAGTTGCTGAAAACTCAGAAACTCGGTTCTAGTAAATCTGACGATCGATTCCATTAATTAACATATATATATACTCATGCTCGTAAAACCCAGAATGGGTACCGCTTCAGGGATTTACAGCAGAGGTGTATTAACGACCCACATTCGCCAATTGATGAACTCTTCCAACTAATCCCACCCTCTCCTTTCCTACAAAGGACAACACGTGCAGGGCTTAGATGTCACCCTCACACTGTGTAGAATATACGTGCAAAAACCAAGTGGTTCGGAGACTGTTTTCTTTGACGCATCACCAAGACCTGGAATTCATTACCAGCTCACGTGTTTCCTTCTTCCTACAGTCCCGGGTCCTTTAAGCTAGGCGTGAAAAAGCATCTGACTAACCCGCCAAGCTGAGTGCCACCATCGTAACATTACTTAGTGTCTGTAATGGTGACCCTCTTTCCTAAGTCTTTGCCTTTAGCTTACCATCGGGCGAGATGAAGTCAAATTCCAGATTAAAAAAAACTATGATTTTCAGTCCCGCGTAATAGGAGGTGAGCCTATTGTCGTCAAGCGGGCACTTAGTATGTTTACTGTCAGAGATGGAGAACAGACCTTTGTCCCTTAGCCACCTTCTACAACACTCATAAGAAATATAAAAATAGATAGGGTGATCCTTTTCAACTCCACCGGCAACCACACTATATATATATATATATATATTTATATTACGGCGTCGTAGGCAATGTCCATGTTATTGTAAAATTTTATTTTGTCATTAAACTTAATGTCAAGTTCAATTTTGTGCAGTTTAATTTTATTTTTTGAATTTTATTAAATGTTTTAGAGCTAAGGTGTTCGATATTTTGTAATCTGTAAAGACTTTTGTAAGTGACTGTACGTGCTTAATGCTCGATGTAATGGAATACTAGGTAGCTGAATTAGTTATGAAACCGAACAAAATCGAAGTGAATTCATTTATAATTCCTGTAGACAATATGATTTACAAATGACGACTTCGGTGGTATGTAGGAAGAGCGTTCGACTGTCATTATGCCTGTCTAAGGTTTGATTCTGCTCAGTGCAAATATTTGTATACATGAATATGTCTATTAGCGTTGATCTGGGTGATTTTATGCATAATATCATCATGTTAATTCGAGGTTCGTTTACTCTTTCTCTTTCAGATGTGGCTTATATTGCTTCTTGGAAGCGACTGCCTCCCAATCCCGAGAAAAACGTTTACGCTGAGCTTTATCTATTCTTAATCAGTAGGTTTATTTGACTTAAGGTCCTATGACCGACAGAAGACGTCCACAGTGCGCCGCAATTACTGTCAGTCTTGAGTTTCACATTTTGTTTCGCTCCATATTTTTCCTATGTCTTCCGCTTCTGCAATTATCCTAGACTTGCAAATAAGTCTGTTTTAGATGGCCACGCTTACGATTTCATTGGGATTCCAATCTAAGTATTCCCACGGATACTCCTTTCCGACGGAGCCAGTCGGAGAGGTTATGTTGGACTCGGAACGACTAAAACGCACGACGTCTGGGGGTCGTTGTTGGTTGCCGGAGATGAGGTTTGCAGGCATATCCCTCGCATCCCGGCTGACCCAGGGTCATCTCTTTGTATGTGGCCCTCCTCGGGTGTTGTGACCACGGAGTCACCAACTGCTCCCTGGAAACGAGGAGGCGCGCAACGTGCGCCGCCGTTCTGACCTGCTTCTGTCTGTGAGAGGCGGCTTCAACACGAGGGTATAAAAGCACCGAAGTTTTTATTGAAACTACCTACGCAGGTTCTCCCACAACCAATTGTACTAATATTAGTAATTTACGTTAAATAACCTGCCCTCAGTAACATCATTTGACTTAATTTATCAACGGACCTACACCGAAGCTTCGTCACGAAGTGGAAAACTTCTACCACAAATATACCATTAAAGTGTGCATTATAAATACATTAACCGCAAACCCGAACGTAATCGTAGTTCAACAGTAGTAGGTCAATTGGTAGGATTTAAACCCGTGACCTTTCAGCAGTCAGTCGACGCTTTTGCGGTTAGGACATGCCTCTGACATAAAATAATTAGATGGATAAAACGTAAAGGAGGAACCACACGTTATGTGTTAGTAATTATTCGTCTTTTTCGGCCGTATACGTTGAAGTGACACTTCACTTCATCGTATCTCGGAGAGCACGTGAAGCCATGGGTCTCGGTTGCCAACATCCATGGCAGATGTTGTGGGTAGTTAGAGGCCTAAAAAGTCTAACAACTGGTTTAACGGCAATACTTTGATATCGAAGTTTAACCAAATCCGCAGTTAGACTGGTGAAATGGACCCCAGACTCCGAGGTCAAAGCTTCGGATGTGACTGAGATTAACGCTAAAATGAAGAAGGCTCACTCCCTATTATGTGGGACTAAAAACCATAATTGACAAAATGGGGCACCTTTGCCCACCCCTTCAGAGATATGCAGGTATGATTTTTTTTTATACCACTTAGGTGGCAGACAAGCACACGGCCCACCTGATGGAAAGTGGTTACCGTGGCCTATGGACGTTTGTAACAATAGAGGAGTCACAGATGGCACAGCAACCCTGTAAGTACAGAGTTTCTGTGCCATCAGTGTAGAAGACAAAGCGGGTCAAGCCTTTAGTCTTCCCAATGACAGCACAAATTCTCCAGTGAGCTCTGACTACCCTACTCACCGCCTGGAACACAACACGAAGTTACTATAGCCGCGGTATTCTGGAGGGCGGAGGTACTTCCCCAGTCGGACTGCTCAATTGGGCGAAAATACCGCCGTGTCCTACCTCCTTTAAAATATGTAGGTATGTATATAACACCGAACTCCTAGGTGGAAATTTCGCAAACAAGAAGTACGTGATGTTACACATATTAAATGATGGCCTAAATAAATCCTTTGGTGCACCTCAAGAGTTCTTATAAATCCACGGTAGCCATATAGATTACATTTTCGTCTAAAAATACAAAAGTCACAAAGAGTTTCATTCGAACCCTACAATTTAATTTTTTCCCAACTTGTACTGAAAAAAGTTTATCGGAATTGGCCGAACTCTCCCAACTTTTCTAATCGGTAAATTGTAAAGTACCTACTGACTTTTTCAATTTGTCAATTCAATTTGTGCGTAGTCAAGGTCTATATCAAACGTTGGAATGTTGGTAAACTACCCAAATAGCTCTGGTTCGATATTCGATAGTTATAGATAGACATAAACAGTAAACATTTTGTTAAAATAATTGTATAGGGTGACAATTATACATATATGCGTTTTTTAAATGAATTTATCAGTTAGACTGGTGAAATGGACCCCAGACTCCGAGTCTGGGGTCCATTTCACCAGTCTAACTGCGGATTTCGTCAAACTTCGATATCAGAGCATTACCGTTAAACCAGTTGTTAGACTTTTTAGGCCTCTAACTACCCGCAACATCTGCCATGGATGTTGGCAACCGAGACCCATGGCTTAACGTGCTTTTCGAGGTACGACCTGATCAATGAAAATACCCATATTCTATGGTTGTTAATGTTATTGCGTGGTCAACAGAAGTCTCTTGCTTGCTCGCACAAAATAAATTGTAAACTAAAGCAAATTAAAAAAAAAAAGAAAAATAATCTAGTTCTAATATAGTTCGCTGAGTTTCTTGCTGGTATCTTCTCAGTAGAACTAACCTACCGAACCAGCGAAATAATCATTTTCCAATGGTTTATTTGTACATTATTTAATATTTTTATATTATTTCTTGACACCCAATTGTAAAATTTTGACGTTCATATGTGCTCTTTGTGTGCCTAAGCTGAATAAATGAAATTGATTCTTTGATTCTTGTTGCCTATAAGAAATTGCCGCAGAACGATAATCCCGCCATCTGTATGTGCCACGGAACTTGTATCTCATATTGTAGTGTAATGTGTAATTGGTGTACAATAAAGACGTTTATTATTATTATTATATTCATACACATAAATATTTGCACTGAGCGGGGATCGAATCCGCGATTCTTCCGTAGCGGCCGCGTTCATTACCGTCACGCCACGGAGGCTGCGCGTGAGAGACGGATGTGGTAGTCAAATGGCACGGATCGTAATCGCTTCACGGAAAATATCGAATTTCAGCAGCATCTTAGTTATACTAGAAAGCTCCAACTGAATTGAGAAAAGGATGAGGAAATGATCATGATGTAGTCGTCTCTGAACTTCTCAATTCAGGTGAAAGTCGTCGGTTGGTTAAGCGGCACCGAACATTATGTTGGACAAACAAAAAGACAGAAAGACAAACTTTTTAAAAGGGTTGTTTGTTCAGAATTCGGCTCAATTTATTTATTACCTTGAGATGTTGACCGTTTTATGCTCGTTTAGCGTAATGAATAAATCGTGTTTGTCTTTACAATTATGTCACATACCTTGGAGAAGGAATATCATATTCTGTCCTCCGTGGTCACACACACAGTCAAATGGTGGTCAGTGTTGCCGTCACAAAAAATAAAAAGTATAATTAGTTTTAGGTTTCGATGTACATTTTACATGTGAATACTGTTAGTAGTCAAATGTTATGTGCTGCAGTAAGTTGAATAAACATTTTTCTTTTCTTCTTTAAACTTTTAACTGTTTATAAGCACTAAAAAAAATTTCTATTCGAACCAGTACTACTGATAAGCTACTGCGGTACCCGAGACTAGCGCGTTCAAACAAACAAGCTCTTCAGCTTTATAATATTAGTATAGATATCAATTATGATATTAAGGGTTTCCTGGAAACACCAAGACGTTCGGGTACTTACCAACCTCACTTGGCAATTGACGGGTGATCACGCTTTCCTCTCACTGCTACTGCCAGAAAGTCAGACGTTAGTCGCTTTCATAAACGCCGTAAGACCCAAACCAACATGAGGAGGTGTTAGTAGACCTCAGACTAGGAGATGATAGCCACGAATGTAACCGTGTGCAATGCTAATATGATAATTATGCTCGTAGTGAATATATACGGAACCTCAGCATAATGACGTAATGAAAATCATTTATCATCTCGTTAACAGTACATGTGACGCTCATGATTTGTAAGGTCAAGCAGAATGTAGTTTCTCCGTACATTTCGGTTGACCCAACTGTCTGAGAGTTATTAGGTCAAGGAGATTAGATGATTAAGAGATAACGCCTAATTAATGCTGATACAAACCCTTATGGTTTAGTGGTACCTAAAAAAAATGCATATGTATATGAATAATTGAAAAAAATAATATTTTACATCACTTTTGTGGCAAACAAGCGCACGGCCCACCTGATGGAAAATGGTTACCGTGGCCTATGGGCGTGTGTAACACCAGAGAAGCCACACTCACGCTGCGGACCCTGTAAGCACAGAGTCTCTGTGCCGTCAGTGTAGAGGACAAAGCAGGACAAGCCTTTAGTCGTCCCACTGATAGCACAAATTCTCCAGTGAGCTCTGGCTACCCTACTCACCGCAAGGAACACAACATGAAGTTATTATAACCGCGGTATTCTGTAGGGCGGAGGTACTTCCCCAGTCAGACTGCTCAAATGGGCGGAAATACCGCCGTGTCCTACCTCCTATATTATGTTCTGCATATAATAGTCGCGAGAACTGTGTGGGAATGATATTGACTGACTGCTGATGAAATGCATAGCCGCAAAACGTGGTCACACTAGAGAAAGCAACTCTACAGGAGTTTGATTATAATAAAGTAGCAAACAATCACATTTTTTTTACGTGCGCAAAATCCCCATGGATTCGACTCGAACCGACTAAAACGCACACCGCCTGTGGGTCGTTTTGGTTGCCGAAGGTGAGGTTGACGAGCATATCCCTCGCACCCCGGCCGATCCAGGGCCATCTCTCACGATCTGGCCCTCTTCTCGGGTGTGGGGACTACAGAGTCCCCAACTCGTCACCGGAAGCCGCCTGAGGGTGACAGGTGGAGCAGCTTGTCGCCCTGGTAGAAGCAGGGCGACAAGCTGCTCCACCTGTCACCCTCAGGCCTACGCTCATGGGGGGCGGAGCTCGTTCATCGAACTCCGACGCCCGAGTTGCCTTTGTACGCGGGCAGCTAGGCTTGCGATCCTTCGTCGCTTCCGCTGCCGCTCCCGCCCCGTCTTCTCCTTCACAAGTACTTGTAACTACCCGAGGAGGGCGACATCGAGAGAAATGGTTCTGGGTCGGCCGTGGTGCGAGGAATATGCTTGTCAACCTCAACTCCGGCAACCAGAAAATGATCCACAGGTGCCGTGCGTTTTAGTCGGTTCGAGTCCGACATAACATCTCCCACCGGCACCAGCGGAAAGGGGGGCTATTCGTAGGTATTTCTACGTACGTTTTATTATAGCACTTAAGTGGTAGACAAGCACACGGCCCACCTGATGGGAAGAGCTTACAGTGGCCTATGGACTTATGCAACACCAGGGCGTGCCACTCGCGCTGCCAACCATGAAGAAACCTTTTCATTTATACCACTTAGGTGGCAGACAAGCACACGGGCCATGTGATGGTAAGTGGTTTCCGTGGCCTATGGGCGTTTGTAACACCAGAGGAGTCACACTCGCGCTGCCAACCCTGTAAATACAGAGTTTCTGTGCCGTTAGTGTAGAAGACAAACCAGAACAAGCCATGGTCTTCCCACTGACAGCACTAATTCTTCAGTGAGCTCTGGCTACCCAACACACCGCTGCGAATACAACACGAAGTTATAATGGCCGCGGTATTCTGTAGGGCGGAGGTACTTCCCCAGTCGAACTGTTCAATTGGGCGGAAATACCGCCGTGTCCTACCTTCTGAACCCCATATTGTAGGCGCTTGGGAAAACTGAGCAGGGAAAAAACTACACTTCTAATTTAATATCATCGGCGTTCTCCGAGGCTAGTCACATCTCTGTTGGGGTTGGCTTCTGGTCTAACTAGGAAACGATTGAACTTCGATATTTTCCGTGAAGCGACTGCCATTTGACTTCAACCAACTATTGGTCGTGTATAAGTTTTGAAGTTATACGATTGAATATAGCATAGCAGAAAAACATCCAAGCTCATATATACAAAAACAAAGCTATATGATATAATAGAAAATAACTTTTTTTTAATACTACTATATACATAGGTAATATAATCACGTCTTTATCCCTGGAGGGTTACGCATAGGTGAATTAACACCCACATTTCAATCATCATTGTATTTGAACCTAAGTAATAGACGGTGAGCCTATTGCCGTATTCCGGGTACTATTACTAACTCGAGCTATGCATTGGAGGCTGTATTTATCTGTCTGATGTTAAACAGCATCCTTTTCCCTACTATTTCGAAAAAACGGACAGTTAGTTATTAAACAGCTAGAATATGTTAAAATACCTAAAAAAACTATTAAAATAATTGATGACTACCACCGATAACAATCGAAATGTCCATAAATATTTAATAGCAACACTACAAAGATATATGGTCGGATCGTGAGAGATGGTCCTGGGTCGGCCGGGGTGCGAGGGATATGCCTGTCAATCTCACCTTCGGCAGTCAAAAACGACCCACAGGCGGCGTGCGTTTTGGTCAGTTCAAGTCCGACATAACCTCTTCCACCGGCTCCGGTGGGGGGGGGTATCCGTGGGGATAAAAAAAGGTACTTATTTTTGTGTATCAATGAATCATGAATGAAAATTTCTGTTTACGTCGGGCGTTACTGGAAAGAGTTTAAGTACATGTTAGGCACTGCTTTATTGGTAATCTATCCCCTCATCACAAGTAGTACTTTGCATGCAGAGGGACGGAAGGAAGAGGCCCGATACTTATAATGTTATCGAAAAGTGCCAGCTAAAGTTTTTCGAAGTGCTACCTGTTAAAAATAGATTTATTTTAGATGTTTAGACGCTACCTTCATAATTTTCAGAGCTGTCTATATGACCTGTACTTAGTAGGACCAGATTATTTGAATTTCTGTTGTTAAGATGCCTAAGATTTGCGTAAAAACAAGTTTTCATTTCCACTTTCCTTTGCAATTGCATAACTAATAAATACGCTTAAACAGGCAACCTATATACTATGCGACTGATGGCTCTTTAAATTCGAATCTAATTTTAATTTTGTAAATTGGTAGTCTTACCAACGAAAATGAACCTATTTTTTTTTTAATCTTTATTTACGTAGCATAGCCACAACATGACTAAAGTGAAAATGAACCTATACTAAATGAAAATGAGATTCGAATTAGGTTAATTCTATGTTCATATTAAAAAGCTGAAGAGTTTTTTCTTTGATAATCGAACAAATCCGGCACATTTCCATACATTATTTGAAGACTAAAAAATTACGGGTTTAACGGAGTAATATGAGGTTTCAAAATGTGCAAAGGGCGAAACTGAGGCGGGTCAGCTAGTATGACATGAAATATGACAATTCAATATATATTATAGAGGCTTTCATCCACGTTCAAACTGTAGCTTACTAATAGCAACAATCAATAAGTTTAAAACTAAAACCCGAATACTTTTTTTTTTTTTTTTTTTTTTTTTTTTTTTTTTTTTACGTGCGCAAAATCTCCACGGATACCTCCCCACCGGAGCCGGTGGAGGAGGTTATGTCGGACTCGAACCGACTAAAACGCACGCCGCCTGTGGGTCGTTTCGGTTGCCGAAGGTGAGGTTGACAGGCATATCCCTCGCACCCCGGCCGACCCAGGGCCATCTCTCACGATCTGGCCCTCTTCTCGGGTGTGGGGACCACAGAGTCCCCAACTCGTCCCCGGAAACGGGGAGGCGCGCCACGCGCGCCGCCGCCGCGGCCTGCTTCTGCAAGGGTGACAGGCGGCTTCACCTGTCACCCCCAGGCCGGCGCTCATGGGGGGCGGAGGTCGTTCATCGACCTCCGACGCCCGAGTTGCCTTCGTGCGCGGGCAGCTTGTCTAGCGATCCTTCGTCGCTCCCGCTGCCGCTCCCGCCCCGCCTCCTCCTTCACGAGCATTACTTGCTCGCAGAAGGAGGCGCCGGCCGCCCACGCATCCGCGCAGCGAACCATCGCCGCGAGCAAGGTGGAGAGCGTGAGAACCCTCACTCCCAGGGCCGCCACAAGCTCCCGCCTCGGCGTCTCCCACGCCGGACACTCGGTGAGCGTGTGCGGACCTGAGTCCTCGCTCGCGTCGCAGTGATGGCACTCGGACGTTGGCTCTTTCTGCATCCGACGCAGATACTTTCCGAAGCATCCGTGCTCGGTGATCATCTGTAGAGGACGCCACTATATAGTCAGAGACATATTATAAAGCCTATAACCAGCGGACCATTAAAACGCTTCTAACGAGACCTCATTTATCCAGTTCTAATAAGTGGTTGAGGAGCTATGAGGGAACAGATGAACCTACGTACCTACATACATACATAGCCTGTCAAAATCATAACCCTCCTTTTGTTCGCTAACTAAATATCACATACTAAGACCAAAACTAGAACAATCTGCAAAGTTTGGAATCGTAACAAGGATATACCGTTGTATCCATTTCCTCACACATTAAGCTATTGTCTTTCGGAACAATGGTTCATTATTGTTAACACGAGTTGATAAGGCTACTGCTGCTTGCTATTTAGTTTGTGTAAACACTGATTTAACATTACATTAAATGATGGTTTGTTGTTTGTCTCGTCTTTGCAAGGTTAAAGCTTGGCAGCAAAACTAAGCATAACATCGGGAATAATATCGGTTAATGGCAATAGGCTCGCCACCTATTACATTGGGACCTAAACATAAACTGGCGAAATGTAGGTGCTAGCACCTCTGCCTACCCCTTCGGAGATATAGGCGTGAGTTTGTTATGTTATGTAGTATCGGTAACTTTTTTATTAATGAGCGAAAAGTCCTTTTGGATACCCTCCCCGTCGGAGTCGATGGGAGAGGTTATGTCGTTTCTGGTTTCCGAAGATGAGGTTGACAGACATATCTTTCGCACCCGACTGGCCCAGGTCCATCTCTCACAATCGGGCCTTCCGCAGGTGTGGGTACCACAGAGTCGCCAACTCGTCCCCGGAAACTGGATAACGCGCCAAGCACGCCGCTGTCGCGGCTAGTTTCTTCCAGGGTGACAGGCGGCCATCGCCGCAAGTAAGGTGGAGAGCGTGAGAACTCTCACTCCCAGGACCATCACCAGCTCCCGTCTCGGCGTCTCCCACGCCGGACACTCGGTGAGGGTGTGCAGCCCCGAGTCCTCACTCGCGTCGCAGTGATGGCACTCGGACGTTGACTCTTTCTCCATCCGACGCTGATACTGCCCAAAAATAGCAGTAAATTAGTGATTGAGAATGCCTTAAAATCTGGAGGGCACATATTTGAATTTTGGAAACTGCAGATGTAACCGCTGAAGCAGAAGTCAAACGCTTTACCGCTACGTTGCACAGGCGGTCATTTTTACCCGTACTTGCTTCTTTATGTAGGACATTATATGACTTCACGTTGTCAAATGGTAAACTAAAGGACTCAATAATAGTAGCCTCTTTTATTACAATAATGCTACAATATTCTAAACGCAATCTTTACAAAAGAATCCGAACAATAACCAAACCAGAATTTCTATCGTAACTGTACGGTTTTGTGAAGCTACTACAACAATATCAACCGCGATCAGCGTTTAATTCTGTTAAAACGTTTTTATACTGCTCTCTATAACATGATAAACCTTTTACGGGCCTCGGGCGTTTTTATGGCTGTAAGATTTAACTTCAATTTTATACCAAAGATCTCTTTTGAAGCGAACTTTCTTTCTAACGGCGAAGTAAAAGATAGGACCCCAGCACTTGGACAGTTTCTAACCTTCTTTTACAAAGTTTGGTTGATTGTTTTTATGTTACTTCGATAAAGATTTGAATACTTACGTTACGATTGTAAGGTTTAGGGTGGATAAAATAATAATCATTTTCAGAAAATGTCTGTACCTAGAGTCTCTCTTTATTTATGTGGTCTAACTATTGGATTCCGATACATTATGTGTACATTTATTTCAAACCAGAAGCTGATATATGAAATTTCATGTTCGTTTATACCACTTAGGTGGCAGATAAGCACATGACCCATTTGATGAAAAGTGGTTACTATGGCCTATGGACGTGTGCAATACCAGAGGAGTTACACTCACGCTGCCGACCCTGTAAGCACAGAGAGTTTCTGTGCCATCAGTGTTGAAGACAAATCTTTGGTCTTCCCACTGACAGCACAAGAACCCTCCAGTGAGCTCTGGCTACCCACTTACCGCCGGGAACACAACACAAGCTTATTATGGTCGCGGTATTCTGTAGGGTGGAGGTACTTCCCCAGTTGGACTGCTCAATTGAACAGAAATACCGTCGTGTCCTGCCTCTACGAGTTTGTTACTTTAAAAACGACGATTTAAAAAATAATAATTTTACACTTTATTGTACACCAAGTAAAGAATACATGATACTTAAAAAAATAATAATAAAGAAACAGTACAATGGGCGGCCTTATCGCTTTAAGCGATTTCTTCCAGGCAACCTTTTTACGTATTTTCTTAATAAGTAGGTACCTTGTTCTGCCAATAATGATTTACTAGTGAACCTAATCGCAATTTGATTATCAAACATCACGATGTTACCGGTTAATGCCCTAGTTTTATAGCACCTTGCTAACGACGCTGAATGACGTGGTCTTTATAATGTAATTCATGATAATCACCCTATGTGCATGCGGAACTGCTTAATTAGTTTAATAATAGTCATGAATAGCCTCCGTAGCGTGGCGAGGGTTTGATTCCCTCGATCGATGCATTGGTCTGGTCGTGCTTCCGAGAGCACGTTAAACAGTCGCTCCCGGTTACCATACCAACATCTATGGCAATCGTTACGGCTAGTTGGAGCCTTAAAAAGTCCAACAACTGCTCAAACTGCAATGCTTCGATATCGCCTTTGGGTTGTGGCAGGTCAGATGGCTGTCGTTTCAAGTCCGCAGTTAAATTGGTAAAGCGGACCCCAGAATCCGAGGTGAAAGCTTCAAATGTGACTGGATTTACCATGGCACATACTAATGACTTTTCGATGCTTTTCGAAGTTATGTGTGTATTTTTCGCAGGTCTATAAGTGCCCGGTTGATGGCAGTAGGCTCGCCTCCTATTACATTGGGACCTAAAACATAAACTGGCAAAATGTGGGTGCTAGTACCTCTGCTTACCCCTTCGAGGATATAGGCGTGAGTTTATATTTGTTGTGTTATTTAAAACTAGGATGAAGACGAAGTTAAATAATAGTTATAAGGATTAGGAATGCTTGAGACGACTTACTACTAAGGATGGTTTTCCTAATTTAAATGTGCTGTTATTTACTTTAATTATTTTCATTTGCCGTGTTGGTTCCCGGTGGAATAGGACAAGGCCACCTTATTTCTCATTGCTGGTGCCGTAGAAGACCACTAAGGGCTAACCCTATGATTGTTCTCCATCCGACAGTGAACATACAGCCCATGGCAAAGTACCCACTTGTGGTAACGGGGGTCCAAAATTATAGTTGTCCAAATGGTGTTCATTTAATACACTTCAACATCTTTGCGGTTTTAAAAGTATGAAAATATACATGTATGAAATTCACTTTTTAGTCTTTGTTTCATTTATTTTATGGATATTAACGTACCTTACATTTCCACACGGCTACAGTACTGAGAAATTCTGGTCAGCTGGCTGTATAATATTTCTTACTTAGATTCGTAGTTCTTAACCAACACATCATTACAGCGCTCTCGCTATGATATATCGCAACATAACAACAAAATATTTAAAAATATATCATTTACTTTTCTCGAAATGTGTTACCTTTTTTTCTGATGTTGCGTTGCAAAGAACCTGCTTGGATAAACTCAGTCGTGAATAAATTATACCAATTTTGAAAGGAGAAATAAAAAACGTTGTTACATTTTCAAGTTAAGTATTTCTCTAAAATAATCTTAACCAGTCAATGAAATAATGAGATCCCTTTATAAAAAATGCTGAGGTGCTGATAATTTGTGAATATTGCGCTATCTACTACCTGTAATATGGGTCCTAGAATGCAGCTCATGAGTAGTCAGTCAATAGTTGAATATTACTATCAATAACTGATTACGCGTAGTAAACTACAGATTACCTAATAGCTGGTGTTAGTGCACAGTGATAAAAATTAGTGATGGGTGGAATCGCCTGTCACCCTGGCAGAAGCAGGCCGTGGCGGAAGTTGTGGAATCCGTGGGCCCCACACTCGAGGGAGATAGCCCTTGGTCGGCCGGGGTGCGAGGTATATGCCTACCAACCTCACCTCCGGCAACCAACAAAGACCTCCAGACGTCGTGCGTTTCAGTCGGTTTGAGTCCGATATAACCTCTCTCAAAGGCTTCAGCGGGCAGAGGGATACGTGGGGATATTTTGCACGTTAAAAAAACAGTGATAAAATTATTAATCGGCTCAGTACTTAAGCCGTGAAAGAGTGACAGCGTTATTTAAATACATTATAGCCATTTTTGATATTATTTCGAATTAGTTTGCTATTTATTATTTAATTACGTGTTATTATCCATTGGGGTAAGCCCCAATTGGTAAACATCGTGATTGTACGTTATGAATGTTGTACAAATTTCGTAAACCTTTATCCCAACTTTTATTCAGCTTAAACATTTTGAAAAGGATATTGTCAAAATGTTTAATTTTCCGGTCAATTGAGCTTCACGCATACACGCACATACTCGTACCGCATCGTTAAATGTTTACTTCGCACGAGATACTGCCGTTTGATTCTATATCCCTAACTTTTCCATTATATGTACTCTACACGTTGACCAACACATTGGCGAACGCGTTGGCCAACACATCACCTATGTGATGTGTGACGGGGCGTGTGTCGTCTGGACATAAACATACATCACTATCGACTTGTGTTCGACAACGTGACTTCACTAAATGTACAGTATGCGAAATTGAAATCTCACCGCGGTTTTTTTATACCACTTAAAGTGGTCACCATGGCCTATGGACGCGACCAAGAGAGTCACACTCGCGCTACCAACCCTGCAAGCATTGAGAGTTTCTGTGCCGTCAGTGTAAAAGACAAAGCAGAACAAGCTGTCGAGTTCAAAACATTCTTACAGTACCTGTAGGAATGGCACAAATCCCCGCTCTACACGTTCACCAGTGTTAGCCACTGTGTGCGCCCCTGTGTTTGCCAACGTGTAGAGCGGCTATTACATTTACAGCGAGTGCGAAATGTCCGTAAGGTTTTAAAAGTTAAACTGGTTGTTTTAATCGAATTCCCAGCGGTCGAGGGACGCCGCGGATCAATGAAGAAACAGATAGGCCGCACAGGGATTCGGGAAACCTTTGTAAAATACTACTGTATGGAGTAAATATCTCTGGTTTGCTTATATTATGCGGAACATACATACGTTAGAATAGGTCCAGCATAGACGATTTACATTAGCATTGATTGGAACAAGTTTCTAATTGCAATACGTACAATCACGCCTTTATTCCCGGAGGGTTAGGCAGAGGTGAATTAACGCCCACATTTCACCAATCGTTGAATTCGGTCCTACGTAATTGGGGGTGAGCCTATTGTCGTCTTCCGGGCACTATTGTCAACTCGAGTCATGCATCTGAGGCTCAGTCTGGGCTATATGGTGTTAAACAGCCCCATCCCTTAGTCGCCTTGTAGGACAACGCATGGGAAGAGATGGGGTGGTCCAAATTCTACTCTGCCGAGAACCACGCGGCTATTTTTTATTGCAATTGATTTTGTTATTTCATTACATGGCTGTCTGTTGGGATTCTTTACCAACTAGATACGAGAGACAGGACACACGGGCGAGCAGAAGGTCAATTTCCCTAGTAAAACAGATGTTCTAAATTCAGTCTCACTCAATCCAAACCTCAAAAGAGATCACAATTTCAATGAAAAGAGTATTTTGGAATAAAAAAAAATCATTAATTGGTAATACAGAATTGTGCAATCGTGCAAAATATGCACAAATTCAAAGTAACAGTTTTGGCTACTGAGTAAATAGATGAGTCTGCACCCCTACACAAGTGGCATATCATGTCATATGAGATGCGTTGCCTTCTGTCGTTAACATCAAATCCCTTACATTTGACATTCTATTCTACAACCCGCTGGCCAACGAATGCCACTTGACTAGTCTTTCAGAGATTGTATTGCTATCAAACTTCTTATACCTACATACAAGCTTAATAAGATACTTAACATAAGCATTTCAGCAGTTAAGACATCTTTAGCAATACCAGCCTAAAACGTACCCAATTATGTCCTCAAATGGGTTTTAGATCAGGACCTCCAACCGAAGGCTTATTGAGGACACACCCACCTGAAAACTTGGGTTATAAATATGTCTACAACACCGGAAAGGCCGGCTCGTGGCCCAGAAAACTTCAAATAATTGCACCGTATTTTATAACGACGTTAAAGTAAGTACTTAATGGTTTCCGCTTAGATCTTTGTT
Source organism: Eilema griseolum (assembly GCA_963662185.1). Taxonomy (NCBI): domain Eukaryota; kingdom Metazoa; phylum Arthropoda; class Insecta; order Lepidoptera; family Erebidae; genus Eilema; species Eilema griseolum. The sequence goes on from OY759236.1 coordinate 8,927,401, forward strand.
AAACGATAATTGAAGAGGAGAGCTTACCCCGTAGTCACGTTGACTACAGGAAGAGTGACCCTTAATGAATTGACTTAGAAAGGAATGACGAACTTAATCCTTATCTGCATTATAATCCAGGAAATAAAAATTTTCAATTTAGATTAAAGAAGTAAATGCCCAGACGGGATTTGAATCCGCGACTAGATACTTGATTCCGCTAATGCAAAACCAATGTCGTACCACAGACACGCCAAAAACAGCATTAAACTTTAGATCTTATTTCTATCCGCTTACAGTCCAAAATTAAATGATAAGAGTTTCATTCTAATTTTTCATTCACTCTACAAAAAAGTCATTTCATTTTAAACTTTAATGACATTGCTTTAAAGTCTAAGTTTAAATGAATTTTTAACTGTGTCTGTGGTTTGGCAGTGATTTTACTGAAGCGGAATCGTGGCATCAGTCAGTAAACATCATATAAAAATAAAGAAAATAAACATACAAACAAGTTAAACATAGGTCGCCTTAATACCTTATTCCCCATGAAGTATGAATATAAGGTAGTATTCTATATGCCGCTTCCAGCGTTAGAATGCTTTTTCATGGCTATGTCAACGTCAGTCGATCGATACATACGAGTATAAAAGTGATATAGCAATGTATTCGAAGCCTTCAATCTATCGTTGTGCCCGTACACATCGTGCCAGGTGCTTTTGTTGTCACCTGTACCATATTGGTTGTTTCGGTTTCGTCGTTTTGTAGGAAAAGGTGGGTTCAGGATTTTGGAAGAGAATCGTGAAGTAAGTTATAAAGGAGTCTTTATTTTTTTACGGAGTTTCTTTTTTTATTAATATGTATAATGTTCCTCTGTTACCATCTCTGACTCATAACATGAACAACGAATACAACATGGTAAATATCCCGATAACTTTAATACTAATGTGTTATGTTTACCAAAAAATGAACAGGAGGTAGGACACAACGGTATTTCCATCCAATTAAGAAGTCCGACTGTGAAGTAACTCCGCCCTATGGAATACCGCAGCCATAAAAACCTTATGTTGTGTTCCCGGCGGTGAGAAGGGTAGCCAGTTTTTGTTCTGCTAGTGGATAGACCAAAGGGTTGTCCTGCTTTGTCTTCTGCACTGATAGCACAAAAACTCTCTGTGCTTACAAGGTCGGCAGCGCGAGTGTAATTATTCTGGTGTTGCGCACGCCCATTGGCCGCGGTAACCGATTTCCATCAGGTGGGCCGTGTGCTGGTCTGCCACCTAAGTGGTATTAAATAATAAACAAATATCCAAGTATGTTCTACAACACACACATGATTTGTTTCATTTAGGTCTTTTTTTAATTTTTTTTTTTATATATAGAACACGTCTATTAGACTTCGCCTTGCCTGATGGTAAGCTGAAGGCAAAGTCTCAGAAAAGAGGGTCACCATTACCTACACGTCTAGATAGCGCTGTGTATATCCTAGAATATTTCTTTCAAAATATTTTTATAGCACCATTTAGAAAAATGTAATTAAACTAAATCGTTTGATACGAATGTTGTCAGAAAACGTCATACATAGCTCATTTGTGTACAGATGCAAGCAGCAATAAATGGGCCAATTCTGCATCAATATGGATGCCGCTCAAAAACGGCACCGATCATGGAAAAAGACGGTTTTAACTCAGTTACTCGCATTTGTGACGGGCGTTCGACGCTCATGTACATACAATATACGTACACCTATCGATATTTCAGCACAATATCCACTACAAAGCTGTTACGAAAGCCTGTAAAGTATTTTTCTGTTTGTCATGTTAGTTTTTAAATCGTGATAATTCATCTTCACTTTTCTTTTCTTATTGAATCTCTTTAAATATACTTGTATTATGAAACAAAATGCGTAATTTTGTTTCATAATGTTACAAAAATTGGCGAAGTGAAAACGTACATTATTACATTTTTTATTGTATTGTTAATAAAGCAAAGGTTGTTTACAACATTCGTCATAGAGGATCCCATTCTTTTTAACAATACAATATTTTTTTATTCTCTCTATTTTTAGGGTTCCGTACCTCAAAAGGAAAATAAAACGATACCCTTATAGGATCACTTCGTTGCCCTTCTGTCTATCCATCTGTCTGTCTGTCAAGATCTTTATCTCGGGAATGTGTGGACGGATCACGTTGAAATTTATAGCAAATAGTCAACTCTGCAACCACTTACAGCTGTGAAAAAAATTCTGGGTCAACACAATAAAAAGATATTGCCGTTTATATAACATAAGTTTGTCTCTCAATTTTTTTTTGTACTGAACCCTCAGTGCGCGATTCGTACTCGCACTTGACCAGTTTTACTTATCTAAATCAATCAATCAATTAGCCTATTGCTGGACTTAGCCTCTCTCTTTAAAGCCTGTTTTTTTTTAATTCAAGCGCCGCCGATTAGATATCTGCTTAAAAATCCCAGCGTTTTACGTATGCTTCTATAAACAAAATAAGTTTGTATTCTGTCACCCGTTCTAAGGCACAAGTTGTCTCTCGTAACTTTGTTGGTACTGTGTGTAAAATATTCTACGGTAATATAAAATGTTCAATATATGAGAACATTCTGTTTGAAATTTTAATAACAATGTCGTCCTTTGACGTCATTGGCAAATTGTTTCAACATCCAATTTGCAGTTAGCTGGTTGCTGTAAGGCCCTGTTTCTGTCGTCAAAACTTTCGTTTAATGGATATGTTGCTGGTTTAGATTTCATTAATGAAACCAATTTTGGGGAGATAGTATTAAATATGAATGTAGATATCTGTATAGGTAAAGAAAGGCATAAGAAAATGGAATCTGTGTAGAAGGATGTAAGACAAGAACACGACAGTATTTTTGTCCCAATTAAGCAGTTCGACTAGGGACCCTACAGAATACCACGGCTATAATATTCCTGGCGGTGAGTAGGGTAGCCAGAGCTTAATGGAGAGTTTTTGTGCTATCAGTGGGAAGACCAAAGGCTTGTCCTGATTTTGTGTTCGGCACCGACGTCACAGAAACTCTCTGTTCTTACAAGGTCGGTAGCGCGTGTCACGCCCCTGATGTTACACACGTTCATACCACTTTCCTTCAGGTTTGCTATGTGCTTGTCTGCCACCTAAGTTGTATAAATGGGAATAGGGAACGCTATGCGAAAAGATTTGAGTATGTTGTCTTTGTTTAATACCCCAGCTATCTCAATAGCACTTACCTTAAATCCCAGGTCTCAGTTTTAGAGAGGGCGTGGGATAACAGGCATTCTAGGTGTTCGGTAGGTTTTATTGTCTTTGGTCCGGTGAACCTTACATTCTCTTTGTCGGATAACCAATGTCCGGGTTAAATTCGTATGGCTACCTATTATTTTTAAAATAGATCGACCTGTCCACTTGGACCTCTAAGTATTAGCAGTTCCTCCCCATATGGTAATCCAATCTAAGTAAACTCTCTATATTGTCAGTCAGAAATAAAGGAACCCAGAACATTCTTTGTAGTTTTCCGTATTTGTTGGCATGCGTTGTTGAATTTGAGAGTAGTTTCACCCATCTTATAAATCACAGGTATGTCTTTGATTTCGTCTTTGTTAAATAGCTTTGATAAAACATAAAAACTACATTACTAACGTTTGAGGGATATTACGGTTATGCTACCATCCTTTAGCTATAACGACCGTTATTCAGAATCAGATACCATTTGCACCCGGAATAGCATTTTCATAATCACAATTTTATTAAAAATTATAGAACTAGGAAGCAGGATACGAGCATGTAAAGGTTGTACCGCATTTGGTGGCGCTTCGCGACAGTGGAGCGACGCGACACAAAACGACCAAATATTCTTTGTAAGAAATTGTATGAGGCATCAACTTAACAACGCCATGACACTGTGTAAAGTTGACCAAACGTGAAACCGCAATAGCGCGACACGGCAGCGGAGAGGCACGGCGCGTCAAGAAAATAATACTTGCCGTTTCTTATGATGTAAAATGCACTATAGCGACACTGCAGCGTAGCGGTGCGGCGCATCATGGCATAGTTGAGTCGCGCCGCCCCGCGCCGGCCCGCGTCTCTGCAGAGTCGCGCTAGTGCCGTTTGACTACATGACAACAGCACACGTATCCTTATCAACAGTAAATCGTATCCTAATAATCGTAGCGCCTATCCCGGTACACGGTGTGAGGCTGCCTACGTCAGAACCTCGTCCAGTAATCTGCAGGTACCCACTAGCACGAGACGTTTAGCTCTGAATATTTGGGTGGGGCCCCATACCTAGACCTATCCAGTAAAATGTCTCTACTTAATTATTATTTATTCATAAATAATATTTATATAACAGGTACAATTTCAATAAGTTAGATACGATTGAATACAAGGATGAAAAATAGCTGTCCTCAAACACTGTTCAATATTCATTTCCATGGAACAGTTGAGAACGGAGAAACAGAAAGTAATTTAAAAATAGTAAGTTGATTTTACAACCAGTGAAACTCTTTTTATTGACTTCTGACTCGCTCGCGATTAATTTAGTACCCAGTGCCCGATGCTTTAACTTTTCCAACGGACACAAAAGTATGATGAAAATTCAAATTGTGAACGAACGTTCTGATTGTGATTTATTATTCAGTTTTAAAAAGCAACGTTTGAAAATAGAACACAAAAGTTATAAATCCAGTCAATTCGTTTACAATTTGAATTATCGTGTACGTTCGATTATTTTAAATGCACAGCCTATAAATAGGTACAGATAACTTAATGCATAGGTCACAGTTTTACTCTAATGAGTTCCACATATCGGTGCAAGGGTCAAGCAAAGCGTTAATGATTACTTTTGTCTGCTTAGAGTAGCCGGTTGACAACTATAGGCTCGTTAATTATAAGTTTTACTTAGTATTACACCTAAAGGGTATCCTAGAGCAGAAAATATGCATGCGTAAACTGTAATGCAAATTCAGTACTGTTACTTTCTTGCCCTGAATCAATAAAGATATTACTTCGTATTACGTTCCTTTTGTGTTTTCTAAAAATTAAGTCAGATTAAAATATGTAAATGCAATATGAAATGCAAAATTGAAACAAAAGCGATTCATCATTATTCGAAATATTTTACGAACAACGCGCGCGGAATCAATCGCTGTTCAGATCCATTGATTTTCTGCGCTCGTGGGCCGTGACTTTGTGTTTTGTATACGTAAAATAAATTGGCATGGACTGGACAGTTCTCCATTTATCAATAAAAAATATCGAGCCGTATTGTAGGCAGCACCACACCAGTATGATACCACTTTAATAATAATATTATTTATTATAGGAGTACCTTTGATTCATATTCATGAAGGAAGGTTTTCTATTGGCAAAATGATTAAGTGATTAGTGTTCTGCGCTGTCAATAGTTTTTGTGTTCATGGATTTAGTCACATTGTATTTAGAGATAAATCTAACAGGACACGACGGTATTTCCGTCCAATTGAGCAGTCCGACTGGGGAAGTACCTACAGAATACCGCTGCGATAATTACCTCGTGATGATGTGTTCTCGGCGGTGAGTAGGGTAGTCAGAGCTTACTGGAGGCTTTTTGTGCTGTCAGTGGAAAGACCAAAAGCTTGTCTTGCTTTGCCTTTTACACTGACGGCACAGAAACTCTCAATGCTTGCAGGGTTGGCAGCGCGAGTGTGACTCTCTTGGTTTTGCACGCGTTCAAAAGCTACGGAGACCACTTTCCATCAGGTGGGCCGTGTGCTTATCTGACACCTAAGTGGTATAAGCAAAAAAAATGCGGATCTTTAATTTTCCAAAATAAATATTTTTAGTAGGTTTATAAGTGCCCGGTTAATGGCAATAGGCTCGCCACCTATTACATTGGGACCTAAACATAAACTGGTGAAATGTGGGCGCTAGCACCTCTGCCTACCCCTTCGGGGATATAGGCGTGAGTTTGTTATGTTATATTTATGTAAATATTTTATTTTTTAATTATTACCAAAAGAAAGTTTAAAAGTATTTTAATTTCAATAGTGTTTCAATAAACGGACCGAAAATACCCTGAACTTACAAAAGAAGTTCCGAGAAAAAGAAAGATTTCCGTCATTATCATGTGTTATCGTGATTGATTGCCGGCGCTTTTGATGAGCTGTGGAGTAATTTAGCTAATGTTGGCTTACTATATAATGGTCACTATATTATAGCCTACTTCTTGTCTTGAAGTGATTTAGTGGTAGAGCGTTCTACTACTAAGTTAGAGGTCGCGGATTCAGTTCTCACTCAGTGTAAATATTTCTATGCATGAATTATTGTTTAGCATTTTTTCCTTTTTGCTGGAGTACCTGCATACCAGCTTGACCCATTCGACTCAGTGTAAAGGCGGGCATTGAGGCTGGTTGACAATCCCATACTCACAGGTAGTGTGGAACCTCTTAGCCTTAGGAGGGATTTTGCCTAGGGCACGCCGTAGTAACAGCGGTAAGACCCATCATGGGGGAGTGGCTAGAGAGGCCACACGGCAGCCTCTCGTACCGTCTGACGCAGATGATCACCGAGCACGGATGCTTCGGAAAGTATCTGCGTCGGATGCAGAAAGAGCCAACGTCCGAGTGCCATCACTGCGACGCGAGCGAGGACTCAGGTCCGCACACGCTCACCGAGTGTCCGGCGTGGGAGACGCCGAGGCGGGAGCTTGTGGCGGCCCTGGGAGTGAGGGTTCTCACGCTCTCCACCTTGCTCGCGGCGATGGTTCACTGCGCGGATGCGTGGGCGGCCGGCGCCTCCTTCTGCGAGCAAGTAATGCTCGTGAAGGAGGAGGCGGGGCGGGAGCGGCAGCGGAAGCGACGAAGGATCGCAAGACAAGCTGCCCGCGTACGAAGGCAACTCGGGCGTCGGAGGTCGATGAACGACCTCCGCCCCCCATGAGCGACGGCCTGGGGGTGACAGGTGAAGCCGCCTGTCACCCTGGCAGAAGCAGGCCGCGGCGGTGGCGCGCGTGGCGCGCCTCCCCGTTTCCGGGGACGAGTTGGGGACTCTGTAGTCCACACACCCGAGAAGAGGGCCAGATCGTGAGAGATGGCCCTGGGTCGGCCGGGGTGCGAGGGATATGCCTGTCAACCTCACCTTCGGCAAAAAAAACGACCCACAGGCGGCGTGCGTTTTAGTCGGTTCGAGTCCGACATAACCTCTTCCACCGGCTCCGGTGGGGAGGTATCCGTGGGGATTTTGCGCAAGTTAAAAAAAAAAAAAGGAGGGATTTTGCCTCACTGTGTGTGTTCTACCGCCTATACAATGGTTTGTGCTCAGATGAATTGTTTGACATGATGCCCGTAGCTACATTCCATCATCGCACCTCTCGCCATAGGCAGGGAATGAAAGAAACTTCATCCCACGCACACTCAAGCTGTGGAATGACCTACCTGCTGCGGTTTTCCCAAGCGCCTACAATATGGGGTTCTTCAAGAGGGGCATCAGAAGGTTTCTTCATGGTCGGCAGCGCGAGTGTGACACCCCTGGTGTTGCATACGTCCATAGGCCACGGTAACCGCTTCCCATCAGGTGGGCCGTGTGCTTGTCTGCCAATTAAGTGGAATAAAAAAAAAATTGGTTTGGGTGTTTGTAAATGCAAAAAGGTTTTTAGTTTAAAGTGCGGAAATCTTCACGGGTACCCCTCTCTCCCATTGGAGCCAGCACGGATGGTTATTTCAGACTTAAACCGACTTAAACCGCGCGCCGTCTTGGTTTATCTGATGCCGGGGGTGTGATTGCCACTGGCGTATCGCAATAGGAGTGTCCTCATAACGATTTTGCAGTTGCATCCAAAGTTTGTATTTTAGAGCCTGAAATTATTGTATTGTTTTTGATTGGAATGTCAGTATTACGAAGAGCGAATGCCTCCTGACCTAACCTTAAAAGAAAAGCCTGATTCAGTCTCGTACGTAGTTTAGCAGGTACACCGATTAGTACCAGGTAGGTAGCTAGATCAAGAATGCTGGTAGGGCTCCGTACTCCCTAAATAGGTCTGATATTATTTATCAATAATTAAAAATAAAAACATGATTCAATGAACGCGAAAATAAAACAATCAACCGTGAAAAACGCGTGGGTGTGGTGTGGGCTTATTCAATTTCCAGACCTTTAAGACATTTTAGCTTAAAATAAAAATATGAAGACAAATGAAATGAAAAAACTTAATTAAGCATCCCACATTAATTTCCATTTATAATTTTACATTTGTTTTTTACTACCATTAGATACCACTTTTTTTATGTGCGAAAAATCCTCACAAATACGGCGGGGGCGCCGGAGCCGGTTGGAGAGGTTATGACGGACTCGAACCGACTAAAACACACGGCAACTGTGGGTTGTTCTACTAGGTACCACTCAATTTTCTGTACATTATTTGAAAAATATAATACTGAGATACAGAAATATTTTGTCCAGAAAATTTTGTTTACCGTCCACAATTCCATAATGCACTCTGAAACATCAATAGTCATGGTTTTCCCAAGAGAAAGAGTTCTCTTTTCTTTTTAGGTCAGTCGAGTTAAGCTTCAAGATGTACTCCTATGTTTTTCATCATTACTTACAGTATATATATAATAAGAAAAATAACCAAAATTACATTTTACGATTATTGCAGTGTTAGATCGTCATGCCTACACAATATTATAATATTAGCAGCATTATTTTAATGTTACTTAACGCTGTTTTGTTGTTCTTTTATTTCGTCCTTTCTATAATGATCCTATGAAGTCCTAGCAATATTATAAATGTAAAAATATATGAAAATGTTTGTTTGTTTGTTATTCAATCACGCTATAACTTCTGAACTGATCTAGCTAAAATTTGGTACAAGAATAAATTACAGTGTGGACCCGGAAATAGGTTCACACGTGCGAAGCTGCGGGCAACAGTTAGTATTAGAACAAACTTGCACTTGGGCAAGATGAGTTACGGTTATAAAAAAAAGTAAAAATGTTCCCTACTTTGTCCATTTAGAGCATAGCCGCGTTAGTGTATGCGAAACAATTCTGAACACTTTGTCGCCATACACCTGTGATAAATGGATTCATAAGGAGAAAGAGTGCTTGTTGGTCGCACCGGAAAATTGTGAAGTTGTACCCAATAAATCTTAGAGGGTGGAGCAACCACTTAAATTTATGTTCGGATGGAAGTACGTGGATGCAGGTAGACTAATATTCCCAGAAGTATTTGCCCAGGATGTCATTTTTATAGGTACAAATGAAAGAGTATATATTATGTCGGTTTTTATTACCTGGTTCTTTTCATACAGGCTCTAAAGTATTCAGTGGCAGTCGTAACAGTGTAGGTAAAATATAGGTTACTCACAACAACAAATAAATGGTAGCTTAGTGGTTAAGGAGTCGGCCTTACGATCAAGAGGTTCCGGTTTCGAATCCTAGCTGTTACACTACAGATGTGAACCCACTCCTAATACAAGCAATGGAGGGGTTAGAGGAAATAATAGTAAGTTCGGTTCTAAAATTCTTTAAAAAAATTACTAGTTATATTATCATGCATACTTTCGTATTTTATATGTTAATACATTTTAAGTCTCTTCCCATGCGGTGTCCTACAAGACGATTATGGGATAGGGCTGTTTAACATCAGACAGATATATACAGCCCAGACTCAGTCTCAGATACATTGCTCGAGTCGACAATAGTGCCTGGAAGACGGCAATAGGCTCACCCCCTATTACGTGGGACAGAATTCAACGATTGGTGAAATGTGGGAAATTCACCTCTGCCTAACCCTCTTGGGATAAAGGTGTGATTCTATGTATGTATGTACATTTTAAGTAATTTCTCGACTATGATAGATTCTATACTTCCAAAAGCGAATATTAATCCCCATGCGAACTGGGGCTTGATAGCCTGGAACTGAAAAGTTGGGTATTTACTTAATCTATCGGTTACAGTTCAGAGACAGCCAGACAACTTACCGATTAGAGATTTGGTCGACGGTGGTATAACCTAGATAGATCCTTAGTTAGCGTCTTCTGTGTGATAACCACTATATACATAAATTAAGTCCATCGTTCTTCATACTTAGTTGCTATTACTCTAAGTATTTTAATTAAATATCATATAAAAGATACGTATTATATAAACAGAACCTAGTAATGGACAAATATACTACCTAAAATGTAATACCTGAGTGAAATAAAAAAAAAAATGTATATTTCTACATGCGGAAATCGGTAGAATTGTATTTTTTTTTAAATGCACTCAGGTATGTGTTCGTAATACACTCGAGAGCAATGAATCCGGGTCACTTAAAGAATCCTAAAAATCTCGGAAACTAAAAATGCTAGGTTAATGCAATAAATTGTATTTAATAGACAATGTAATACTCCTTAAATGAAGGTATTAAAACTTCTTAGTTATTGTAAAGTTATATCATAAAAAAATCAAATTTGAAAAAGGGCCACTTTCGAAGATGGAACTACGAAATTACAGCATTTGGTGTTGCTTTTGTTTGTAATCTGTCATTTATGTGGGTACATAAACCATGTTGATAGTGCTCTATATTCATTAATCAAGCTGAAATTATGTCGCTTACGCCTGAAGAATGCACCAGAATACTTACAATGCTGGAAACCGGCCGGAGTCAGCGCGATACAGCCAGGACAGTCGGTGTGTCGCTGTCAACAGTACAAAGAGTTCTCCGACGTTACGAAGAAACTGGTTCTAACCTACGCAGACCAGGAACGGGCAGAACCAGGTGTACCACAGCACGAGAAGACCGATACTTGGTGAACACCATGCTTCGAAATCGCTTTCTCACAGGAACTGAACTCACCAATCAGTTTCGACGCCTCGGAGGAAGTAACCCAAGTGCATGGACAGTAAGACGTCGGCTTGCTGAATCTAACTTAAAACCCCTTAGACCTGCAAACGGCCCTAAACTGGAGCGTGGGCATCGTATTTCGAGACTAAGTTATGCCCAGAGCCACGTAAATTGGAGTATTGAAGATTGGTCAAAAGTTATGTTCTCCGACGAATCAAAATTTATGCTCTACAAGCACGATGGAAGACACAGAGTGTATCGAAGACCAGGGGAAAGATTCAAGCAAGCATGCATCGAAGAAAAAGTAGCCTACGGTGGTGGGTCTGTACTTGTGTGGGCCGGAATTTCTTCTGAAAGTCGCACAGAGCTGGTGATCATAGAAAACGGCTCTTTAACTAGCGTAAGATATGTGGAAGAAATCCTCAATGATCACGTTGGTCCATTTATGGTCAATTTAGGTGAGGATGCTATATTTATGCATGACAATGCCAGACCTCATACAGGTAGGATTGTGAATGACTACCTTCAAGAGATGAACATTACTCGTATGGAGTGGCCAGCGCGCAGCCCGGATATCAACCCGATCGAGCATGCTTGGGACGAGCTAGGCAGATGCGTAAAACAACGAAACCCTCCCCCAATCACGCTTCGTGAGCTCAAAATTGCTCTCACAGAGGAATGGGAGAATATTCCCCAAAATCGTATAAGGAACTTGGTGTACAGCATGCCAAACCGCGTAAACGCAGTAATGGAAGCACGAGGAGGCAATACGAAGTATTAAAATTCAAGAAAATCGTAATAAAGTTCAAAAATTTCATGTTTCCTATTTTTGTTTTAAGGAGAGATCAGCAGTTTTTTTCTTTATGTAATTTTGTGTTAATAAAATGTATGGTGACTCATATTTTTTTTACTTTCATTTAAGGAGTATTACATTGTCTATTAAATACAATTTATTGCATTAACCTATCATTTTTAGTTTCCGAGATTTTTAACATTCTTTAAGTGACCCGGATTCATTGCTCTCGAGTGTATATTAATACGCGTTTCATATACTTACATTTGTAATGTGGCGATCAATGAAGATAGCTTACTTAATGTTATCGTAAAATCCAAAAATCGGTAAAGTTAGATAATAACTACAGTATAATCAGGAAAATACGTATCCATGATGGTGATGATGAGGGAGATAAATATGTGTGATATTCAATTTGTCAAGAATAGTACTAGAAAGAAATAAGTTTCACACTCACATTGTCTGCTGTAAAGATAAGTATGATCTTATGATTGCCTACCAAAGACTTAGGGTGGATTTTTCATGCTGAGGACAGAAGTGATTAATGACACCGTACTTTCATAATGCACAAGTATAATTAGGTAACGCCGAAATGAAGTTTTTTGGATTTATTTTGTTATTGGTCATGTACAAATTTGATCGACATTATTTTAAGTGTGTGATAATAGCGGTACCCCCTTATGATGCCCCTGCTGCGGACGCTGCAGCAGGGGCATGTGCCGATCACTCAGGGTGTCCGCCCACACAGGACACCCGTACAGGGCCATGGACCGCACGACATCCGCGTAGAGTCTCCTGCAGGAGTCCTCCGGGCCCCTCAGGTTGGGCAGTAGCCGCGCCAGAGCGTTGGCTGTGCCCACCAATTTGGGGCCCAGACTTCGGAAGTGCTTCCCGAAGTCCCACCGGCCGTCGAGCACGAGCCCCAGATATTTCATCTGGGGCTTGATGCCGATGAGAGTGCCTCCCACTGTGAGACTGGAACCAGGTGGTGGCGTGCGCCGAGGTCCATGAAAGAACATGGCCTCGGATTTATGCAAAGCCACCTCTAGGCCCAGCCGCCGGATCCATTCCACGACTTGAGCAACCGCGGTCGTGGCCCTCAGGGTCGCTTCGCGGTATGTAGCCCCGCTCGCCGTCACTAGCGTGTCGTCCGCATAGTACGTGATGGCGGCGCCGTCCGCGAGCTCACCGCGAAGCACCCAGTCGTAGCCGATGTTCCACAGGAGCGGCCCAAGAACCGATCCCTGTGGAACGCCGCACGACATCTCACGCCGACCGAGTGGCTAGAGAGGCCACACGGCAGCCTCTCGTACCGTCTGACGCAGATGATCACCGAGCACGGATGCTTCGGAAAGTATCTGCGTCGGATGCAGAAAGAGCCAACGTCCGAGTGCCATCACTGCGACGCGAGCGAGGACTCAGGTCCGCACACGCTCACCGAGCATCCGGCGTGGGAGACGCCGAGGCGAGAGCTTGTGGCGGCCCTGGGAGTGAGGGTTCTCACTCTCTCCCCCTTGCTCGCTTCGATGGTTCGCTGCGCGGATGCATGGGCGGCCGGCGCCTCCTTCTGCGAGCAAGTAATGCTCGTGAAGAAGGAGGCGGGGCGGGAGCGGCAGCGGGAGCGACGAAGGATCGCAAGACAAGCTGCCCGCGTACGAAGGCAACTCGGGCGTCGGAGGTCGATGAACGACCTCCGCCCCCCATGAGCGCCGGCCGGCAGGTGGAGCCGCCTGTCACCCTGGCAGAAGCAGGCCGCGGCGGTGGCGCGCCTGGCGCGCCTCCCCGTGTCCGGGGACGAGTTGGGGACTCTGTAGTCCCCACACCCGAGAAGAGAGCCAGATCGTGAGAGATGGCCCTGGGTCGGCCGGGGTGCGAGGGATATGCCTGTCAACCTCACCTTCGGCAACCAAAGCGACCCACAGGCGGCGTGCGTTTTAGTCGGTTCGAGTCCGACATAACCTCCTCCACCGGCTCCGGTGGGGAGGTATCCGTGGGGATTTTGCGCACGTAAAAAAAAAAAGTGTGTGACAATAGCCGTTGAGATGTTGCTATGTTATTCAAAAATTCCATGCTTAATATTATAAAGCTGAAGAGTTTGTTTGATTTTAAACTATTATGGTCACTCACTTCAGTATCAAAATAATCAGGATATATACCTTGTTGTATTGTTTTAAGTTTCCGATATTTCGGCGCTGTTGCTAACACCATGATCACAGAGCAGAAGAGTATTGTCGGTGAAAGTCGAAACTATACAATATGGTAAATATCCCGATTATTTTGATACTGTAGTTGTTAGTTTGTTTATTTGAACGCGCTTAACTTTAAAACTACTGGCTTGAATTATAAAATTCTTTTTGTGTCGAATATCCCATATATCGACGAAGGTTATTTTAGGTTATATATCATCACGTTTTTACTAAGGGGAGCGGAGCAGTGATCAATGTTAAGAAATCCGACAGATTCCCATACATTATTTGAAGACCAAAAAAATTACGAAATTTCAAAAGGAGTGATACGAGATTTCAAAATGTGCACAGACGAAGCTGGGGCGGGTCAGTCGACACACACAATTATAATGAAAATATATACAATTAGTTAAAACATGTGTACACATTAGGTACTCTTTAATATTGAACTTTAATGACATAATTATTCCAACGAATAATTCGAAAAGCGTTTTAATTTTGCATTAAATTCTGTTAATAAATCAATTTTATTATTGAAGCAAAGACTGAATTCGATAGCCAAAGTTTGAAATTGGAATCTGAATGTTTCATAATAGCAATATTATATTTTGATAAAGTTTAAAGAAAAACTAATTTACGCAAGTACTAAAAGTTTAATCAATTAATGTGTTTTTACGAAATGGTTTCTTTGATAGGGATAGGCATGATTTAATAACATCCAATGATTTTTGGGACTCGTCGGAATGGCTTAGCGTAGGTACTTTCCGAGGCACAGGGAAGTCTAATTATGTTAATAATGGTCACCCATCTTAATGTTTATATTAGTAATCTTCTTTTTAAGTAAGGTACTGTATAGCATACCTATGATAGTTTAAACAAAACTTAAAAAAATATCATCTATGAATATTAGTGGGATATTTGTAATAGATAATAAAAATGAACAGGCTCTGTAGCATAGCAGTAATGGAAGTGACTGCTACGGAACAGGCGCGGGTTTGATTCCCGCTCAGTGTAAATTTTGTATGCATGAATATGTCTATTTCCATTGGTCTGGGTGTTTCAGTGCCTCAGAGAGCACGTTAAGCCGTCTTCGGTCCCGCTTGCCATACAAACATCTAAGGCAGTCTTTGCGGGTAGTTGATGAAGCCCTAAAAAGTCCAACAACTGATGTTACTGCAATACTTCGATATTGCCAATGAAATGTAGAAGTCAGATCACGAAAACTATCGAAAAACTATCGAAGATCAGCCTAATCCGCAGTTTCAAGGTCTCAGACTTCAAGGTGATAGCTTCAGATGCGACAGAGATTAAGGTTAGGATGCAGAAGATTTGTAGAAAATAAAATGAGTTATTTCTCCAGTTATTTCCCCAAACTAGCTTTGAATTCGCTAATATCGGCAGTATGTACCGTTCACGTTTGTAATCTGGTGCACAAAGCGGTTGAGTTATGAGAACCTAGTGTGGTTGACAGTTGGCAATACTTCGCAGTCTCCGAGTAGGCATTGTGAATAGAGCGTGTTTATTTAGATAACCGATCGAAACTATTATGCATTCAAAAGCGATTTACGTCAAGAATATCTGGCTCTAAGTACCTATTATGTAACAATGTTTTATTAGAGAAATAAATGCTTTATTATGTGTGGACTTCTTTTTTAACATACGGCAATCCAGTCGGATACACCCCGTCGAGGCCAGCGGGGTGGTTATGTCAGGTTCGAACCGACTAAAACTGCACGGCCGTCTTGAGCCATCTGTTGCCAATTATTGAGATAGCCTCTGGCATATTTCCTCACGTACCCCTACAGACCCAGGACTACAGATGACCCTATCGGGTTTTGGACTACAGATGGAGGGGCAGTAATCGCGCCATCATCTAGGCCTCCTTCTGCTAGAGTGACAGGCGGCTCCACCTGTCACCCTCAGGCCTGCGCTCGTGGAGGTCGGAGGTCATTTAATGATCCGATGCCAGAGACGCCTACGCGCATTGTGGGCTATGCAGGAAGGAAGGGACCTAAGTCTCCTTCGGCCCCGTTCCCCTGCCTCCTTCTCGAGCATTTCTTCTCCTTCCTTCTGTGAGCAAATTATGTGTGGACTGACGACCTGGAAATGGTGTTTATAATGGTGGAGCAATGGCGCACATTGCGAGACTGTTCGGCAGTGGACTGCAGTTGTCCAATTGATTGCGAGATAGTACCGTTCGTGAATGACACTACCAAAGATTTTTGATTTACTTACGTGATACGGAACTCTGTAATAACACAGATAATATAATATAATTCTTATAATAATCAAAAATAGTAAGCAAATTCAGTGTAGTAAGTTATTACTTTGACCACATAATGTACAGACACAGTTGTGCTAACAAAATGCATAGCAAAAAACGGCTTAAAATACGCGTTATGTGTGGGTAAGTTTATGTCAATATGTGGGCATGTCATTACATGTATATAGGTATATGTCAACTTGTACCAAAGTAGTAGTCTTTTTACACCGCATTGTAGTTCTGCCACCTAAAAGGTATAAAAAATAATAATTCAAATATATTACGGATAGCGATCAATACATCATAACTCGCATAATACTCACTTCAAATACTTCAATCCTTATTTGCTCTAATATCCCCTCATTGTTCGTTCTGAAATCGGAAATAACTCATCAACTTATGCAGGCAGCGCCAGATCCCAGTATAAAAACCTGGATTATTTATTTCGAATGTGTAAATAAAGATGAACTTCGTGATAAGTCAATATCGACCTTGTACCGTTTGCTAAAGTTCCAATTTAGCGATCATCTAACCTGTTGATTACTTTTTGGGTGATTATACGTTTTAGTTCATTTAGAATGGATAGCTGAGAGCTCAAGGTATCTACTATGATTCTGTATTTCATCCAGTGTATCGCCATTGAATCAAATAGCTTAGTACTAAAGTCAAACGTCAAAATAAACTCAAATTAGAACCCCCTAAATGATTAGTTGAACTAACTCCTAATATAACTGGAGCAGTTTACTACTTTATAGCGTCGTGGTTCCCGGCAGAGTAGAATTTTGACAACCGCATCTCTTCCCATGCGGTGTCGTACAAGGCGACTAAGGGATAGGACTGTTTAACATCAGACAGATATATTCAGCTCATATTGTATTAATTGATATTTGTATCTGAATACATCATTTTAATTAATTATTATTAAATACTGACACTGATGACTGAGATTGATTTTCAAATAATGCAGTTGATAGAATACTTGCACTTTGGGCATTTAGTATCTGTAAACCACATGTGGTAGGACATAGCGTACGTAATATAGCTTATAAGACCTTCATAACTAACCTATGATCCACAGATTAAATTTTATGATTATGATTATGACTCAGGCACAGATACAAGGCTCGAGTCAACAATAGTGTCCGGAAGACGGCAATAGATTTACTCCTATTACGTGGGACCGAAAACAATGATTGGTGAAATGTGGGTGTTAATTCACCTCTGCCTAACCCTTCGGGGATAAAGGCGTGATTATATGTATGTATGTAGGTTGGTTTATTGTAGGTTTACTACAAGTCGTTAGTTAAATTTCACGATAACTAACATGACGCCTTCATTAGATCAGTATAAGGACCTGCCAATTAAAGCGTCTTCTTTGACATTAGGGTTGAAGCAAAGATATGCGTGGTTCTAGTTGGTTTGTTCGTCTGTCGATAAAATAAGTTATATGGTCTTGCTTAATATTTACTGTTACTGTAATAACTATGCATAATATCAATCTTCTAATTTTGAAAACTGCCAATCGTTTAGGATTTACGTTATTAAACTACATAGAGTTAAAAGTTGTAATAACACAACATTCTGCTATGTATGATTTGAGATTTGTATGGTCATTCACATTACTAGTGTAATACTCGCCGGGATATATACTATGTTTATTACTTTTGTTGAGCAACCGATATTTCGGCACTGTTACTAACACCGTACAAGCAATGAGTACACACCGTGATCATGGTGCTTGTAACAGTGTCAAAATATCGGTTACTTTTTTATTCAACTTAGATGGCAGACAAGAACACGGCCCACCTGATGGAAAGTGGTTACCGTGACCTATGAACGTGTGTAATACATCAGAGAGTCACATTCGTGCTGACGACCCTGTAAGAACAGAGATTTTATGTGCCCTCAGTGCAGAACACAAAATCAGGACAAGCCTTTGGTCTTCCCACTGACAGCACAAAAACTCTCCAGTGAGCTCTGGCTACCCTACTCACCACCGGCAACACAACACGAGGTTATATTCTGTAGGGTGGAGGTACTTCCCCAGTCGGACAGCTCAATTCGGACGGGAATACCCTCGTGACCTACCTCCTCGATATAACATGGTAAATATCCCGGTGAGTATTACACTAGTAACTTTTTGCTTCATCAGGGATTATAAATCAGGCTTCGATTGGAATAAGTGTTAATCACAAATTCTAACTTACTTTAGAAACAACGAAACGCGCCGAATTAGGTACTTACTTGCAAAACTTTGCCGACTGTTTTAGAATACAATGATTGGCTCCCTTTTAACATGAATTGGCAATAACTTTGTTAGTACAACCTTTAATCTGGCGAGAGGAGCATCCGTTGATGGTTTTCCGATTCTATTAGCCGCAAAGCGAAGGCGGTGGAGTTTGATTAAGTTGAATGAGAAGGAAACGACCCAGTTATTAGACCGGGCTTACTTACAAAGAAGCATATTTGGTTTGATAACATCACTGGCGAAGATTTCCAAATAATATTTCTCTGGATTGTTTAACAAATTTGTGAAAGGTTTTAGGATTCAATTACATACATACATACGATCACGCCTTTATCCCTTGAGGGTTAGGCAGAGGTGACTTAACACCCACATTTCACCAATAATTATATTCGGTCCCACGTAATAGGGGGTGAACCTATTAACGTTTTCCGGGCACTATTGTGGACTCGAGCCATGCATCTGAGGCTGAGTCTGGGCAATTACAAAACTCGTTTAATATTAATTATTAAAAGAGTTTATTAAAATTATAAAAATAAAGAAAAATATTAAAAAGGAAAATAGGAGTATTGAATTACCTACATCAAATGCTTACTTATAGATAGAACTTACATAGTTTGAATGAAATTTTAAAACATTTAGTATGCTATTAGTTCTTACAAGTATAGTTAGATGTGGGAGCCACAAGACGGATATAGGAAAATTTGGGTGACTTCAGGCGAGGCTCGGTGGCTCAATAGTCTGAGCATTCCCCCTGTAAGGAAAAAGTCACGGGTTCGAATCCCGCATGCATCGTTTTTTTTTCTATTTTAATCGATTAGAACTATATATGTAAGTAATGATCAATCTAGGGCGCGCCGTAGTAGCGGCGGTAAGACCCATCATGGGGGAGTGGCTAGAGAGGCCACATGGCAACCTGTCGTACCGTCTGACGCAGATGAACACCGAGCACGGATGCTTCGGAAAGTATCTGCGTCGGATGCAGAAAGAGCCAACGTCCGAGTGCCATCACTGCGACGCGAGCGAGGACTCAGGTCCGCACACGCTCACCGAGTGTCCGGCGTGGGAGACGCCGAGGCGGGAGCTTGTGGCGGTCCTGGGAGTGAGGTTTCTCACGCTCTCCACCTTGCACGCGTTGATGGTTCGCTGCGCGGATGCGTGGGTGGCCGGCGCCTCCTTCTGCGAGCAAGTAATGCTCGTGAAGGAGGAGGCGGGGTGAGAGCGGCAGCGGGAGAGACGAAGGATCGCAAGACATCTGCCCGCGTACGAAGGCAACTCGGGCGTCAGAGATCGATGAACGACCTCCGCCCCCTATGAGCGCCGGCCTGGGGGTGGCAGGTGGAGCCGCCTGTCACCCTGGCAGAAGCAGGCCGCAGCAGTGTCGCGCCTAGCACGCCTCCCCGTTTCCGGAGACGAGTTGGGGACTCTGTAGTCCCCACACCCGAGAAATGGGTCGGCCGGGGTGCGAGGGATATGCCTGTCAACCTCACCTTCGGCAACCAAAACGACCCACAGGCGGCGTGCGTTTTAGTCGGTTCGAGTCCGACATAACCTCCTCCACCGGCGCCCGTGGGGATTTTGCGCACGTAAAAAAAAAAGTAATGATCAATCTATCTAGGAACAGGAGAACATACTTAGTTGGAGTTTCTATACGTTCAGAACATAGACGGCAGTGAAAGTTTTGGGAAATTAATTCAACTCGACAGGTGCCTGAAGTTCATAGATCTAGACATTCTCTAGATCGACAACTCAATCTACGCCTAAATACTGAGAATTACTTACCTACTGTTTAAAATTCAAATGATTTTACTGAACTTACAGTTATATTATTTTGATGAACGGATTTAGATCGAAAAATGTGAACATCCGAAATAACCTAAGGGACTGGTCGCAGGTCTTGGACTTACACATTATCAAAAAACTAATTGCTTTATAATTTTGTAATTTAACGGACTTCGAAACATATTCTTTTATGATATATTATTATCTTCAAGAGCATTTATTCAAGAACACACAATGTACAGAAGATCACATAAATATATATAAACATAATAAGGTGGATTCACTGCACATCGTGCGCATCTTGGGTCAATTGTTATTCCATTTAATCTTGGTTAATTACTGAATTATTCTAGCAATGTTGCTCAAAGCAATGCAATGTAGCCCTATAAAAGGTTAAGAATCTTGAAAATTACTGCGAATCTAAACATGTGCTATTCGTATTTGCGTATTTGACATATTGGACAAACAATAACCATGTGTAGACAGTGGATTTGACAAAGCAATAAGTTTATTTGACTAATATGACTAATACCCTTCGCTCGAATGACAATAAAATTGACAAAATGACAAAAAAATATGTTTTAATTCTTTACGGCCAATATTTTAACCGTAGACAAAATGTTAAAATTCACATGACAAATGACAAAAAAGCATTCAATTCAAAGGGGATGTCCCTTTGAATTGAATGCTTTTTTGTGAAGTACATTGTGTTTGTCTATATTGGCAAGTTTGCATTTGCGTCAAATATTTTGCCAAATCAACAAACGCCTAATAGCAAACACAAAATAGTCAAGTGAAGTGCCACCATTATAGGTAAGAAACAAAAGAGTGTGAAATAATTGAACCGTTTGCTGCGTATTCAGCCACTTGAACGAATAGGACCCTCGTCAATTTCACATCTCTATCAATATGGACGTAAAGTATATTTGTTTGAGTAATACCTACATTACTATTACATAACTATTATTTATTTTGTGGTAATACCCTCAATACTGAGTTTTTTTACTGAGTTTACAAGTGGTTGCCTGTAAGAAATTGCCGCAGAGCGATAAGGCCGCCATCTGTACGTACCACGGAACTTGTATCACTTATTCTAGTGTAATGTGTAATTGGTGTACAATAACGACGTCATTATTATTATTTATTTTTATTTATTTATTTATTTATACTTTATTGTACACACACATATTACATTAATATAACAAGATGAGATGTAATGTACAAAGGCGAGCTTAACTCAAAGTTGAGTTCTCTTCCAGCAAACCCGGGAGTGTACAGAGGAATTGCAATACGAGAGGCTAAGTCTAGTGCACAGGTGTAAAATTAATATAAGAAGGTATAAAATGTGTATACCCCCGACAATAGGCACAAATATACACATACACATATAAACACATACACATACTCACGTACATACATACATACATACATACATACATACATACATACATACATACCTACATACATACATAAATACATAAATAAACATACATACATACATACATACAAATACGTATCATGTATGTCTGCTATTGTTGAGAGAGAAAGTAATCTCTTATACGTCTTTTAAAAATATTCAGAGAAGGACTATCGCGTATGGAGTGAGGAAGAGAATTCCACAGTCGTACTGCAGAAACTGTGAAGGAATTGTCGTAGCAAGTCGAACTATGCGAGGGAGTTCGAAGTAAAAGAGAAGACGAAGTTCGACAGGGCTTACCCCTGGGTACAAGGAACTCAAAACGCTCACGAAGATATGAAGGAGAATGAGGGTTGTGAAGAATAGAAAAGAGAAGGGAAAGAATGTGAACATCTCGACGCCGCCGAATTGGTAACCATTTCAGTTGCCTTCTGAACTCTGAAACGTGGTCGTACTTACGTAGGCCGAAAATAAAACGAATACATAAATTTTGCAGTCGCTCCATCTTGTTCCAGAGTTCTTCAGTTGCATCCAGAAAGGTGACATCAGCATAGTCTAGGAGAGGAAGGAGAAGAGATTGAGCGAGACAGACTCTGGTTTTAAAAGGAAGGAAATTCTGAAGACGCCTAAGGGAGTGGAAAGTACCAAAAACTCTCCGGCTTACCTCGTTGATATGACTGGTCCATGACAAATTGCAATCGAAGAGAACCCCCAGGTTTTTGGCGACGGTGGAAAATGGTATCAGAGCATTGCTGTAAAAAACAGGAGTTAGAGAGGCATGGTCAAGATTACTGTAAATGTGTCTACCACCTATAATGACTGCCTGAGATTTAGCAGGATTGACAAGCAGTCCGAAAGATTTTGCCCAAGCACTAATGTTTTTAAGATCATTTTTGATGGCAGTAATGGCCCCACCCACATCATCAGACCTAAAATGACGATACAACTGCAAATCGTCTGCGTAGAGATGATAACTGGAAAAAATAACTTTGGTGATAGCATTAATAAAAATTGAGAAAAGTAGAGGAGAGAGGACAGCACCTTGCGGTACACCCGCAGTATGGTTACGCCAGTCAGAGGACGCCTCATCAGAGCGAACCCGCTGCGAGCGACCCCGAAGATAAGAGTTAAACCAAGCGATTACGGAGGGCGATATATTTAATGAAGAAAGGATGCCCAAGAGAATGTCGAAGTCAACAGAATTGAAGGCACTACTGAAGTCCAGTAGAACCAATACCGTCAGGAGTTTATTCTCCATGGCCAGTCTTATATCATCGGATATTTTAACTAGTGCCGTGACTGTACTATGGCCAGAAAGAAAACCAGATTGTAATGGACTCAGTAGACCATTAGAGGAAAGGTAACAAGATAATTGAATACGCACCGTGTTCTCAAGCACTTTGGAAAGAATCGGAAGGATTGAAATAGGCCTAAACTGGGATAATAAGGATGGATTAGAGGTTTTGGGCAAAGGAATGACTAGTGCTTTCTTCCAGGCCAAAGGAAAAGAGCTATGCTCAAGCGAAAAATTTACTATGTGGGTAATGGCTGGAAGGAGTTCATTTAGAATAGGCAGTAACATTTGCAGCTGAATACCATCATTACCCATTGCTTTGGTCGATATTCTTACAATTTGCTTCCGTACATCGCTCTCCGTAACCGGGTTGAATATAAAAGAGGCACATTCAGGCAGGGGAAGACTGGAGAGATAACTTAGAGTAGATATTATTGTTTCTCAGTACCTTGACTCTCGGGACCATGGAGTCCCGGGCCTTTGGAAGGCGTGCGTCGGGCCGAAGCCAAGACGTAGAGGCCCTTTTATGAGAATTTAATATGCTAGGAATACACACACGTGGCGGATATCATCCCCGAGCGCACAATGTGATACACCGGGAGATGGTCCCCGCCAGGTGCAGGGACTATTGCTGTGCGGTGCTGTGGCCGCGATGAAAACTAAGTTATGGGCTGTGGGATTAAGAATTGGATGGACTGGTGAATGGGCTATGGGGGGAGACTAACGGACGCCTGCCGTGACAGTAAGTCTCAAAATTGTAAAAAAAGCTGGCGGTGACTTGCCAACTCATTGCATGGGCCCCATTAATATAGCCACATATAGTGTGACCATAGAGCAACATCCGTTGAGCGGCTAAGGTTGTCGAGAGGTGAGTCTGCGGGGCGCAAGTTCGCGGTATACCAGTCAGCATGCCCCCGGCGTTATGACATTTTACACTTCCAACCTGAAGCATAGATTCTGCTCTTGCAACTCCACTCATGGCCGGCCAATGAAGGCAAGCACACAAGGTGAGGGGGAATAAATCCTAATCCTCGGGAGAATCGGGGTACGTGGTGTCGCCACGCACCAACAGCTCGCCACAAGCTGCCCCTGCGGGGTTATTATTATTATTATTATTATTATTATAGTGTTGCTTTTTTATTCTCAACTCATTGAGTTGGTATTAACCACATTTACGGGTCGAAACCAAGTAAATGTGGTGTGTGTGTGTAATTGTGTATATCGTGTGTTAGTGGGTTTGTGTTTTCAGTGTCTTCTATTTGCAAGAACTTTCTCACAATTCTGCATGTATTCAATATGGCAGCCTTTTGAATAGGTATGTAGATGTTATCCTTAAGGTCTATCAGTTTAATACTATGGTGTAGATGTTTAGGGATGACTCCGGTGGTGGAAACAACTATCGGCACTACATATACTTTGTCTTGCTTCCAGATCCTCATGACTTCATCTTTCAGGTCAGAATATTTGTTAATTTTTTCAGTAATGGTCTTCTGTAAGTTATGGGTGTTTGGGACTGCGACGTCAATCAGGTAAGTTGTTTTGTTTACTTTATCTTGTAATGTGATATCTGGTCTGTTGTAGTGGATGGTCCTGTCAGTAAGTATGGCGCGATCATAATATAATTTGTGTGAGGTATTTTCCAAAATAATTTCAGGTTTGTAGTTGTAATATGGCGTATTAGTATTTTGTATCAGATTGTGTTTTTGTGCTAAGCTTTGGTGTATAATGTTGGTTATTTGATTATGTCTGTGTGTATAATCTGTTTGAGTGAGTGTTACACATGCTCCGGTTATATGTTGTATAGTTTCTGATTGTACGTGACACTTGCGACATTTATCATTTGTAGTTGTGGGATCTTTAATTATAAATTTTCGATAGTTCTTAGTGTTTATTATTTGGTCTTGTATGGCTATTATAAAACCTTCTGTTTCTGGGAATAAATTACCTATCTGAAGCCATTTATTTGAGGCTATGGGATCTATGTGGGGCTGTTCTAGGTCATGAGGATGTCGTCCATGAAGTGTTTTCTTTTCCAGGTTTCTATTTTTATTGCTTGCGGGTCAGCGATATCACGGTTCTGTGTGATTAGGTCTTCATTAAGGTTTAGTGGCGTGTAATTATGGTCATTTTCAGTTACAGCTTTGTGAATGTCACTGGAGTGACTTTTCATGTTGAAAAATACCTTTAAATTGTGTAGTTGCTTCTGCCACAGATGCTGAATGTCTGTTATTCCTCGGCCTCCGTTCTGTCTCCTTATAGTGAGCCTTTCTATTGCAGATTTAGGGTGAAGGTTATTATGTTTTGTGAATGTAGTGCGTGTGGTTCTTTCTATTTGTTCAATATCAGTTTTAGACCATTTTATAATATCAAATGAATATGTTAAAATCGGGATGGCATAAGTGTTAACTGCTTTAACAAGATTTTTTCCAGTTAGTTGGGTTTTGCAAATTGAGTTTATTCGGTTTTTATATTCTTTAGTTAGGATCTCTTTAATTGTTCCATGATCTAATCCTTTTAATTGCTTATATCCTAAATACTTATACAAATCCGATGACTCCATGGCCGTTATATCATTATTATCGTCGACTGTATAGTTACCGGGTCGTATCTTGCCTTTTATTATATGTATAGTCTTGCATTTTTCTAAACCAAATTCCATACTTATGTCTTTACTAAATGCTGCTGTTGTGTCCACGAGTTTTTTCATTTCTTTATCTGTTTTTGCATATAACTTAATATCGTCCATGTATATGAGATGTGAGATTTTTGTTTCTGATGAAGTATTTCTGAAGCTGTATCCAGCTCGGCAGTTATGCAGAAGTTGTGACAAGAGATTTAAAGCGAGACAGAACCACAGTGGACTTAAGGAATCTCCTTGATAAATCCCTTTCCTAATAGATATCTCTCGAGTAGTAATTTTATCATCTGAAGTATTTAGTTGAAGTGAGGTTTTCCAAAAGGGCATAATATTACGTAAGAAATTCATTATTTTAGTGTTTACTTTATATATTATTATACGACCATGGCGGTGACTTTCGATCCGGCTCGTTCCTGGGGCAAAGATTGGCTATTGCGATTCAGCGGGGCAACGCGGCCAGCATCATGGGCACCTTTGCACCAGGAACGATGCGGAGTGGGTTGTTTGACGCGACATGATCGCGAGTTTGTGTCGTGTATTTATGTTCTAATTATTTTGTCTATTTGTAATGTGTAAAAAATAGTTGAAATATAATTATTAAAATATTATTATATCTTTATATATTTGCAATATTTGTAACAACCAGGAATGTGGGATACAGTCAAAAGCTTTCTTATAATCTATGTATGTGCAATGTAGGTTTCTGTTATTAGTGGTAGCGTGTTTATGTATTGTTGAGTCTATAATTAACTGTTCCTTACATCCCATGTGGCCCCGCCTGCATCCTTTCTGTTCCTCTGCCATAATTTGATTGTGTTCGATATGTGTGTTAATTTTTCTGGCTATTGTAGATGTGAGAACCTTATATATTGTCGGTAAGCATGTAATCGGCCTATACTGAGAAGGTAGTGGTGAATGTTTAATTTTAGGTAGCATATATGTTATTCCGGTAGCAATAAATTCAGGTATATGTTGTTTCTCTAGTATTATATCAGTAAAGTTTTTAGCAATGTGTTTATGTAATATTGTTAGTTTTTTGTACCAAAAGTTATGAATTTTGTCTACCCCTGGTGCTTTCCAGTTATGTAGTTTAGCCGTAATACTAGTTATGTCCGACTCCGTAATCTCTTCAAATTCCATCTCCTCTGTAATGCGCCATTTGTTTGATTCTTCCTCAATCCAACTTGCTTTTTCATTATGTTGTACTTCATCCTCCCAAATCCCTGCCCAGAATGACTCCAGTTCTGTTTGTGTAGGTGTTTCTATATTTATGACTGTGTCAGTTTCCCTTTGTGGCTTGCAAGGATTTCTGTAGAAGACTTTTTCATTATTAGCGAATAGTGTGTTATTATTTCTCCGTTCTTGTGCTTTTGTGTACCTCCTTAATCTATGCACTTTTAACGCTAGTTTTTGTTTTAATGTATCCAAAAATTCCTCAGGTTTCCTATTACTATTTTCATGTTTAGTGTGCAGTGTTCTACTTCTAAATATTGCTTCTACTTTCTTCACTACTTTATTTGACCTATTGTTATTAATGTACTGTGTGAGTCTACCACAATCTGCCCTAAGCTTTTCTATATCTTTTTCTAATCTTATCTGCCACGGTGGCTTATTATTGTGTTGTGATCTTATGCTAGCTATTCTGTTTATTACTTTATAATTAAGTTCTTCGGTTATAACTATTGCAGTACAATATATAAGAGTGTGTATATCTTTGAGTTGAGATTCATTGGTAAGAAATTGGTTCAGAATATTTTGGTTAAACAGATTTGTTAACTGAAAGAGCCTACTGCTATACTTTAACTTAGGTAGTTTAGGTCGTACTACTGGATCCATTCCAGAGTATTGTGTAATAGCTGATCTAAATTTATCAAGAATTTCTTGGATGTGTACTTCTACTACAGGATTATGTTCTATTAGTGTTTCAACATCATTCTCTATCGTTAATGTTATAGCTTCTGTTTGAGTGGATATGTGTGACATTTGTGTGTACATTTGTGATTGTGATTGAGAGTGATGACTTGATTGACAGTTGTGTTCTATTTGAGTTTGTGTAGTGTGTGTGAGAGTGTTTATTTCTATACTATCATCTGTATGTTCTTGGAGTTCTAATCGTACTTCTTCTTTTAATCGGTTTAGTTCTTCTACAGTTAATAATTTGTTTTTTACTATGGTTCGTCTTTGGTCAGACACTCGTTGTTCAGAAACTCTAATTGTTGGGTATTTTTGTGAGAAAAGTTCGTGCAACTGTTTTCTATATGTTGTCATATCTGATTCTAATTTTGTAATGGTGTAATATGTACGCATGATGAACGTATTTACATCTTTGCTCCAGCTCATGCGCTTCCGTGGTTTTCCAGCTTTGGTGGACGCAGGTAAGAAGGTATATACCTCCTGCGCAACACTCAAGGCTGAATTGGGTGGACCTGAATATAACATGTTGATGGTGGGTGACGGTACTGACGATGGTATAGATGGTGATGATACTCTAGGGGGTGTGTACGAAATAGTGCTAGGGCTGTATGGTTCTACTAGGGTGTTTGTCCTATCCGTCAGACTGACGCCATCGTCAGTTGTTTCGTCTGTTACATCCTTATCGGTGGGAGCCCGCCTGTTCAACTCCTCACCGCTGACGGTTCGCATGCTGAGACACCCAGCGTCAGCTCCAGGTGTGCCCCGACGATAGCCCTCGGGTAGCGGTCCTATACGTTTACTTCTTAATCTCATCTCCATTTTGAATGGGTTGCCAGAGCCATGTTAGCCGCGCCAGTTATTTATTTAGTAATCGCGTATCCGCCACCCCACGTGAGTCTGATGTTCGACTCGGACGTATGGTTGTATTAGGGGGCTTATTATTATTATTATTATTATTATTATTATTGTTGTTTCTCAGTACCTTGACTCTCGGAACTATGGAGCCCCGGGCCTTTGGAAGGCGTGCGTCGGGCCGAAGCCAAGACGTAGAGGCCCTTTTATGAGAATTTAATATGCTAGGAATACACACACGTGGCGGATATCATCTCCGAGCGCACAATATGATACACCGAGAGATGGTCCCCGCCAGGTGCAGAGACTATTGCTGTGCGGTGCTGTGGCCGCGATGGAAACTAAATTATGGGCTATGGGATTGAGAATTGGATGTACTGGTGAATGGGCTATGGGGGGAGACTAACGGACGCCTGCCGTGACAGTAAGTCTCAAAATTGTAAAAAAAGCAGGCGGTGACTTGCCAACTCATTGCATGGGCCCCATTAATATAGCCACATATAGTGTGACCATAGAGCAACATCCGTTGAGCGGCTAAGGTTGTCGAGAGGTGAGTCTGCGGGGCGCAAGTTCGCGGTATACCAGTCAGCATGCCCCCGGCGTTATGACATTTTACACTTCCAACCTGAAGCATAGATTCTGCTCTTGCAACTCCACTCATGGCCGGCCAATGAAGGCAAGCACACAAGGTGAGGGGGAATAAATCCTAATCCTCGGGAGAATCGGGGTACGTGGTGTCGCCACGCACCAACAGCTCGCCACAAGCTGCCCCTGCGGGGTTATTATTATTATTATTATTATTATTATTTCTGATACTATCTAACATTTTTAAACATCGATTTTTTTATACCACTTAGGCGGCAGACAAGCCTGACTATGGATGTGTGTAACACCAGAGGCCACCCCCGCGCTGCCGACCCTGTAAGCACAGAGTTTTGTGGCGTCAGTGTAGAAGACTCAGCAGGACAAGCCTTTAGTCTTCCCACCGACAGCACAAATTCTCCAGTAAGCTCTGGCTACCCTACTCACCGCTGGGAACACAACACGAAGTTATTATGGCCTCGGTATTCTGTAGAGCGGAGGTATTTCCCCAGTTGGACTGCTCAATTGGGCGGAAATACCGCCGTGTCCTACCTCCTGCGATTTTATAACAGTCGAAGCAAATATGAACTTTATTTTTAAAAATGTCTACTAGTCTAGCATTTTAGAACATGACCTAGTGCCATCGGGAGTGTGAAGGTGATTGTGTAATGAACTTACAATAAGTGCAATAAATGGTAAATAAATTTTAGACCACTTAAGTGGCAGACAAGAACACGGCCAGTGCAACTTATAGACGTGTACAACCCTGGGGTTGTACACCTGGTGGCAGCACACCCAGGGTCAGAAGCAGGGTTTTTAAAACTGTAAAATCCTGCTGAATAAATACCTTAGAGTGCCCTTCTTGAAAACACCGAAAGAGTTGTCGTTTGTTAACAGTAAGTTAATCTAGCCACCTTCCAGATTGCTACTAAAATCATTTATATGGTGTAACAATAAGGTTTAATGAAAAAAATACTAACCATAAACTTGTTCAGATATTATTGTATTGCATACATATTTATGAATCCTACACTGTTCAGATATTAATGATCTAAAACAACTTTTAGATCATTAATATCTTGAGCGTTAAAAGACTTTATAATGTTGTGACAACTCACAACATTATAAAGTCTTTTAACGCTCATTTATTTTTGAAACCTGGAAGTACAGTTGAGTTCATTAATTAATGAACTCGCCTGTACAATACAAATCAATCAAATAATCGATCAATTAGCCCACCGCAGTCCACCACTGGGGGCCTTTCCCAATGTTGGGAGTCTGTGGCCTACAATACAAAACGTGGTTTCTATTATCAAGCTCAATTTTTATTATAGTTAAGAATCAATTACAATAGGATGAATTCGTAGTGAAGTCTATTAAGATAGCGACTATGCGGGGACACTAGATAACTTCTAATATCAAAAGACTTCCAGCTGAGTGGGCACACTGTCGCTCCATCGTTACACTTTGTTCAAGGAAATCTCACAATTTTAATTGCTAACTGCCACGTTTTATTTCTGAAAAATGTTGCTTATTCTTTGAAACTAGCTTTTATAAATAACAGAAAATGAAGCGATGGCGTTTTAAATATTCTATTTCTTAGCACTGACTTTATTTTCAAAATTGACTTACATTTTGCATATTTACATATATTTATATACATACTTACTAAATCTCCGAAGGGGTAAGCAGAGGTGATTGGCACCCACCTTTCTCCAAATATGATTTTCAGTGTACCTAATATTAATATACATACAAATAATATTGCCTTTATCCCGGAGGGTTAGCAGAGGTGAATTAACACTCACATTTCACTAATAATTGTATTCGGTCCCACGTAATAGGGGGAGAGTCTATTACCGTCAAGCGAGCACTTTATCAGTCCTGTATGTTTACTGTCAGATAGAGAACAGCCCTATTCTTTATTCGTCTTCTACGACACCCATAGCAACAGATGGGTGACCCTAATAGGCCATATTTCTAGTCCACCGGGAACCAAACGGCTAATTTAACAGATGAATTAAAGACAAAAAAAGTCCGTCAACGTACAAAATATTATTAAATTTAACTATGGTGAAAAGGAATGCCAAGTTATTAAAAAATAAAGGAATTTTTTTCTTCCCTGTTGGCAAATAGCCAAATATTACAGTTTTAATAAAGCTAAAAAGGAGAAAATGGATCTACCGAAATAAAGAAAATGGAAATTTGTAAAAAGGTGTTTAAATCAAGACTAATTGCAATATTTAGTCGAACCCTTCTCCAAAGTGTTGATTAAAATGTAACTCACGACTTTAACTTTCTTTACGAGGTTTCTTTCTACTCAAATAACGTTTATGTCTTTAGCAGTCTCAGATTTAGAACGCGACAAAAGTCACATTCTTACAACTACTGTAGGTAATTAGTAGTACGTAATTTTTTCACGACACGAAATGTCAAATAAATGTTCAGGTAATGTAATTATGTATAAACGTTTTACTTGTTTGCGGTGTAGATAGCGCCATGTAATATGTATTATAATTACACATGTTGAGAACTCACTTGTACTTTTCCACATTATTTTTCTTTCTTTATTTTTAATTCTTTACTGTACACAAGAAAATAATACATCAACAGGTAATCACAAATACATCTTGGTGTACAAAGACGAGTTTAACTCAATATTGAGTTTTCTCCCAGCAAACCTTTGGGGGATTAAAAGTGCAAAAAAAAAGGATAAAAAGAAACAAGTGTACAACATCAGATGAAATACATATAATACAGAAATACTAAGAATAAAAATATCATACATATACACTACATACAGCAGACATTTTACATATATAAGTATATACTGATTTGGATACAATTTAATTACACAAATATGCTAATACATATATCATTATAAAATTAAATAACACACATTTATATAGTTTGAGAGAGTTATTAGATTTATCTAGTTTTTAATTGTTATTAGACCGGTTTCGCCTTACGGCATCCTCAAAGGTTTACACAAAAGTACAAGTGAGTTCTCAATATGTGTAACAACGATTTACAGCAAGTGCAATCAATCAACAGCAAAAATAGTATGTATTAGAATCTTTTTTTATTATTCTACCATGAGAGTAAGTTAAAAAAGAATTTTTATGTTTTCATTTATTTTGCTCTACAATGTCTCCAATTTTAGCTATTGATTCTCAGCCTAATATAAGGTAAGGTCAAGAAAAGTCAACAAAAATTGGAGCATATTCATTTACCTAGTGACCCTTTCATTATTGCTGGAAAGTAGAGCTTTTAAATTTAACATGCACTTATAAGCTCTATTTATTTATTTATTATGTTTTTTATTGTACGTCAATTACAATATTCATGTTACAGAAATATGAGAAGATACGAGCAGTACAAAGGCCGGCCTTATCGCTTTACACAATTTCTTCCAAGCAACCTTTGGTTGGAAATGTATATTGGTTGGAGTATTTTTGAGTTGTTGGGGTTTAATTAAATAGTTATATTTTTTAAAAACTTGAGTATAAAGTACATAATTGTATAAATATATATATTTAAAATACTTATATTTACTTAATAATTATATAAATACAAAAATAAAACTCTACCCCAATCTCAAAAACTTAAAATGTGTTTATGCTTTTATTTAAAAGTAAATTTCAACATTTGTTTCAATTTTTCATTTGTTCATCAAGCTAGCCTTTTATTTACCTAATATAAGAAGGGTAGATCAACTTTAAGAAAATATTATGCACGAAAATAATTTGCACTTTAAAAAAAACCAAACAATATATTTAAAAACCGAATACCCAAGTCTTACAAAGCTTAACTCTGTAAACTCTCAAAAGTGGACCAAAATGGTGTTTAAACTTAGAAACAAAGTAAAAAAAGGTCAATATAATAGTATAGATGGCTCCCCAGATACTCCTTACCTACGTACTTACTCACTCACGTTTTATGTCCCCTACGGGAGTAACAAATGTCGTATACGAATAATATAGGAACAGATGAAGACCGAATTACTTCCAAATAATCGTAAACAAAAGTTACTGCAAAATTTTAATTAAGTAGTCCTAGAATGGGTGCGTTGTTTAAAACAATGTCCTATTCAAACTTAAAATGATACGGTTCCTGAAATCATGAGTATATTTTTTTGAAATGTGATCTCTACTTATCCCACAGAGAGGCGTGGTGTTATAACATTTTTTCAGAAAACCGCGCTGAGATCTATGATTTACATGAATCAAATCATGCCTAGATCGATGTAATCTATGCTACACGCTTACATCTATCATAGATTAAATTGATTTAAAAAGAACCTGGTTGAGTTCAGTGCCAAGAAGACGCAGGCATGTGCGTTTACAGCAAAAGTATCTTCTTTCCTTCCCCTCCCCACTCTTCAGAGCACGCCACTGCCGCTGCAGGACAATCTCAATATCCTAGGTATGGATGTTCGCTGCAACTTGAATAACAAAAACTACATCGAAAGCATCATCAAAACAGCCTCACGAAAACTCGGAGTCCTGAACAGAGTGAGACGATTTTTCACGCCGGAGCAGCGGTGTCTTCTATACAAGACACAAATTCGCTCCTGTGTGGAGTACTGCTC
This sequence comes from Eilema griseolum, assembly GCA_963662185.1. Taxonomy (NCBI): domain Eukaryota; kingdom Metazoa; phylum Arthropoda; class Insecta; order Lepidoptera; family Erebidae; genus Eilema; species Eilema griseolum. The sequence continues at coordinate 8,960,748 of OY759236.1, forward strand.
GCATCTCTGGGATGGTTCAGCAAAGTACTTACTAGATGCTCTCGACAGGTTGCAGCGACGTGCGGTCCGCATCATTGGGAATCCCGAGATCACGAACACCCTAGAACCTTTACAGCTGCGTAGAGATGTTGCGTCCATGGCTGTATTTTACCGTCTGTACCATGGGGAGTGTTCTGATGAGCTCTTCCAATTAGTCCCACCCTCCCCTTTCCTACACAGGACAACGCGTGCAGGTCTTAGATCTCATCCGCACACGGTGCAAAACATCCGATCAAGAACCAAGCGGTTCGGAGACTCTTTCCTCTGTCGCACCATTAAGGCCTGGAATTCATTACCAGCTCACGTGTTTCCTTCTTCCTACAGTCCCGGGTCCTTTAAGCGGGGCGTGAAAAAGCATATGATAAGGCCGTCAAGCTGAGTGTCACCATTGTCACACGGTATGTGTAAGTAATGGTGACCCTCTTTTCTGGGATTTTGCCTTCAGCTTACCATCAGGCAAGGCGAAGTCCAATTGACGTGTCCTATATAAAAAAAAAAAAAAAAAAAAAAAAAGAATAAATTACAGTTCTAAGGAAGACATACGACTCTCTGAATATGCAACATTGCACCTGAATTTCCATTTTCCGTATCCAATTTATCCCAGCTACCTTTTTCCGGTCATCAGTCCATCTTGCTGGAGGGAATGTTATGTTTGCCGATTCGCAGTTTCCACTTAAGGACTCGAGAAAAGGGCTATTGCGATGGAAATACAGCTTTGTAATGGGGAGGCACAGGTAAAACTATTCTCAGATGGCGTCACTTTCGCTGGTGATTGTCTTAGTCTATAATCCTATGATTCTTACGTCAGACCATGTCAGACTCTCAGAGGTGCTTGTCAATCTGTCATTGACATTTGCATTGAGTGTAAATAATAAAATTTATCAATAAAACGTGCTCCTGCGAAAGAAGAAGAGTTGCAGAAGAGAAATGCTTCCATATATAAAAATCATTAGGATTGAAATGGTTGCTACATATTCTAGCAGAAGAATTTTGTATCCAGTTTTTGATGCTCAGGGCTTATTTACAGGGTCCGTATTTTCTTATCAGTAGGGAAACGACCTTTCTTTGTACACTGAAATGCACACACGTCATTGTTTATTTTACAGAAGACTTTTCCTTTATTTACTTTTTTTTATATACCACTTAGGTAGCAGACAAGCACACGGCCCACCTGATGGAAAGTGGTTGCCGTGGCCTATGGACGTGTGTAACACCAGAAGAGTCACACTCGCGCTGCAAACCCTGTAAGCATAGAGTTTCTGTGCCGTTAGTGTAGAAGACAAAGCAAGGTCTTCCCACCTACCCTACTCACCGCTGGGAACACAACACCAGGTTATTATGATTTCTGTAGTATCGTATCGGTATTCTGTAGGGCAGAGGTACTTCCCCAATCGGACTGCTCAATTGGACGGAAATACCGCTGTGTCCTACCTCCTTAAAAAGTACCTTACTAACAAATTGTATGAAATTTGACAGCAATACAATACCAGTGGTAATGCGCTATCGGGATAAATAAATAGTGTATCTCCTCATCGAGGTCATCTCTCTTAAGCCATATACCATCTGGCTATTAGTACAATTAAGTTGTACAGTAAATAGCAATTAGATAGACTTAATTAAAACTAACTGCTTCACGCCAAGTCGTTATAATCCGCCCAACAGACCATTTGGGTGCGAATTGGAATTTATAAACGTACGTACCTACTTAAAAATTAGAGGGTACTTAACTATAGAATATTAATACTCTCTTAAGGACAGCCTGTGCTGTGGCAGTAGTGAACGCGGTTGCTACGCAGGAGGCGCGGTTTCAATCCCCGCTCAGTGCAAATATTTGTATGTATCAATATGTGTATTTGCATTGGTATGGTCGTGCCTCGGAGAGCACGGTAAGACGTCAATCCCGATTGGCATATGAACATCTATGACAGTAAGGTCGTTGGAGCCCTAAAAAGTTCAACAACTGGTCTAACTGCAATGCTTGGATATCGCCTTTGGGTGGCAGAGGTCAGATGGCAGTTTCTCCACTGTTTTTTTTTAAATTTTGTTATACAACTTAGATGGCGACAAGCACACGGCCCACCTGATGGAAAGTGGTTACCGTGACTTATGAACGTATGTAACACTAGTGGAGTCACATCCGTGCTGCCAACCCTGTAAGAACAGAGATTTTCTGTGCCTTCAGTGCAGAACACAAAATCAGGACAAGCCTTTGGTCTTCCCACTGACAGTACAAAAACTTTCCAGTGAGCTCTGGCTACCCTACTCTCCGCCGGGAACACAATGCGAGGTTATTATAGCCGTGGTATTCTGTAGGGTGGAGGTACTTCCCCAGTCGGGTTGCGCATTTAGGTAGACTCATTTTACAGCACTTGGCAACATTTAACTTCGCAAATGATATCGTTAGTTTTAGTAGGTATATTATCAAATAAATAGATAATATTTTCGCGTTCAGTAAAAATACTGATTGTGCATCTAATTAAGTTCAGAATGATCACCACCCACCCCGAAATGGATAGGTTAGGTTAGAAGACTTCGCTCCCGCCTTATGTCTTTGTGGTAATTATTTTTATAAATGGGTTGGTTGGTTGGTTGCTAACTAACTACTTACTTGCAGTAGTTTGTTGGTGCTCAATCAGTATTTTTGATGTGAATTTGGATTATTTTGTCGTACAAAATGTACTCTTTTTGATATACGTTTAAATACCATCCCAAATAAATTAATCATTATTATCGATTAAGATAGGAAAATTTATGAATCGAAAGGCAGGCAGGATTCAAACAAGCGATCTTTCCCTTACAGGGAGAACCGGACGGTGAGAGCCATCCACCGATACTCGTACGAACTATCTGCACCAATGAATGATATTATAATCGTTTTTATTTTCCGATCTTAAACGATTTGAATAGTGAGCATACTTAATGCTTTAAAATTTCATTCAAATCTTTATCATTCTCTAAGCCCTTTCCCAACTCTGTTGGGGTCGGTTTTCCATTCGAACTATGATGCGGCTGAACTTCTATATTTTACATTCGAGCACGAATCCGAAATTTAAACCGATTTTATACCGTTCTTCCGATTGCGATAAAACTTGTCAACCTGACTCGCACTTACGTTATTGAAGATTACAGATACACAATATATTAGACCCGGTGGACAGCGATGCAATGGGGCTGTGGTATTTATTTTTATAAAATTCTTCTGTGCGGAGCCAGGACAGGTCAGCTAGAATATTAGATTTCACTTGAAATAAATTGAAACTAAACACTCTAGGGGCTCACAAAACTTTCGCATTGTTGTACATATCACACTAGTTTTGTTCGAAAGACTAATAAAACTGAAAGGTGATTATTTATTTACTCGTAGAAAACCGCACAATAAAATTAAGTTTCCTATTTTCCAAGTAACCAACATTGCTGGTTATTGAAAGCCTACTTTATAGGAGGGATCTTTATCCAAAGTACGTAATTGTATACATTCAATTATGTAAAAGAGAGCCCGCTGCCCAAACAAACATGGATAATACAGTACAGTAAATCAATGATACATTTATTTACGCAACTTCAATAGGAACAAATAAGCATAACATAACATAACATAAACTCACACCTATATCCCCGAAGGGGTAGGCAGAGGTGATAGCACCCACCTTTTGCCAGTTTATGTTTAGGTCAGGTAGCCCAGTGTAATAGGTGGTGAGTCTACAGCCATTACCCGGGCACTTATAAGCCTGCGATAAATACACACATAACTTCGAAAAGCATCGAAAAGTTATTGGTGTGTGCCATGGTAAAACCTGGGATCGAACCCAAGACCTTGTCTCAGCAGTCTATTACCCATACCACTAGGCTACCGCGGACAAATAAGTTAAATTCAATATCGACTGTGATCCTATCTTAAATTTGATGTTTACTTTGACAAAATTTCTTATTTTTAAGAAAATATTTAAATATAGGCTTTGGTAAAATGGCCAGGAAAATTTAAGTGTAATTGAGTATAATAAAGGATTGAATATTTGATTGCATATTGATATCTACAAATCTAATTAATAGATACAAATTTCACAGGACTAAACAGGGTTTCACCCTCAAAATTCAACGAAATATAATATATGAAAACCTATAACCACAGCTATATCTACAATATTAGACAACAGTTAACTTAATGTCAAAATTCCATCACATTCCTTACAAGTCCTTGACACAACACGATTCCAATTGACAAATGGTAGCCTACAGAGAAGCAATTAGTGAAATTAGGCGAGAAAGAACATTGTTTTTAAGCCTATTAATATTAGTCGACGCCGGACAAAATAAACCAATATTGTGGCGAGTTAAAACAATAGCTCTCTGTCAGTACGACGGAGACAAATAGACTTGAGAAGGAGAAATAATGTTGATCCAGGGTTCTTCCAATAAATTCCTTTTTCAAAACCTCTGTCTGTCACCGTTAATTCTTGCTGTATGTTGGTTATCCTTGGCAGTTCAGTGGGATCATGATGTATTGGAAACAGGAAAAGTAGGCGCTTAATTTGTTTTTGAAGTGGAATTTTTTTCCGGCGCTTTGAGCGTTTTTAGATTGAGGAAAATCTTATATATTCGCGTTACCGATATACTTATTATGCTTATGTTATTACATTATACTACAACGTAATATACTTATAACGCTGTGGTATAATGTGATTATTTATCTGATACATTAAAAATTCAACTAAAACCCAATAAATATTGAATAATAGTTTTATTAAACCAGCTACTGAAAAATCACGATCTAAAAGTATTAAACAAGAATATATCAAGGATAGCTGTAGTCATGTGCCACTTTTCTCCAGAATGTAGTTATTTATTAATGTGATTATTTCAGTAGTCGGGTTTTAGATTTAAACTTATTTTTTAATTATATTTATTTTCCACAAAATTCCACACAACGCTTTCTAGACCCATGGTAAGCATAGCTTAACTAGCTTGTGTTATGGAATCTAGAATGCGGATAAATGTACCTAGATGCATTTTTTTTGTAAATACTTACACAGCATACATAGAAACACCCAGACCAATGCAAATATACATATTCATGCATACAAATATTTGCAGTGAGCAGAAATCGAACCCACGCCTCCTGCATAGCAGTCGAACGTTCTACAGCTACGCCACAGAGGCCGTCAAATTTTGGGTTCAAATATTATTTTGGGGCAAGCTATAGGTATGATTTATACATATTTGAAATGTTCTAATTAAGTCCTTTTAATTTATAAGGGTTATGTGTCAACTCGCCAATCTGAAATCTCGACCATCGGCGAGTTTACAACTTAAAATATCTTTGATATTAGTCTCGCCACAATTTTCTTATATTTTTCGGCGAGATTACCATGCCCCTTAGTGACAATAGTAATTTCGACCAATATAACGAAAATATTACTTATAGCTTTCATGTAATAAAACGTATATTAGATTTTTTTAAACATTACTTTATTATTGAATAAATAATCACTAAACATGAAAAAAATAACAACTCATGATGACAAAATATGCTCCTATCTGCCCCTAAGTTTAAAGTAATGTAATGTTCAAGATGAAAAAACCGAAATTGATAATGCTTTTTGAAAAAAACCTAAATTAAAATTCAATATCAACAAGGTAAATGTTAAACAATAAAAAACGTTACTTAAAAATCAAAATTAATAGCGTAAATCTGAACACAGAAAAAACGTATTATATAAATCATAAATAAACCTTTGGGACCAGTGATCTTTAGTCTAGCAATACATCCCATCATACAGCAGATAAATTCAAAATTCAACATTTGGTACCTAGACGACGGAACCCTAGGGGGTGATGTGCAAACAGTTTTACAAGATTTAGAACTTATAAAAAATAAATTTTAATCCATCGGCTTACAACTTAACTCGGACAAATGTGAAATCTTTATCAGCGACACGACAGACAGACCCTCGACTATAGGAAAATTTAACCTCGTAGCTCCAAATATCAAAATTTTGGAGAAAGCTTCACTGCGCCTCCTAGGGTCCCCAGTTTTGGAAAATGGATTTCATACATTTATCGAGGAAAAAATTCAAAATTTTGAATACATCACAGATCATTTGCAAAAAATAAGTGTTCATTCCGCCTTTACTATACTTCGGTTTTGCCTTTTTGTCCCTAAATTTACTCATGCACTTCGGGCATCCCAGTTTTGGCAACATTTGACACTTTTGCCAAAAATTGACAACATTCAGCACAATTTTAAATGTGACCTTGAATGACCGAGCCTGGCTCCAAGCGTCCTTACCAGTTCGTTTGGGTGGTCTCGGCGTCCGCAAAATTTCAGACGTTAGCCTTCCAGCATTTCTGTCGTCGGTGCACAGCACTGAGGAGTTAACCACGAAAATTCTCATAAACACACAGGTTAACTCTAAGGTGTCATGTAAGTCCGATGCTATTAATGCTTGGAAGGCTGCTTGTCCCAACACTGAGATGCCTGGTAACCCTTTCTCCCAGAGACAATGGGATGCGCCGCTCTGCAGGCTGGTAAGAGATAGCTTAATACACACATCTTCCCATGTTACAGAGCGTGCGCGCCTTCTGGCTGTGAGGGAATGGGAGTCAGGCCTCTGGATTCAGGCACTTCCATCGCCCAACATAGGTACTATGTTGGACGATACTACTTTCCGCCTTGCCACTTGCCTTCGCTTAGGAGCGCCAGGCATTTCTCCGCATCATTGCCACTGCGGTGAAGCTGTCGACAGTCTTGGGCACCATGGCCTTTCATGCAGCAGAAGCGCTGGGCGTATACCGCGACACGCCTGCATCAACGACATTATCCGCCGTGCTCTAGCTACCGCTGGCGTGCCAGCCATTCGTGAACCTAAAGGGCTGGTGCGTAGCGATGGCAAGAGACCGGATGCTATGTCGTTGCTACCTTGGAAGATGGGTAGACCTTTGGTGTGGGACGCTACGTGCGTCGACACTCTTGCGCCTTCACATCTTTCGAGCACAGCAGGGTGCGCCGGTGCTGTTGCTACATCTACGGAAAACCTCAAACGGCGCAAATACTGTAACCTGACAGGTGATTATGTTTTTGAGCCGTTTGGGGTTGAAACGTTAGGGACATGGGGTCCAAGTGCTCGGTCTCTATATAAAGACTTGGCAAAGCAGCTGATCGACGCTACGCGTGAGTTATTATCTTGCACAGAGGATAAGCATTGCCATTCAACGTGGCAATGCTGCCAGCCTTCTGGGTACGTTACCGGTCGGTGATGATGCGGAGGAATTTCATGACGCATTATGTATGTAATTTTTATGTTTATTTTATTTTAGTGTATTTTAGTAGCTATCTTATAATAGTTTTAGTTTTTTTAATTTTCAATTGAATTGTATTGATTTGTATTTGTATATATTTTTAAATTTTAGAATATGAATTAAAAAACTGAAGAAAAGTCAATAAAAAAAAACAATTAATTTCATTTTATCGTGATTAAGTACATACATACATATTTAAAATCACGTCTTTATCTCTCTACTCTCTATTCTTCTCTATTGTTGACTCAAGACATGTATCTGAGGCTGAGTCTGAGCTGTATATATCTATCTGATGTTAAACAGCCCTATCCCTAAGTCGCTGTGCACGACATTGAATAAGAAGAGATGGGGTGGTCCAAATTCTACTCAGCCGGGAACCACAAAAGAGTTTAGTTTAATATCATTTTTTGTATATTTGTATTAGTACCGTCCCACACGCAAATTGTCCAACGAAAAAAAAAAACGTAACGTATACCGTCCAATACTCAGATCGTATGTATGTATTACGTTTTTACAAAAAAAAAGTATCCAAATATGTTTATCCGAATTCTAGATTCCATAACACAAGTTAGTTAAGTAAGGTATAGAAAGCGTTGTGTAGAATGTTAGATCGATCTGATGCTGACTATTTGCTACATAGATAAGTTTAAAAAAACGTAAAATTATACAGAAAAAACATAAGGCTACCACCTTATGTTTTTTCTGTATAATTTACGCCTTTTAGTCGACTGTATTCATGCAGCCAATAAAAAGTTAATATTATAATCTCACCCCTATTACATGGCACCGAAAAATCATTACAGAAATGTGTCTGTTTATACGCCTCGTGGCGTGAGTTTAATTTGATTAAACGCTTGTCGCGCAGTTCTTCAGATATTTCTTAATATTACGTATAATTTTTCCATTATCACTTTTTCGAGACCGCGTGTTTTAACATAGCAATCAGTTGTATACTAATAACGTTCCGTAGAATAAACTTAGGTATAGCTTGTGTTTATGTATATAACGAAATTGGGTTATTGATTTTGGATTGGGTCCTAACCCTAACTAGCATTGCTTTACCGTACAGTGTGTAAACTTACTTGGTTTTCATTGCACAATTTGAAATTGAATTGCTATCAATGCTGTATAGGTATATTTAAATTATCTACGTATGGTTGAGCCACGATAGGCTGTGGTTGCAATATTGCACATTTAATTTTAAAGTTGGATCTTCAAACTTATTTCTGAAATATTCTTTTCTAACAACAGCGATTTATTTAATTTTTGTATAATAATAAGAGTTCTAATTTATAAATGAAATTTAATATACTCGTTTCAAACTCGACACTGATTGTTTAAATTCTATATGAAGATTAATGTAATATTTGTGATGTTTTCAAAGCTAAATGTGAATTTCCAAAGTTGGCAGTCTACCAAACCATCGCGTGAGTAAACCTAAAAGTTTATGTCAAATTAATTTGAAATATTGAATGTGGAATTTTAATAGAAATGACTGCATCAATGGTACAGTGATTAATTGAATTAAAAAATAATTATTCTAAATATGAGTGTTGTATATTTGTGAAATTCTCCAGAACGATACAATCATACTTATCATGAATGCAATCAATGCCCAAACCTGTCGATTAATAATAAGTTAGTGGCTGGCGCATGGGGACACCGTAGTCCCCACACGCAATGAATCCGGCTTAAAGGAGCCCTGAAAAAGAAATAGCTACAGTAATACCTTACTTTCAGGAGGGCCGTATGTCTCCTATTTGGCGCCGTCTGCCGCTACGAGTGATCATTGGTCCAATAAGACCTTACTGACGCCTTACACATTTGTTTAATGACGTACGAATTGAAACTAACAAAATAAGATAAAATCGATATTGAAGTGAAGTGAAGAGTGAAGTAAACAGAAAATGTATAACGGATGGTGGCGCGTGGCCACGTGCGGTAGTGGACTGTATTGCGGGGAAGTAGCTAACTGTTCCATTGACGCTTTACACACAAAAGACAGGTGATCGGGTTGCCGCGGGCGTGATCCAAGCAATGAATGCAACCCGAGAAATTAGGAGAGGATGCACTAACCTTCACGACACACGTGTTTTCATCGCAGCCGGTACACGGATCTTCTCTTCTTTGCTCAGTAGCTGCCGTCAGCATCACTAGATCACTTGAGGAACACACGAGAGGCACAATCCGATCGTTACAAGTCTATGAAGTGGTAAAAATGCAACAAACATTATCCATTTCTGAGAGACGCGAGCGCGGTCCGTCCTTACGCTGGCTAGTTCAAAGCGGGAGTGAGTGTCTATATCACAAATGGCGGACGGAAGCTATATCTAGTACTATTCTATGGTTAGTGCGGGAGGGGAGACGGGTATAGAAAGAGTGTGTTTCCGCGTCAAGAAATACAGCTTCTACATCGGCGCAACCATTCCCCCCGGCTTGAAGGGTTACCTTCGAAACGACAAATGCGAAACAAATCTAAAGTCTAATCTAAATCTAGGTTTGGGAAATAACAACTAAAATATAAACCTAGATTGGAGCTCGTGCCCACCGCTGGCTAGGCAGAGGGCAGAGGCGAACAAACAACACAACGCAACAGTCTCGACCAAGACGAGACGCGATTAGCCAACAACAAAATAAGGGTCTCTTCACGTGGGACCGATACAACAAGCGAGTGCTTCTTCTCCTCGGGTGGTTCGGAAACCGTAGTGGGATTGAATTGACTAACTGGCCACCCATCTAACGCGGCATGAATCCAGGACGGTCCACCAAACCACAACGGGTGATCCAAAATTTGCGAAGGAAGCAATCCACGAGAGAGACAATCGGCTGGGTTGTCGGTGCCAGCAACGTGAAAGAGATTATGTGGCGCCAATTCAGATTGAATTTTTGCCACTCTATTAGCGACGAATGTGTCCCAACGATGGGGCGAAGAGTGGGCCCAACACAAAGCGACTGTTGAGTCCTAAAGCTAAAATTCTACTAATATTAATGCGAAAATTTACAATTATGTCAAATAAATTACCTTAAAGATTCCGACCACAATACAAAATGTCATTAAGCGACACGGAAGTGCTAGTCTTAGCACTGCCATCCAAAACTACGCGGAGTTTTAGTAGTAAGCTTATCTTCTCTAATAACTCCGCGGTGCGGGATAATGTACGAAGGCTGGGTCCCGCCCGTGTCCGCAGGCGCAGGTGAGATGTAACCTTTATCTAAATATTCGTTAACAACCTCATCATAGGCCCGCTTCGACTTTAGGGACGCCTGCATCTTTCGTTCCAAACAAAGAAAGCGTTTTTCAGCGGATACACGGGAGCCACCGAGTGAAAACTTGCGGATGGTAGACTCCAGTGGCGGCTCGACGGTGCAACAGAACGAAGCAGTCGAGTGACTAAAACTATCTATAGAAGCGGGTGCGGAACCAATTATAACAAAACCAAGAACTGTTTCCAGTGCGTGCGGAGCGGGGTACGTCGGTCCCCCTTGAACCTTACGTGATAACTGGAGGTGCGGGAGAATCGAAGCGCCGATCAATATATCGACGACTCCAGGAACAGCGTAAGTCTCATCTGCTAAAGGCAAGTCTTTAAATTTCGTTAATAAAGACGTGTCAACCGGGACGGTAGGCAACTGTTCAGCTATTCTATCTATAACGAGCGAATCCATGTCAAACCAAATATTATTATTAAAACGAGATCTAAACCTTGTTTTAACGGTGCCACGAACAGCTGACTGTAAGCTTCCAAAACCCTTCACCACTGAGCGGGTTGAACGCTTATCAACATTGAAACCAAGACGCCGACAACAATCTTGAGTAATGAAATTACTTTGCGAAGCGCCATCTAACAGCGCTCGAACAATGCGCGGCTTACCTAATGCATCAACAATAACAACGCGAGCGGTCGCAAGACACACAGTAGTGAGTGCAGCACTAGCGGAGAACGAACACAAGGTGACGTCATCCGCGGCGGTCACCGGGCGGGCCGGAGCGCGCGCGAGCGCGGGCTGCGGCTGCGGCGCAGGCTGCCGTGTGTCACCGCTCGACGAGCCAACCGTGCTCACATTGGATGCGGCATTACTATTCTCAAAATGAAGCAAAGTGTGGTGTCTCGCTTGACACTTGCGACAACTATTTCTACTATTACATAAAACAACGCGGTGTTTAGCACCGAGACAATTAAAACAAAAATTATCAGCGCGAACAAACTTATAACGATCACTAGGCGACAATTTCAGAAAACCAGGACACCTGTACAGTTGCGAATGATGAGTGCTACACAAAGAGCAAACAGGTGATTGTACATGTGCTGGTGCGGTACTAACATAAGTATGAGTTGACCTCAGCGACTTCGATGACGCATCTACTTTGCGTGCAGAATCAACAACTATCTTCGCGCCTTCATGTTTCGATGAAGAGCGTTGCAATACCTTTATATGCTCGCGAACAAAACTTTCTAAGTCTTCGAACTTAGGAATTTTATTGCCGCGATGATCCGACTCAAACAAACGAATGGTTTCGGAATCTAATTTCTTTAAACCCATATACAAAAATACGAAGTCGCAGAGGTCATCGATCTTTAGGTTCTTTACGGCGCGAACAGCTGACGCGAAAGTATCTAGAAATTTCTCCAAGTTTTGATCGTTACATGCCGTAATAGATTTCAAATCAAACATCTGATCTAAATAGGCGTTAGCTACCGATCTTTTATCCTCATACCTAGCTTTCAAAGTATTTAAAATTAAATTATAATTCTCGGCACTAAACGTAATTCCAGCGCAAACGGTTATAGCTTTACCAGTCAATTTTTCAACGAGATAATGCAATTTTTCGTGATCTGTCAACGAATCGTTCTTATCTATTGTATTCTCAAAACTATCTATAAATAGACACCAATTGCGAATGTTACCATCAAATTCGGGTATTTGAATTGGTGGCAACTTAGGTCGGTCGCGAGTGGGGTTGGGTAGGTCAGCCGGTTTCTCCAAACTCCTAGCGACGCGTTTGATACGACAATACAAATCGTCAAACGACGACAAGGCTTGATAACTCACTGAGTAATCGGGATCCAAATTCAACTCTAAAACGTTGATGTCATGTACTAAGGTTTCGAAATCCGCGCGTAGACTATCTAAGTTTTCTATAGAACACAAGAACGAATCTCTGATGACCAAATCAGAGGTTTTAAGTGCATTATCATAAATCGATTTTACGCGAGAGTAAATCATTTCTTTTTTAGCGTATAAAAGTTTCAATTGAACCTTACCGGTCTTATCAACCTTTGGGGACATGTTTACAATTAAATCTCAAACTAAAGTGCGGTAAACAACAAATATGAAATGACTCAATCTTAGCGGTACAGAGCAGCGAGGCGGCGCGAGCGATACTCGGCAGGTAGGTATTTACAACTGTGAATGCACGCTTGAACAAAACGCTCCCGGCAACAGCCAGATCGTACTTACGCAAGCCAGACCGCTGTCTAGGTTCAACTATTATTTCAGAGATTAAGTATTGCGTAATATCTATTCAAATTAAAATACTTTCGTATGAATTGGAATGAGGTACAACCACGTGTCTACCCACGCAGGTACCAGGCAAATACGACGCGAGCCAGCGGCGAGCGAGTAACGTAATTGAAAAATAAAACAAAGCCAAATGCGTTAGGTATTACACTGTGCCTATGCACTAGGGTGTCTAGTATACCTAAGATCTAAGCCTAAATGCCTAGATGCGGGGTTTTCTACTAAAATAACTATATTTAGGCGCGGTGCGAAAATTGCGACCACGACTAAGTGTTGATACGCTACCTAACCTATTTATGTATTAGGTAGGTACAATGCGAGCCAGCGGCGAACGGACAACAAATTCTAAGCCTAAATGTCTGGATGCGGGGTTTTCTACTAAAATAACCAGGCACTTAGGTGCGGTGCGCTTATTCCCATTAGAATAATAACAAAATACGAACTACGGCTAAGAATCTGGCTCGATCCGGACCAAAAATGGTGGCGCGTGGCCACGTGCGGTAGTGGACTGTATTGCGGGGAAGTAGCTAACTGTTCCATTGACGCTTTACACACAAAAGACAGGTGATCGGGTTGCCGCGGGCGTGATCCAAGCAATGAATGCAACCCGAGAAATTAGGAGAGGATGCACTAACCTTCACGACACACGTGTTTTCATCGCAGCCGGTACACGGATCTTCTCTTCTTTGCTCAGGAGCTGCCGTCAGCATCACTAGATCACTTGAGGAACACACGAGAGGCACAATCCGATCGTTACAAGTCTATGAAGTGGTAAAAATGCAACAAACATTATCCATTTCTGAGAGACGCGAGCGCGGTCCGTCCTTACGCTGGCTAGTTCAAAGCGGGAGTGAGTGTCTATATCACAAATGGCGGACGGAAGCTATATCTAGTACTATTCTATGGTTAGTGCGGGAGGGGAGACGGGTATAGAAAGAGTGTGTTTCCGCGTCAAGAAATACAGCTTCTACATCGGCGCAACCAACGGAATTGAAACAATTTTCAATTTTAGAAGCAGTTCTTATTTATAATACAAGCTAGATTTTTTCTATTTTCAAATAAATAATGTTTCCTAACGATTCGTACAAAGATGCGCGGATGCTGTTGAAACTCAAGACAAAAGACAAAACGAAATAATAGCTAACAATAAATACCGCTGCTGAACTTATTTCTCATTGAACAAAAAGGCTGACACAGAATCTCTTTTTATCTTACAAAGCGGGTCTCTTCAATGTTCGCTTTATTGGATGATACTCCAGCTCTCTTGTTTACAAGATATCGATGAGTAGAATGTAACCTGCTGTTAGGTAACTTTGTTTTCTAAAAAAGTAAAATAAATCCACCTGACGATATAATATGGCGATCTTTTAGAGTCATCGTAACTTAAATTATTTAAAATGAAGTAAGATTGAAAGGCTTTCAATTCACTACCAATAGGTAGAGATATAATTATTATCGAATAAAAGAAAAAAAAAATTATACAAGGGAAACGTCACATCCGCGTTAAGCCTTTTCCCAACGATCGAATTTCGACTGCCACCCTACAACTCATTGGCTTTGTCGAAGTACAGGTATTCATAATACGAAGTGAGTGAAAAATTAAGTAGTGCTCGCGGTTCATAGGATTATGACTCAGTTCCCACAGCTCAACAAAATCTATTTCAGGGATACTTTAAGCCAGATTCATTCAGTTACTTGAGCGTAAATAAGTAATATAAAACGTTACACATTTTTAGAATTTATTATAGTAGTCTGCTTTTGAAATTTTATTTTACTTTGATAATTACAACCTTAATGTTCTGAGTACTTATTCTCTCACAAATGTATATGCCTTTTGAGATATTTTTCTTTGCCTAAGCATAAACCCCACTTAAAACATCTGGTGTAAACTTAATCTAACCGGTTGAGCAATGCGTTTTTGTTTCAAGATATGCAATTACATAGAGATAAATTAACTTTTATCAGACAAATATATACAGCCCAGACTCAGCCTCAGATGCATGGCTTGAGTCAACAATAGTACTCAGAAAACGGCAATAGACTCACCCCCTATTACGTGGGACCGAATTCAATGATTGGTGAAATGTGGGTGTTAATTCACCTCTGCCTAACCTTCCGGGGATAAAGGCGTGATGTCTGTAAACTAAATCTAACCGGTTAAGCAATACGTTTTTTTTCCAAGACATGAACTTACATAGATTAACTTTTAAATGCATATAATTTTACCCATTGGAGTACGGAGTACTATGAGTAATAGTTTTATGTTTTCTTTCCTATTATTGGAAATCTTTCCTATTATTGAAAATACGGGAACTGAAAAAGCAGTGGAATCTTGTTACCATAATTTTCCATAAAGGAGTGGCATATTGCATAAATCTTTGGCGTCTGTGGGTATGGCTTTGACCACAGAAACTTGCGGCCGGTCGCATTCCGCCGTTTGTGAATCGATTTGGCTTGGTGCCCACTAACTTAGTATTGTTCTTGTGGAAAATGCGAGCTAGGTGAGTTAGGAAGAAAGATTTAATGCACCGTTAGTTTTGTGTTAGCTTCTTGTGCCTGCGGACCACCTGATGAAATGTGATTATCATGGCATATGGACATGTGCAACACCAGGGGTCATACTCGTGTTGCCGACCCTGTTCTTCATACTTCTACAAAATATTTTCATACTAATGATCCTCCTCTCTGCGATTATCCCAATATTCTCAATCGCATGCAAAGTTTGTACTTTGAAGTACTGTTGTCTGTTTTTGAACATACTATATAATAAGAGACTAACAAATATTCAATATTGACACTCGGAACGTTCCAAGAAAAATCATCAGATATGTGTATCTGTCTGATGTTAAACAGCCCTATCCCTTAGTTACCTTATACGACATCGCATGGGGAAAGTTGGGTACCACGCCACTATGAACACAACGTATTATAACATGTGAGCTATATTTGGTTGCAATCTTAATAATGCAATGGCAAAAATGCCCTAACGCACGGTTTATTGGCACTTCATATCTAGGCTGTAAGTTTTAAACATAACATAACATGAACTCACGCCTATATCTCCGAAGGGGTAGGCAGAGGTGCTAGCACCCACATTTCGGCAGTTTATGTTTAGGTCCCAATGTAATAGGTGGCGAGTCTATTGCCATTAACCGGGCACTTATAAACCTGCGATAAATACACACATAGCTTCGAAAAGCATCGAAAAGTCATTGGTGTGTGCCATGGTAAACCTGGGATTGAACCCAAGACTTCGTCTCAGCAGTCCATTACCCATACCACTAGGCTACCGCGACTTTAAGACACTACAGTTAGTGAACTCGTCCGAAGTCACAATGCGTTTGAATACGAAAACTAAGTTTCGATTCGACTTGGTGCTCATCGATTTGAAGAAGTCGGAATATAATTTGCATTTTTTGTAGCATTGTTATTGTAAGTTTTGAGTTATCTTGGTAGTTTGTAAATCGAATGCTTTTGGTATTTATTGGAGAAAACAACTTTTTGCTTTTAGTTAAATGCTTCCCTATTTACCTAAATATAAAACTCCATCTGTGTGAAGGCTATTAAAAAATCAATATTGTCACAGTTACGTAGATGTATCGTATGGGTCTTCTGCTGGTTATAAACTTTGTATGCCAAATGTGAATATAGTCGTTTTAGTAGTCAAGTTATAAAAGAGTAACAGACAGAGTTATTTTCGAATTTACAATTAAAAATCTATAATAGTATTATAACTGCACAGAGTGCACTATAACAAGCACTAATTAATTTAGTGCTTGTTACAGTACAGCGGAAGTGTCACCCACAAAACTTGAAATAAGCTTAATAAATGTACTAACGTTGCGGTTTTATATGTATGGATAGCATTTGGAAATATTGTATTTATTATAAGTTAGTTATATAATAACGAATGAATCGGAATCCTGGGTTCAATGACCGAATCGGGCAAAGTTTAATTTTTTTTTCTAAGATATCCTGGGGGTCAAAGATTGAGAAAGTTTCTGACCCCAGGTGTTAAGTTACCTACTTATTGTGTGGGTATAATCAATCTAAATCTTACCCTTCTAATATTATTTTTACAATAACCTCGTACCATCCACACGCACTAAGACTGCTGTGAATTGCACGAAGTAGTAACCTGTCTATCATATATGGCATGAGTTTTAGTGCTATTAATACAGAAAATCTTTTTTATTTTTTCTCTTAACAATGTAATGTATTTCCTACACCAGTTTTCGTCATAGATTATAAAGCTAATATAATGTATTTTACGTAAATAACTAGACATCCAGTTTATTAATTTCAATCCTTCCATTTTCATCACGTATGTTAATTTTATACTCGTGTTATACGTACCAGAAATAATCTCATTTGTATTGACCACAGAATTATAGTAGAATAGATATCGTGTGTGCAAGAAACAATATGAAATATTTTCATTACCACCTTTGACGTCACGCGCAGTTTTCACTTTCCTTATGTTTCGCGGAACTGAAATTATTTATGAACGCAAGGAGATCATTATTGAGCATAATATTATGTGAAAGCAATTTAGTTTTATTTTTTTTACTGGTAAAACAAGTTCATTTTACCATATTTTTTACTAGTAAAATAAGTTCATTTTTCAAGTATAAAGTCCTAAAACTAGGCTTTTATATAATATTATTATTTTCCATCCTTGAAAGGTAACAGAAATTAAACACGACAAATTGCTGGATAAGAACCGACTCCTTTGATCTTATTAAACTTTTGTAACTAACTGTGTTTTTTTATACAATTATATAAATTATTATGAAACTGTCAACAGCATTATTTCAACAGCGACCCATTAATTTGCATTAATTGAAATTGAAACGTAGAGTACAAAAAAAGTGATACACAAATACAAAATAAGCAGTTCAATTAATTATCTTCGTTCTTATGTACTGCTTATTTTTCATCGGCGTTTATGAATTAACTTGCACTTTTACCAGTTTGGTGATACACTGATGATATGTGGTCTACTGTATATCTATGGCACCAATGCTTTTGTATATCGATGCTTTAAAGCAGTAATTGATTTTGATGATAACGCGCCGTGAGCGATCCATCACTCCACCACCATTAATGGGCAAAGTCTGTACTATCACAGATAATATAATATAATTCTTATAACTACCACAGATAATATAGTACTACCTAATCAAATATTGTTATGACGCGATATGGAATGTTTATAAGAATAAATGACTTCTAAAACTTTTTTATTATCAGTGTAGTTTATTTATTTTTTGTATCACTTAGGTGGCAGACAAGCACACGGCCCACCGGATCGGTTATCCGTCGCCTATGGACGTGTGTTATACAAGAGGAGCCACACTCGCGCTGCCGTTCATGTATGCACAGAGTTTCTGTGCCGTCAGTATAAAAGACAAAGCAGGACAATCCTTTAGTCTTCGCACTGAACATAGGTGTATTCACGCTTGTAAATAATGTAAATTGATAACACCCAGATTTCGCCAACTAAGATTTTCAGGTAATAGGGTGCCAGCCTATTGCTGTGAGGGGGACACTTTTTCATAGGCTATATATTTATTTTCGAATGGGGAAAACGATTCTATACCTTAGTAACCTTCTACGGCACCCACAGGAAAATATGGGGTGGCCCTATTCTGCTCCACCGGGACTTAACGCCGGCAACAGCTATCCAGAATTAATACTTATCCAAGATCAGTATTTTTAATTCCTAATGCGATATTAGACAGACCCGCATCGTAAGATTAAAAGAGAATCTTTATAATTGTTTAATGTGAATTGAGTTCAGTTGGTAGGGGACGTATTGTGTAGGCTTTCATTGTTTTTTAATTTCATGTTTTGAATATCATGAAAATCTAATGGTATATTATTATACGAAATATCATTGAGTGTAAATTAATTCGGTGTTTGGGTGACCCCTACCAAAACCTTTGGGTTCAAGACAACCTCACCAGCAAGCTTTTACACCTTTTTGTTAAAGGAAGATGTTCTGGCGTAGGGAGGTCAAATGGTAGTCACTCAAATAAAAGCCTTACATGTCAAACACTTAATGGCAATTTATTTTTAGCGATATACTATGTCTGCCCCCGCTGCAAGGCTATACGGAACAGTTTCACTATTCAACACCGTCTCCTAGTCATGGACCTCTGCGTGAAATCCAAAGGCAATCACGTTAAGCGCAGCCAACGCAGAATCAGGTGGTGGCTGCTAGATGAAGCCAAGTCCCAGAGTTTTGTCTCAGCCATCGATGACAAGTGCAACGATGCTGTAGACGAACCTGTGCAAAATTCCTGAAATAAGGTACAGACACTATTCTTGAGGCAGGGAAGGCGGTGTTCGGCATCTCTAAGTGTGGATGCAAGTGTGACAAGGTCACTTGGTGGAGGAATGAGACAGTCCAGAGGGAGATTAGAACGTAGACCCCTTTTTAAAAAAAGGCAAGCACCCAAATCCTCTGAAGACCACGACGCGTACAAAGATGCAAAATGCGCCACTAAGAGAGCCATAGCCAGGATCAAACGAGACCACTTACAACCGCTATACAACACATTGGAATCGTCAGAGGGGCAAAAGCTCCTCTATAGATTGGCGCGCTTCAGGGCCAAAGTGGCGCAGAGTTTATCCAAATGTCGCTGCATTAAAGACCCTGGGGACCATTCGTTGCACGAGGATGTCGCGGTGAAGGAGAGATGGCGCTCATACTTCCCTTAACTGTTGAATGAGACGCATAAAGAGGTGCAACCACCAGATCTCCCTCCAAATCAAGGACTAATGTCAACGGTAACGACTCCAGAAGTCCAGAGTACCTGAGATCTGTACTCTACGTGACTGGTGCTGTAGACTACGACGTCAAGGCACGCATTGGCGGAAAATTACTAGCATGACATGAGATTGCATGGACGCGAATAGATCGTGTGCAGAACTCCCGCGTAAGCGGCAGCTTTCTTGTCCGTGACATTGCAGATAAAATGGCACTCCCGGCGACTCCTGGTAGAAGTGACAGATCCAAAAAGTCTTGGCTTGACGTCGTGGAGGGTGACATGCGTACGAATGGTCTCACTACCATGGACGCCCAAGATCGAGCAAAGTGCAGGCGTTAGAGCCGGAAGGCGGACCTTGAGCTCCGAGGGCACCTTGACCTCGGATTCAATCAGGAAAAGACGTCTCTATGTAGATGATAATGATTGTGTCTGCCCCTCCGGTAAAATATTAATAAGGTATAGGTAGATAGGCTCGTTTCCATTAGGCTCGCTTTAAATTTAAATTCAATTACTTTATTGTGAAACATAGATACATAGATGGTCTTTTCCATTAATTGATCAGCCATATTCAGCCATAGGTTTTGGCATACAATATTTTTATTTACTTTATCCATATGACACGACACTTCTAAGAAAACCGACTAACGAATTCTATTAATTCAAAGCATTGTAGCACAAAACAATGTAGGCATTGTTACGATAATTTCGCGATAGAATAGTTTTAATCAATTTCGGGAATGAGACGCGGACTACCAAGATATGTGCGTAGTTTACATTTCTAGGCTTTATCGAGTCATCGAGCAAATTCTAGTCTTGGATATCTTAGTCTAGGTAACATTTGCCAATTAATTATTGAATGAAATTTAAAAGCATTAAGTATGCTTAGCTATTCGAATCGTTTAAGACAGGAAAACATTTAAATCAGTTCAGGTGGGATTTGAACCCGTGATCTTTCCCTTTCAGCCTACAGAGGAAATGTTCTGACCACTAAGCTACCGAACCTCATCTGAAATAATTCAAATCATCCTATATATACCCGTCATACGGCGACTGATTCAAATTTTTGCCATCTTAATCGAACTGTCAATTAAGTTTGATATATAGATAAATATCACATGAATTAAAATAAAAAATATTTGAATGAACCCGGTAATCGACTTGCTGGGTAAACAATGAATACGAAAAGATATTTAAATTTATAATCGTAAGTAGAAAACGGATTGAAACCGGCAAAATATTCGTGGGTTGAAAATATGTATTTTACTGTATCACTATTGTACCCATTTTCACAATAAACTGATTTGATTTGATTTGAAAATGGAAACACTCTGCTCTGTCCATATTGTAGCACCTCATTATACGGAATCCAACATTTTTGTTGTGCCATGCATTATTGGTAATTAGTTCTCGGCAATGATTGATCAATGATTGTACGAAATTACCATTAGGTACTCCGGTTTTTATTGTTTTTTACGTTGTGTGTACATTTATAAGTCTGGGTCTAATTTCCAAGTACTTACTAGACTGTTTTCTTTGCCTAATTTCCATGATATAATTAGATGATACACCTGCTTATCCGTGATAGGAACAAGCTCGTAACATCCAAAAAAAGTGTTATACAAACTAATTGTTTCACCTACTCGCTCATTATACGTCAATTTAACCGATATTTCTCGCGGTTTAGTCAGTAACGTAATTAAAAACGGAAGGTATCAAGCGCGCTATGAAATTCATGCTAATGACGACACTAATATAAGCTATTAATACATTCAACTAAGCAGAAACTCCATCAAGTCTCGATGTCCTATCACTCTGGTCAACTAGCTACGGAGTTAGTGCCAACTTGATTGAGTTTATGTAACCGGATAGATTGATTTAAAGCTATCAACGTTAGTTGGCGCATGAATTTAGTGGGTAATGATTTTTGTGGTGGTGGTTATGATTCGCTGAGTTAATGAGGTGGATATATGCAATTTTTGAAGGCATCGTTGGTTTAGTAGCATATGTACATACATACATATAATCACGCCTTTATTCCCGGAGGCTTAGGCAGAGGTGAATTAATGCCCACATTTCACCAATCATTGAATTCGGTCCCACGTAATAGGGGGTAGGCCTATTGCCGTTTTCCGGACACTATTGTTGACTCAAGCCATGCATCTGAGGCTGAGTCTGGACTGTATATAGCTGTCAGGCGTTAAACAGCCATATCCCTTAGTCGCCTTGTACGACGCCGCATGGGAAGAGATGCGGTGGTCCAAATTCAGCCAGAAACCACGCGGCATAGGTAAGTGCTTGTTAATATGTTATATAATCGTTTTATAGTAAATAGCAATGCTTTTTTTTTATGAGCGCAAAATACCCACGGATACCTCCCCACCGGAGCCGGTGGAGGAGGTTATGTCGGACTCGAACCGACTAAAACGCACGCCGCCTGTGGGTCGTTTTGGTTGCCGAAGGTGAGGTTAGCTCTTCTCGGGTGTGGGGACTACATAGTCCCTAATTCGTCAACGGAAACGGTGAGGCGCGCAAAGCGCGCCGCCGCCACGGCCTGCTTCTACCAGGGTGACAGGTGGCTCCAACAGTCACCCCCAGGCCTGCGCAGGCTGAGTCTGGGCTGTATATATATGTCAGGTGTTAAAGAGCCCTATTCCTTAGTCGCCTTGTACGACACCGCATGGGAAGAGATGGGTAGGTCCAAATTCTACTCTGCCGGAAACCACACGGTATATGTATATGCTGGTTAAATTATGTTATAGAATAGTTTTATAGTAAACGGCAATGCTAAATAGCAAATATTAATGACGAAATGGGCTCACATTGGAAGAGGCCTATGCCCAGCAGTGGACTGCGGTGGGGTAATTAGATGTTTGACCGACTAGTCAAATTAGTTACTTTTTACTAAACGTTAAAATAGTAAGTTAAAAAGAAACGTGTACGAAATAATTTATTGTGATGTCATAATATTTAATAGTCAAATCATTTATTATTATAAGTTGGGTGGATGATTAAGTATAAATAAAAAAATAAAATAATAACCAACACAACTTTTACCCCTCTTTTACCATTGTTAATATAATGAGCTTAGCTAAATAATTTATTTTAACTACAGGAACCAATTACCCTAACCATATACTCAATTGATTGATTTATTGATGAAGCAAAGACCTTTTTAGACGCATTGGGCAGTTTTCATAGATTTTATTTGGGTAAATTGAAATCATGAAACTCGCATCATCGTCAGCGTTACGTGGTGGATCTAGGTTCAAATCCTGCTCATATCACTATCGATTTGAACTCACTCCTAACACAATCACTTCTTAGCTGGAAGGGTTAGGGGGAATACTAGTAATTTCTGTTACTAGTACTCTTAACATTTTCTTTCATCAAGTAACCTACCAACTTTGAGGTGAAAATGGAATCAATAATGGGAAAAATATTGTATTTTATGTGCGAGGCAAAATTCGGTATAAACCAAAACTAATTTCCAAATAGAGACACTTTAAAAAAAAATTACTTACCACATAATTCCAGCCTGCGGCCTGCCTTGTCCACACGAACATGCGACCGCTAAAGACCGTATGCAAATCGCATCTTGATTCCAAGTTAGCCGGCATAATGCCAATTTGGCATAACGCCCGCAAACGTAGTACTATAGTTGTTGAAAATGAGAGGTGTGTCAGGAGCAAAGATATATGGTACCGTTAACTCTATGGGAAAGCTGTATAGTGCCTATATATTTTATTAATTTGTAATAAAAATATTTTTGTAATAGTTTTAATTATATTGCGCATGGAAGAGTGGTTTAGCATAGTTGGCGAACATCTAAAGGTATCTTAAATAATAATTATTTTTTGTTGGTAATAAAACCCTGTACCAACCAGTCTGGTAAGCGTGGAAATAGTAGGTTAAAGCCTCCCAGTATTGGGAGAGTCTTGTATCTAGCAGTGGACTGCAATAGACTTGAACAAGTCAGTCATGATTTGTAACAAAAACCCCTTTTTTACCGCTCCATAAAGTCTTAGAATGCTTTACCAGCACTAGAGTTTCCTTATAACATTTTTAGTGTCTGTAATGCTGACTCTCTTTCTTGAGACTTGCCATAAGCTCTCTATCAGGCGAAATGTAGTCATACTGACGAGTTCTTTGAAAATAAAACCTATGTAAATTACATTTTAAATTGTAACGGGGAATAGATTTTGTAGTTGGGTTTAAATAAAGTTAATATAAATGTTAAATCTAAGTGTCTTAGGCACTTTAAAAATAAATAATATGATTGTAATGTGTCTATACCTGGCTAGCGGGTGAGATAGAGATAAATAAAATTTGAGCATCAAAAGATAACAATTTAAAATCGATGAAAAAGTTTCGTTACATGAATTTATAGAAGGTATTTAAGTAATGAATCTCAGGTGAGGATTCGTAAGAAAATATTCTGCCTTGGCGTTGTTCGGTCCGTTGTGTAAAGATGGTAGTATGCACTTAGCTAGTGGACACGGGGCTGGTGATGGTAGGGTCTCCACTGGTGTGCCTCGCTACCTTAATGCTGGTGCGAAGCCAGGTGCGAATACCGTGAAAAAAGAAAGAGTGCGGGTCAGATTGTCACTAGGTTAATACGTCCAAGGGACCCACTAAAAAATAGTAAGTGAAGAGAATCTTCCCAGCGGCTAAGCAGCATAGATAAAAGCTAAAAGAAAAAGATAAATAGTTAAGCAGCACAAGCTGGTACCACGACCTCATCGGCCTCGTGGCACTAAAAAGTATAGACTGAAACAGCACACAGTAAATAAATTAACCAAGCCATGCATTTTAGCAGGCAATAAGCTGCACAGCTGAGAAGTCTTTACCTGTAAAAAGAAGTTGGAAATGTTGATCTCAATACTTACCCGTAGCCCACAGCAGTTGGTCACGGGATCAGTGACCTCCTTCGGCGAAGGTTGCCGAAGAAAGGAACGACTCAAGAGCTGTCAGTTGACAACTCGGCCAGTGTTGTCTAATCTCGGTCGCACAACCATAGATAATTTAGTAACAATTATAAATTTATTTGTAGAAATATCCACAACGTTACAAAATGTAATAATAATAATAATATATCTCTTTATTGTATGTACACAGAGAATTGATACAGAAAAACAAAATTTGGTTCAGTTATGTGGCACAACAAATGGCGGCCTTATTGCACAAGACAATCTCTACCAGGCAACCATGGGATGGAGTGAGTTAGATAAATAGATAGATATAGTGGGCGGCTTCCGGTGTACATATATTATTTATTTTATATTATTATTTATACTCTGATATATTATTTAGTTATAGATACAATACGTACTATACTTATGTATATACTTATTTTCATTCATTCATTCATCATATATAATCTTATTTTCATTTACTTTTTCACCCTCTTTTCTGAGACTTTGCCTTCAGTTTACTTTCAGACGAGGTGAAGTCGACGTGTCCTATAACCCTATACCATATAACCCCTGTAGCTAAACACTTGACTAACAGAAAGTTTCTTCTCACGAACGGTCCTTCAGATAATACATACTAAATAGGCTTTTCCACAGTGAGATGGCTAATCCGTAAGCGGAACGACAAAAGACCTAGAGTATTGTGCTCAAGGAAAGGGTAAGGTGTACAGAGACTGCCTTGTCGTTGTGACCTGTTTAGAACTATTGTTACAAGTAATTTCATAATGAAGCTCCATGTTTTCACTTGGTAATATAGAAGGTTATATACCTTTTATGTTTACGTTTAAAGGGAGCACCCTCACCGAGGGGAATTGTCTGCTGTAATGTAGCATTTCAGATTCGATATTGTTCACATTACAATACTACCTCCTTGACTGATGAGCATTCGCTTTTTATTAACCGACTGCCACGAAGTGTTATGATTTCCACGCATGTCTTGTATTTATCTGTATTACCTCAAATCTTCTGAATCACTTTGCAGATTTCAATTATTGATATCTCAAATTAAAGGACGCCAAAATTTATTTTGTCAAAAAATATTTTCACTCAAATTTATTGAATAGGGTATCAAAATGAAGGAAATTAGAAGGCAATTACAAAAATATATTTATTTCATAGCTAAAAAGTATAAAATAAATTAAATTATTAAATATAAAAAGTCCGACTAATGACTTGTTTTAATCTTTTCAGCATCAGCCGCGTTTTTTATTTTGAACAATTTCTTTTTTATTGAATTACATTTCATATATATACAGTCACGCCTCTATCACAGTGGAGTAGGCAGACTCCACCATGTTTCCAGCTGTTACGATCTTCTACTTTTAAAATGGTTTTCATACATAGTATCTGCGTCTGTCTGATATGAAAATATCAACTGTCCACAAATGGTCTTTTCGTTATTTTGGGAACAATAACTACGACCGTGGACGTTGCTGTTCGTCCGGGGTCCCCCTTATCTCAGGAGAACAATGTGTTTTGCGTACTCTGTCCAATTTATCACTTTCGCTCTTTACTCAATACAAAATTTTGTGCAAATTTAAATGTTTATTTACCCTATTTTTTACATCGTTAAGGTAACTGAGTTTAATAGATCACCATAGTCCATGGGCTTTTTGAACACGCTTGAAAACAACGTTTTTTTACATTACTTGTGAAGGAAAGTGATTAAAAAAGGTTTTAAGAATATTACAACCGAAATTACTGATATTCTCTTTAACCCATATAGCTAAGCTAAATTGCTTGTGTTAGTAGTGGGTTTACGTCGGAATTTTAATGACCAGGATTCCTTCATAAGGAGTGTAAAAAAATTTATAGTCAGCAAAGAAACAATATTCAGGGACATGAAAAAAACTATCTGGCACATTGTAAATCGTACGCACGATGCGTCGCCCATCCTAATGCAGGTTTCTTTTTATACCACTTGGTTGGCACACAAGCACACGACCCACCTGATGGAAAGTCATTACCGTGGCCTATAGACGTGTGCAACACTAAGGAAGTCACACTCGCGCTGTCAACCCTGTAAGCACAAGAGTTTCGGTACCGTCAGTGTACAAGACAAAGCCGGACAAGCTTTTGGTCTTCCTACTGACAGTACAAAAACTCTCCAGTGAGCTCTGGCTACCCTACTTACCGCCGGGAACACAACACGAGGTTATTATGGCCGCGGTATTCTGTAGGGCGTAGGTACTTCCCCAGTCGGACTGCTCAATTGGACGGAAATGCCATTGTGTCCTACCTCCACCAGTAACCTACATTATGACGTACGATGTGACACACTAGTGCCAACCTGCGATAAATAAATATTTCAACAGCATCGTCTATCTAACATTTCCAGTTGCTTTTAGAGGGATAGTCTTAAATTCACAAATTAAAAAGCACCAAGACTATAAGTAGGTCTATAATATATTGTTGTAATGTAATATAATGTTCTATTATAATTAGCTTACAGCAGTTCGTTGCGCCACTAAGCGCGCTGTGCTACAATGGAAGCATTTCACACTTTTTGAGAATTGAAATGAATAATGATGTTTCAACAAATGTTCAGTGAAAATGATAAATTACTTTATGATTTCTGATGAGATTGCGAAACGTGAATTTTACTTACCTGTTCCTACCCCTTCAGAGATATAAAGGCGTGATTATATATCAAATAATTTATATAGACCATGCTGCTAAGTTGGCCATGACGATGCGTTATTTACAAATGAGATACAATTAAGAAACAGGAAATAATGGAATCGGGACTCAATTTGCTTTTTTTCTATAAATCACATATTCTCATAGATAACTAGGTGATGTCCCGTTCTCACTGTCCATGGCAACCTATTCGGGGTGAATAGTACCTAACTCTTGTATTTTTCCAGACTATAATCTGTTCCTGAATCAAATTTCATCCAGAATCATTCAGCCGTCAAAGCATGATTGAAAAACAAATATCCAAACATTTTCACAAATTTTCACATTTATAATATTACAAGCCTGTGACACGACTCCACCCGTGTGGCTCTTGAACCAAATGCAATCAAACAAAGGTAAGATTTTAAGCCTGACCAAAATATTCTTAAAAAAACCGCATCAAAATCCGTTCAGTAGTTTTTGCATTCAACGCTAACAAAAATTTCCAATGAACAATTATATACGTATAATAGCATAGATAAAAGTAGGATAGGAAGTAGGATCAATTGACAGGAAAATTGGAAAGAATCGTGTGTATTTCCTCTTTACATATATTTCCTTTAAGCGTTATCATTATCTCCGAAATCACACCCGTCCCAAGTTCTCAAAGTGAAATACAAATCGAGTCCAACACTATTTAATTTATCGTCACAAATATGTCTCGCTCTAAGCGTTCTGCATAACAATGTAACGAAAAATATTTTCTCATAAATTAAATATTCTCGTTTCAATGAACTCAGTAAGTCGGTAATGTCGGATCTATAGGCTATATGACAAGGTCGACCGATTCTTTCTAAAACTGCTTAATATGTTAGTTTGTTATCATAAAATATGCTTTGTCAAATGTGATATTGCCTAACTAAACTGCAACTATGACTTTTCATTATTTTTAATTCCCAAGTAAGTCAAAATATAAACAATCAAATTCAGTCCCAAATTATTACTTTTTAGATTCCTCATTTAATTACAAATTACTTTTATGATGATCTATATATGTGTAAACGCAACGTAGACTGAGATATATGCGAAATTCTCTTGCACTCCATACAATGGCACTACTCGCGACTGGCGTGCGACGTCACTCGCAAGTACGTTTTTTTATGGAGCGTTTTCGGAATATTCAAAATCAAATATCTTTAAAACTATTTGTAGTGAGGATATTTCACTTAAACAGTTCATTGTATTATTAAAGAGTGGTCATTTTTCGATAGTAAAAAAAATGTTAAATAGCCTTACCTTAACCTTTTCAGAAGCCAAACATACTAGGTAGGTAACTTTTTTCTGCTTTGCTGAATAGTATGGTTTGCATTCATGGTGCTTAAAGATTCGACTTTTTGGTAAGGTTTTGTAGAATACAGAACAAATAATGTTTGTTGAGTGCCAGTAAGACTCAGTTGTATTAGTTCACTCGTAAATAGATACTAGTCATTACTGTCCAATCAATAGGCTCTCAATCAACAATGGTATCGATCAAGTTCATGATAGAGTTTCATGGCTAACACTTTATGACTGATATTTTGATTAAAATGATGACGATGAATATTGTGCGTGCCAGAATAATGAGTACTAAGATGTAAGTAACACGACATATTTATCTCAAATTTACTTACTTACTTACAGTACTTTATGACCGCTATTTTTTTTACATGCGCAAAATCCCCACGGATTCCTCCCTACCGGAGGCGGTGGAAGAGGGTATGTCGGACTCGAACCGACTAAAACGCACGCCGCCTGAGGGTCGTTTTGGTTGCCGAAGGTGAGGTTGACAGGCGTATCCCTCGCACCCCGGCCGACGCAGGGCCATCTCTCACGATCTGGCCCTCTCCTCGGGTGTGTGGGGACTACAGAGTCCCCAACTCGTCCCCGGAAAACGGGGAGGCGCGTCGGGTGCACCGCCACCGCGGCCTGCTTCTGCCAGGGTGACAGGCGGCTCCACCAGTCACCCCCAGGCCTGCGCTCATGGGGGGCTGAGGTCGTTCATCGACCTCCGACGCCCGAGTTGCCTTCGTACGCGGGCAGCTTGGCTTGCGATCCTTCGTCGCTCCCGCTGCCGCTCCCGCTACCGCTCCCGCCCTCCTCCTTCACGAGCATTACTTGCTCCCAGAAGGAGGCGCCGGCCGCCCACGCATCCGCGCAGCGGGCCATCGCCGCGAGCAACGTGGAGAGCGTAAGAACCCTCACTCCCAGGGCCACCACAAGCTCCCGCCTCGGCGTCTCCCACGCCGAACACTCGGTGAACGTGTGCGGCCCCGAGTCCTCGCTCGCGTCGCACTGATGGCACTCGGAAGTTGGCTCTTTCTCCATCCGACGCAGATACTTTCCGAAGCACCCGTGCTCGGTGATCAGATGGTGCTACATTAGATTCAGCCACACGCTATATAGCGTATAACCAGCGGACAACTAAGATGATTCTAACGATACCTCAATTGTCCAGTTCTAATGAGTGATTGAGGAGCTAAGAGGGAACATATGAATCTACATACATACATACATAGCCTATCAAAATCATAACCCTCCTTTTACTTCGCCGTAGTCGGGTAAAAATAGTAGAAGAAGCCCGCGAAGTGTGCAAGAATAGAAACAGATGATGAGCTATTGTCTCAGTCTATCCCTATTTTAGGCTTACTCTATCATTAAAATCGCGAAGATAGTACTTAAACCACATCCACGATACAACCTTAATTTATTATCCAATTTCCCATTGCCATTGTAGTTCATATAATGCAAGAATTTTCGGCGGGTAACAGACGGCGTATTGTCCACGCAAGCACGCGGTTGGTTGCATTCCACTGGCGTCATATTCACGAACTTACTTATTGTTCTAGTTGAAAACGGGAGCAAGGCATGCCAGAATAGAAGAGTTATGGTGCTGAAAATGTTTAAAACGACTGCTACCTCGCCTTCATACCGTAAACAAGGTTCAAAACCTTATGTGTAACAAATAACTATTTTGAATTTGATAGTTCTCCATATACGGCTTACAATTGCATAAGATTTTTTTCAGTGATGTTGTGCAGAAATTCTCTTGAGTCGTCACTACCAGTGGACACTTTCTTGACCTACTCATGTAACAAATATAACTAATTTTCATCGATCTATCTTAACAGGTAACACAAGCATCATAAAGTTCGTGATTCGTTTATAAGCAGCTGTATAAAAATATTTTATGAAATTCCTCAGGAATTGATTGGCAACTAAATTAATTTAAAAAGAAGTGAAAAGAACATAAATGAATAAAGGTTATTATAAAGTAGATGATGTAAATGCATGGTCAACCTAAGTCTTGCTAAATCTTGCTTGCTCGCACGACATATTATTTATTGTAAACAAAAACGTATAAAAACATCTAGTTCTAATATAGTTCTCTAAGTTTCTCAGTACAACTAACCTACCGAACCATATTTTTATAATATTTTTTGACATAATTGTAAAATTTTAACGTTCATATGTGCTTTTTATTGGCCCTAAACTGAATAAATGAAATTGATTCTTTGATTCTGATTCTTTGATTCTCTTTCACATTATTTATTGTTGCTTAGTGGGAAGTACGACTTGAATGATAAAATAAATAGCACTTATTGAGAGAATAATACTCACTAAAACCTTTATTTAGTTGAGGCTTCGCTGACTGAAAGCGGGTGGGATGGTCTAAATAGCAACGTTGCATAAT
The DNA here is from genome assembly GCA_963662185.1 of Eilema griseolum. NCBI lineage: Eukaryota > Metazoa > Arthropoda > Insecta > Lepidoptera > Erebidae > Eilema > Eilema griseolum. The sequence goes on from OY759236.1 coordinate 8,991,698, forward strand.
GGTAAGTCTTATCATTGCATTTCAGTCGCGATTTTGTACTTGCATTTATATCTGAAGCTTAAGGTCCCAGTCACTGGGGCGCGGCCAAGCTCCCTTGCAATTTTATTTGTTATAACTAACTTGCGTTGTCTTGTTAATAGTTTATTTTTAGTTTTAATTTGCTTGTCGGTTATTTTCCTATTTTTTGTATTTGTTTGTTATACTGTTTTGAATATTGTAAAAAAAGCTTCAATCGCTTAAAACCAAAATCTACGGTGTCTTAGCTTTGAGGTTCATCATCCTCCTGCCCTTATCCCAAGATTATTTGGGGTCAGCGCAACATGTGTTCTTTTTCCATTCATCTCTAGTTGCAGTCATTTCAACATTCATTCCCTTCTTAACCATATCATCATTCACACAGTCCAACCACCTCATTTTAGGCCTCCCTCTCCCCTTGTAGCCATCCACTTCCATAGTTAGTGCCTTCCTTACGACATTACTTTCATCCCTACGCATTACATGCCCGAACCAGGATAAACGATAGCTTTGAGGCTGATTTTCAAAATATCCATTTTAGACATATTTTGAAAATCAACCTCATTTGACAATAAAATATACTACAGTGACTAATATAGATATTTAGTTTAAGGTGATTGCGTAGTGGGAGTGAGGGTTTTCCAATTTTAGTAACATGTGTCATATCTAAGTTGGTGGTGACGGATGAGTGATGCTTCTTTTAGTTAAAATGATGTAAATACATTTTAATTGGCAATAGGCTCGCCACCTATTACATTGGGACCTAAACATAAACTGGCGAAATGTGGGTGCTAGCACCTCTGCCTACCCCTTCGAGGATATAGGCGTGAGTTTATGTTATGTTATGTTACATTTTTTTTGTTTCAGTAATATAAAAAAATACGGCATATCTTTACACCTTTGACAGCCTCTGTGGCGTGGCGGTAGTGAACGCGACCGCTACGCAGGAGGCGCGGGTTCGATCCCCGCTCCGTGCAAATATTTGTATGCATGAATATGGGTATTTGCATTGGTCGGTCTGGGTGTTTCTATTTAAAATATGTGTGTATTTAAAAAAAAAAGCATTTAAGTGTGTTCATCCGTATTTTAGAATCGATAACACAAGCTAGTTAAGCTATGCTTACCATGGGTCTAGATAGCGTTGTGGAGAATGTTGTGGAATATGTATTTATATACAAATCTTAGGAAATAAAGATTTTAAAGTCACTAAAACAAATTGATAAGAAAAAGTAAGCATAGGAAATAAATAAAATACTCATAAAACGTTCAAAAAATTAATGTCTGAAAATGAAACCACGAAAAAGAGATTCTATCCCAACATTCAGATCACGTCCTGCCTGTTATGTGCAGGTGTTGGGCGGACTAATAAAAAACGGACGGCCGTCTCTTTGTTTACAACTTCGCATTAACATAATAAATCCCCTTTAATTAACGACACACGATTAATTATGACATAAAAATATAATTTTATGACTTTAACAGCTGCTTTATGTAATATACATATAAGTTCCATTAAAAAAAATTTAAACATAATTTGTAGAGAATTTTGTATTCTACAATATTGACAATAAATACAAATGGCAAAAAACCCATAGGAAATGAGATATTTCCAAAACCTTGAAATTTAATAGTTGCTTACACCCTACCATATGTAGGTTTTGAGACAACTTTTAGGGTGTCAATATACAAGTATTTTTTTTTTTTTTTTTACGTGCGCAAAATCCCCACGGATACCTCCCCACCGGAGCCGGTGGAGGAGGTTATGTCGGACACGAACCGACTAAAACGCACGCCGCCTGTGGGTCGTTTTGGTTGCCGAAGGTGAGGTTGACAGGCATATCCCTCGCACCCCGGCCGACCCAGGGCCATCTCTCACGATCTGGCCCTCTTCTCGGGTGTGGGGACTACAGAGTCCCCAACTCATCCCCGGAAACGGGGAGGCGCGCCACGCGCGCCACCGCCGCTGCCTGCTTCTGCCAGGGTGACAGGCGGCTTCACCTGTCACCCCCAGGCCGGCGCTCATGGGGGGCGGAGGTCGTTCATCGACCTCCGACGCCCGAGTTGCCTTCGTACGCGGGCAGCTTGTCTTGCGATCCTTCGTCGCTCCCGCTGCCGCTCCCGCCCCGCCTCCTCCTTCACGAGCATTACTTGCTCGCAGAAGGAGGCGCCGGCCGCCCACGCATCCGCGCAGCGAACCATCGCCGCGAGCAAGGTGGAGAGCGTGAGAACCCTCACTCCCAGGGCCGTCACAAGCTCCCGCCTCGGCGTCTCCCACGCCGGACACTCGGTGAGCGTGTGCGGACCTGAGTCCTCGCTCGCGTCGCAGTGATGGCACTCGGACGTTGGCTCTTTCTGCATCCGACGCAGATACTTTCCGAAGCATCCGTGCTCGGTGATCATCTGCGTCAGACGGTACGAGAGGCTGCCGTGTGGCCTCTCTAGCCACTCCCCCATGATGGGTCTTACCACCGTTACTACGGCGTGCCCTAATATACAAGTATTTACAGACTTACAGCTGGGTATCTCGAATTCCGAGGTGAACTTACTATAATGACTGGACTATATAGCGTAGTACATAGTGATAAGGTGTTTTTTTATTCTAGAACTGTGTGTGTGGACCGGATAACCAGTCCCTTATAAAGGGAATACTCGGTAGATGGCTCCCACTGTCGCCCGAAGATGGTTGTATAGGCAAATTTCGAATGCCCAAGGCGTGGCTCAGTAGCTTAGTGGTTAGGGCAGTAAGAGGTCGTGGGTTTTAGTCCCGTCTGAGGATTTCACTATTTCCAGTCTAAATAGATTTGAATAGTTAGCATACCTACTAACTACTTAAAAAAATTCACCTTTAGAGTATTCCCTGCAGAGTAGAATTAGGGCCACCCCATCTCTCTCCATGTGGTGTCGTACAAGGGGACTAAGGGATAGGGCTGTTTAACATCATACAGAAATATACAGGCCAGACTCAGCCTCAGATGCATGTCTCGAGTCAACAATAGTGCCCGGTATACGGCAATAGGCTCACCCCCTATTACGTGGGACCGAATACAATTATTGGTGAAATGTGGGTGTTAATTCACCTCTGCCTAACCCTCCAGGGATAAAGGCGTGATTATATGTATGTATGTAAATAATCATTCTGACGAATTGGTTCACTTCATATACTACTCATATAATAAACATTTCTCATTGAAATTCCTAAGGGACATTCAATAGTATTCGGCGCAAAGAACTCGCATTAAAAAATAATTAAGGTGATTAATCCCTAAAGGTCAAATTATTTCCCTAATGCGTTCTGCGTCAAAAGCGCCCCCGCAAATGCCTTAAAGACAAAAGGCTTTTACTACCTATTAAAAATGTGTCCAATTACGGTGGTGTATTTGTGGTTTGAAACCTTGGCTTGTGGTTTTCAGGTGGCTTGGTTGCGTTTTCATTCTTGATGATTTAGACCGCTAGAGGTTAGAAATGGGTCGAAATTTCACCCTTCTTTACTTTATTAAAACTTACTTTATTACTTCATTTAAACTATATGTTTAAATAAAATGTGTTTGTTTGTAATGTGGAAATGCTATATGTGTAATTACGATATGTATCTAGAACGAAAACAATTTCTAAAAAAGTCTGAATACTCAATACATTTATTGCGTTCCACAATGTAGTACAGTTGTTATGGTTAAAATTATAGTTACAATTATGGACCCTGTCGTGCACAGCACAACTTCGCATTGACATAATAAATCCTTTAATTACCTGTCTTCCTGTCTGTTAATAAGTACATAGATCTAGACTTAGATCTATGTACTTCTTAATGCGAAATCATAGTACTTCACAAATTATAATGATGGTGGAAATTTTAAAATGACAGAGTTGTATAATAAACACGTGAATAACGTAAACTTTAATTATTACATAACATAACATAAACTCACGTCTATATATGCGTGACTTTATTATTGTAGGTATATATATATACCCACATTTCGCCAATTTATGTTTAGGTCCCAATGTAATAGGTGGCGAGCCTATTGCCATTAACCGGGCACTTATAAACCTACGATAAATACACCTCGAAAAGCATCGAAAAGTCATTAGTGTGTGCCATGGTAAAACCTAGGATAGAACCCGAGACCTCGTCTCAGCAGTCTATTACCCATACCACTAGGCTACCATTTTGAAAACACATTTATATTTGTTCCACAGTATCGAACTGGCGTATTGTGAATTAGAATGAGAAATGTATGGAATTTTATTGTATTTGACAGTCGTCAACGCATGTCATAAACGTCAAATCCTAAACATTCGTCATTATATTCTACAATACACCGGCCAACAAAATTGCCACTTGTCTATAGGAGCTGGTCTAATGAAACATACTGTAGAAAAAAGTACAAGCGTGTTCTCAATATGTGTTACAACAAATTCCACCAAGTGACATTAATCAACAGTATAAATAGTCTGTAATTATTAGATGGTAGACTCGCAGTAAAGGTTCTGCGTACCTATCTCCACCTATCTCACATGCGGAATGGGGTCACTCAGATATCAGGCGAGACAACATAAACTAGGTCCCAGGATGAAATTCAATTCAATTCATTTATTTATTTGCTTGTAATGTGGTACAGCAAAAGATGGAAATAAAAAATATAGTAATCAAGTACATTACGCCATAAAATTGGCATGCAAACACAGATTATTAGGTATACAAAGCAATATCTACTTAGCAACTAAAAATATTGCATCCACAATAATGGCGCAGCCGTTACAACGCATTTCTGCAGTGGTACGAATGACATGCATATTTCTTTAAAGAGTCTTCCACTGTATAAAAAGTTTCGTCCATCAACCATTTATGTAATGCAACACAATTTTTTTTTATAAGGTAGGTCTATAATGGGCATCTGGCAATGAGTTGTAAATTAGTGGAGCCATATAATCACAACTACGTCTAAATATCTCTAACCTAGGTACCGGCATCTCAAGTGGCATGTATAAGATTTCAGTCTTTACTCATTGAGGAGGGCGTTTTATAGTATTTTATATTATATATATATATATTATAAAGATTCGGCTGCAACAAATAGGAAATACATACCCATGTTAAATATGTACTATATAAGTGTATTACATATAAATAAACACCAATTACATAATATACAGCTACTAGAAGTAAAAAAGAAAAAGAAAAAAAAACGAAAAGCAAAGACTGAACATACATAACAACACATAACGCTAGGTAGTGCTCCCTTACCAGTCTCTGAAATGTTGACAGTGACTGTGCTCGTCTGATGTTTACAGGCAACGCGTTCCACAATCTTGCAGCTTGAACTGTGAAAGAGTTATCGCAGAAGCTTGTAGAATGCGTCACAATTACCAGGGTTAAAGTATAAGTGATGTAAGGTATGTTTATAGTTTTCTCGAACATATTTATATTCCAATCAATTATATATTCCAATTAATTATAATGCACGGGATTTTATTATTTCTATATTAACCGCGTGTATACTGAAATGTACAAACCATTCAAATCATTATAACCAGAGGGAACGAAAGTTCACTTCGAATATAAACCCCAACGGCATCGAAACGTAAAAGTGACTGTTTCTTCCGACGTTAATAATACTAAAGTGGCCATTAATGCTGCTGTCAATGTACGGTCAGCGACAAAATTGCTGAACACCAAATTATTAACAGACCTTTTTATACATTTGCACGTATCAGTAAATTGATATATGTGTAGGTATTGTGTAGTTTTATGATTCTCAGAGGACAATTTTATATATTCCACTAGCTCACGGCTTTGCACGCGTCTATGTCGGTGATTGCGGCTATTGGTCAATTGGGTCACATTCCTGAAGTTGATATTATTTATTTAATTTGAGTTTCTTAAATGAAGAATGGTAAAGGAGCGGTAAAAGTTGCGTCTGTGCATATTTTATTGTTTTTATATGTATTAATCGTTGACCTAACTGACGTCACACTTCTATAAATTGTTAATTTAACATATTTTTATAACCAACTTATATTTTTAAACATCTCCAATGTGCAGACATAATTATATTACAAATTTTATAATTTGATCTTTTATTATTAAGGGACAAGCTTGAGACCTTTGGAGATCTCCTAAGGTAACAACAAAATCACTATAGTAACGTCAAAAGATAATTAAGACCAATTAATTAGAATTTGTGAATCTACTTTTGTCGTTGACTGTACCTATAGACGTTGCTATAGACATTGTAAATTAACTGCCATAAAATAGAATATGATTTACATATTCTATACAAGTAATAAATCTGTTTTCGTCGATTGGAAAATTACAGAAAAAAAAAAATTATTTTTTGAAAATTTGTTAATATTATTTCGACTATTTTATTACTTAATCACATGAATGAACAAAAAAATGTCACCAAAACGTAACGTAAGATTATCTAAGCAAAGAATATTGACAATCAAGCTGAGTGTCACCATTGTCACATGGTAAATGTAAGTAATGGTGACCCTCTTTTCTGAGATTTTGCTTTCAGCTTGTCACTTAGGCGAATCACCTTGATAGTTTAATTCAGCAGTCGGCAAACTAACAAATGGGGGCCAGAAAATGTATTTTTTTTTAAATCAGGGCCAGAATTTACATACTGCGGCACTTCCCTCCTTCCCTGACAGCGGGGGTGATTCAGAATTTGTTGTAGTATTCGAGCACAATCCTCACTGACATTGCATCAGTAACAGAGTGTTCAGAGCGTGGAACAAGCTCCCAGAACATGTAGTCTCAGCTGACAGTATCAACCAGTTCAAAAACAGATACCTCAAACTAGAGAAATAGAAGGAAATAAAATGGAAACTGGATACAGGCATTATCAGTTGTCTACGACTGCCTGCCTGCTAACTTACAATAATATTAATAATAAAAAAAAAATTGATAAAAAAATGCAAAATCGACATGTCAATTTTTGTCCCTTCACCACTCTTCTTTGGTCTATTATTTTAATAACATAGAATCTACTTTATACTTCTGAAGTGTCAAAATATAATTATCGGGGGCCATATACTATTCAATTCATGTCAAAGGACCGTTGGTGGGCCGGATTAAATGCTTGCGCGGGCCGTACTTTGCCGATCACTGGTTTAATTAATAGTGGTGATTTTCGAAACTCTCGATGTCAGATATATTGTCTTAGCCTATTGTTGTTACACTTCACTGAAGAGTAAGTTCCCCTTGATCAGCTAAATTCTTTATAGAGATCGTACAGAACCACTTCGATTGATATCCATTGTACAGTTGGGATAGCCCTTCAGGCTTCCAATGGAACGTGAGTAGCGGGTGTCGGATAACCTCAGTGATTGATTTTTAGGAGGCTGATATCTTATGTATTTATGTTATCCTGGTAGTTAACGTTTTGATTTATTCGAATTTCAGAAGTACAATAAATTGGATCTTGGCTTAAATCACTGAATATAAAAAGTAATTTTTACAAATGGGGAAATTGAAAAACATACAGACATAGACATGGACGAAAGCAAAATTAGCCACCTTGTAGAAATGGAGACTCTTACTCATTTGGTATATTAACCAACATTTTGTAAAAAGTCATAATTCCAATTAATCAATCAATTAGCCTACCGCAGTCCAGTGCTGGACCTAGGCCTCTCCCAATTGGGAGGGTTTAAGCTTACTATTGCCACGTTGGCCAGGTGGGTTGGCAAAGGGTTTGTTCACGAGTTTTCCTTCCAATACCAGTTTATAATTCAATCATGATGTTTCAACGCATTTTATTAAAATTATTACGTGTTAAAGGTATATTTAACACACTGAACATAATAATCTTAATTATTAGACTGTGACACCTAAAATATCTATGGCTTTCAAGTCTACAATCTTGCAAATCCGACTGTTTACACTTCACTGGCAAAATCTTCATCTATGATAGCTAAATTCTGTTAAGGAATCATTAATATCACATTCCTCGCCCCCGATGGCATATCGAGTGGTGGGTATCAAATGGCATCGACGATTGATTTTTATGAGAGGATGTAATCAAGTATCTTCTTACGTTGTTTTTATCGAAATGAGAATAGGCATACTATACATACATCCATAAATGCGCTAACGTTATTTTTTTTTTCCGGATAGGCAGAGACAGCAGCTTACTTTTTATCTCCATACATATTTCCCGAGCTATGTAAATTTAAAAAGGTGTTTTCTAAATGGTAGTTTGAATTTGATATAAATGGTTGCTTGGACTGTGTAAACTGAGGTTCACTCCCTTACTCCTTTCCTAATGGATTGGTTTTTTCTGGGAACGACTGCTGACTGACTTCCCAATCACAAGAGGAAAAATTAATAGAGCCTCAAACCGCATAAAAACATCGGGAAATCACAGGAAGAACAGAAAGAATGAGATATCAAAATGTGGAGCAAAGATTAACAGTAAGTATGTATCTTATCTATTAGGTTAATTTTATCTATCTTCTATTTAAGGCTTTATTTAGTATAAAAGAATATTGATTTGTCATAAAGGCCCCAAGGGGCAATGAAGTGGGTCAAACGCCATCGCGATCGGTTGCTGGAGGCTATGGACTGTAATCAATGGGGTTGCAATTGTCTCTAGATACACAGTATTGGTTTCGGCTTGGTTATACATTTGCGTTCATTCGTCAAAGAGTTAACTATACAATTTGGGTATAGTAATATGACACATATTTGAGAAGATTCAGTAATAATTACTGGCTGTCACAAGTATTTGATATATGATAGAAAAGCGATGTTATGGTGTTGGTTAGATATACTATAGGTAAGTTTGTAAGTTTTGCTTTCGATAGAGTCTGGCACAAATCGCTTCTTTCCAAGCTACCTGCCTTTGGTCTGCCTTCTAGGCTGTGCAACTGGGTTGCTAGCTTCCTGCAGGGGCGCCGTATTCGCGTCCTTTGTGACGGACGAGCTTCGGAGTTTCTGCAGGTAAATGCTGGCGTGCCCCAGGGGTCCGTCTTATCACCCACTCTCTTTCTTCTGCATATCAACGACATGCTGTCTACCGGCAATGTTCATTGTTATGCAGACGATAGCATTACATGGGAGTTATCATGGACATCCTGCGGCCAAGCAGTCAGATATCGCAGAGAAAAGGCAGCTTCTTGTCACTGAGCTTGACGGGATCCTGAATCACATTTCTCAATGGGGCTCTGAGAACCTGGTTGAGTTCAATGCCAAGAAGACGCAGGCATGTGCGTTTACAGCAAAAGTATCTTCTTTCCTTCCCCTCCCCCTCTTCAGAGCACGCCACTGCCACTGCAGGACAATCTCAATATCCTAGGTATGGATGTTCGCTGCAATCTGAATAACAAAAACTACATCGAAAGCATAATCAAAACAGCCTCACGAAAACTCGGAGTCCTGAACAGAGTGAGACGGTTTTTCACGCCGGAGCAGCGGTGTCTTCTATACAAGACACAAATTCGCTCCTGTGTGGAATACTGCTCGCATCTCTGGGATGGTTCAGCAAAGTACTTACTAGATACTCTCGACAGGTTGCAGCGAAGTGCGGTTCGCATCATTGGGAATCCCGAGGTCACGAACACCCTAGAACCTTTACAGATGCGTAGAGATGTTGCGTCCATGACTGTATTTTACCGTCTGTACCATAGGGAGTGTTCTGATGAGCTCTTCCAATTAGTCCCACCCTCCCCTTTCCTACACAGGACAACACGTGCAGGTCTTAGATGTCATCCGCACACGGTGCAAAACATCCGATCAAGAACCAAGCGGTTCGGAGACTCTTTCCTCTGTCGCACCATTAAGGCCTGGAATTCATTACCAGCTCACGTGTTTCCTTCTTCCTATAGTCCCGGGTCCTTTAAGCGGGGCGTGAAAAAGCATATGATGAGGCCGTCAAGCTGAGTGTCACCATTGTCACACGGTATGTGTAAGTAATGGTGACCCTCTTTTCTGGGACTTTGCCTTCAGCTTACCATCAGGCAAGGCGAAGTCCAATTGACGTGTCCTATATAAAAAAAATAAAAAAAAGTATTATTTCGTCAAACTGTGCTTGAACTATAAGAGAAAAGACGAAGTAAGACCACCACGATAGTGCATTGAATTGCGTGCGCATTTTTTTTTGAATGCGGAAATCCCCTCGGATACCTCCCCGCCCGACCCGGCGGGGGTGGTTATGACTCAGATCGATCAAAATCGCACGGCCGCCTTAAACCATCAGTTATCGGGAGTAAGGTAGCTATTGGTAGGTCCCTCATGCGCCCCGACTGACCCAGGGCCATAGAAGGCTCCTCGGGTGTGGGACTAAGGCGTCCATCTCATCTTTCCCCAAAAAGGGGAGGCGAAGAATCGCGCCCCATCTTTCCCTGAAAAAGGGGGTGGGGGAGGGGGTGAAAATCGCGCAGCTCTTTCATCGTATGCATCAACATAAGTGAACTTTAAATTCTGAGACGATGACAATGGATGCGACCAGGACTAAAGCAAGGATGATGATGATGGAATACTATGGTATTCTATCACGAGTGTTTATTGCGGAAAACCTTTGTTTTAATCGTACAGACGAAAAAATGTATGGAACTTGACGTTTATGACCTAAGTTCAAGACACATTATAATACTTAACGTAAAGCTGTATTTTTCATTTTATTTTCCTTTATATGTGCTTTTCTCTGTCTTTCTTTTTGTTTTAGTACACCTTTTATTTAGTTTTATATGATAACTACACCATATATCTTTTGTCTTGTCACATTACTGTCCATCCCAAGGTTGCCTGGAAGAAATCGCTTCAGCGATAAGACCGCCCATTGTACATTAAACTGTATAATATGCATGTTACCTACTTGTCTCAGCTGTAAATGTATTGGTGTACAATAAAGTATTATCGATCTATCTATCTATCTACTATTCTACAATACGGCGACCAGCGAATTGCCACTTGTCCAGAGGGCCAGATTTCAATCGCTGAACAGTTTCTTTTTTTTTATATACCACTTAGGTTGCAGACAAGCACATGGCCCACCTGATGGAAAGTGGTTACCGTGGCCTATGGACATTTGTAACACCAGAGGAGTCACAATCGCGCTGCCAACCCTGTAAGTACAGAGTTTCTGTGCCGTCAGTGTAGAAGACAAAGCGGACAAGCCTTTAGTCTTCCCACTGACAGCACAAAATTCTCCAGTGAACTCTGGCTACCCTACAGTTATGACAAGTAAAACATTTTTTATGGTCGCAATAAGTAAAGGAATCTCATGAAATGGAACTTGTATTCACATACTGTCGTCTATGAAATAGAGAGTAGTTTGTTCCATTTTAACAACAGCTGACCCGTATTTTATTCATATTAATCCAAATTCGGAAATTGACCTAATCTCCACTCATACATAAAGAGCGAGAGAGAGAGTAAAGAAAAACAAAAAATTACTGAAGACATGACATTCAAATCTTTATTACATTCCGTCCCCGACTTGCGGAATCTTAAACATGCGAAGCGACAGACAATAGTATTAAAAAAGGAATAATTTATTATACTGTCGAAAGTTTACGGGAACATGACAAAGACAGTTGAAAATCAATCGAAAAGTTGCGAACGGTGTAAATAATAACATTACCAAGAACAGATCGCAAGAGAATTCGTTCATAAAATGTAGAAATAAAACTAAATTCTCAAGAAAATTAATCATCTTCGAAAACCAAAAAGGCACTGAAAAGTGATAAATAACTGTAGTACAGATTAAATTTAAAACACAGAAATACACATAAATAAATTCTGTTGAGTTCTGAAGAAGGAAAAAGTAGGTTTCTGGAAACACAAACAGGGAGTACCACTCCTTAATCGTATCGTAATGAAATGGTGAACAACAATAAACGAAAAGACAGACAGAGTCAGCCTGTGACTACGGCTGGTTTAACCTGGTCGAAACGTCAGGCAAACCAAAGGTGATGATCGCTGTAATTCTTGTTAACATTATTGTATATGTGATAGTTTAAAAGTTAAAAAACATTTTGTACGAATAAACGTAATATTCACTACTAGCTATTACCCACGGCTTCGCGCACATGGAAGTCGATTATTAGCAACTATATCCTTAGTTTCGTTTAATTCTGTAGTTTAGGCATGAAAGCGTAACATACAGACAGACATTCAGACAGACAGAGTTACTTTGGCATTTATTGGTATGGATAGTATGAATGTATTTGTGTACTAGTCGTTCGATGATAGAAACAGAAAAGAGCTTAGAGGAATTAAGTAATGCAATTCTGGTGCACATTTGTTAAGCATCCGATAAAACAGCAATTAGACCCCTGTATCTAGCCCAGTAGTAAGCCCCATATTACATCTCTGTATACCTAAAGAGAAGTTCGCTTATTAGATTACCATATATACCCTAAATAATCCATTAAATTTAATTGTAAATGAATCTGTATAAAGTATTAAGACCATAAAATCCGTATCTGAATTGGCTTCGAGGCTTGCAGTTTTCAATTAAGAACATTCGAAGTTGCAGTTTCGGTTTACTTTCATATTGGCTAATAACACATGCTTATTTAGCATCGGTGAACGGCAATATTCTTACTATATCGCTTTTGGGATTATTTACCGTCGTACCGTCATTTGTACCATATAATAGTGGTAGATAAAAACTTATCACCTTAAATGAAAAAAAAAAGACTTAAATCTCTAAGATAACTTGATGACCTCGCTGTTCGAAGTTCTTATATATGTTATGAAAAATAACCACGTAGTTTTAGCTTTCTAACCTAACCTATCTAATTTATATAAATCTATCTAATTTTATAGGAGATAGGACACAACAGTATTCCTGCACCAATTGAGCAGTCCGACTGCGGGAGTACCTCCATCCTACAGAAAATCATGGCTATACTCGTAATAACCCCGTCTTGTGTGCCCGGCGATGAGCAGGGTAGCCATAGCTCACTGAGAAGTTTTTTTGCTGTCAGTGAGAAGACTAAAGGCTTGTACTGATTGTGTTTTCTGAACTGATGGCACAGAAACTCTCTGTTCTTACAGGGTTGGTAGCACTGACGTAACTCTCGTGTTGTTGCACATGGTCACGTAACCACTTTCCATCAAGTGGGCCGTGTGCATATTTGCCACCTAAGTAGTAAAAAAAAATCTAATTTGAATTATGATTATGAAATATTCTGAATCTAAGTTAATTCTAATGGTAAAATGAACATATACCTAGGTATTTAAACTATCATGGTCACTCACATTAGCATTAAAGCTATCGGGATATTTACCATGTTCTATTGTTCTGAGTTTCCGATCTTTTAGGGTTGTTGCAAGCACCATAATCACGGAGGAACTGGAGCATTGGCGATAAACAGTGAAAAAGTTTTTTGGAGTTTATATATCAATCTACCCTTTTTCGAGTTCCTTTACTACACACACTACCACTGATATCCCGATAGCTTTAATACTAAAGGAATGTACATACTTTAATAGCTGTAAAATATAAGTATAAAACCGACAAAGCTATTAAAATATTTACGAAATAAATATAAAATTCTCTTGTTTACAACAAATCATCATACTTCACTGAATTTGACTTCCTTTAGAAGTTATTTAAGAAGACATAACGTCTTTTCTGTTCAATAAAATATTTACTTTGCCCCAATTTCTAATACACTTATGAACTGTTGATACTTTTGATTTGTACAGAGAGATTCAATGTTACTGACGCGTGTAGGAGTCGGTGCAATCAATACTCGGCGTATATGAGAACAAGTAATGAAAGTAAGAAAATGACTTCAAGCTTATATGGAAAATAAAAAAAACCACAATCTGTCGTATTCTAAGGACTTTGCATTAATTTGAGTGTGTGAGCGTTTTGCACAGTTACATAACTTACATTTTGTAATAATATAATTACGGTTAGTCTTTAACCCTTAGAACCTTGTTTCATATTGAACGATTCCTTTGTTTATGTATATTTGTGAGAGTTTCCGAAGTGAAATAGTGGATTTTTTTTCTAAAAACTTTAAGATTATGTCACAATTTTAATATATTTCATATCATGAAAAAATGTGTCTGGGGGGTGACAAATATTTTTAACCCAGTCTTCTGAGGTTCTCAATTTGGATGTTTATATTTTTGATGTTTGTACAGGCATAGCTCCGCATTTGTGGACAGATTTGCAAAATTAATTTTTTTGTTCGACAGGAGTATATTCCGAAATGATCCCATTTTCATTTCGTGAAGATCTGATAACAGCTTTCAGAGACAGACCACAAAACTTCTCAATAAATATCAGGAAATCAGCTGTGATTACTGCAATCGCATGTTATTGCATTATTTATGCAAGACAACATCATAAGATCATCATGCCTCAGGCATGTCGGGCGTTCTGCGTACCCATTCAAATCCTACCCTTTGAATGGGTACGCAGAAGTGTACATAATATTCACCTGTATTATTGACGTTTAAGCACCGAATTTAAAAAATCTTTTTATATTCATTTAGGTTTAGCTTTGAGGTAGTAGGTACTATATTAACTTCTTTGGTATTGGACCTTAGATACCGGAGATTCACAAGAGAACTCCTCAGTATGAAATAGAAAGTGTGAAACAAGCAAGTATTGTTATATTCATGACAACCCTGTACCACGATAGGTGTGGTCAAGATATTCTAAAGTTGCCCTGATTTGAACTACAAAGACAGACAGCAGAACTTCTTAGTGATATACAGCATAAATGGAATGCTCTAGATTTGGACTGCACAGGTTGATAATAGAACTCCTTAACAATAAACATTACGATCGTTTCGTTTGAGTTATTGGAGGAATATAATTGATTTTACAGCTACTTTATTAAGGATACCAGCAGTATGCAGTATTTTAAGCAATCTAATGTCATGCTTTAAAGTTTTGTATTGTAAGCTCGCATTTACGAATGTCTATTTTAAAGACGTTTACTTTCAAAATAATTAAAACATTCGGTGCACTAACTCCAACTAAAGTGTTCCACGCATACTTTTATCTTTTGAGGTATATCTGCAATTACTTTTTACTTTTCGGTGCGTTTTTTGGTAGAAGTCGGTATTTTTTTATTGTTAAAAAATATTTATTAATTTGATCTATCCAAATACTATTGTTTTATTTTGTAAGCAATTTAAAGGCAATTAATATTTTATTCTTAAGCCCTGTGGGATTGTTCCGGAAGACAAGAACTAAATAATGAGCCAAATATAGTTCCACAATAGGCGTTGTACCTGAGGAAAATCTCTATAGTAGCGGGACAGATTTTTTCAGTTGAGTGTACGTTTGTCAGAAAGGAATTTTGAAGGTGGTGATAACTGATAAACCTCGCACATTCCAAAGGATATGGTAGTACGTATTCAATAGTGTAGTAACAATTATCCGATATAGAGCTTTTATACATAATCTCTTTATTTAATATGTATATTAAACAAAGAGATTATCTCTCTCTTTGTTTGCTTTTTTGTATTTTGTTTGTTTTTTTTTATTTCATTGATTTGATTTGAATTTAACGCTCCTGTCGATAAGTCTTTTTAGGTTTTTAGTCGCAAGAGGTCGTCGTTAGGTTCTATCGTCTGAAAGAATAACCAAATAAAAGGAAAGAGAAAGAGTTAGTTAATCACAAACTCCAGACCCGTTTCATTAGATGCAACCAAGAACAAAGTTAAGATGATGATGAGTTTTATGATAAGCTAACAATTAATTGAATCAATTCTCGATGTGTGTTAACTAAGAATTGTATTGCACTTGTGATGACTTTAGTAGTATGTGTAAATATTTGTTCTGCCAACAGAAAAATAAGCAAACAGAATGCCGAAGGTTAGTTCTTCGTACCCTGTAGGCATGCCAATGGATGTATTTTTGTTTGAGTATTGAATAAACCTATTACTTTTATTACTGTCTTTGTCAAAATCTATGAATTTAGATAGCAATACCAACCTCATGTCTTTAGGTTCTTCTGCACTGACGGCATAGACACTCTTTCCGATTAAGATATAAAAAAAAATTAATTGGTTCAGGCGGGATTCGAACTCGTAATCTTTTTCTATATCTTAATCGATTTGAATAGTTTAAAATGCTTTAAAATTTCATTCACCAGAAACTCTGTTCTTACAGGGCGGTAGTACGGGTGTAACTTCCCTGGTGCTGCTACACGTTCATAAGTCACGAAAACCACTTTCCATCAGGTAGACTGTGTGCTTGTCTACCATATAAGTTGTACAAAAAAAGAAAAAGATAGTAGTCCTATCGCGATCGAGTGTGGAGTAATGGAAAGAAGTAGACTTAAAACTATTACCACACATATCTAATGTTATAACTTCTTAAAATATTTTCTTTTAAATAGTCCATATCTACATCGGTGGTGAGATGTTACTATAATATAAGGTAGTTATTCACCCGAGGAGAGGGCCAGATCGAGAGAGGTGGCTTTGAGTCGGCTGGGGTGCGAGAGATATGCCTGTTGACCTCACCTTCGGCACCCAAACCACCCACAGGCGTCGTGCGTTTTAGTCGGTTTGAGTCCGACATAAGCTCTCCCACCGGCTCCGGTGGTGGGGGGCAACCGTGGGGATTTTCCTCACGAAAAAAAAATAAAGCCAATTACTCATCAAATTTGGTATATAATTTCAATTCCTTGATTATTTCAATTTATTAACCTACCTGTATAATTGAAATTTCTACTCAACAGACAAAAGTATCTGTCAACAAGTCCAAAATATATAGCCCAGTTTAACGCAATATCCCGAAGTCAAATTCGCACATTATTATCGTAGCATCTTATAAAATTATACAGACGCAATAAATCACATACTTCCATCACAATATGTGTATTGGTATTTATATTGTAGCGGACGTCATTCTTACATCTAAGTAAGAATGGTCGATCCGCTCCGCTTATGAAACTTGGGCCAACGCCTTCGGAAACCGGTTTTGCCGCGACCGCGCCAGTACATAGACGACACTACTCGGTTGTCCCTACTCGCGTGCGTACGTTATAGATTGTTATTGTTTATCCGCTCATACTTTGCTTGTTTTTATGTAAATTTAGTAATTATATTTAAAGTGTACATTATAATATAAATCAATATATATCGCTGCTTAATCTCGTAATAATATTCTTCATTTCACCGCCTTTTGTGTTCGTCCGCTTATTTCATCTCATCTCATCACATAACCCTTCATTCTTCTGGACTACGATAGAAGTACCTTACCTACTTCTGATCCACCGTAAGCTACTTCTACATTGGTGACCCCGACGTGATCAACACGGAACCTTGTAAACAACATTTTCTTCGGTGACAACAACTACTTGTCGGCAAGCTGTTCTACGTTGGTGACCCTCCACAACTGGACTGCAGGCACATCTCAAGGTTTGGAGTGAAATAAAAAACAAAAGTGTCTAGAACAATTTTTTTGACCTTACTTTTTTCAAAGTCAAAGACTAAGGATCTGGCACATTCCATAAGCGGTGAGCGATTTAATTTTTTTTTCTACGATGTCTAACCCAACCTCAGAGGAGGATTTTAAAGATGCAGAAGTGGCGGAGACCACTGAAGTATTGCGTGTAGGGGTTAAATTACCCCCTTTTTGGCCTCGGGAGCCAGAACTCTGGTTCAGTCAGGTGGAAAGCCAGTTCAAGTTATCAAAGATTACGACTGACGATACAAAATTTTGTTACGTAGTGGCTCAATTAGAGCATCAATACGCAGCGGAAGTGAAGGACGTAATCTTCAATCCTCCGCCATCTGAAAAGTACGTTAAGCTCAAATCCGAACTAATCAAACGCCTTTCTGCTTCACAAGAGAAGCGGGTGAGACAATTGCTGATGCATGAAGAGCTAGGCGATAGGAAGCCGTCTCAATTGCTACGTCACATGCAAAGTTTGGCTGGCCCATCTGTTCCGGCGGATTTTTTGAAAACGATTTGGCGAAGTAGGTTACCCAGCACTGTGCAAACAATTATTGCTTCCCAGGACGACTTACCGGTGGAAAAGCTAGCTGACCTCGCGGACAAGGTGCATGAGATAGCCCCGTCGGCACCACAGGTTGCAAGCACCTCTACGGCTCCTACGTCCGATCACCTGTACTCCGAGCTAGCCAAGCAGGTCTCCGAACTCACCAAACAGGTAGCATTACTAACAGCCAATAAGGGTAGGCGTAACTCCAACTCTCGTAACTGGAGGCAAGGTCGCTCACGTTCTCGCTCTCATAGCCGCTCTAGACACCCGCAGCCACAGCAGCCACCACCTGGACACCCTCACTGTTTTTACCACTTCACATATGGTACGAAGGCGAGTAAGTGCAAGCAGCCATGTAATTTCCCGGCGGAAAACTCTCAGGGCAGTCGCAAGTAGCGGCCAACGACTGTCCCTCATCAACAGGCCGTCTGTTTGTTACCGACCGTGCATCAAAAATGCAGTTCCTGGTGGACACTGGCTCAGACCTGTGTGTTTTTCCGCGGTCAGCTCTAAGGACGCCCTGTACTAAGTCTAAGTACGATCTCATTGCAGCCAACAATACAGTGATTCATACGTACGGTCTTAAGTCACTTCATTTGGATTTCGGCCTTCGACGGGATTTTGTCTGGAGTTTTACAGTGGCAGATGTTACGAAGCCGATTATTGGTGCTGACTTTCTTTCTTTTTACAATCTTCTGGTCGACTGCAGGAAACAACGCTTGGTGGACGGTGTGACTTCTATGTCAGTGTCTGCTGTGCGTTCTACCATATCTGATGACACAATACTCTCTGTAAAGGCTGTTACAGGAGAATCGAATTACCACAACCTTTTACGCGAATACCCGGAGATTACCCGTCCTGCAGGAATATTTAAGGCACCAAACAATAAGACGCTGCATTATATTCGCACCACTCCAGGTCCCCCTGTTAGTACCAAGCCACGTCGTCTCGACCCAGTTCGTCTTCAAGCAGCTAAAAAAGAGTTCCAGGATATGATGACGGCAGGTACAGCACGACGCTCTGACAGTCCATGGTCTTCTGCACTGCACCTCGTAAAGAAGAAAGACGACGGATGGAGACCATGTGGTGATTACCGCGCTCTCAATGCAAGGACCATACCTGATCGTTATCCCATCCGTCACATACACGATTTCTCGCATCAGCTTTCAGGTTGTTCTGTGTTTGCAACTATAGATCTCGTGAAGGCTTACAACCAGATAGCCTTGAATCCTGACGATGTCCCTAAAACAGCTATTGCAACTCCAATAGGCCTATTTGAGTTCCCATTCATGATGTTTGGGCTCAGAAATGCTGCGCAAACGTTCCAGCGATTCATTGATGAGGTCCTGCTAGGCCTCGATTTTTGCTATGGCTATATAGATGACATATTGGTATTTTCGAAAGGAAAAGATGAACACTTACATCACTTGCGACAGCTTTTCGAACGTCTCAAGCAGTATGGGTTACTAGTGAACACTTCTAAATGCACATTTGGTCAAGAAAGCGTCAAATTCCTGGGCTACACCGTGTCAGCAGCTGGAACTAAGCCACTGACAGCCAAAGTTCAAGCTATACAGGACTACCCGTTCCCAAAAACCGTGAAAGACTTACGACGTTTCTTAGGGATGTTAAATTTTTACCGTCGATTTACACCAAATGCTGCGCAGTTACAGGCCCCACTAAACTCCATTCTTGCTGGTCCAAACGTTAAAGGAGCCCATCCTGTGACTGAAACTCCAGAATTGCTAAAAGTCTTTGAATCCTGCAAATCATCGCTGTCAAAAGCTACTCTATTGGCACACCCGGATGTATCCGCTGATTTAGCCATTGTTACAGACGCTTCTGATACAGCCCTAGGTGCCGTTCTTCAGCAACGTAAAGGAACCATTTGGCAACCATTGGCATTTTATTCCCATAAGCTGAATAATGCCCAACGAAAATACAGCCCGTACGACCGAGAACTGTTAGCGGTATACGAAGCCATAAAATATTTTCGTCATATGGTCGAAGCCAGGTCTTTTACAATCTTCACTGACCATAAACCGCTTACCTTTGCATTCAAATTAAATCGGGATAAAGCCTCTCCACGTCAGTTTAGATATTTAGACTTCATATCTCAATTTACTACGGACTTAAGGTACTTACCTGGCAAGGAGAACGTCGTAGCAGATGCATTGTCACGCGTAAACGAGATATCAGCAGCCATTAACTTCGAAGAACTTGCAAGACTTCAGGAATCCGACCCTGAACTGCAATCTTTACTTCGCAATGGTTCCAGCCTGCAACTAGAAAAAGTTATTACTCCAATATATAATAACTTACCTATATATTGCGACGTGTCTAGGAACTCACCTCGTCCTTACGTTACGCCGTCGCTCAGAAGAGATGCATTCAACTCGCTGCACAATCTTCATCATCCCGGCATTTCAGCTACAGTGCAACTGGTCTCACAAAGCTTTGTGTGGCCAGGGGTCCGCAGAGACTGTAGAGAGTGGTCTAGACAGTGTTTGCAATGTCAAGCATGCAAAATTACTCGTCACACTATATCTCCTTTATCCACTTACCTGACTCCTTCCTCCAGATTCTCTCACATAAATCTGGACCTTATAGGGCCCTTAACCCCTTCCTCTGATTACAGATACTGCCTCACCATAATCGATCGCTTTACTCGATGGCCTGAGGCGTTTCCCTTAAAGGACATAACAGCCGAGACCTGCGCAGCAGCCCTTGTATCTGGCTGGATAGCGCGGTTTGGCTGTCCTGCACGTATCACCACAGACAGAGGACGTCAATTTGAAAGCAACCTCTTCAACGCCCTATCTTCTTTCGTTGGTGCACGGCACTTTCGCACCACTGCCTATCACCCCGCTGCGAATGGCATCGTGGAGCGCCTACATCGTCAGCTGAAAGCCTCCATCATGTGTCACACGTCATCGCCTTGGACTGAAGTGCTTCCTTTTGTCCTTCTTGGTATGCGAAGCGCCTTGAAGGAAGACCTACAGACTTCTCCTGCCGAGCTCGTTTATGGCGAGCCACTTCACCTGCCTGGACAGTTCATCTGTCCTAAAGATGACTACACTGCAGCTGATGTCACGGAGTATGCAAGCCGTCTTCGCTTTCACATGGCCAAGTTGACACCACGTCCCACTTCATGGCATACAACCTCGTCGCCTTTCTACATACCGCGAGATTTGTCAACCTCATCTCACGTATTCCTGCGGCAAGATCGCGTTCGCAGCTCACTAGAAGCACCATACACTGGTCCTTTCAAGGTTCTACAACGGCAGCCAAAATTTTTCACCATAGACGTACGAGGCAAGAAGATGAACGTCTCCGTTGATAGACTAAAACCAGCGTATTTACTCCGAGAAGAAGCAAAACCACCAATGCCGTCTTCTCTTCCTTCTACGACATCAGATTTCGCAAAAGAGAAGAGAACAAGAAGCGGCAGAAGAGTACGGTTCCCAGATTTTTATCGATCGTAGTTACGATCTGGCCAGGGGGAAGATGTAGCGGACGTCATTCTTACATCTAAGTAAGAATGGTCGATCCGCTCCGCTTATGAAACTTGGGCCAACGCCTTCGGAAACCGGTTTTGCCGCGACCGCGCCAGTACATAGACGACACTACTCGGTTGTCCCTACTCGCGTGCGTACGTTATAGATTGTTATTGTTTATCCGCTCATACTTTGCTTGTTTTTATGTAAATTTAGTAATTATATTTAAAGTGTACATTATAATATAAATCAATATATATCGCTGCTTAATCTCGTAATAATATTCTTCATTTCACCGCCTTTTGTGTTCGTCCGCTTATTTCATCTCATCTCATCACATAACCCTTCATTCTTCTGGACTACGATAGAAGTACCTTACCTACTTCTGATCCACCGTAAGCTACTTCTACAATATTAATTCGGGTACGGTCTTCCGATAAAACAAAATTGAATTTTTCAACGCGCCGAGGATCTTTAGGATTCCGTGTGTGAGGAGTGTAAACAGACTTCTTTTTTTAATAAAAGGCTGCTGTAACGTGGGTCACACATCACCATTATTCTTGTTAGCTCCTGTAAATAAATATGTTAATGCTGGAGTGAGTTTACGTCGGTAAGGTCGGGTTTGCTGACTCCTTAGTTATTAGGTACATTATCGTCGCACCTGTCTTTTATTTTATTTTTCTCCATTATCAGTTAATTATAAAATTGATTTGTAATAAAATTACTGCAATTATATTGAATTCTCTTGCTTGTTTAGAAAAGCATTTGATAAAAGAGCAAGAGTATTGGACATTTTTGAGACCCCATCAAGTATTTTAGGATACAAACCGCGTGGTTCCCGGCAGAGTAGATTTTAGACCACCCCATCTCTTCCCATGCGGTGTCGTACAAGGTGACTAAGAGATAGGGCTGTTTAACATAAGAAATATATATACAGCCCAGACTCAGTTTCAGCTGCATGGCTCGAGTCAACAATAGTGCCCGGAATACGTCAATAGGCTCACCCGCTATTACGTGGGACCGAATACAATTACTGGTGAAATGTAGGTGTTAATTTACCTTTGCTTAAACCTCCGGGGATAAAGGCGTGATTATATGTATGTATGTATGTTTGACGCACGGAGCTCTGAACTTGAATCTTTCTATAGTAAAGGCCAACTCCTTAATCACTAAGCTATTTATACACTTATTCATCAAACATTTTGCCACACTTATAACAATAATAGGATTATGTTATTAAATAGTCAGGATAAATTCTAACGGTAGTTTATAATACAAACATTTTACGATGGTCAACTCGTGAATTCGTAATATCCTTCAACGCCTCGATGAATACGTAAGCCGACGGTCCCATACGTAAGCTGCGACGGTCCCAACTATCAAAACACCTACGAGGGTCGCTGAAAGCCTCAAATACCCGAACAACTAGTCTTTCTGACATAATACTATTATGTACTTGTGGAACTTAGATCGCTCTTGAAATGTCTCGCTACTCAGTTGAAAATACGGATTCGAATATATGACATAAACGCTGGCATTAAGGGCCAAAAATATTATCTATAATAAAACGTGTGTTATCTCATGCAATATATCTATTAGATGTTTTATTACCTACACACACATATTCTTTGTATGCTTTGTGTACTACTAAGGCTGTGCGAAACAAAGTATTGATATCGCGGAAGACCACAGCCGGTCCATTAATTTTTTTAGCTGAAAAGTCGGATCATGCCTATATCGAAAATTCATTACTTCATTTATCTAATCTCTATATGGGCACCGGCTTAAATTCAAAATTAATTTTTCCATCTCCCTCGAATTGAGATACGTTATGTTTAATTTCAGCATCAGATCAATTTTGACTAGCAAAGTATTCAAAAACATCTTCATAATTGATGACTCAATGACTTCAATGTGTACAGTCAGCATCAGATTAATCTTGGCTAGTAAAGTGCTACTAAAGTTATTGATACATCAGATATTGACAACCGAGATTGACGCATCAAGAGTAACATCCATTAATTTATTGTTCTCCATGTCAGTCTGTTCACCGCAGTAGTACATTTTGTTGTGCTATCGATTTAACGTCAAACCGGAGCGCAGGTGCTTCACGAAACACCTAAAATTATCTTGACATTTTATTGGCAACGAATCGATTCTGTTAATGAAAATGTCTTGGGCACATTTTCAATTAAGTTGACAGGACTTTACGGTGGAAATGTGTACAGAGAAAAGTTGTTTGTGGTTTAAAGTGTTTTGTTGTCTTATTATTTAAAATTTATGTATAAACATTTTTAAGTGCGAGGAGTTCCATTCAGAAAGGAGGGTTCATTTTCACAAAATAATAAGTGTATAGGTACACTTATTATTTTGTGAAAATGAACCTTTTTGTGTTTGTTTCTGTTTGCTAACTATTATTATACACATTTATTATTTTGTAGATAAAAAATCTTATTAATTTTGACACATTTTTTTTTGTGACGAGAAATACATTTTTTTCGCGTATCCGGAAAACATTTTTAATTCCGTGAATTCACAACTGATATTCGACGTCACGCCAGGTCACTTGTTCCGTGAAAGTAGACGACTATTTTCATAAGAAAGAATTTAGTAAAATTATATAAGAGATTCACAAGGCATGAATATTTTGAAAGGTCGAAAAAGTATTATAGGGCAGCTATTTTTAGTATGGATTTAGTTGGCAAATTTGATGTTGCATTATTGTAAATTGTTCATTATGGAATTTAAGAAATATACTACAAAAAAATGGAGGTAGGACACGGCGGTATTTCCGCCCAATTGAGCAGTCCGACTGGGGAAGTACCTCCGCCCTACAGAATACCGCGGTTATAATAACTTCGTGTTGTGTTCCCAGCGGTGAGTAGGGTAGCCAGAGCTCACGGGAGAATTTGTGTAGTCAGTGGGATGACTAAAGGCTTGTCCTGCTTTGTGAGGACAAAGCAGGACAAGCCTTTAGTCATCCCACTGACTACACTACACTGACTGCAAAGAAACTCTGTGCTTACAGGGTCGGTAGCGCGTGTGTGGCTTTTCTAGTGTTACACACGTCCATGAGGCACGGTAACCACTTTCCATCAGGTGGGCCGTGCGCTTGTCTGCCACTTAAGTGGTATAAGAAAATCTACTCGTTTATTCAACATTTAAATTAAGCACTCACTTAGGTAAACTGGTAAGAAAAATATTTGAATAAATACTTCTTACTTTATGGATCGGAATGCTGGGCTGTTAACAAGATGGATGAAAGTCGATTACATGTTGTGGAGATGAGAAGGTAAAACGAGGATAAGGTTAAGGATATACAGAGATTTCAAATGTATTAAATAAGGAATGAATAATGTAGGAGGAAGTATCGAAATGGATACTGTGACAGAAAAAGATGACATAAATTATTGATTATCAAAGTATAGGCTTGTTATGAAAATAGATAACAATCTGTGACAAAAAAGATAGGAACCAAGAACTGAATGATTTTAGTACAAGATCGTATTTGTGAAAGTGAAGTAAAGAACAGT
Organism: Eilema griseolum; assembly: GCA_963662185.1. NCBI lineage: Eukaryota > Metazoa > Arthropoda > Insecta > Lepidoptera > Erebidae > Eilema > Eilema griseolum. The sequence goes on from OY759236.1 coordinate 9,016,683, forward strand.
GAACTGAAAGAAAGAAAGAAAGAGAAGGTAATGGATTACTTGATAACCTCTGACCAGGATTAATAGAAGATAAAACACCTATCAACAATTACGGTGATTTCAGGTAGACTGACGGCAAGATAGGCATTTGTAATGTCTGTTCGACGGCGGACAGAGGCTTATGTTTACGGCATATTGTTTAAAGTCTACTACATACATACATATAATCATGACTTTAACCCCGGAGGGTTAGGCAGAGGTGAATGAACACCCACATTTAAACAATCATTGAATTCGGTCCCACGTAAATGTGAGCCAATTGCCAAAATCTGAGCACTATTGTTGACTCAAATCATGCATCTGAGAATGAGTCTGGGCTGTATATATCTGTTTGATGTTAAACATCCTTATCACTAAGTCACATTGTACGACACCGTATGGGAAGAGATGGGGTGGTCCAAATTCGTCTCTGCCGGGAACCCCGCGGCTAGTCCACTGATGTTTACTGAATTGTTACGTATCGTATGGATGGATTTCAACGAACAGACACACACCTGAAAAAAAGTTTTGTTAGATTGGAATTGCGGTTAAATAAAACACCAAAAAGTATTATGACGACACTGCCTTAGTGCATTTTATTAATTACATCATATTATGCGTCTCTTAGATGACACAAGTATAACAATAAATTCAAAACAATGCTTTAATTTTTTCTATACAACTACATTTTAAAAATTGTGTATATTTATATCACATAGTGTATGTAATTTTTTTGATTTTATACTCATTTACTATTCGAATTTGCATAATTAATTTACCACATTTCATGTTCAAAATTTGTATCAGGCACCTACACTAAATCATTATTAAATAGTTGTTGCAAGTCACGAATGATCCTCCTAAATACATCAACGTTTAAAAAAGAACCATCTGTTTCACGACAGACATTTTGAACCAATCGCAATGAAATTCAAGAACTAAGTACCCTTGGGACCGTATATCAGAACGATGCTCAGCTCTAAATCCCGATTTATAAATAAATCTGAGGGCAGATTATTTTCTAAATGATAGTTCTAATGTCATTATGTAGTCGATTCACAACTGAGCGTTCTGAAATACGTGCCCTAGAATAAAAAACAGAGGCTAGTGTTAATCCATTACTTCTTCTACATTCTCATGTACAAGAACCAATATTCATACCAACGTAGTATTGAATGAAGCTAGTTAATTATATTTGAATTTTCGTTTTTGAAACCATTACGAACCAAAAACATCTATGGACCTTTTTTAATAGGATTAATTCTTGCTTGCCATGATCAAAAGTAATGATCCAAGACCACGATAAGCATGAAAGTCGAAAACTCGGCGTGTCCCAGAAAAAGTTAAATGACTTGAAACTCACAAAGAATATTATATGAAACAAATCAATGAAATTATTTAAGGAGTCCTCAGCTAAGCGAGATATTCATGAGAAAAGAACAACAATGTATAATAAATCAGAAATGTATTGTACATCGTATCGTTAGTATCTTTAGGCATAATATGTTTATTACATGTTGTGTCTACAGTTATTCTTTCAATTAGTTTTCAAGTAATATTTGGGTTATACAGTAACGGCATTTTATATTTAGAACTTTGCCCCTTAAAAGGACTGACTGACATGAGTATTTTATTACTAGAAATCTTATTAGCCCCTCCAGCAGTGTAAAACTCCTCGATGTAAGTTAGTTCCTTTGCTTTTCGAGTACTTTCGTTACAATTTTTCAATTCAATTCATCGGTACTATAAAGTTTTCGTTTTAGACATACTAATATAAGTTTCATTGATGTCGTTAGCAGAAGTTAGCCATTCGTGACTTGCAAAAACTACAAACAATTTTTACATTCAATTAATTTCAACTATCGGACCTAGTAATGAATATGGCAAGAAGATTCATGTATTCCAGATTGAAAAACTCGGAATGATTTAACGGGTTCTTGAGAAATAATTTATGAACTTAGTTGTTGAAGTTCAAGAGAATATAAAAGGGATTCATTAAAATTTAGAATTTGATAGAGATGCCGAGGAAACGGTATCGTGGTGATATAATTAAACATGTCATATTCACGGTACGCTCTCTGTTAATCGAGATGTTTTGCGACGATTTTCCACTATGTTGTGTACATGTTCCATTACGTTACCTACCAAAAGTGACTGTACGCTAAGTCGCAGGTTTATGCATACTACTGTTGTGATACTTTGCAGACTAATGTAACACTTTGCAGTCTATTGTAACGTTTTGCAGACTATTGTAACATTTTGCAAGCCATTGTGACATTGTTGGTGCTGTAAAATAGCTTTAAAGTTACGGCAAATAACAATGCATCCAAATTACTTTTGGTGAAGATATATGGCATAAACTTTCATAGAACATTAAGAATATGCCACCTTAATGATGAAATATTAGAAGAGATGGTTTTGACTTAGTTTGAACTAAAAGGAATATATGCATTTAAACTATCATGGTCACTCACATCAGTATCATATCTGGCTATATTCCTGTTATCAGTACTAAATAATCGGGATATTTACCATGTTTCACTGTTTTGAGTTTCCGATATTTCGGCGCTGTTGCAAGTAGCACTTCCTCCGTGATCATGGTACTACCAGCAGCGCCGAAATATCGGAAACTTAAATAATGAAACATGGTAAATATTCCGATTATTTGGTACTGATAACAGAAATATAGCCAATTGATAAAAACTAAAATCGTACCACTTGATAGTATATTTTTTGTACTATGAAGTGGCATGATTACACAGATCAGGATTACAGTAGAATCCAGCTAAAAAGGAAATTTCGATAGTACAGAATACAGATATTATGTGACATACATAATTATAATATTACATTTTAGTAACACCAAAATGTTGACATGCCATTTTGTATTACAGAGCATACATCTAAGAAAATATTAGGTACCTTTAATTTTTACTAGTCCGTTTGTGAACTTCCAGCTTACCAGCGATTAACACTTGTAATTTAACAAATAACTTCCTTCTTCCATATATTCATCTAGATCAACTTAGAATCAGAGTACATTAAACCGAATGATATGAGAAAATCGTAACTTGTATTGTCGTTTTTTTATTATAATAACATCTTACAAGCTAATGTATAAACTACTGCTAAATGTTTGTGTGTTGATTTATATTTGTGTGGTGGATTCAAGTTTATCCTTAATTGCGAATAATTGAATGTTCTCGACGTGGGCGATGGGGCGTGGGGTGATGAGGGCACAGTTAATAGGCACGAGGGAAGATGTGGGGTTCGTTGGGTTATTCTCAACCTAACAGGAATAGGTGGAAGGTTATAAAGATCGGTTCAGACATCATTACAATATAAGGAATACCAGTTTATAAAAAGATTAGAACAAAGTAAGTGTTTCTATGTATAATATGTATCCGCATTCTGGATTCCATAAAATAAGCTAGTTACATTATGCTTATCATGGGTCGAGATAGCGTTGTGTAGAATGTTGTAGAATATTTATTATTATTATTACTATAATGAAGTACCTATATACTAAGATATTTTTTTTTAAAATGTATACATATTAAATATATAGATTAGCTCGTACGTAATAGAAAACAGTCAATGTAGTTAGAAAGGATAAAAACTTTTACTGACTTCTGACAGAGGTTAAGTAAGTTGTAAAGATTGTTTCGAACTTAGTCTTAACTTTCTTTTGATTAAAGTTTTGTGAGCTTTGATGCCAATTAAGCTGTATTATCCCGTGAATATCTTATGAAGGGATTAATATTTAAATGTATAATGTTTTGTATCTAGCTAAATTGCTTTAGTTAGAAGTGACTTCATGTCACTGTCGGTAGTGTAATAACCAGGATTCGAACCTGAATTCTCTCGAACGTAATCCACTAAGCTAATAGAAATCACACGTAGAGTAGAGAGTAGACTTTATAGTCATTGTTATGTTGTACATGCAACATAAATAAATTCTTATGTAACATATATCTAATTTAACCCACTGATGTCTGAACTCTTCTTTAACATACGGAAATAGATGAGCTTTCAGGATAAGCCGCTCAGGGACTGACGCAGCACATTTCACCAATGAGTGTTAAGATAAGTACGAGAATCATAGTTCATTTCCGTCTCACAGAAATATTTATGAAGTGGGATCAGGAAGAATGAAAAGGAATTTTATTTAGAGACCGGACTTGATATAGTTTCTTACATTCATGCCCTATTGTTGTATTGAGAAACCGGGATTAACATAGAGTGGTTGAAACAACAAAACTACGCTATGTTCCGTTTTGGAAAGCAAACAATATTATTATTACAGGTACATTGAGAACAATCAGAATAAGTAAACAGTTACAATTTAGGCAGCCATTGGAAACCTTTCATCACTGCCTTAAACTAAACTATAAAATAATTAGTAGCCGTTTATATTACTATTGCATACAAAATGTGTTAGTAAGCGAAATGTATAACTAATATTACTTCACATTCACACTTTTCGTAAAGCACTTCTTCAATTATACCTGCTGTTCTTCCGATATCACTATACCAGAAATTATTGTACTGCATACTTATTTCCTAGGCCATATTTACCTTACACTTTTTATCAACTTTTGGTACAGTGAAATTACTCTAACGTCACAAAATCAGCAACTAGCGATACGGTAGTGTGAATGTAAGCATGAACGCTTACTTACTCTAATATATTAACCATTTATCTATAATTCAGTCACATTCATCTTAAACAAGCACTTGCAAATATTTGCTGTGAAAATTGAACACTTCACGTAACAAATTATTTACTTACACGACCACCGAGATAACTTTCTAAGGCTTATGCTGATTTCGTGTATTTTTCTTCATATTTGTCACAGTAACATTTATAACCCGTGACAAAATATCCGCAGTTTTGATTCTATCTAGCTTTGAAATTAAAAGAAGCTGACAGTTCATGTTTTAAAACATGCTGAGAGAAACACCCCTGGTGATACGTAATCATACTGTCAATTTCGAGTTTACTGAAACCATCCACAGATACCCTCATGTTCTACAATTCCAGCGCGGTGCGGTAGCGATAAAGTAAAAATATAAAAAATAGTTCCAGCTACTCATGCCTAACACTGCAACTATTATATATTATTTCGATATATAGACACTGCTCCTATACATATTATAGACTTCGTTTATAGCTCTATGTATGTATAACTATTTTTCGATAATCGAAAGAGGTTTATTCTGATTAGTACCCATGATACAGACCGACTCAATTACTTCCACTTGAGTCCCGTGTTTCCACCATCTTAGTCTTTACGTAACAAGAATTTATTTAAACTCGACTAAATTGGTAAAAAATGTCTACATTTCGACACCTACTTTCTCATAAGGCTTCTTCGTAATAAACTCCTACGTTGATCTGAAACAATCAAAAGGTTCGATTAGTAAAATTTAGTATAAATTACAAACTTTAGTCTGGGAAAATTTCACGAGTTATAATAAATTTTAATACAAACTCTCTCTCCCTAATTCTTAATAGAAAGGTTCATTGTATAAAGTTAGAGAGTTTCAATCGAGGCAATGAATCGTACCTTCACAAATGGGCAATGTTGCGACACGATGGTGTTATTACAAGCTTATGGCTGGGTTCAAACTTTGCGCTAACGTTAGGACGTTAGAGTCGAGTTATAGAGGGACCATTGCATTTTTTTGAATATTTTAATAATGTTGAATAATGTTTGACTTCATTGAAGCAGAATATTTTCAAGCATAAATTTGACTAAAGTGGATAACAAAGTATGGCAATATTAATGTTCCATCGGGTTTGAGGTTTAGGTTATATTTATTAATGAAGCTCATTTGCTTCTAGAACTTCAATATTGCTAATTGGCTATAGAGGTCAGACAGTAATCGCTTCACGGAAAATATCGAACTTCAGCCACATCATAGATAGACTGAAAAGCCCACCCCAACTGAGTTTGGAAACGGTTCAGAGAATAATGATTCACTTCCAATCGGTCCTGAAGCAATTAATGAATTTGATGTTTTCAAGGACAAACAAAATCATGTATGTATGTGGTGTTTTCTTTTTTCTGGATACTACAGAACCCAAAAGACCTTGGATGGTAAAATTGGCTTTTATCTCGTTAACCTAGCGGTGTTTTAATAAACGAAGTTGTTCCACGTTTTATGTCTGATTGGAGATCGTAAAACCTAAATAAATATTGTTGTGTGGCGTACTCGTACCAGTCGAATACGAACCTATTTTGTTTGTGCAAATTTTAGGCTCGCCGAAAGCGTATTTCTGGCATACCATAAAACGTTATAGTTGCATCTTTTACAAAAAATTCTTCATCATTGAGAAAATAGCTAGCTATTTTTTTAATTTTTATTAGCTTAAAACTTGGTCACAGTCATAGCGTTTTCTGTAGCTCTACATAGATCACCCTAACAGGTAGGTAATATCCTAATGTCATGGTCCTAATGTCAACCATTAAAATAAAACTATCCGTGTAGCAACGGAGGAAGAATACAACAAGAAAACAAGTAAGAATATAAATGGGGCAACTAATGGAACAATACAAGTCGAAATCAGTGCGAGAGAAGAAAATATCGAAATGAAACTATGTAACAAACCCATTTGGTCAAAGTAGGTCAAAGCCTCCCAAAATCGGGAGATACCTATGTCCAGCCGTGGCTTGCTATAATTAATTGATTGATTGACAACTAAAATGTTAGTTAATTAAAACTACGAATACTTACATATTATATCAGTGCTTATACTACACCACATGTACAGGACAGCCATCCTTCGCTCTAATATTGTCTAACGGTGGTGCTATCACCACGTATGTGTCTCGGCTGGTAGTAGGAACCTCGTCATCTCCGGCAAACAATGGTGGTGGCGGGATGACGTCATCATCGACTTCATCCTCTGTCGCCTCCTGGCGTTTGCGGCCCGGCATGTAGTTCATAACGCACGTCACAGCGATGAGGAACAGGAAGAATATGAACACCACGTCGAACATGATTAGAAAGTTCAGCATTACAAGTTGCATCACGGCACAGACTAACTACCCTCACATTCTGCGGTCGCCGACTCTGAGTGAGGCACTGCTATTTTCATTTTACAGCTTTGATGTAGGCTCGATATCTGAAACAATGAAGACGGAATATTAATATGTATTTGCTAATACCCGCAGCTGTTCGCGCTTCGCGTTATCTAGGTATCGATTTATATCGGTTTTGGTAGTAGATTTGGGGTCAATGGTAAAATGTGGGTGTTTTCAACCCTACCTAACCCTGAGAGAAAACGTCATGTTTATATATATGTATGTATTTGGAGATTGAGATTTTGAAAAAGAAACCATACGAAAAGGACAAGTCGTTCCAGAGTTTAACGCTAGGCATCTATGTGAATACTTTTTATTTGAACAGATATAATATTGTCGAGATATCTCATACTCGTACAATTCGTTAAAAATATTTTTTATTTCAATTTAAAAATATGACAATTATTGATATTGGGTTGCAGAAACTAATGTTTAATTCCAGTGAAATAGCAAAAGATTGCTAACTTAGATGTTTGATGATTAAATTTTTCTATATGCTTTGTAAATTAACTTTCCGAACATAAAATAAACGTAAACGTGGAAGATTTCCTACCTAATTAATTAAAATACTTTCAAAAATCTATAATTTTTTTTTCGACGTCTTATACCAAAAAATGATCCGTAAAACATTGTGTTTTCCATATCGCAAAACCGTCATGTGGCCCCATTACATTGTTTTCACGCACGGTTTAATCTCGCTTAAAACGTTCCAAAAAGAATTGGTTGCTACCTCTGATACGTTTTAATACTTCCCTCACCTTCCGGGTAGCCCCAATTCTCTTCATGTTTTTCAAACCATACATTTTAATTGAGCACTTTCATGATCACCGGTACTAAGTAAAGCAAATAAATATTTATTTCCCTTCCATTCGTGAATGGAATGAATCGGGTGACTCAAAATTGATTCCGTTTGTTGAAATGATGGCTGTTACTTGCAGAATTTTGATTAAGGACCCACTAAAGTACGGTGATTTTTATAAACAAATTGTTTTTAGGTTACATTTTCTGGTCAGTTGTACATAAATTATGCACATTTAATGGGCAATTGGGTACAATTTAAGCATCTAGTGTTTTTAGTTCCGTTGCCAGTAAACATATCTATGGAATCACAATCTTGGTGATGGATAAATGCATTGGTTTTGCATGCAAATATTACATCGTTGAATTAATATGAACTCCACTAGAAGTCCAACATGAGCTAATGAATTTTATGAAGAGCGAGAATTAATATATTTATCCCATGATGCTGAACTTCTAGCATATTATTATGTAACTCGTATTATTATTTTCTTTATATATTTTGTTAATTGTAGGTACTTTCCTCCTAGTATAAGTCCTCCACCTAGTAATGTAATTAATGATGACTCTCTTTTCTGAGATTTTGCCTTCAGCTTAACATCGGGCGAGGCGAGCAATGTATAGTGCACTATATTTTATGATCAACCTTGAAGCGTGTCGTATAAAAAATAAAAAGAAATAAAACCAAGAATTTTAGCGTTCCAAAACACTCGAACAGAAATAATTTCATGTTAATTAATACCACAATCACGAACGCTCAAGTGTCGTTTATGCCATGGCCAGACATTTTTCTTCAAAAAGTTTGCCAGAGACAAGTGTTTTAAGAGTGATAGGGCACATTGGGATTTTGAGTTCAAAACGACGCTCACCCAACTGAAAAATACGTGCAAGATGAAATAAGGCAAAAAAGAATTCAGTATATTATTATATATCGTTTCGTATCGTATATATAAAAAATTATACTGAGTAATAATTATTCTGAATAATAATAAAATTTAGGTTGCCGCGTGGTTCTCGGCAGGCGACTAAGGGATAGGGCTATTTAACATCAGACAGATATGTACAGCTCAGACTCAGGCACAGATACAAGCCTTGAGTCAATAATAGTGCTCGGAAGATGGCAATAGGCTCACCCATTATTACGTGGGACCGAATTTAATGATTAATGAAATGTGGGTGTTAATTCACCTCTGCCTAACCCTCCAGGGATAAAGGTGTGATCATATGTATGTATGTATGTTCTGAGTAATAATTTTACGTAAAAATCAATAAATAAAAGCACTTTTAATAGTATATATTAATAATAGTATATTTTAATAATATATATCGCGATTTCATTGATGTTATTTACATTCAGGCCGACGTTTCGGTTTTGCGTGCGGACGGAATAGACGGCGATTTGTAAGGCAGAGAAATTACTTCATTTTTATTATTTTAAACAGCTGTCGATTACTATTTATTCTTGTGTATGTATTCCTGATTATTCAGTTATTTTGCCGTGCCGATGCCGTCTCGTTTCTGTATAATTAAAACGTTAACCTCCCCGGGAAGTGACGTCTCTGTCTTCAATTGTACCTACAATTATTATCAGACCTTCAATTTGGTTCAATATTATTTTATTCAAAGTATATCTACTTTGAATAAAAGAATATTGTACCAAATTTTATCGTCTAAATTGCGGTTCATTTTGACAAGTATTTAAGCAAAACCGAACACAAACCGTATCAAAAAGGGTAAGGTTCGAGGCAATTTTCAAACGTCTATCCCTTATCAAATTGTTTCTTGTAAAAAGTTCTATACAGTGAAAAGTTGGGTACACTTGTGTACCCGATGGGGAAGGGCAAGTGTTTTGTCTTCTGTATAAGATATCAATTTGATATAGACGCGAAGTTTTGTAACAAATAAGTTTGTTAAATGTCATGCGAAGCCAAAACAAATATATAGATAAAGTTTTGTGTCTCTTGTGTATTCTATAAGTGTTATAAACATTTTTGAAAGTTATTTTATACGATCTCATTTCATCAAATTATAAATTGTCTATTCTTAATTCAAAAAGTAAGAGAAAATATACTATTGATATATAACGTCTATGGCAGTCGTTACGGGTAGTTGGGGCCCTAAAAATCCGACAGCTACTTTTCCAACAGATCTGATAACATGAATAATATATGAAATTACTGGCGCGCCTCCCTGTTTCCGGGGACGAGTTGGGGACTCTGTAGTCCCCACACCCGAGAAGAGGGCGTGAGAGATGGCCCTGGGTCGGCCGGGGTGCGAGGGATATGCCTGTCAACCTCACCTTCGGCAACCAAAGTGGCCCACAGGCGGCGTGCGTTTTAGTCGGTTCGAGTCCGACATAACCTCCTTCGCCGGCTCCGGTGGGGAGGTATCCGTGGGGATTTTGCGCACGTAAAAAAAAAAAAATATATGAAATTACTATTAGACATTATATTATATAAAGAAGAATCCGGCATACAAATTCAATTACTCGTCGGAAGAATGAGTCAATTAACTAAGAATTTTCTTCTGTCTTTAATAAATATATTTAATAATATACTAAAAAATTAATTTTCTTGCATAATATTTTTAGAGCGTGATTTTTCAGTAGTCGGGTTTTATATTCAAAGCGACCCACAAGCGGCGTGCGTTTTAGTCGGTTCGAGTCCGACATAACCTCCTCCACCGGCTCCGGTGGGGAGGTATCCGTGGGGATTTTGCGAACATAAAAAAAAGTCGGGTTTTAGATTTAAACTTATTATTTTATACATATTATTTTAGGGCAAGCAATAGGTATAATTTATACATATTTGAAATGTGCTAATTAAGCCCTTTCGGTTGATACTAAACACGACATACTTATTTCAAATTTATTTTTAAACAAAGTACTTTATAACCGCTGGAGGGCGCCACATTTGATTCAGTGACATATTATATAGCCTATAACTAGCGGACGACTAAGATGCCTCTAATGATACCTCATTTGTCCAGTTTCAATAAGTGGTTGAGGAGCTATGACGGAATAGATGTACCTGCGTACATAGCCTGTCAAAATCATAACCCTCCTTTTGCTTCGCCGTAGTTGGGTAAAATTAATGAAATATTCACTAAACCCATTCTGTTACTAATATTAGGTTAAAATGTTTATACTCACCAATTAATAATATTAATTGAAAAACCAAAGTTTTAAGACAATGTAATTAGATTGATATTTGTGAACCTCGAATTTTTTAGAGATTTCAAGCAGCGTTTTCGGGTGTATATTCACAAATTTCTGAGGCAAAGGTATAGTACTATTATCGGCATATATCTTAATCCCAGTTACGTATATCGCAGTACTCATTTTTAGGTGTATTATGAGGAGAGCTAGGGTGCTACGGCGGTAGTAGAGCTCATACCCACTAACGATAGATTTACATGAAACCAATACGCATGTCAATGTATCGATGGTTTCGTTCGCGACTTGGATAAATATATATACTGGGAAATATATGTTTGTCATTGTCATTTGAATAATAAACAAGGACCTTAAATCTCATTGAATGTTTACTTCTTATTAAAGATGAGAAGGGATCTTTCAAACAATATTCTCAGAGTTTTAAATTTACTTACTATAATTCTGAAATCCTGTTGATTTAGCGTGGATCGTGGGATGTTTTGCACTGACAATTTAATTCCTGGGTTAGGTTAATCCGTTTAATGGGGTAAAACAAATAGCTTAACTAATTTATGGTGGACCCGGAGACCTGTTGAGCGGTAAAGATTTTGTTATCACGGTTTGGGAATTCCGTTTCGGATTACTTGACTAAAATAATCTTGTCTCCAAAACTAAAGGCTCACCACAGTTACCAGACACTAAACAAAAACAAATGAATAATACAAATGTTTTATTAGGACGTAGCTGTATCCTCTACAAACCTAAAAATTCCTTTGTGATCATGATGTTTGCCACAGCATCAAAATATCAGAAACTCAAGACAATACTTGGTAAATATTTCGATAGTGATCATGATATTCTTAATTCATTGGAATTAAGAATATCATGATCACTATCGAAATATTTATTAGAAGTAAGTAAGATATTTATTAGAAGTAAGAAGAAAGTAAATATTGATTAGAAATCTTACTACTGTTATAACTGCGACAGAGTTCCACCCACCGTATGAATCAACTGCAACGTACTTTTTACATTGCGGCAATTACCTCTGATTAAGGCGGGGAAGTTATGACTTATGACGCGAGATGTAAGAATGATTGCAACATTATCCCTTGTACCCCGGCCAATCCAGGGCCATTTCCAGTTTCGAAATAGCCTCTCTTTCTCAGGTGTGGGAACCACTGTGTCCCTATCTTGTTCTCGGATAGTGGAAACCAGCTACTTCCTACTTAATTGATTGCACGTTCAATGTTCTAGTAATTCCCACTGACACGTGACATTTTTAAAAGTGCAGAACAAACTACTTAACTATCGATGCAACGCTAAAGTGCCGCGTTGAGCCAACGATGCGGTGTAAAACGCACGATCAGGATTAAAAGATATTGCGCTCCAACGAACCTTGCAGATCGATAGTCTATGAACAGGGGTATTAATGCAATTGCATTTGCAAACTAGTTTAATAGCAAAGCAATTTAATGCATTGCTATCTAAATAAATGATGTATCAATCAATTAGCCAATTGCAGTCCACTGCTAGACATAAGCATCTCCCAATGTGTGCCATGGCTTCCTATCTTCCACCTTCCGCATACAGTCTGGGTTACCTTTCAGATCGTCAGTCTGGCTATTAGCACTTTTTTTCTACCAAAGATTAGACAAGGATAGAGCTACATTTAAATTTAATTTACATTCGTTAGGCTTTTGTGGATGTGTAGAAGCTTAGTGCTTCAACACTACCTACATCACAAAGGCTGTTTTATAAAATTATTTTCTGATGAAATTATGTGATGAAATGCACTATCTACGTTTTATATTGAAGATAATAAGCCAAAGATTTTAAGTCAGAAATACAAAAGAAATCTGGATATAATACCAAGCACTTTGTTATATTACTCATTCCGTTCTTAGCTTCTAAAAGGTTTTTATGTTGTCTGCCTGTTTAGAATTTTTCTAAATGTATTTATTATTTATTACTTAAAACAATTACATTGATAGGTTATAGCTAGGTTATAGTTAGGTATATTATCTTGTAGTATCGTTACTTATAATTTCATAAAGAAGAAGCAATCCTGTATACCTATGGATCCCTACCAAGATATTCGGAGCTCAAGCCCACCTAACTTGCAAGTAGGTACTCTGCAGATTGAAGGATGAAGCTTTAGTGCAGGCTCTCCTCTTTGGGTTGGAAGTAAGACAGTTCTGATACAAGTTAAGATAAAGCTGTTATCTTTTATAAGAAACACAGGAGCAGGAAAGTAGATATCAGAATTTCATGAGATACATAGCGTCTAGATTATTCTAGATCTTGGTCACCCACAAATATACTAAGATGTCGTAGTATGATGGTTTTGTTATTTAATTATTTTACAGTGATTTATATACTTTTCGTCTTTTGATTTAGCCGATATCACAGCGATGGAAAACTTGAAGTAAAACCCTGTACCAACCCGTCTGGCCAGGGTGGAGATTGTAGGTCATAACCATACCATAACATTGGGAGAGGACTATGTCCAGCAGTGGACTGAGATGGGCTAGTTGATTGATTGATAAATACTTTTATTTGTTTTTCAACAATCAGACAACATTATAAAACGGTCTAACAAAATAATAGTGTAAATAGCAGCGGCATGTAATAGAAATTTAATTTTCTCATTTCAAAAGTTTCAAAATTAATTAGAGGGTTCAACGGAGCTAAGGAGTTTACGATTTACGTATTATCCTTTAGAAGGGCTTAACAAAGTTACTGCAAACATTAAAATCTACCATTTCACGTTAAACAGGTGGACGCGCGAATTATAGAGGTTTGTGGTTCTGAACTAAGTCTGTGGTGAGATCTAATCTTACGGTTTGTGTTTATTTTCATTCTGTAGGTACAAATTTTGATCTAATTGAATATCTTTATCCGTTTAGATTTCAATGAAACATTTCCTTAGGTACACTTTCTTAAGTACCCTCTCGATAAGCCCGCGTTTAATAAAAGCAATTTGGCTTAGAGAGGGGTGGTTAGTATATTTTTTTAAATTTTAAATTATTACGACAAACGCTGTTCAGACTTTTATGATTTATCATCATCTTCATGTAGCTTTCACCTTGAAAGTAGGGGTTTATTATTTATTTATTATTATATTCTTTATTGTACGCCAATTACAATATTCATATTACAGAAATTGAGAAGACAAGAGCATTGCAAAGGGTTTACTTACCTATTTTAGATTTGACTTATGTGTTTTTTATAGAGCGACTGCCGTTTAATCTTCCAACCACGAGGGGAAGTTATTGAGCAGTTATATCGGTTCGTAGGTGAGCTTGGCTTGACTTTGAGGGCCTTAGTAGGGAGGAATGCTACGTTTACATAATTCCTATTTGTAGTGCTATTTATAAAAAGGAATCTATTGAATATCAGTATTTTATAGATTAACACTTAAGGACAAGGCGATTTAAAAACAAGAATAGCGTTATTAAATTCTTACGCTGGCTGCGATCTTGAGTGCTAGATCGTTTAGTTCTCAGAGCTGGAATGTTCAGTCCTCGGTTCTTTAAGCGGGGCGTGAAAAAGCATCTATCTCATATCAAAGTAATCAACTTAGGGACCACCATTTCAAGTTCAATAGTATCGAAAATGGTGGTCCGTATCTTCTGGATTACACGTCAGCGATTTGTCATTAAGCGGAGAGCAGTCAAATGACCGCCCAAATATTTAAAAAACAGTTGTCAAGTATGGGGATGTATAAAAATTGTAACCACATCGGCAGTGTGCTATGTTTAATGTGTATAGTTTTAACAACTCCACGTTCTGTACATTAAAAAGCATTGATATACATCTAATCTAACTTCTAGTCTAATCTAACTATAGTAGCATAAATCAATCTATTTTTTTATTTTTATATATAGAACACGTTAGACTTCGCCATGCCTGATAGTTAGCTGAAGGCAAAGTATCAGAAAAGAGGGTCACCATTACTTACACATACCATGTGACAAAGGTGACACTAAGCTTGACGGTCTCATCATATGCTTTTCACGTCCAACTTAAAGGACCCGGGACTGTAGGAAGAAGGAAACACGTGAGCTGGTGATGAATTCCAGGGCTTAATGGTGCGACAGAGGAAAGAGTCACCGAACCGCTTGGTTCTTGATCGGATGTTCTGCACCGTGTGCGGGTGACATCTAAGACGTGTTGTTCTGTGTAGGAAAGGTGAGGGTGGGACTAATTGGAAGAGCTCATCAGAACACTCACCATGGTACAGACGGTAAAACACAGTCATGTACGCAGTCCACTTTCAGTCCACTGCTGGACTTAGGCCTCACGCAATGTGTGTCATTGCTCCCAATCTTCCGCCCAGTCCCATCCTTTTTTAGGGTTACGTACCTCAAAAGGAAAAAAACGAAATCCTTATAGGATCACTTCGTTGTCCGTCTGTCTGTCTGTCAAGACCATTTTCTCAGGAATGCGTGGAGGTATCAAGTTAAAATTCATACCACATTCTCAGGGCTATACCATAAATTGAAACTGTGCAAAAATCAAACTTTTAAGTCAACACATTCAGAATATATTACGGTTTATATAGCGTAAGTTACGGAACTCTCGGTGCGCGAGTCTGACTAGCACTTGACCAGCTATTTTTCAGGTCACCAGCAGCATATAAAAGACTTCTGGCTAATCAAATAATACTTATGTACTGTAGACGCAGAAAAGTATCTGTTAGTATCGTATCAATGACCCAATCGAATTGGGTGCGAAGTCAATATGAATAAGGGCTTTTAAATGTGTTGGTAATCTTGTCGAGTTTGTCACATATCAGCTTTAAGTCGCTCGGTACTACGGTGTTCCATCCTCAACGTCTGCCTGTCGTGCAAATTGTAATCCGATCCTAATCACATATGTTTTGTCTCTAAATAATACTGGTATTACGTTCTTAGCTTGCTTTGTTTTTCTACAACTTGCGTGTCAAATAAGATTATGTGTAAACCAGTTTGTTTTGAGATATACTTTTTGTCTTTTAGGCTCGTATTCCGGTACGATACTCAGTCTCGATTTATAACTAGATCAGAAGAGTTGTACTCTAGATGACAATTCAGATGCTCCGGTGTAAATCGACTGTCGCAACGACATTAGAACTTACATTAGAAATAAGGAAGTACTTCCACCTTACAGAATATCACGTCTATAATACTTAGTGTTGTGTTTCCGGCAGTGAGTAGGGTAGCCAGAGCTCGCTGGAGAGCTTTTGTGCTGTCAGTGGGAAACCTAAGGGTTGTCTTGATTGTTTCTTTTGCACTGACGGCACAGAAACTCTGTGTTCTTACAGGGTCGGTAGCACGGGTGTACCTCCCCTGGTGTTGCACACGTTCGTAGGTCACGGTAACCACTTTCCATCAGGTGTGTTGTGTGCTTGTCTGCTGCCTAAGTTGTATAAAAAAAGAACTGTCATCTAGAATACAATTTCGTTTTTAATCAAGAGTCAGGACTAAATATCGTTCTGGAATACAGGAATTAATGTCATTGTGAATCGATTCACAGTTGAACGTTGTTCTGGAATACGGACCCTAGACTATGAAATAAAAGACGTGGTATATATGGTGTCTTTTGTTAATAAACTATTATTAAGATAGCAAAGGTGGGTGGTACAGGGTTAATCGTTGTAAGCTTGGGAAGGGTGCTTCTGACCTGCCCTGAATTTAATGGATTATATTCTGTGAGTTTGACCTCGATTGACCTACTCGCTTTCATTTGCCTTGTACATTTGATACACTATTCGTTATTATATCCATGCCAAATAAGGATAACGCTCTCTTTCAAGCCATACAAAGTTAATAAAAAACAAAAACAGTGAAATCGGTAATTTTGACATTATTTATGCTAGCAAATATTATTTGGGAGTGAATTTATATTGTATGTCTTTGGTAGATCAAAGCTTGTACTATTGATCTTACCTTTATAACATCTGTTTGTAACCTATGTTTCAATATATAAATAAATTTGAAATTTGAATTTGAGTTAAAGAGCAAAATTGGTTTCCGGCAGAGTAGAATTTGGACTACCCCATCTCTTTCATGCTGTGTCGTACAAGGCGACTAAGGTATAAGGAACATCAGACAGATATATACAGCCCAGACTCCGAATCAGATCCATGGCTCAAGGCATCAATAGTCCCGGAAAACGGCAATAGGCTCACCCCCTATTACGTGGGACCGAATACAAATGATGGTAAAATGTGGGTGTTAATTCACCTCTGCCTAACCCTCCGGGGATAAAGGCGTGATTATATGTAATTTTCCTTGTATACTGTCAATCAATTTAGTTATTCATTCCAATAATGGATGGACAAATGATAGGTTCATGTTTCAAGGTAAGGTTAAAGTGTTAGGGCGCTGACGTCACGCACCTGTTCTGTGGCTGACGAGTTTGAATTATGAAAGACAACAAATTAAGCCCATAAATTGAAGTCCTTCAAATAAATTTATGTTGAACAAAGTGGAACTTGTAGTGCTATTATTTCACCTACAGTTTACCTCCCAAATGAAACAATTCGACATACTTCGTGACATCTGTTCATCTTAGAATTGATGCATTCAGGTGAACAAAATCGATTTCTGTGATTCATGATAGTGGTAAGTAAACATTATAAAAATAAGAGTAATTTTTTGTGGAAATTAAATAAACAGATTGTTAATAACCACATTTCTTTCTTTCTTTCAAATTATTTAGAAAGTTACAGAAAATGGCAAACACGAGTTGACGCTATCCCCCTTTTTGAATTTGGTTAATAAAGACAGCTGAATTAACTTGTGTTCCCCTTGTTCACCAGAGTATTTTAGCATTAAAACTGTTTACTATTAGGCGGATCACGAATTAGGTTAGTCTATTTTTAATGCAAGGAAATGTATATTATGTTTGCAATCTTACCTTCCCAATGTAGTTATTTCAGATTAACGACATCTTATGGATGAGAATTTTCAGCCAATAGTAAAGAAGTTTCCTGAAGAAAATTACGCAATAAATGTTTATTCTGACAACAATCCGAAAATGTACGAAGTCTTGTATAATTTTCGGATTGTAAACGCTAAAAGGGTTTTTCACTACAATTAACTTAACGAAAATACATTCAGCTTATTAGAGCCTTTGAGGGATTTTGTTTGTAAAAGTAATAATCAGGTATGTAATATTTTATTATTGACTACTTACATTTTACAGATCACCTAAGATACTTCGTAAATAATTTTTAATTTTCTTCGTTATATAAATCTATTGTAGGTAATCTTATTTAAGTATTCGTCATACTATACATGACCACTTAGGTAATTAGATAGCCTCCTTAACTTGAAGTTTTAAGACACGCAATACAGGCACGCTATTAATCGATTATGTTTCAATCACGTTGCAATTACTCCTTCAGCTTTTGATAAATGAGGTAATTATAATCTACAATCATACTTTTCACAGCATGATTAGGTGGTTCGAACAGGAAACTCAGGCAAGCACCATGCAACACGCGCTTTGCTGATGGTTTTATTATTACCGCATAAATATTTTTGGGCAGGTAAGTAAACTACCTACGCTGCAGATTTCTGTTCTACAAAGTATATAGATATATCCCGATTCGATCAGTTTCAGGTACGGTCTCGAGTACCGAAAACCCCACAAACAATTTTTTCTTGTTCCTTCAAAGGTGTGACCTTAACACAGCAATATTTTATTTTGTTCAAAAATTTAATGAATTACTTTTTTTTTTTTTTTTTTTTTTTTTTTTATATAGGACACGTCAATTGGACTTCGCCTTGCCTGATGGTAAGCTGAAGGCAAAATCCCAGAAAAGAGGGTCACCATTACTTACACATACCGTGTGACAATGGTGACACTCAGCTTGACGGCCTTATCATATGCTTTTTCACGCCCCGCTTAAAGGACCCGGGACTGTAGGAAGAAGGAAACACGTGAGCTGGTAATGAATTCCAGGCCTTAATGGTGCGACAGAGGAAAGAGTCTCCGAACCGCTTGGTTCTTGATCGGATGTTTTGCACCGTGTGCGGATGACATCTAAGACCTGCACGCGTTGTCCTGTGTAGGAAAGGGGAGGGTGGGACTAATTGGAAGAGCTCATCAGAACACTCCCCATGGTACAGACGGTAAAATACAGCCATGGACGCAACATCTCTACGCAGCTGTAAAGGTTCTAGGGTGTTCGTGATCTCGGGATTCCCAATGATGCGGACCGCACGTCGCTGCAACCTGTCGAGAGCATCTAGTAAGTACTTTGCTGAACCATCCCAGAGATGCGAGCAGTACTCCACACAGGAGCGAATTTGTGTCTTGTATAGAAGACACCGCTGCTCCGGCGTGAAAAATCGTCTCACTCTGTTCAGGACTCCGAGTTTTCGTGAGGCTGTTTTGATGATGCTTTCGATGTAGTTTTTGTTATTCAGGTTGCAGCGTACATCCATACCTAGGATATTGAGATTGTCCTGCAGCGGCAGTGGCGTGCTCTGAAGAGTGGGGAGGGGAAGGAAAGAAGATACTTTTGCTGTAAACGCACATGCCTGCGTCTTCTTGGCATTGAACTCAACCAGGTTCTCAGAGCCCCATTGAGAAATGTGATTCAGGACCCCGTCAAGCTCAGTGACAAGAAGCTGCCTTTTCTCTGCGATATCTGACTGCTTGGCCGCTGGATGTCCATGATAACTCCCATGTAAAGTGCTATCGTCTGCATAACAATGAACATTGCCGGTAGACAGCATGTCGTTGATATGCAGAAGAAAGAGAGTGGGTGATAAGACGGACCCCTGGGGCACGCCAGCATTAACCTGCAGAAACTCTGAAGCTCGTCCGTCACAAAGGACGCGAATACGGCGCCCCTGCAGGAAGCTAGCAACCCAGTTGCACAGCCTAGAAGGCAGACCAAAGGCAGGTAGCTTAGAAAGAAGCGATTTGTGCCAGACTCTATCGAAAGCTTTGGCGATGTCAAGACTAATTGCCAGTGACTCGCCGTGCTTGTCCATAGCCTCACCCCAAAGATGGGTAACGTATGCTAGAAGATCACCCGTTGACCGTTTCGGTCTGAAGCCATATTGCCGGTCATTAATTAAGGAGTGATCCTCTAGGTGCCGCATGAGCTGTTTGTTAATTATGTGCTCAAACACTTTGCACAGCACTGAGGTGACGGCTATGGGTCGATAGTTGGCTGGCTCCGAGCGATCCCCCTTCTTGGGAATCGGCTGAACATTCGCCTCTTTCCAAGGCAAAGGCACTGTACCCGAACTGTAGGATAGCCGGTACAGGCGCGTAAGCATTGGAGACAACTCCGCTGCACATTTTTTCAAAACTACCGCTGGAATACCATCCGGACCACTGGCTTTCCGGACATCGAGTGATTGCAGCACTGCACGGACATCGCGTTGCCTGATATGGATATCAGGCATCGCGTGGTCACTGTCGGGTAGTGTTGGTGGCTGCGTACCACAATCATCGATTCGGGAGTTGGCCGCGAAGAGATTAGCCAGCAGATTTGCCTTCTCTTGCGACTCATGGGCCAGGGATCCATCAGGGTTACGCAGCGGAGGCAGCGAAGGCTGACAGAAGTTGGCTTGCACGGCTTTAGCCAGTCGCCAGTAGCCACGGCTTCCCGTGGGATGCATCACTAGCTCTTGACCAAGCCGCGCTATGCGCAGGGCATCCGCTCTGACATAGGCCCTTCTACAGACCTTTGTGGCTCTGTTGTACGCTGCCTTGAAGTGGCCCAGATTGGGATGGCGCGTGGCGCGCGCCCTTACCCAAGCGCGGTACGCAGACTGTTTTTGTTCAACAGCTTCCGCGCACTCGCGCCCGAACCAAGGGCGCACCCCGCGGTCACCGGTGACATCGGTGTATGAGATATAGTATTCCATACCCAGACCGATCTCACCGGCGACAGCAGTAGCACAATCCGATGGGTTCTTACCTTCAAAGCAGCGCTCAACCCACGGGATGGACGCAAAATAGTCACGAAGTCCATCCCAGTCCGCTGACGAGTAGTGCCAGAGACGCCGCTTCCCCTGCACGGGTCGTGGGGGCGCCATAATAGGCACCGTGGAACAGACCAGGCAGTGGTCAGAGTTGCCTAACGCGGCTCGCACCGATACACTGTACCGGTCCGGATCACTCGTCAGCAGAAGGTCTAGCAGAGAAGGTGCTTGGCCCGACCTTCTTGGTATCCTAGTGACCTCGTGCACCAATTGGGTCAGGCCGTGCGCCAGAGCAAATGCGTGGGCGGCTCTTCCCGCATGGTCTGTTTTGGAGGAGCCCAACCAGATCTCGTGGTGGGCGTTAAAATCCCCCAAAAATACCATTTCGGCATTCGGAAATCGCTCCTGCGCATCATCTGCCGCCTGACTCAGATATTCAAAGAGTCGAGTTGTCTCAGCATCTCCTGTATGGGAACGGTAGAGGCACACATAGATCTGACTCGTAGGGCCATGGTCTACGTGTACCCAAAGGACGGAGAAGGATGGGTCCTCTAGGCAGCGCAAACGGCGACAGCAAACATCCGCCCTAACAAACACGCACACCCCGGCTTTTGCACGAAAACTTTCCTCAAGAACATAGCCAGGGTAGAGCAAGTAGGTCGTGTCGTCAGGGCGGTGTATTTGCGTCTCCGTTAGAAAAAACATGGCAGGTTTCGCCGTCTCTAGGTGTTGGTGGACGGCGTTGAGGTTTGCATGGAGCCCACAGATGTTAGTGGACTCCACCTCAAATAGCAAGCTTTTGGGAGTGTGACGAGCCGCTGTGTTGCCTTTTTCTATACATTGCGCTGCCATGAGTTTGGGTGGGAGAAGGCGTGAAAAAAAGAAGTGATTGCCGCCGCAGCACCGTGTGACAAAGCGCGGGATATTGGTTTTATCTATGAATGTGAGGCATGGCGAGAGCCGACGCGCCGAACGGAAGGGCCCCCGTACCCCCCCGAGTATGGTCGCCGGGCTCCCAAATCCGGTCACCAACCGGCACGACGAACCATATCGGGATTATGCGCGGCCTGGTGAGGCAGCCTCCCAAGGTGGTTAACCCCAGTTGGGCCCCTGTACTATACCGCGGGCGGCCAGCGGCACCACCGTTTCTACAGGTCTCCCTGTTCGGCGCATCGCCCCGCGCCATCCCCACTAGACTACGCCAAGACCCACTGGTCCCACTAGTGCTGCGACAACCACCACCTCTGCCCGGCTATGCACATGCTGACCCCTGAACACAATCCAACCGAGATTGAATTGCTATGGAGGGTTTTTCGCAATAGTGCACGGTGGTACCTACCCGGTCGAAACTTGAGACAAATTTGTGCCACCAAGTTTCTACCACCAGTGTGGTACTTCAAATATAAATCTATACAATAAAATGAAATGAAATCTTTTTCAATAATATTGTATTACATTTAATATTTGAGATAAAATATTATTAAACCTACATTAGTTGTAAGGAAATTCTCCTTTATAGACATCCCCACCCTTAACCACTCTTTAAACAAGATAAATGTTTAAATGACTACAATAGCTAGTATGTAGTATGCAATAAAACAAGAGATTTCACCGCAAGACGGCAAATAGTAGTGCCTATTTACAAACGAGACAAAAGCTGTAATTACACAACTACTTCTAAACCACTAAAGACTTACTTACGCTGTTTACTCCTGTTTTAAAGAGGATTTTTTATTTAAAAAAATAGGCCAGTTTCAGCTAGACTCACGCAGAGAGATAGTTATTTTTTCTTGAGTCCAGTAAAACGCATTAGTACCTAAAATTAAAAATGATGTTTTTTGTTACCAATACATTATTACAGTATTCGGTATTATTACAGACTCTACTCGTATAATTTATCTCTGTACAAAATTGCCGCCATATCCATTCAGTCGTTTAAGCGTGTTTAATAACAAATGTAAACATCCCTGTATAAACTTTCACATTTTCAATATTATGTGGTAGGATAGAACATTTTCTTCAAAGATTTTAGGTCAGTGATTTCACAGAAAATACGGAAGGTTCATTTTTGTTTATTTTCGCAAAAAGACGCAAATTAAGACTGGTTCGGTGGGTACCGAGTAAACACAATTAAAAACAAACCTTGCGTTTTGTGCCTGCAGTGAGTATGGTCGATAAGCTTTTCAAAGAGGCGATACGCTATAAGTAAGCCTAACTATCTTCTCACCTTACTTTTCTAGTGTTCTTATACGGTGCTTGAAAGAAAAGACAGCTATAAGAAGTAAAAAAGTTTAGTATAGTGATGTTTTAAAAGATTTGGAAACATTTTTTGGAAATGTATTGACAAAAATTTGTTCTAGTTTTACTAAGAACGTATATGAAATTGTGAGTGTAAATATTGACTTTTAATAATATTTAACAGTAGGAATTGTGGACGGACGTAAAGTGGTGGTGTTGATCTTCTTATAATAGACATATAAATTCCCCACGAACGATGTTCATGGGTTTAATTCAACAAAATCTATGCACCTAAGACATGATATCCTTCATTACGAGTATTTACAGGCGTGATTGAGCTTATCATAGGTACCTTAGTATTCCAAAAGTGTAATAGTACAGAGGGTTCAATCGCCGCTCTGTGCAAATATTTGTACCCTTGAATAAGGATATTTACATTGGTCCTGGTGCCTTGGAGAGCACGGTAAGCCGTCAGTCCCGGTTGTTGGAGCCAACAACTGGCCTAGCTGCAATAGTTCGATATCGCCTTTGGGTTGTGGAGGTCAGATGGCAGTCTAAATATTGAGGCTCTGTCAAATCTGCAATGAGACTGGTAAAGCAACAGCAGACTCCAAGGTGAAAACTTAGCATCGGATGAGATTGGGTTTGACGCTAGGATGAAGAATAAGAGTATCCTAAAATTTAATTGAATGAATCTCCAGCTATAATACTCACTAAACACATGGTGTACTTACAGTGTAGTGTACCGTATTGTGGATACACGCGTATTTCGTTTACTTAATCATTCGATGTAAATATACTCGGTTTTCAATACCTACGTAATTATTAGACAATATTTACTTAATTTAGCGTTAATTGTTTAATATACAGTTCCATTAATTTAGAGAAACGTTTCGTAATTCTACGTTGCGCGTTGTAGATGTTTAATTTGAAGTTGTAACTAATTAATCTAAGTAATGGCACAGGGCTTCGTCGGCTGGTATTACTTACAAATAGTGTAGGTAGGTGACGTAATCATACAGAATTTTGCTAAATATTAAACTAAATTAAATTTACTGGTTGTCTAGAATAGAATCTACTCGACCTGAGATGTATAGTTGTGCTGAGAAATTGCTAAATGAAGTACATTGGAATTATTATACAAGGCTTTTCATAATCTTTGGTAGTAGTCTATTGCAGTCCACTGCAGGACATAGGCCTCTCTCAATATTGGGAGGCTTTGGACTACTGTTTCCACCCTGGCTAGACAGGGCTGTAGAGGTTTTAATTTAGAGTTTACTTCTTTATAGATCTTCTTTATTCAGTTATATCGTCTGCGTATTTTTCCGTTTCGTAGTTTCATATAATATACTAGTTTATGCCCGTGGCTCTCCCCGCTTCATCGCGACCTTTGGTCATATCTCCGGCACTCAACCGCTTACAATCAAATTATACAGCAGATTTTAAATTTGAGCAAGACTTTTCTAATACAAAAACCGTATCAAGTTATCAGTCTCATGACCGAAGGTAACCGCTTATTGCCAACTTTATTCGTCTTTTGATGTAATAGTTATCTAAAAATATATTATTCGAAGTAACTTTAGGAGTATTTTATCGAAAAAATGTTATCCTATTAAGTTTATGAAAGGAATCCTCGATACTATAAGTTAGTGAACTAGGATAAAGTTATTTTATCCTTATAAGACGATTTATTTCCAGCAAAAGTCAAATCTAAATAAATATACGAACTTGCTTTGAGCGCCCTAAGGAAACATATATATAGAAAAAAGAAATACAGTATATTTATACTTGTCCTCTATCAGTCTTCAAGGTTATTTAAGCAGATACGGATTTAGAAAGAACCAAATTATAGAAAGGACGAGTATGACCGACTTTGGGATTCAAAATAGCAGCGGAACTTTAGTGTACCCTCCAAGGGGCACGTGGAAGCTAGGCAGGGACGATTGCCTCCTTCTAGCGGTTTTCTTCACCCCTCCTAAAATTAAGAGGGGTTCTCAGATTAGTTGCAGCAACCTTCGTTTCCTGTGGAGAGTGCGGCTCTTCTTCACACCACTCCGGCGGATGCCCCAGACAGGTGAGATGACCGGTTACCCGACCAAGACCTCGCTGAGGGCGTCCAGCGACGAAATACGGTATATATACAAGCTTTAACCAAAAGAAGGTTCTTTCAGGGTCAGCAGAACGAGTGTGACGCCCCTAGTATTACACATACTACGGCTAATTGGATCTCATTTTCATTATACCCTGTAATATCGTGGCGTGGTACCCAACGCTAACATTACGTGATCGATTACCTACTAAATGTGTTCCGAGTCGGGGGTAATAGCACTAGCTATAAGAAGCCATGCTGATTGATTGTCTTTTTTGATTCATTGAATAAGTGATACGTTTTCGTACAAGGTTTTCTATTCGGTAACATAGGCATGATTACACATGGGTATACACATATTCTTCCTCCAAAGGTATAGTCATTTCACCAACTATGATTTTCGGTCCTATTTTTCGGCTAGCCCCGTATTACGTGATACGGGGCTAGCCTATTGCCGGCAGGTGGGCACTTTGTCATGGTATGGTTATTAAATTAATAAAAAATCTAGGACACCCATTAATAGTTGGACATATAACTCATGGTATGGTACGCCTAAACATACATCTATGTACACTATACTTTGTAAAATGTAGCTTGGGTCCTATGACAGATGTTGACAAGACATCACTAGTGATGTGAAAGTGTAATAGTCTAAGTCGAGAATAAGTATAGGTACAATGACAATGCATGTATGTATATTATCAAAAGCTATTTATTTAATCTGAATCAGACAATGGAGTACATCCTAAATCATCATCATCATCGTCGTCGTCTTCTATATCCGACTCGCTGGAACAGTCTTGGAGATTTATAATAATTTCATTTTCTCTAAGGTTGTCAAAACGAAAGTCACGTTCCCAGTCTTCAATAATGAGATGTTTGGTCCTTTCCACAACACTTTTCCAGTTCTCCGGTGTTACTTTGGTGCAAGCTTCTTTTAATAACCCCATCATTTTATTTGCAGTAAACGGCGGAGTGGTATTGTTGCGTGCCACGTAGCCTAAAAACAATTAAATATTCATTATTATATTAATAGTAAAATATGTATTACATGGGTCTTTGTTACTGAACTTTAAATAGGTAACATATTTTTTGTAATTAGCTTTACCCTGGCACTCAGTCTGCATTATTTTTTTTAGATGAAAAGTAGGCTATGGTCCTTCCAGCCTTTGTTGCTACATTGCAACGAAAAAAAAATTACAATCAAACACTTTTCCAATTTATAAAATGTATCATATGACAGGATTTTATTAAAAAAACTAAAAATAATTAAAAAATACGAACCTTTAATTTGAGCCCATATCATTTCTATACTGTTGTATTGGCAATGATATGGAGGGAGACGGAGAACAGTGTGGCCAAAGGATTTTGCCAGCTCGTCGAATATATATTTTGGACCGCCGGGTGGCTTATTTAAGTTAACGAGCCTTAGTAGCTCCACCTTCAACATTGAGACATCAGCCTCAACACTTTGATTTTGGAGCCATTCCAAAATTTCGCTCTTTCGGTTAACTTTGGTTGGCGGTTTATCCATTTGCACGGAATGGTATGAGGCGTTGTCCATAACAATAACATGGGGCTTATTTAAATTGGCTAATAACGTCATGATCTACTCTTTGAATTTTTCATAATTCATTTCTTCGTGGTATTGAACCGTTTTAACTGACTTAAAAGCCAATAAACAATAACGAACTACATAATATTTACATTCATTAAGGATACCTAACGTAAATCTATTAACTTTACATAATTTTATAAATTCACAACAGTTATATAATGTGTATCGATTATGCCTCATACAGTCGACTGAGTCGACTCAGTCGATCGATTGTGTCCCATCTCTAGTAATTTCTGCCGACAGACGGAACCTTGATAGAACGGCAAGATATTTTTTGTAGCGCATTTATTTTATTTATTGATGCTTGTTTTTCCAAATTATTATGTTGTTATTGTGTTATATTATTGTATGATAAATTTTATTTGTGAGCTATGGTGGTAACTACGAAAAATAAAAATCTAGAAATGAATGATCAAAGAGAGACGCCGTTACAATGTAAAGTCGTCCTGAAAATGTTCAAATGTCTTAGGACCCAAGCTACATTTTACAAAGTATAAAGTAAAATATATAGCTTAACTGGTTTTTATCACGGATTTGTTATTATCTGATGCCAAGACTGCACCACAAACGTAATTAGGTAATTCTAGTTCAATAATTGTTCATACCATCCCAACCACTGGCGCTCTGTAAAGTTTCGTGTAAATCGAATGTATTTGTGGTTCAAAATCCTTTTTATTTTTATTATTTTCACGAAACAAGACTACGCATGAGGTAGCGGATAACCTTCTGTAAGCTAATGTCATACCAGCAGCATCCTTTTCTAAAGCCAAAGATATAGTTTTATTTCACTTCAAATTCAATTAACATTATATTCAAGAGTCTCTCAGATAAAATAACATTTTAAAAGAGATTTATGCTTATAAACATTACTACAAGCAAATCTTATGTAACATACTGTAGTACTAAGACCTAAAAAATACAATCACGACATTGTAAGACTTCCGTGGTGGAAGTGGGTTTGTACTCAGCCACACGCGAGCTCCCTGACAGGTACGAAACTACCCACGAACCGCGAAGTTACAATACGCCTACAAACCCAAATATAACATCAGTATATACTTTTTATTACACATCGTTTTAGAGTATTATGGGGTTAAGGTGGAGGTTCGTGAGTCATAAACTTTATGCACTCGGTGTTCCAAATCCAGGTTAAAGATTAGGGTATTTTGGGTAAATCATACAACACACTAAGCTATAAATAATGTTTCTGGTTTTGTTACCTCACCATAAAGGGGTAATGCTTGGAGTTTCTTTTGACATTTTTGTGGATTCATTTGATTGGGGTAATTTTACTCGTGACTGTAATTTTACGACACTTCAATCAATAACTTTCTTAATTTTCTGGATAGTATTCTTTTTTTTTGTACTTAGTAGGGTATAATTAAGAGGATATCAAAAGATTCATGCGTATTTTTTCGTTTTGTTATTTTTGTACCATAAGAGGCATGCGATGCGGAGGAATTCCACGACGCATTTTAATTATTGTATAGCTATTTGTTGTATAATAGTTCTTTTAGTTTTATTTTAATTGTTTATTATTGTTTGTGTTTGTGAATAATTATTAATTGTTTATTATTGTTTGTGTTTATGAATAATTATAAAGAATATTTTTAACTGTTAGACATGTTTATATAAGTGTTTAATTATCAATTAAATACAATAATAAAAAGTTTTTGAGTTTTGAAGTTGGTTTTGTTTTAGTTATTTTTTTAGTGTACCTACTAGCGGCAGCGGGAGCGACGAAGGATCGCAAGACAAGCTGCCCGCGTACGAAGGCAACTCGGGCGTCGGAGGTCGATGAACGACCTCCGCCCCCCATGAGCGCCGGCCTGGGGGTGACAGGTGGAGCCGCCTGTCACCCTGGCAGAAGCAGGCCGCGGCGGTGGCGCGCGTGACGCGCCTCCCCGTTTCCGGGGACGAGTTGGGGACTCTGTAGTCCCCACACCCGAGAAGAGGACCAGATCGTGAGAGATGGCCCTGGGTCGGCCGGGGTGCGAGGGATATGCCTGTCAACCTCACCTTCGGCAACCAAAACGACCCATAGGCGGCGTGCGTTTTAGTCGGTTCGAGTCCGACATAACCTCCTCCACCGGCTCCGGTGCGGAAGTATCCGTGGGGATTTTGCGCACGTAAAAAAAAAAAGTGTACCTACTAAGTTTGATGATGTTAGTATTTTTGGAAATTTGTTTCTATCGAGATTACGTTTAGTTTGACATTTATGTGACTTTTCAGCAGCCATGATCGTTGCTTTAAAGTGGTTTCTCTCAAGTGTACGCAAATATCACTGAATAAAATTTATCAGAAAATTTACTAGTATTGTTTGTAAAAGATATATTATTATGACATATAGAAATAGATCAAGGTATATGAGGTTTAACGGGTATCGATTCGTGGCAGTTCAAAGTTGGACAACCCCACTGCCTCTTAAAATTATCACGGACGAAAATTAAACTCAATGAACGAACGGAGCCGTTTTAAGCCCTTTGGATCCGTGGTATCCACCGTTTTCCTTAAATTAAAAAAGGACAACTTTTTTACAACGATAGTGTTACTGTGTACATATATATGTACACAGTATAAGTCCGTTTTAACACTCCATCGCAGGAATACTTATCATCATCAATTACATTTGTAGGGCAAGGAAATTAAACCTCCGCTATATTTACAGCAAGGTTCGACGTCTTTGGACCTCATTTTAATATACAAATGGAGGTCTTTGTCCCAATACATGATAGTACGTGTGAGTGACAGCGGAATGAAACCGACGGTGATGTTGCACTTTAGTAATGATGTACTAGTGAAATAGGAGTACAGTACTGTATTGTACCGGAGTATTAAAATGGAGAATGATAAATTATGTTTTCTTTGTATGAGCTTTAGTTTGTGGACTTTTATTGAAGCGCAGTTTTTCTGTTTCCCGATTAAGGCTCAATTCCATTTGGATCTAGATAGCGCTGTTTAGTTAATCAGAAAAGTAATTACATCAAGTCTATTTTTTTTATACTAGTTAGGTGGCAGACAAGCACACGGCCCACCTGATGGAAAGTGGTTAAGGTGAAGTGTAACAACACCAGAGGAGCCACACTCGCGCTGCCGACCCTGTAAGCACATAGTTTTTGTACCTTCAGTGTAGGAGACAAAGCAGGACAAGCCTAGTCTTTCCACTGACAGCACGAATTCTCCAGTGAGCTCACAGCTGGGAACATAACACCAAGTTATTATGGCCGTGGTATTCTGTAGGGCAGAGGTACTTCCCCAGTCGGACTGTTCAATTGGGCGTAAATACCGCCGTATCCTACCTCCTAGATATGATGCTCTCGTCTCCACACTGTTCAATTGGGCGGAAATACTGCCGTATCCTACCTTCTAGATATGATGCTCGCGTCTCCACACACGTGAATTAGTTTGTCCGTTCCTGTAATCAAGTCTGTTGAATATCTTGTTGAACCAGGTAACGGTCTATCTATGTGCCAATTTTAATCCAAACCGTTTTGACACTTTAAGGGTGATTCAGTAACAAACATCCCAATATCATTAAAAACTTTCACATTTTTAGATAGGAAAGGAACGATGTGTAATGTAAAGATAAATTCCCAGAAAGCAATAAATTCCCAGTTCTTCGTTATTAATCGACGCTCCGTTTCCTAGTTATAGTTTTCCACCTAATCTTTTCGAGAAACTAGTTTATTTTGTAACGAAATTCACTCTCTATCTTACACTCTATTGAAGGAAACACGGAAATATTTTCTTGGAAAACGAATGTCTGCAATATAAACTTACGAAAAGGTCAATATCGACATCAGACTGAGGAATTCGATGATCGAAGTAGTTAGCTTCATACGGAAGTCAGTGAGAACTTTTCCAACTTCTTATCACAATGTTCAGTGAATGTTTCATCCAGACTATGTTACCACGTTTGGTTCCCGGCGGAGCAGAATGGAATCAAAGAATAAAAAATAAATTTCATTTATTCAGTTCAGGCACATAAAGAGTATAAATGAACGTCAAAATTTAACAACTGTGTCAAGAAATATTATAAAAATTAATAAATTGTATATATGTGTAAACTATTACACATATACACAATTTAATTTTTTTTTTTTTTTTTTTATACACTAGTATATAATGAAATTTTAAAGCATTTATGTAGTATGTTAACTATCAAACCGATTAAGATAGGAAAAAATCAGATTCAAATTTTCCCATTTTAATCGGCTTGAATGTTTAAATAAACCATTTGTAAATTATTCTTTCGCTGGGCTATCCATCTCTTTTCGCGGGTGTCTTAGAAAGTGAATAAGTGATAGAGTTGTTCTTCATCAGACAGTAAACATACAGCCCATGACAAAGTATCCACTTGGCGGTAATAGGCTCGCACTCTATTACGTACATACATATAATCACTCCTTTATCCCCGGAAGGTTAGGCAGAGGTGAATTAACATCCACATTTCACCATCATTGTATTCGGTACCACGTAATATGGGGTGAGCCTATTGCCGTTTTCCGGGCCCTATTGTTGCCTCGAGCCATGAATCTGAGGCTGAGTCTGGGCTGTATATATCTGTCTGATGTTAAACAGCCCTGTCCCTTAGTCGCCTTGTACGACACCGCATGGGAAGAGATGGGGTAGTCCAAATTCTACTCTGCTGGAAACTACGCGGCTAACCACCGAAAATCAAAGTTAGTAAAATATGGGCGTTAGTATACCTCTGACTATCCCTTCAGTAATTTACAGGCGTGAATATATGTAAGTAGTCTCCTGAAAGTGGTGAAAGGATGTGTCATAGTCTATATAAGTTCGACTTTGCTTTTAATTAAACTTTTCACTTAGATGGACAAGGGTCGTATGTGACATGCCATTAAGAGTATGAATCGCTATCTCATCGTTTGCTAGTGTGGTAAGGTCTGGGTTAAAACTGACGAAGTAAAAATCATGAAAAATTAAAATAATTATTGCTTTTAAAATTTAAAGAGGATTATTTTTATCCTGGTTTAGACATTCGATGCGTAAGGATGGAAGTAATGTTGTCAGGAAGGTGTTTTGGTTCGATTTTAAGAGGGCGTCAGGTAAGTCAGTTTTCGGGTTGTCGGATGGAACATCGTCACCAACTTGATGACATTCAGGGTCAAACGTCTCCTGGGTATCCATGACGACTCAAAGAAAAATCAAAGAATCAATTTAATTTATTCAACTTAGGCACATAAAGAGCACATATGAACAACAAAATTTTACGATATGTCAAGAAATAATATAAAATATTAAATAATCCAAAAATTAACCATTAGAAAGGACGTCGTGCTGACTTAGTGGTTGTGGATTGAAACTCTTTGCTTAAGTCCGTTTCGATATGTATATCGGTAAAATATTTGTTATCATTCAAGACGTAAATGAGCTGATGGATGAAGGGGTTATGTGAGAATTAAAAAAATATGCTAGATTGTTTATACAGTACTACCGACCCGCCCCGGCTTCGCACGGGTGCAATGCTGATACTAAATACAATACAGAAAAACTGTGAACGTTGTATCCGCAAACAAATGCTACGTCCCGCAATTTTTAAATCTGTAGTATCTTCGAAAATATTCAGTTAAATCATATGCTGTAACGGGCCATATAGATCTCTATTAAATCAACAATGTACCTATGTAAGGTATTTAATTGGATAAGGATTAATGCTGCATTGGTTAAAATAGCTTCGAAAATTAGCCATTATTTGTCGTAAAAAGTAAATGACAAAAAAATGTTACTGTGGGATATCCATAAGAGATAGACATATACCATCGCGGAGTTTTCTGTAGACCTTTTCAATGTTTACAATACTTATAGTACATTATTTTGAAAAATCTCGTAGGGTTCAGCCTGCGTTTACAATGTAAGCGGAAAAATTGAAATTATTTACGACATCACATTAGAAACCTCAAAAATAACAGCATTTCTCCATTATTAAATGAATGTTATTGTACATATAAACCTTTCTCTTTAATCACTCTATCTATTAAAAAAACCCCATCAAAATCCGTTGCGTAGTTTTAAAGATTTAAGCATACATAGGGATATAGGGACAGAGAAAGCGACTTTGTTTTATACTATGTAGTGATGATAATTATGATTACAATTTATTGTACAAAAATCAGAAAACGTCATAGTAATCTGCAAATGAAGTTTTAAAGCTTTGAAGTTCACTATCATAATAATTTGATATTGTCACATAGCGCCTTCATTCTATCTGTGAGTACTGGTCCCCTAGAATCCGTACCCTGCGCCCATTCGTCTTCTCAAATATTTGAAGCTACCACTACTCCACTGATATATAGCAACAGACCATAAATACTAATTAGATTTAAAATAACCGCAGGTATCCGCAGATAAAATCCAAAAACAGTTTACAATTTTGATATTAACTTCGTAGTTTACGCATACTATTAGAATCTAATCCGGATTAGGCGCGAACCTACGTTTTAATAAACGCCTAGTATAACCCAAAAGTTATGGTAAATTGAAACGGGGCTTTGTGTGTTGACGTCTAAACCGCTTTACCCACGTCTCCGATACCACAAACTTTGTACAAATTGTAGTTAATGACTTAGCCGATCAGGCGATTCGAGTGAAAAGCAATTCATCACACTGCAGCAGTGCCTACACTACTGAGGTGGACAGCATAATACTATGTTATTACGTGTATTTTTATTAAAGTGGGGTAATAATGATTACTAAGTATTATACTTTTGCGTTCTAAGAAATATAATTATGCTAACGGGAATTAACGCGATCATGTTATAGGTTCTAACAAAGGTGTTTTTTTAGATCAGCAAAAAGCAACGTCAACAATGAGCAAACGGACATCTGCAAAATCACTACTTTACAGGAGAACGTTTTTAACGCAAGCTAATTTGTGATACTTTACTAAAATAGCATTTGGAAGAAAGCACTGAAGATCGGTTAACTGATATATTTCAATTCAGACTTTCCAATTTCTGATTCATCAATGTTAAGGTTTTTTTGCCAAATTTAACATCATTTTGTCTCTTAAGTTATTCATATTTCTTCAAATATACGAAACAAATAAGAGATTTTAGTAATAATTAAGTATGTATCTATAGTAGGTATGTATGATATGTTTGGTGTGCAATAAAGAGTATTTATCTTATCTTATCTTACAAGTACGCAAGTTTAACAAAATATCTGTTTCTTGACCGTTTCTTCGTCATCATAAAGACGAAACGGACAATACATACATCTTTGTAATATATTGACTATTGACGTAATCAAACTATGCATATGCGAACGAGTGTCATATGGCCTCGTGTACTTCGTTGCTTCGTAAAACAGTCCCATGATCAAAACATTTTTAAAAAGCTTTTTTTGGAATTGAGTTCAGTTCTCCTCACGATTTCTCCATTATGTCTTCTACCGAATGAAAACGTGTTCCTTAAAGTTAAAGTTTTAGGAAGAGAAAAAGTCGACTAGAGCCATATCTGGTGAATAAGGTGGTTCGATAGTATTTGTGGAGTTTTTGGAGAAAATTCTGGTATTTTGGGACTAGTCGAGAGGCGACATGTTTCACACCTAAGTGTTTTTAAAATAGTGCAGATAGATTCGTGTGATACAGAAAGTTCAGGGTCATCTTTCTAAAAATGGAATGAGAATTTTTAGTCACTATTTCCTTCACTTTTGTGATGTTAACTTCATTTGAAGATGTTGACGGCCTAACAGAGCGAGGCAAATCTTCTATCACACCTCGACCTCTTTTATGCACTTTGTACCACTTATAACTACGAGTTTTTGATAAAGTCGATTCACGGTAAGCCTTCTGTAACATTTGCAGTGATTCCGGATACGAAATTCCATTGGCAATGCAAAAATTAAGCCAAACTCTCTGTTCGATATTTTTGTCCATAATGAAATTCGCAATAAACACTAAATAAAAACAGCACTGTAATAAATTATAAATAACAGACGCAGCTCAAACTCCGCGCTAAAATGGAAGAGAGTTGAGCTAATCTAACAGCACAAATAAAACTAAACCTAAAATTGGGGGCCATAGAAAAATTATCAATTCTCGATATTTTTTGAGCTGTGAGGGTACAGGCTGTCCTATCTGGATTAGGAAGTCAGATGGTAGTCACTTTTATAAAAGCCGTATAAGCTAAACTATAAGGAGAACCTTGGGCTTTGAATAGGTACAGGGTACAGATAAGGATATCTTCTTGTCTGTGGTCTCAATTTCTTCTTTTCCTTTGAAAAAGAATACCTTTAGTCTCAAGAGTACTGGTGGTAATCTCAGAAAAGGCTTCAATTGTTTTATTTTTGGGAATAAAGTAAAGTAGTATGTTACGATTAGATATTTTTGGTAAAAATGGCAAAATTCGTGTTATAAGTATTACTCGACGTATATCGTGATTGTGATCCTTAGGGAAATCAGGGCATCGCGTATCGGTTACATACCAGAAGAGCTACAGCTACTCTCAATCTAATCACATTATATATAAAGTTAAGACTTTAAGAAATAACGAAGCAGTTTGAAATTCTACCCTAATCTTTGAAGTGAAATGCTCTGTATGCGCTAGGGTAAATTGTATATCATTCGAATCCATTGCTGATACAAGCTGATGACATTTCGTGTAATATTAAATGAAACTTTAATTACTAAAATAAAGTTTACATTGCCATAATTACTAAACTTCTCCTTACTGACTGACTTATTGATGATGAACTGATTGATTGATTGATTGGGTATCTTCAAGGTACATTGCTGATGCAAGCTGATAAAATTATGTAATGGTATAGTAAATAATATATAAGAATAATAAATAGTAAGTAATTATTAGTTTCAAAACTTATGGCAATTTATTTGAAGCAGCAACGTATTGGTCAAAGCATTTAAAACGGTTCACCAGTTTGTTCTAATCCATTAAATATTACTTTGTCGTTCACTAGGCATTATACACTTTAGGAGATCAAAGTGAACTCAACTTTCATTGATTCTTTGACTCTTACTTATGTGTATGATCCCCTTTTATGAGAATATTAAACGTCATTTTTCATTATGCCCAAGTGGGTTTTTGTTCCTAATCCGTTTTTGACTACTATCTGACCTCGTAATAAGTGATGACATAATCGGTGATAAAACACGTTTGCCTATAAATTGGCCAGGTTATAAATTTCCGCACATACATATTCAGGCCAGCAATAGTGTAATTAAGGTAGCACTTTACTTCCATCAAATTTGAGAAAAAAGAATCTAATTTAATAACGACTTTTTTTTTATACCACTTAGTTGGCAGACAAGCACACGGCCCACCTGATGGAAAGCAGTTACCGTGGCCTACGGAGGTATGCAACACCAGGGGTATCATACTCGCGCTGCCGACTGACAGCTTTCTTACCATTACTAGTAAGTTTATTACCCATTAACCTATACACCAGCACATTGTGAACTAGGATTACCTAGTTCACAATTATTTACATCTTACATTATTTACAATCATTAATTATAATGAATCTAATGTTTTTAGTGCCCTAGCTAGGTCTAGCTTTAGCATCACTAGTGAAAAGTATGATGAGTTGTTTTGTAATTGGAAAAATCACTCTAGCTCTGCCTATACCTATTCATTCAAGTCAGCACGTACGTTTCTTTCTAGACTCACTGCTAGTAAGAACAACATAGTTGAAAGGGCTCGCAAGAAAAAAGGAAGGTATCTTATATAATATTTTGTCCATAGTAACCAGCGCCCAAAAGCCTTACACATGAAGATAGTTATAAAAATCCAAAAAACCTTTCCAGGGAACACATTTGCAATCTGTCTACATATTCCTTTTTCCTTGTTTTATTTCTTTTTTCTGATTTTGTAGATTTCTGACCGTAACTTATCCCTTGCCGTTCACAAAATCTCGTCTATATGTCTAGTGAAATTTCAGACAGGTAAATAGCGTTATTTAGACCAGTCTAGTGGCAGGAACGTAGCTTACAGTATTTTCTTGTAAAATATCTAAACCGAAATAAAGAAAGACATATTTTATTAGAGACCCCGAGACGCCTTTCAGCGGCTTGTTGTTTTAAATTGAGTGAGCCTTGACCTGAAAAACGTTTTGGAAGGTAAGTGCCTTTGTAGTAGTATTATAATACCACTGAATACTGATGTATCACTTTGATAATATTCTTGAATTCTTAACAAAGAGAGGAAACAAATGTCTGTGATTAAATACAGTTACAGAAATTCTTCGAATGGGATTTTGTGATATTTTGCTTGTCATAATTATTTTCAAAATTACTGTTGACATTAATGAGTTTTCTTACTAAAAATCAAGATATTTACATAGATACGTCATAAAACCTTATCATCAACCACTAGTAACGTTCCCAGAAGACTGGCAGCATTGTCACGTTGAATGTCAATTTTTGTACAAGATTATTTTCATGGGTAACTTAGTTTACTTTACTGAGTCTTTATAGGCAAAACGAACATTTAGACTTTTAAAGACACTATAAATGCTTGCAATGAGAACATGATGATATGTATACAACGTGTAACATGAACTCTCGGAACTTTGTGGGATTACGTGACCCAATTCTCTAAAATTCATTTGCGAAGATTATAAAAATTGACATCAATGCCTATCCTAACCCTACAACATCAATATATGCAGCACATAGGTTGCAGTGAACAGCTGACTATTGGAAGTCAATGACCGGTGGGTGTTTCGTAGGTAAGTTTCATGAGAGAGGTGCCGAATTCCGAATTGCGGCTCCGCTATAGTGTTAGCATAGCGTAATATTAAACAATAAGTGAAATATTAACATATAATTCTTTTTTTCGGGCATAGTTATCGATACTGATCAACCCCCAAAGTTCCAAGAGTTTATTTTGTTACGCCTGATAGACCTACTTACAATAATAATAATTGTCATATGGTCCTTGGTCGTGACAAACTACTACTACTAATAGTAATCACCTACCATGTCAAACCATACCACGTGAAAATACCCAGTAGAAGGATATTAAACTGTCTCGCCTTGTTTTGCTTGAGACTGAAGTACCTACATAATGGTGAAATGCGGGTGTTAAAACATTTTCCCTACTTCTGTAACGTGTAAAATCTATGTAAGAGACAAAATTTCTAACAAAGAAAACTAATTTCACTATTTATAAAACGCGGTTAAATCTAACTTAACTGCGTAAATTAAATGAACTAGAATGAACACAAGCTAGTTAAACTATACTTACCATGGGTCTAGATAGCGTTGTGTAGAATGTTGTAGAATATTATATATATTTCTTCTGGTTCTTAAAAAAAATGTACCTTGTTATAAATTAATATGAAGATAGTTTTAGTTTTGTGTCCTAAATAACTACTTCGCTTTTGTTATCTTCTACAGGAGCGGCCGGAGGTTCTACTAGGGTCTGAGTTTCCAACCCTGAGAGGAAAGTATGCTCCAGTCTGTGATGAAACGGCAGTTGAAGATGCCGAAGATCTTGATAGACAATATATTTTAGAATTAAAGTTACTATGTTTAATGAGTGCTTGGTGTTAGTTTATTTACCTACTAAAAAGGGGTAAACGACCCCGTTTCGAAAAACCTTATCTAAGATAATTCATTCAGAATAAGGTAGAAAATACATTTACGAAAATTACTAATTAATTAAAATTTATTTTATGAAAGAAAAAATTGCTTGTTATTATAATTTAAAACAAATATGGTACGATATACGAAAACCTATGGGTTATTTTGTAGATCATTGATTTTTTCGCCTATAAACAATGTATAGAGCTACAGCAAATAGCTAATTTTAAAAATTGTCAAAATGAACATTGAACTATATTTTAGTAGCTATCTAATAATAGTTTTAGTTTTTTTTTTCAATTGAATGGTATTGATTTGTATATGTATATATTAAATACCAATAATAACAATAAATATGTAACATGGAAAAATGGAATTGAACAACGAACACGGAACTAGGTACATACCGATGTACTTAGGATTGACTACCTAATAGTTGGTTTAGCTACATTATCATTATATGTAATTTAATTTTAGTCAAAATAAATCACTTGAAGCTGACAAACTGAAAATCATAACTTAAATAATATCATTGACATCTTTTGGTTAGTGATTTTATTCTTTACACTTCACAGGATATATGGAGCCCCACTAAGATGAACAGAACTCAAGCAAACTCTTCTGCAAGCATCAGCTGTACCACATCTACAGCCTCCTGATAGACGGAGGAAACTTTGAAGTAGAAGCAATAAAAATTGAATGGCTGGTCAGGTTAGCGTCAGGTTAGTCAACTAGATACGGATTTGTACAGACAAAATAGATACGGATTTGTACAGACAAAATAGTAATATACATCTATCCTACTTTTTTACACTTTTATGAATAGGTAGTAAAAATGTCTAAAATGGGATCCAAAATGTTAAAGCCAGGACAATCGACAAGACGACTACTACCTACACGTGTCATTAGTGAAGTCAAAACTCATTTTAACGTTTAATTACTTGCTTGGAAAGTTTCCAGAAAATGAAAATGACTTTGCAACACAATTTCCAATGAATACGTACAATGTTACATGAATTTTGAATCGAGGTAACGTGTAATGGGATTTTCGAGTCTGGACTCGTCTGACTGGGGAAGTAGGTACCTATAGAAGAAAATATACACACCGATGGCCATTCACTACAAAGTGGATTACAAAAAAGGTTGATTGTTATTTATTTAAAACAAAGATTTATAAACATAATTGAAAGTTTCAAACAGAATCTAAAATAATGTTTTATTTAAATGTGTAATGTCTGTCATGATTCTGTTAGAATCTCTATAGAATCCGTTAAAATATGACTGTATTTCAACGTTTGTCCGCGTAAATTTTGATCCAGCAGTATTATGAAAAATACAAATTATTCATGAATTCGTTGCAGAGTTAAATTACCGTGCCTGTAGATACTTTCTTCAAAACTTAATTTCCGTTTGCATTTCCAGTGGGATAAACTGCTGATTATTATTTTTCAATCATATATTTCGAACACAGATTGGCACAAATCAAAATTTAAAAGCACAATGCTTTTAAATTTCCCTATAACCAAATTCGAGTTAAGAAGAATCCAAAGCGCAACTCAAGTTAATCGGGTCAGCGACTCGAGTTGACTCATCTTATAGTACATTCAGTTGATTCAGTAACTCGGTTTGTTCCGTCTTCGCACCACTAAAACTCATACCGTTCTTAAATCAAACCAAATGCGTATTCCTTACTCATACCACTCTTAATTTATACTAATATATCCGTTCATAAGTCATACCAACGCAAAAAGTACGGATAATTCGGTACAACAAGCGTACAATGGTTTTATTGAAATATTTTTTTATAAATTGCACAAGTAGTTGGTTCAGTGACTTTAGTCGCATTATGTCCAATTCGCAAAATGTCCAGCGGGCTCAAATTGACCAATTCTCACAACGTCCAATTCGCAAATTGTCCAATTCTCACAACGTCCAATTCTCAGAATGTCCAATTCGCAATTGGCCCAGTTTGTAAAATAGGAGTCGTGCTTGATTACGGGAGGCGTTTTTGACGCTTCAGTCTCATAACGTTCTTAAACCATAAAGGTAAACCGTAAAGGTATCTTGTGTAATGCAAGAAGAAATAGGAGCCCCGCGAAGCGGGGCTCCGTTGACATAGCTCACATATCCATATACTCACACACAACAATATATAAATACACGTTTACAAAATAAAACGCTTCTCGTAATCAAGGAGGATCCCTAATTAGGAACTGGACCAATTGCGAACTGGACCAACTGCGAACTGGACCAATTGCGAACTGGACCTATTGAGAATTGGACAGTTGGACATTTTGCGAATTGAACATAATGCGACTAAAGGGTTCAGAGTGGCAGTTGGTCTTTATCAATAAATTGATAAATATATTAACATTTTACAATTTTTCATCTCTCAATTGGTACCCAAATTCTACAGATTGTTTTTAAGGCATTATGAATTTAGAAGGCCAAACAAATATCTATTCAAATATTTATAACCACTGACACTTTCCGAAAAACTAAAGGGAAAGCTAGCACGTACTGAATAAATAACAATAGGTTTGCTACTGTCACATTGAATCTCGGCAACGTAACGTGACGATGACGGTACTATTATTATACACACGCACGTATCTCCCCCTCAGGATCTCCCGAAACTGGCAGGCGTGGTAGTAATCTACAATATGTCACAAGTAACAGGTGTTCGAACGGGTCCGGAATGAAAATCAGTCAATCCGTTGCATAACTTAACAGCAAGGAGTTATTTTTTAACACTGCGGTGTATTACATCTAACTTCCTTGTGTTTCTATAAACTCCTCCAAAATGGCTTCATCGATTCTTATGAAATTTTTGTGCATGGATAAAGTCTGAGAATCGGTCATAAACATGTTATGGCATCTAGAATGTTTATCCGCATTCTAGATGCCATAACACAAGCTAGCTAAGCTATGCTTACCAGGGATCTAGATAGCGTTGAAAAAAAAAAAAATTGTGATATGGCTACAAACACGAGGTAAGTCAGACTACTCCATTGGGACGGCATACCGTCGTGTCCTACCTCATTAAAAATAATCCAAACTTTGTACAAAAGGCAAGACAGAATTGTTGGCATTAACACGAAATCAGTCTTCTCAGGGTAGTTCTGAAATTATATGCCAGAATTCCCTCAAATCTTCTCATCAATCTTGATTGATGAAAAGAAGTTTCCCTTGTGGTTCCCTAAAGAGTAGAATATAAGGGCCAAACCATGTCTTCCCTTGGGTGTCGTTCAAGGAGAAAAGGCTGTTCTATTTTCCACATTATACTATTATATATTCCAGACTCAGCCTTGGTGGGGAGGAAAACACTTCTGCAAAATGGCAATAGGCTCACTCCTATTACGTAGGACTGAATACAGAGATTAGTGAAATGTGGATGTATTTTACCTCCATCTTGCCTAACAATTCTGCGATAATGGTAGTGACGTTAACGGGGTTCGCTTTATTTCATTTAGTAGATAAACTTTTTATCTCGATAGGCAACAATTTACGTAAACATGACAGTAGTTGAGCATCCAATAGTAATTTAAAGATGAGAATACGCTAAATCCGTTTAGTGACGGAGAAAGAATACAAGTATCACTACCCCATCTCGTCCGAAGAGTGTCGTAAGAGGCGACCAGCGGAAAAATACGCAGACGATATCACTGCAAGAGAAGGAAAACTTGAAATGAAACCCTGTACCAACCCAGCTGGCCAGCGTGGGAACAGTAGGCCAAAGCCTCCCAATATTGGGAGAGGCCTAGTCCAGCAGTGGACAGTGATGGGCTGGTTGTTGTTGTATATACTAAATTAGCCTATAACAGTGTGATGTCAACGCCGAATAATATAATTTACACTCATAGTCAGGAAATAGGTATGGTTTGGAAGCATAGCAATATACAGTTTGAGTTTAGTTTTACAAAAATATTTTTGGTGGTACCTCTCAAGTAAGAGTTTGAACTTTAAGTGCAATCTTCGAAATATCTTTTTTATGTTTCATCACAGCTCTAGTTGCGATTATATCCATAGCTAGGGTTTTGGTACTTCGGGTCCGGTCGGTTGTATGACATCCCACCAACGAGAAAAATCTGG
Organism: Eilema griseolum; assembly: GCA_963662185.1. Lineage (NCBI taxonomy): Eukaryota > Metazoa > Arthropoda > Insecta > Lepidoptera > Erebidae > Eilema > Eilema griseolum. The sequence goes on from OY759236.1 coordinate 9,059,285, forward strand.
AGCTCCGGTCGCCAATTACCAGATGTACAGATTTCCAGGTAAGGTTGGCTCGGAATAGATGCCTGTTTTCCATTCAGTGTTGTGAAATCAGCCGGTAATCACATAAATACCGGTTAGGTTAGAAGAAGGACGCGATCCAGGCTGCAAACTGAAACCCTCAGGCGAAACCAGGAACTACATCAATCATATCTACTAAATCTTTATAGAATACTATTGGTATTTTTTTTACCTACAACAAATAAACAGTTACAAGATCTATAGAATGTTCAAAATGCTAATGAAGCTTAAATTAATTATTACTTAATAAGCGAATACTAACTACCAACAGCATAAATTGAACACGGCAAAATTAACCAGAATAAGCTTCATTTCAAGATTAATTAAATATAAGTTCGTGATACATGATGACAAATTGTATTACGTGTCGGAATTTTAAACAGACTGTTGGCAGTTCATTAAGTGTGTTCGACAGTTTGATGCATGATAAAATGATCATTATTATGTTTATGTTATGTTTAGCCGGCAAAGGAGATATGGTTGCACCTTTACATAGACTCACGAGTGTAACGCCCCTGGTATTGCATACTCACATATGCCACGGTAACCACTTTCTGTTGGGTGGGATGGGTGCTTGTTTGCCATATGGTATAAAAATAGAAAAAAGAAACAGTGTAATTGTGTCTCCTTTGTGCTGACACATGGTCAAGGAAATAATTATACTTACACGTTTTAATGTGTGAGAGTGTACGTAAACGTACATACTTTTTTCTGGACCCCGTGTACTTTACAACCCTGTACTGTTCTGTACCACAGTACTGTAACACTCCTCTTGTAGAGTGTAGTCTAGACTAGCCGGGCCACGAGCAGCATCTAGTAAAATTAAATTAAGAACAAGACTTCAGTAACTATTCTATATAAAATGTTACTTATATTCCTGACGTCACGATGTACTCGTAGGCAGTTTTGCAATTAAAATTCGTAGAATCGTCGTAGCATTATGAACTAAAGTGGATTTAATTCCTTTAAATTCACGCGACACGCAGTCCTCAGCAATTATATCATATTAAATGTAATTGCAAATTGTAAAGTGTTTGTGAAATAGAAAGAAGAAAATGTATATTGCTATACATTTTATTGTACAATTTAAAGCGTAATCGTAGGTTAGTCAAATGTGAATGTTTGTAAAGTAGTTTGGATGTTTGTTACTCAATCACGGTCAAAGTTTATTAGTTTTGGTTTAAATTTGGAAAGGGATAAGAAGTGCAATAATAAATATAACTTTAACTCTGGAGTAGGTTTCAATCTGGAAACAGAATTTCACAGAGCGAAGTGGTTGGCAACAGTTAGGTTAGGTTATGAAATTTATATTTTATTGGGTGGGTTTCTAGACATCTAAGGCATTTTGCAGACGGCGGCGGCGCGGGGCGGCTAGCAATTTTAAGTCCGCATGTTTTATGTGAAACAAACCTGTGGTCAATCTTTGTGAATTTAATAGTTGTACCCAGTATTCTCTATAATGAGTGAGTTTCTTTCTATTTTTTGCACATGAAATTAGCAACGAATTTTCTGTCTACATTTTCACTAATGTGCTCTTCGCTAGAAAGAACGTCGTGAACTAACTGCCTCCATCCCTCGTTTGCTTTGTATTCGCAGCAGGGCAGACGCAGTCTTTATTACTTCGCGGTACCGACCCGCCCTGCCGTCTGCAAAGTGCCTAAGTGAACATGAATTAACTTTGTGAAAGATGACAGTACCACAGGTATAAAGTTCATCTGTAAAATTAATGTCATTCTTAATATTGCACGTAGGTACTGAATTTCTTGCACCGCATTTCGATGATTGGTAGAGAATGTCTGCGGCATCAAGTTCTCTCATGTACTTGTGCATAAAGCTCAGTAAATAAATAATAAGAAATGATAAAGGCGGGCAAGTCGGATAATATGAGTTATATTGGACGGTTCTTAATAACACTTAAGAAACGAATAATAGATTACACACATGATTATCCCTGGAGGGTTAAGCAGAAGTGAATTAACACCCACATTTCACCAATCCAACCACCATTGACCAATAGTCATTTGAGCACTATTTTTGACTCAAACCATGCATCTCAAGCTGAATCTGGGCTGTATATATCTGTCTGATGTTAAACAGCCCTTTCCTCTAGTCGCATTATACGACACTGCATGGGAAAAGATGGGGTGATCCAAATTCTACTCTGCCAGGAACCACACTGCCATTCTACTCTTAAAATATTTCATATAAACAGTTGTAAACTTGTACTAAGTTTTAAAACTTCGCGTTCAAAATGTACAAAGGCCAGTCAGCATGTGACCTGTTCGAAACGTCAGGGCAAATCAAAAATATAAAATATATCACGATCGCATTAATTCCCGTAAACATTATTGTATAAGTTGTATACTTTTCGTTAGGGGGTAGGATACGGCGGTATTTCCGCCCAATTGAGCAGTCCGACTGGGGAAGTACCTCCGCCCTACAGAATACCGCGGCTATAATAACTTCGTGTTGTGTTCCCAGCGGTGAGTAGGGTAGCCAGAGCTCACTGGAGAATTTGTGCTGTCAGTGGGAAGACTAAAGGCTTGTCTTGCTTTGTCTTCTACACTAACGGCACAGAAACTCTGTACTTACAGGGTTGGCAGCGCGACTGTGACTCCTCTGGTGTTACAAACGTCCATAACCACTTTCCATCAGGTGGGCCGTGTGCTTGTCTGCCACCTAAAAGGTATAAAAAAAATACCTATGCCGTGAGATAGATATTCCTAAAATAAGTATATAAAACGTTTTAGTTCGAAGTAGCGCTCAGGCTAAAGCGATTTACTAACGATCAAGGGTTTGCTTATTCGAACACCGCACAGAACATTGTTGAACTTGTAGAACACTACTAAAACAAACCCACTTCGAACGCAATACTTTAACCCAGTTGGAGAGATCAACAACAGTGGTACTCTACAAACTTAATTGCGGTAGTGTTCTTTTAGAAAAACATATACATAATCACGCCTTTATTTAGGTTAGGCAGAGGTATATTAACACCCACATTTCACCAATCATAGAATTCAGTCTCACGTAATAGGGGGTGAGCCTAATGCCGTCTGCTGGGCATTATTGTTGACTCAAGCTATGTATCTGAGGCTGACTCTAGGCTGTATATAGAAAACATAGTGTAGGCAATAACAAAGAGAATAATAAAGACTTGACTATATTTTAAATTAATATTCTGTTGAAAATTCAAAAATAATAAGGATAGTTATTATTTTTGAATTTTCAACAGAATATTCGATAATTAAAATTTTATTAATGAGGATGTTTATGAAAATGTTTGAATGTTTACAGGATTGGCAGCTCTTGGTTTTGCACACGTCCATAGGCTACGGTAACCACTTTCCATCAAGTGAGCCGTGTGCTTGTCACTTAAGTGGTTTATAAAAAAATGTTGCTTAGTCGCGCTTAAATGATCAAACGGATCTGGTTAAAATTTGATATTATAGTCTGGGACTCAAAAAACATAGGCTTCTTGATACTTGACTACGGCGAAGCCAAAATAGGGTTAAGATTTTTACAGGCTATGTATATATGTATGTACACAAAAAAACGTATTAAATAAGAAAACATCAAGTATAGCCGTGATCTTCCACTTTTCTAGGGAAAAGTGACATACGACCACGGCTACTTTTAGAATATTCTTTTATTTATTTCATAGTAGGAAAACTTACAGCTATCAATTAGTGTTACAAAGATATTCAAAATAATAGACTCTTAAATTCTTGTTTAATACATTTTAGAGCGTGGTTATTCAGTAATCGGGTTCTAGTTTTATGACTTAATTTTTTATTTATGTAATTTTGAGGTAAGCAACAGCTAAAATTTATACATATTTGAACTGTGCTAATAAAGTCCTTTCTTTTGAAACCAAACACGGCAGATTATTTTATTTATTTAACACAGTACTTTATGACCACTAGAGTGTGTCACATTAAATTCATTGACACGTTATATAGCGTGATATTTTATCCATAAGATAGGTTTCCTCGGCTTATTGGAACGGAATCAGATTGCCTGTATGCTCCATTCTTCTGGTATTATTTTCATCAGTTGAAAGGTTACCGTATATGTTTTTAATAAACATGCAAAAACATTGCAAAACCCGTAAATAAACACTGTCAAACATATGGCAAACATTTGCACGCTGAGTGGAGAAAACAACATCAGTAAAATATTTGTATTGACTTAATACGAGTTGAACTTAATTCAGCTTAACCAACTTCACTGCATATGGTAATTTTATTTATTCTTTATTGTACACTTAAATGACATCTACAAAATTGGAGGTTGAATTTTTTTCCAGCAAACCTGGAAGTGCACAGAGGACTTACACTCCAATAAGAGGTAAGGTAAAATCAAATCAAATCATATTTATTTCTTTAAACATGTGTTATACATACATGTGCATGCAAGTTGTTAGGTCAACAATTTTATTATGTCCAACGTGTTTAACCGTATATATGGCGGCGTACAAATGTTTCTATGTCTTTGTAAAAAATAACAATAATTAAACAAATATACGAGTCTAAATATTTAAAAAATGTAAAGTGTGAAAATAAATAAATTAATTAAAAGTAAAATGTCAAAAAAATTGTGATTAACAAGGTTTTTTTTTGTTTTACCACTTAGGTGGTAGACAAGCACACTGCCCACCTGATGGGAAGTGGTTATCGTGGCCTATGGACTCGTGCAACACCAGGAGCGTCAGACTCGCGCTGCCGACCCTGAAGAAACCTCTTTTGAAGAACCCCATATTGTAGGCGCATGGGAAGACCGCAGCAGGGAGTTCATTCCACAACTTGAGTGTGCGTGGGATGAAGTTTATAATTTCATACCGCACAGTGCGTACCGTCTCAGGTTGCAATGTGTGGGGATGAACTCCCTGCCTACGGCGAGCGGTGCGATGATAGAATGTTGCCGTGGGCATCATGTCAAACAATGATAAACACTTGTAAAACTGTGTAGTACAGTCAGTATCTGATCGATCTTGACGATTGAAAGTATTCACAATGACCTTAATGCCTTACTTACCCTCCCTTTCTGTTGGACTAATTGTTCTAATATTTGGTATACACCTTTAGTTCGAACAAGAATACCTTAATAATGAACGTAAATAAAAGCTGGCTCCTGTCAGAGTAGAATTTGAACCACCCCATCTCTTCCCATGCGGTGTTGTACAAGGCGAATAAGGGATATGGCTTTTTAATATCAGACAGATAGAGAGCCCAGACTCAGCCTCATATGAATGGCTTGTGTCAACAATAGTGCCCGGCAGATAACAATAGTCTCACCCCCTATTACGTTGGACCGAATTTAATGATTGGTGAAATGTGGGTTAGTTCACCACCTAGTTAATTCACCTCTGCCTAACCCTTCGGGGATAAAGGCGTGATTATATGTATGTATGTGTATGTATAATACAATTTAAATTAATAAAACAGTTTGATTTGCTCTTAATACCTTGGTAATAAGATCGTTATAAACCTTTCTAGTCAATATCGTTTATAGCTAACTGTACACCTACCCACACATCAATAAACACGTACAGTAAACATCTTACCCACTTACATAAGTTATTTATACTAATAGTAAGCTCAATATTAGGTACACTTATACCAAATATACCGGTATTCTTATCCCAAAGCAATAATATTTTTTTAGGTTGGTCAGAATATTAAGTGCAAATAACTATTTACCACTCGGTATCGAATTATTGTCACGTCGTCGTTGGCAAATATATAGAGCACTTTTGCAGGTACAGCCAGCACCAAATCGATCTAGACTACTCAAAATGAACTTAATACTCCTATCTTCCTATCCAGTATTCCTATCTTCCTGTTGACTGATTGTTCTCACATTTGGTACACACCTTTAGTTCGGATAATAATACAATTTAAATCAATAACAAATATAGATATACTCACGCCTATAAATCCTCGAAGGGTTAGGCAGAAGTGTATTAACACATTTTGCCAACTATGATTTTTGTTCCCACGTAATCGAGCCTTTTGTGAAGACAAAACTACTACAGTCCATAACTAAGTGCCCGCTTGAAGAAGCGGGCACTTAGTTATGGACTGTATGTTTGCTGTCTGATGGAGAACAGCCCTAACCCTTAGTCGTCTTCTACGACACTCAAAGGAAGAGATAGGGTGGCCCTATTTTTCACCTCTGGGAACTAACACGGCACTCAATATCATCAATCAATAAGGTTGGTATTAACGCCTTTAATAGTTGGGTATTAAGATCATTGTGAGACCTTGCTCGTCAAGATAGATGTACTATTGACAGTACTGCTATGTGTGTATGAATATTCATACCAGAAGACTAAGTGTCCTTACATAATTCATAGAAAACACCACCCCACGTAGCCTCAAACGCAATTAATCTTCAGTAATTGGTTGGTAAAACAGGAAAATGGTAAATTTTTTGGATCATTTTGTTTTATATTTTTAGAATTGTTCACATATTTAATAGAGTTTTACTGATGTGAATTAAGAGTTATCCAATTTAGAAGCTTTTTTCTTACGTATATGTCACGTGGCATAAATGGGTTTTAGTAAACTCGTATGTACTTCAGTAAAAATAAAAATATATTTAACAAACAAATGTAAACGTGTTATTTTGTTTTTTTTTATTGTTTTTAACTTCCGACGCAAAAACAACGGGGTGTTACATGGTTGACGTGTGAGTGTGCTCCTGAATGGATGAACCGATTTGGATGTAGTTCTTTTATCCTTTGTGTTTTTAAGTTTGCTTTTTTATTTTTTATTACCTCAGCATCTATGGTTACATACAATCATCGCAAGGCTTCTGTGTGGCAAATTTTAAACTAGTCCATTAGAGAGTGCACCGATCCATAAACAATTAATCTATATCTGGGTTGGAAAATACTAGTAATTACATATTTATAATATGCTATTTGTACTTACTATGACAATAATTGTTTATAATGGGATTAATTTACACGCGGACTAAAATTATTACTAAATGGAAAACTGTTGTTCTCATATGTTGCTCTCATATTCTCTGGTTTTACACTGACTAGCATGAAATAATTGGGGGAAATAAGCGTGGTGGACATATTTCACTCTTAATATAACTTCAGTGGATTTTTACGACCACGTTATGTTTATTATGTTCGAATATATTGATCAACGTTTGGTATTTACTCCTACATAACATAATTTAAACTAGAAAACCAAAATTGGACATTTTAGATACCTATTTAAATGATTTTCATCTGTATAAATTGTGTAAATAATTTCCACCTGTATAAATTGTGAAAAATGATGATGTCCAAACTATAATTTTCAAATCAATTCACACTTAAATTATGAAGTAAAATTTAAAATATTTTAGGTAATTTCTTTGGAAAATTATTCGATAATTCAATAAGTATTCATCATACATAATTTAAGCTATAAATTATAATTTTATAACCACATAACCGACTAACAAATTAATTAAACTTAATTACAGTAATTTGATACAATACATAACATTTTTGAAAATCTAACCCACAAAAAATTCAAAAATAAAAATTAGATATAATTTACTTCCCAACTTCGAGCGACATTTAAACAGAGCGCGGACAATTGTCCGCCTTATTTACCTTTATTCAAGTTGTCCTAAACAAACGTACGGCACGTCACAGTTCCATATTAAGTTCGAACCCACGTCGCGATAAGTTTGTCCGCGCGGCGCGGTCCGCGTCGGCCGAAGGCGGGCGGCTGACTAGACGTTAAAAGCCCCGCGCGCACCACCCTCGCTGTTTTGATTTACAAACACCGATGCCACTGTGTCATGCAGTGTTCGATATCCGCCAACACCGTTTAATTTCTATTAAACATTTCTATTATCATTTTCGACACACGCTCTTCTGGAAAACGAATTTCGCATTCCATTTTTCTAAAGCTTTGTTAGTATTATTGAGCTTTGAGTGACAGTGTAATCGAAGCCTATTAAAGTTTGAATGAGTTTTGATTAATATTGTATGAAATTCCGCTTCTTGTGAAACTTAGTTCGTATCCTGTAAAATGGTTTTACCTACTTATTTTGGTAATATTTAATGATTTACTCCGCAATAGCAAATTAAATATTGGAAATTTTGAAATGTATACCTTCTTGAAACTAACTTTTTTACTACTAAATAAGTAAGGGAATGTCTATTGAGTTTCAAATCTTAAAAGGCAGGTAAAAAAGCTGTTTCACGGGCAAAGTAATGATAAGGGGATCCGATTTCAGTTGGGATTCATTGTGTCTTCCTACTCTGGAAAATTATATTATACACAAATAAACCACCTTTCTCCATCTGGAGTAGGCAGGAACAAATAGCCGTTCATTCGCACATATTATATTCAATCTTTATACATTTTCTAGAGCCTATTATTCAAAATAATATTTTCTACTAAGTCATTAAAATGGCAATAATTTATGAAAATACAAGAGGATTTTTGAAGCCCTACCATTAGTTGCCGAGTCCAAGCGATCCTCACCAGCAAACCGGTTGACAGGGTGTGAGCAGATGCTCTCGCTAACCCTAAGATAAGTGCAGCGCTTGGTGATGAAGGCCTATTTTTAGCTATTTACGCGTTTATTACCAAAGGTTTCAAATATTTGGGTTTTGTCACGAAGAAAAAGAAGAAGAATGAGAAGAATAATAATGATAAATATTACTGTGTTTTAGTTTATAAGTATTAATATGTATAACAACTGAATTTAATAATAATGTTATGTAACTTTGCTGTGGCCCAACAGGTCTGTACAATACATGAACGCAATAAAGACTTTGAACTTTATAAATAAATAAAATAAATAAAACAAATTTTGTTTCTCACCAACAACCAAATTACAAAATATAGTCTTTGCACAAATTTAGGTAAACACAGTCTGGTTGTGGATCGCTGGTGCCTGTTGTAGGTAATTACCTGTATCACTGGTCACCATGCTGTAAGTTCTCGAAAATAATCTCATTGACGATATTAATCTAACCTCCTATTTGTTGAAACCTAGAACATAATTGGCGAATTGTGGTGTTTAATACACCACTTAAATATAGGCTTGGCTATATAAAAAGGCGCTATTAATTAAACAGAAATGTACCCTTTAGAATGTATCTCTCGGCCTTTTTCGATCGTGTCAACATGAGTACTGGTGATATCTAATTTCTTAGTCTTGGGGTCGTATTTAGATGTGATAGCGACCAAATTAACGAGCCTCTCCCGAATGGCGTTTAGTGCCTCTTTGTCAACAACTGTTAATTGTTGAGCTAGGGAAGAGTCAGACTTGCCAGTCTTGGGGTCAATTACGCCAGATCAGATAAGACTATCATTTTTATTTTAGAGAATATTAGAACCGTAATTACTAATATTCCCTCTAACCCCTCCAGCTAAGCTAAATTGCTTGTGTTAGGAGTGGGTTCACGTCGGTAGTATAATGGCTAGGATTCGAACCCGGGATCTCTCGATCGTAAGGCCGACTCCTTAACCACTGAGCTACCGACGCTTCTTTTTTAAAGTTCATCCGAAGATGCGGATAGAATTTTTAGGCAATCGGTAGAAGGCAATGCATTTATTTATTCTACTATCGGGTTAGAAGACGACATTTTAGCAGAGCAGACGACAATTAACGTTTCAACCCACTCTTTTCTACCCACAATTTAAAAGAATAATAACTTCATGGCGTGTTCTAGTTACATTTCTCGTTTGTTTTTCGTAGATACCCAAAGTTTCAGATGTACTTGATGTGGTAGTCTCAAAAGCTTTACGTTAAGAGTACTTACTGAACATGTATTAAATAAATTAAAAAAGTAATTATGTAATGCATTTTTTTATTTATTTTTTTATACCACTTAGTTGGCAGACAAGCACACGGCCCACCTGATGGAAAGTGGTTACCGTGGCCTATGGACGTTTGTAACACCAAAGGAGTCACAGTCGCGCTGCCAACCCTGTAAGTGCAGAGTTTCTGTGCCGTCAGTAGAAGACAAAGCAGGACAAGCCTTTAGTCTTCCCACTGACAGCACAAATTCTCCAGTGAGCTCTGGCTACCCTACTCACCGCTGGGAACACAACAGACCATTATGATGATGCATTACCTACGAAATATAATATACAATTTAAAAAAAAGAGTAATTATTCACATTTATTGCGCCTCTTTTAGGATCCTTGATCAAAACCCATGAGAGGTAATATAAAATTGGTACTTGGAGAGTTAGTAGGTACTCATAATTTAAAAAATAAACAAATCTTGCGAAGGATTATCTAGCTTGACCCACACTGAACATAACTTTCCTTTTTTCTACCTACTGGGAACAAGATTAGTACGTAAAAACCCGTCTTTTGTGGATATTTGTAACTTCCATAGTGACCCACATTTCTAAAGACTCCTCTTTAGATTACCATGAGAAGAGGTGAAGTCATATTGACGCACCTTATGTAAAAAAGAAGTAGCACAGAGGCAAAATCAAACTCACGAACTCTGACTTGGCAGTCACGTATGAGTGAGCAGTTTACGCATTTATAGCTGACATTTTTATCATTTTTACATTACTTCCGAGATTATGTTTACATGAGCATCCCAATTGGAAATACAAACATTGCAAGCACTGAGACTTTTCCTGACGAAGCAGAAATATAATTGGTTTTTCCTGTTAGACAAATTCCCAATTACAGTGCGAGATTGAAAATGTGCTCGACAAATCGCGACATGATCGTTAAGCTCGATGCAAGGTGACGCTGCAGTACATATGTGTACACTGTAAGGGCAGTTTTCTTTTACATGCTAGTATAACTAGCTGGCATATTTTGAAATCTCATATTACCCTTGGAGCCCGTAATTTTTGAATCTTCAAATAATACATAAAAATATGCCAGATTTGTTTACATTTATGGTGGCTGCTCCGATCCCTTGAGTCTACTACTCAAGGGTACGGAGCAGCGACCATAAATGTAAACAAATCTCGTGATGATGTTTAGCTTTAAATCTTTGTCGATAAACGGACTATTCAACACAAAAAGATTTCTTTAAATGTGAATCTGTAGTTCCTGAACTTAACGCGTTCAAACAAACCAATAAATAAACTCTTCAGCTTTATAAAATAAGTAGAGATTATTTGTCACGACTGTTTTCAAAATTTCACTACGACGAGTATAGGCGATGAATGGTTGTGTAAAAAGTTCATCTACATCCTTCTGCCTTTATCCAAAGTTTATTTGGGATTGGCACAACATGTGTTCTTTTTCCATTCACCTCTAATTGCAATCATCTCAACATTCACTCCCTTCTTAACCATTTCATCTTTCTTACAGTCAATCCACCACATTTTTTGCCTCCCTCTCTCTTTGTAGCCATAAATTCCATAGTTAGTGCCTTCCTTACGACATTACTTTCATCCCTACGCATTACAGGTCCGTGTCATGAGCAAAATGTTCATACTTTAGGATTCTTTAACGTATTTATTCCTGGGCGACGCCGAGGCTCTCTCTGGCTATTAGTATAATATAGTCTCACCTCTTTGCATTGGCAGAGACGACATCTTTTTATTTGATTCGATCCTGGCATTCACCTTCCACTTTGAAGCAATTACTCATAGCTAACTTTTTCTAAAGATTCGGATTATAAAAGATCCTTCGAGACGCATATATAGGAGAATATTGAAAATCCAGGACATGTACATGTAGATCAGTTAGCCAGAGTATTCTGGTCGCAAATTCAAATTCCTTCTTGGATGTAACGTTTTTTCCGATTTGAATTATATTTCTATATTCCACTATTGTCAATAATATACGTATTTTTGATAAACTCATATTATTTATAAGGAGATTAAATTGGAACCTAGCGTAGATACCAACACTAAATATGCTGAGAAACCAAATACTTGTGGACGGAAGTTAGTGTAACTAATGCATTTCCCGGAGTTTAAAATGAACTACTCCTCAACTATTTAGAAATGAAATGCGTGCAACCGTGATTTGCGACTAGTGATCTTACGACCGTATTAATAAAATTCAAAATGCCAAATAATCGGTGTGGTTACAAAGGTTATTAACAAAGACGACTGTAGGAGTAGAGGTAGGTTTGAAAAGATGGATGAACTGCGTGAAAAGGGACATGGCAAGGAAATAAGTAACTGGGAGAGGATATCAAACTGGAATGTATGAAAGAGACCGATTTGCTGTGTCGAGCTCAAATAATAGCGACAAAGGTAGGCAATTGTTAATATGGACTTACGTATAAATACGTTTTAAGAGGAAAGTAAAATATATATCGCATTTAAGGCAAAGTCTCAGCAAAGAGGGTCACCATTACATACATATATCATCTTGCCATTACGACACTCAACTTGATGGCCTCATCATATGCTTTTTCAGGCCCCGCTTAATGGACCTGGGACTGTAGGAAGAAGGAAACACGTGACTGTAGGCAGAAGGAAACACACAACAGTAGGTAGGTATTTTCTAGCAGTACCTATCTAATTTAGGAAGGTAAATTATATTATATTAGGTGCTAGAAAATATAAATACACAGGTATATGTGGTGAGTTTGAGGGACAAATATCCAACTACGACTCATAACTGTATTGCACCTAATATTCTAAATTCGAAACCAAGTTTACACAAAAACGGCTACATGAATTTGGTTAAAATTTCATACACAATTATAGTACAATCGGGTGTAGGAAAATCGCTACTTTTTATTTTATCTTCCTAGGCACAGAAGCTATATCCCACAGAGGTAAGAACAAAATAACACAAACAGAAAATAAAAAAGCTTAGTACGTTTTTCGCTTAAACTTTTATTAACAGCGAAGCTTTATTTTACTCCCAGATTACGTACTAAAACACGATGTTGACATCGCGTGGGTGGGGACAATATCCGTGCGATGCTCCCCGTTGATTACTGGGGCTTCACTATGTGGATATGGGGCGAGAACTTCAGTATTCCTACGTAAATACTAGCACACGATTCGTACAAATTTAGACCTTGACACTTTGTTTAGAAATAATATTTCTGTTTGCTCTGGGGACGGTTGCAATTTTGTTTTGATCTTATTTTGTCCTTTAATTGCTTTGGAATTAATATAATGACTTGTTTTGTATAAAGGTACACGTATTTTTGCTGTATCGGTGTCCTACACTAACTGCTGAGAATAACTTAAAAGAAAATGGGAAGAAAGGAACAGAAGGTTAGAGAGCAAGAGAAATATGACACTTGAGCTCACAAGCTATATTAAATGGTCTGCTTTTTTATACAACTTAGGTGGCAGACAAGCCCACCTGGTAGAAAGTGGTTACCGTGACCTACGAACGTGTGCAACACCAGAGGAGTCCGACCCGTGCACAGTGTGCAGGGTCGGTAACCCTATAAGAGCAGAGAGTTTATGTGCCGTCAGTGCAGAAGACACAATCAGGACAAGCCTTTAGTCTTCCCACTGACAGCACAAAAATTCTCCAATGAGCTCAGGCTATCCCTACTCTGTTACTGGCCGTGATATTTGTCCACAAGTACAAAATTTTCAGAAGCAATAAAACAATACTAAATCGCCATATTGAAAGGGTAGATCACAATCTTGTACTTACTTTTCCAGCCCAAAATAGCAGGCACCGCCCAGTGTTAACCACTCACTAATTAATATTCCTTACGATAATAACTTTTCTTGAACCTCTCTTTTTTTGTCATGTCTAATTTTCTTACTCTCTTACATTAATGTATATTGTTACAAAAGTGTCTCCTATTAATAAAACACTCTCAAGCTTTTACAGGCAGCATCTGATACCTATTACATGTGTTCATAGATTGCCACATACCTTTATGTCAGCCGTGTACTTGCTTGCTATTATAGTAATTAGATTAGATTTTTAATAGATATTTTTTAATAAAAAGAATATACACTTGATGAGTTCCCAACGATTACGCTGGGTAGACTATCCGCAATTAGGACTTTGAATTCATTGTCTGAAATGATTTTATACCGGATTCGGTTCAACGTTTCCGTGCATGGAGTAATTTAACAAAGGATATCTCAAGCTTTAAAGTGGCTTCAGGTATATTAAATGAGACAAACCACTTAAAAATCAGGCTAAGAAGAAAACGATATGAATGAAGATGAACTTGCATGAATAAATAACTATCACGAAATGTATCCAACGAGAAGTTATTTCTACACCGATTTCAAGAAAAATATTCGAAATTTATATCTGCATATTGTATTTGGAAAGTGACATGATATGTATTATCAGTGAATAGGCTTGAAATGTCCGCGGCGGCGGCGCTCCCCATTTCCGGGGATGAGTCGGGGACTCTATGGTCCCCACATCCGAAGAGAGGGCCAGATCGAGAGAGATGGCCCTGGGTCAGCCAGGGTGCGAGGGATATGCCTGTTAACCTCACCTTCGGTAATCAAAAACGACCCACAGGCGGCGTGCGTTGTGGTCGGGTCCGACATAACCTCTCCACTGGCTCCAGTGGGGGGATATCCATGGCGATTAGGCGCACGTAATTTAAAGGCTTGAAATGTAAGTGGTGAAGTGTATCGAATACGGAACCCTTTAAGCAGCTAGGGACATTTACTTCGCACGTAATAGCATATGCATCATACTCCACTATAAATACTGCCTCCATTACTTTTCACGACATAATTTAAAAAGTTATAGACATTTATCTAGCTATGATTTACTAGTAGTTAATTTCATAAGAATTTTTATATGCGTTACTTATATTGTGAAGTGTCGATAGCCACCTATACTTCGATATTACGATAGAATGGTCCTGGGATCGAATTCAGGCCATTACTTAATACAAGTAATTCTGTAAACAGCAGAGCTCGTGAGCATCTTTTTTTTACAACCTGTAAGGAATCATGTTATTGGTGTTTCAGCCAAAAATCATCAAGATCCATTCATAAATAACGCAACAGCAAACTTCCTTCCTTTACTCCCTTACTTTCCCTTATATCAACAAAAGCGCTCGACAAAAGTTTAGTTTTTAATCAAAGAACATGTTTGAATGTAACACTTATGAAATAAATATAGAAATGTAAGTAATTTTAGAGTCAAATTTACAAGGCAATAGGTAAAATAAATAATTATGCCTCTTGCATCGCCAAGTTCACTGAGCCCATTGGGGCTTTTAAGCTTTTAGAGTAATTTATTATTTGGGCGTAATTTAGAGGGAATAACTTCTAAAATACGAAATGGAAAAGAAAACACATGATATACGGTCTACTTATTGCAATTGAATATATTATTTTCTATTTGGAAATAAATTAAACTTTCTGTAAAGATCTTAATAACATAATCTAGAGCGGAGCTCTTGAGACAACTGATATTGACTTTATTATGTATTGGTTTGGTTACATACATACATACATACATACATATAATCACGCCACTATCCCCGAAGGGTTAGGCAGAGGTGAATCAATACCCACATTTCAACAATCATTGTTTTCGACCCCATGTAAAAGGGGGTGAGCCTATTGCCGTTTTCCGGGTACTATTGTTGACTCTAGCTTTGTATCTGTGCCTGAGTCTGAGCTGTATATATCTGTATGATGTTAAACAGCTCTTTCTCTTAGTCGCCTTGTACGTCGCATGGGAAGAGATGGGGTGGCCCAAATTCTGCTCTGCCGGGAACCACTGGTTTGGTTAGGTTGATTTTTTTCTGCAACATATATATATTTGAATATGTTAATTGTAAGACTAGTATTTTTGATAAGTAAACAGAGCATAAACACATAGATAAAAATAGCAATTATCTATAATTTTAAGAGTAAATAAGGTCAACATACAAAAAATCTTGAAAAGAGGTTCATTACTAATATATTAAGTAAGTACCTTAATAGGTATACTATTAAGTAGATTTAGTCTTCACTTTGTACACAAACATCACATCTCACAGTCTTACCTTTTTCATTATAACTGATAATAGCCAAATATACGAGTAGACATAAAGTAGATACTTCAATACACATTCAATTTACTCCAAGTAAATCTAAAAACCCAATACAAATCGAAACATTAAACGTACACGTTTTGAGCCGAAAGCCTCATTAAGCCCCCTTTATTTGACCATTAAAATTTATTACCAACATTAATAATAATAATAATAATAATATAGCCTTTTATTCAGATCAATTAATACAATGGGTTCTTAAACTTATGTAAAGAACTAACATTAAAATCTTAAAGTTAATAAACAATTTAAGCTAATATTTGTTGCTTGGTTATCTTTCCTAGATCTGTTTGCCAGTCGGCAAAGGCCTCCTCCAACCTTTTCCATTCCTTTCTTTCTTGAGCCACTCTGTTCCACGTGACTCCTGCCACTTGTCTAATGTCATCATCCCACCTTTTCTGTGGTCGGCCTCTCTTCCTTTTGCCTTCCCTTGGGTACCACCATGTCACCCTTTTGCTCCATTTGTCGTGTCCTCTTACCAAGTGACCAGCCCATCGCCATTTGAGTCTTTTGATTTTATTTGTTACATCGGTAGTTTTTGTTTTATTTCTAATAGTGATATTTTTAACTCTGTCAGACTTTTTAATATTTAGCATGCTCCTTTCCATTGCATACTGGCAAGTTGCTAGTTTGTTTGAGGTCTCCTGATTTAAGGACCACGACTGACACCCGTACGTAAGGACGGGTAGTATGCAGGTGTTAAACAGTTTGCCTTTTAAGTTTAAATGGAGCTCTTTATCTTTCATAGCCTCTCTTAAACTCCAGTATGTCTTCCAGCCATTTGTAATTCTTCTGTCTACTTCCTTCTGCATAGGATATTACCAACATTACGAAACAAAAATAATAAACCCTCGAATATAACTCATTATCCATTTTCTTAGGCTCTCGCTAACGATGTTTTCGTGAAGATATTTAAAAAGAGAATGCGACAACATTAATAAAGCTGACGAAAAACAATGTCTCTTTCTGTTGATGGGTAGGTAAGGCAACAATGCCGTAGACCTATTTTTGAATATTAGGCGGTTTGCAAACTTCAAGCTGTATATTAAATGAAATTTTAATGCATTTAGTATGCTAACTATTAAAATCAATGAAGATATAGAAAAAATTGAATCGGTACAGGTGAGACTCGTACCTTTTCTCGATTCTTACCGAAAGACCGCGGGTTTGAATTCCGCCTGAACCGATTAAATTTTTCCTATATCTTAATCATGTTCTAGACTGTTTATACAGTAGATCATCCTTATTATTATACATTTAATGAACAATGTTGTAAAAACCTTGAAAATTCCGTGAACTGTAACCGGTCAGATTTTATAAATGAATAAACCTGATCGGCTAAAAGTGGTTTCAATATATTACCCTAATATAATTATAAATAAATATATAAAGTTTCATTTTACTTGATTAATATTTTTAAATTTATTTGCTACATACAGTATAAAATATTGATTTGATAATTTCACAATATATACTTAAAATATGCACGCAAAATAACAACAAGTAGATTCTATTATTTATAAACTTGAAATTAATATACGTATTTACTTTTTATATCAGCATTTTTCGTGGACAGAGGAAATAGAAAAACTCAGCAACACTTTTTTTTTTTTTTTTTTTTTTTTTACGTGCGCAAAATCCCCACGGATACCTCCCCACCGGAGCCGGTGGAGGAGGTTATGTCGGACTCGAACCGACTAAAACGCACGCCGCCTGTGGGTCGTTTTGGTTGCCGAAGGTGAGGTTGACAGGCATATCCCTCGCACCCCGGCCGACCCAGGGCCATCTCTCACGATCTGGCCCTCGTCTCGGGTGTGGGGACTACAGAGTCCCCAACTCGACCCCGGAAACGGGGAGGCGCGCTAGGCGCGCCACCGCCGCGGCCTGCTTCTGCCAGGGTAACAGGCGGCTCCACCTGTCACCCCCAGGCCGGCGCTCATGGGGGGCGGAGGTCGTTCATCGACCTCCGACGCCCGAGTTGCCTTCGTACGCGGGCAGCTTGGCTTGCGATCCTTCGTCGCTCCCGCTGCCGCTCCCGCCCCGCCTCCTCCTTCACGAGCATTACTTGCTCGCAGAAGGAGGCGCCGGCCGCCCACGCATCCGCGCAGCGGACCATCGCCGCGAGCAAGGTGGAGAGCGTGAGAACTCTCACTCCCAGGGCCGCCACAAGCTCCCGCCTCGGCGTCTCCCACGCCGGACACTCGGTGAGCGTGTGCGGACCTGAGTCCTCGCTCGCGTCGCAGTGATAAACTCAGCAACACTTTGCAGCATTCGGTTTAGAAATTAAATCGAACTTAGCAAAAAAAACATCATCTAACTTTTTTTTTCAATTCGTTTTCCACTAAAAAAAGCATCTTGTAACCAATAACGGTGAGAGGTAGCCCTAACTAGTTTGAACAAGTACAAGGAGGATCGTGATAAATTTGCAAATTTGGTACCTAAGAGTTTTTTATTACGGAGCTTGTCACAATAGATCTTGTCTCGCTCTCAAGGAATAAAGGTGTCGTTTTTTGTGTAAAAGGATGGTGTAATATTTGCTGACATTTAGAATACAAGATATTGAGGAAAATTCTGTTTATTATATAGTAGCAGGACTGCCCTGACTTCGCCCGCGGAAACCTTTGAAGCATACTTAGCACATGCCCGCAATTTATTAATTTTCAAACAAACTCTTTAACTTTATAATATTATTATTAGTATAGCTTGGGAAATCATTTCATTTTTTTTCTATTGTCATCTGTCATCAGTAGACTACTATAAGCAGATTGATTGTATGATATTATCGGTTCGATAGCTTCCTCTAAAGAGGACTAAATAATTTCTTTTAGGAAGCTCATCATGGTATTACGCGTAACAAGGTTCGAGGATCTTTGAATTACGTGGATTTTTATGAAGTCGTAAATCAGTAATTACATTAATTATATTATTTGTTTATCATCTCTATGAACAAAACACAACCAATTTGTAGTGGTCTGTACAAGCTATTAATATTAAAGATATCTTATCTGACTGTCTGAAAGAATAAGATGATAATAATTTTCAAGTAAAAATCATTCAGTACAAAAAATAAACTCTTTCATTCACCGAAAACATCATACTGTTAAAATGAAACATTCCGAACAAACACCGAATGATACGAACTTTATTTTGGGCACATTTCGGCTATCGATATCTTCTTTAGTTCATTTACAGAGGTCAAACGACAGACGTTACGAGTAAATACTCAATCAAGATGTCTATTTAAGTTACACTGAACGCAGACCCTAATATATCTGATTTTGATTTCCCATGTAATCGAATAAACTAGGTTTGAAACGGAAACGTGCAAAGATAATGTAAACCAACGTGTAAAATGCGCTGGTTTTTTTTATACCACTTTGGTGGCAGACAAGCACACGACCCACCTGATGGAAAATGGTTACCGTGGCCTATGGGCGTGTGTAACACCAGAGAAGCCATACTCGCACTGCCGACCCTGTAAGCACACTCTCTGTGCCGTCAGTGTAGAGGACAAAGCAGGACAAGCCTTTAGTCATCCCACTGACAGCACAAATTCTCTAGTGAACTCTGGCTACCCTACTCACCGCTGGGAACACAACACGAAGTTATTATAACCGCGGTATTCTGTAGGGCGGAGGTACTGGTATACGTTATCTTTGCACGTTTACGTGTTTTTTTTTCACGCAGGAAGGATCCATCTATAGAATATGAAATAAAAGAAACTCTTCAGAACATGTTATATTTCGTTAGTGCAGCAGATTGAAGTAGGTATTTTTATACCTAGAAGACCTAAAAATGACGTCCTACATTCACACAATGAAATATTTTCTTTCTTTTATTTCCATTTCCGCCGAAAAATGTATGGCTCTTGTCAAACGTGAAATTCCAATTAATATTTTGAGGTGTGATATTTACCGGGTATTCTTTCGCTACGGCAATTTCAGATGAAAAATTCGGAGATGAAAACCGAGCCCGAGGCTTCATATATTAATTTTCATATTATTTTGCTGTTGCCCGAGGTTCCGCCCGCGTGGAATTCGGATTCCGTTCCAACATTTTTTTCATGCGGATGTCGGCCATCAGGAGTGCTTATATCGAACTCGGACCGACAGAAACCGCATGCCATCTTGGGTCTTAAGATGCCAGGGTATAAGATTGACTAGGGCATCCCTCGCTCCCTGGCTGACCGTTGAAGGTAACGGTATTCCCATCGAACCCTACAAGCAGCCTTCGAGAAGCCTTCTACAGGGTCACCCCGACCAGTTTTGAATATAAATGAGTATCATTTGAGTAATTTTTTTTTTATTCAACTTTATGCACAGTAATTTTTTCTTTCCTTTATCCTTAATGTGTTTCCTTCTTCCTACAGTCCCGGGTCCTTTAAGCGGGGCGTGAAAAAGCATATGATAAGGCCGTCAAGCTGAGTGTCACCATTGTCACACGGTGTGTGTAAGTAATGGTGACCCTCTTTTCTGGGACTTTGCCTTCAGCTTACCATCAGGCAAGGCGAAGTCCAATTGACGTGTCCTATATAAAAAAAAAAATTGTACAAATGCGGACTTAATGCCAAAGGTCAACCTTAGGGTGGTGCAGACATACATTGAGGTAGGTGCAGGCAAAATAATAATCCATTTATTATCATATTATCTATGTTCACAATAATAATACATACATTATACATACACCCTATAATACATAAGAAATGCATACACATACTTTTAAATATATTAGGTACTTATATATATTCGTATAATATATACTTACATAATATAAACTTACCTATACTTTTATAATTATACATAATGATAAGATATATCTAACATTGAGGCTTTACACATTACTATGACTAGTGTATATGAAATAATTTATTTGGATAAGAATTAGTTAAAAAGTATAAATAACATGTCCTAATTTTGGTCAGAATTTCTGCGTGAATTTATTTCAGTACACGTAATTAATAAATTGCGATAGCAATAGTATTCTATATTAAATGCATAATATATTTAAATTATTTAATTACATAGGTCACGGTAACCACTTTCCATCAGGTGGGCCGTGTGCTTGTCTGCCACCTAAGTTGTATAAACAAATAATAATAGATAGTATTGTTAAGAATGACTTCGAAATTGACTCATTATTTTTTTTGTAATTTGTAAAAGATGAAAATCGTTACTGTGGGTTTTCATTAGGGGTAGACATATGCTATTGCGGACTTTTATCCAGACCTTTTTGAGTTATACACTTCCACCGTCCATAACATATTTTATTTTTGTTACAACGCACGCAATGTAAGGATTTTTTTAGGTAATTTTTTACACCTTGGATTACATTTATATGTAGTATCCGTAATTTTTTTGAAAATATAATATAGTCTATATTAGTCAGTGATAATGTATCTTTCTAATAGTCTTTGTAAAATATTTTTGGATTCTGTGTAGAAGTTTTTTAGTTTACCTATTCCAATACAAAAATACAAATCTTATTCTTCAATAGATTTGTATGGAAATCTGCCAGATTTATTGACATTTATAATCACTGCTTTGCTCTCTTTTATAGTAGCGTGATGTTATATAGCATATATCCTCGGTCGATAAATAGACTTATCAACAGTAAAAGAATTTTTCAATTCAAACTGGTAGTGCCTAAAATTAGCGCGTTCAAACAAACAAACAAGAGCCAAACAAACAAACTCCTCAGTTTTTAATAGATGTGCTTGAACAATTAATATCAGATTTTAGAAATATGCAATTGACGTGAAATAGTGTGTCTGAATGTAGCTACAAACAATGACAGTTCCTATATATTAGAAATGTCAATTAGCCCACCGCTGTTCACTGCTGGACATAGACCTCTTAAAATGTGCGCCATTTTATCCGATCCTCCGCCTTCTGAATCCAGTCAAATGAATTTTTTTATGTAGGACACGGCGGAAAGAGGGTCACCATTACAGACACTAAATAACGTTACAATGGTGGGTACAATTAAATATAATATTATTGACCGCGGCTTTTTTCATGAAGCTAGTCAAATGACGGAATTTCAAAGATATTCCATAACCAGTCCATAACCACGAACCAGGCATGAATAGCATTATGTGCGTGTAAGATTTCAGCCAAATCAACCCATTCAATCCAGTCGTTTGGATGTGATTGAGTAAAAATAAGCAAACAACAAATGTGTTACTATGTATAATATGTATGTATTTACGGAATATCTAAGTATGTTTATCCGCATTCTAGAATCCATAGCATTTATTTTATTTAATAAAGAAATAAACAGTAATTTTCACATTTTACGATATTCGATACTTTTGCTATTCGTGGTAGTTTCGTAACAATACGCTACAAATTTATTCAAACAAAACGATAGGATTCATGTTTGGGCCAGCATGAATGACATTTTACACAGAAACAATGCAGACGGTCAAAGAGGGTGCTGTAATGATTGTAACGCGAAATTCTTTGTTATAATTAATTATTCTTTTGTCATTATTGTTTTTAGGGTCGACTTTATGTACGCCACTGTCAAGATATAATATATTGTGTACGATGTTTGTAGCCACAGATTTGCTATGTATAGTGATGTGTATGTGGTATGTACCTACGCATATTGAACGCACGCGCGGTGCGTGAGTGTAACCGAGTGCCGACCGTATGTGTGTGTGCGTGCCATCCAAAGGACTATATTGATTGTATAACATATAAGAATTATATTATATTATCTGTGATTGCACCTACTTACGTGTATGTGTGCGTGCCTGCACCAATAAGGATTGTTCAGTAATAAATTAGCTTCTAACTGAAAGGTTGTTTTACTAAATAGCAAACATCTCAATAATTAAAAAATAACATACAGGTATTTTTATTCAAGTAAATTGAATTCAATAATGTTCAATATTAAAATTATTAAATTTGTATTGTTATTCAAAATATGCGGAGACGATTCTGTTTTCTCTGTCCCCTCAACAAAATCATTAACTTCAGCCACATCCGATCAGCAGCATCGGTTGACGTCAAGACTCATCAGCAAGGTTATTAGGTATATCAACAACAAACAATTGTTTCTTCTTGAGACATACAAGTGTGGAATTTAATAAATATTACTAAAATACATTAAATTTAAGAAAATATTGAGTTGTTCAGTTCAAAAGAGTTCAAAGGATATTGTATTGTGAATTGTCATCATTCGCCGGAACTTTGCGAGGCAAGAGACGTGCCTGACTACCTGTAGATTCTCTTAAAAATAATCTAAACCATCTCTAACTTTATGGACTGAGAATATCAAACTTGTAATTACTTAAAATGGTTTAAAATTAAATATGTATAAGACAATTCGTCATAAAATTTATCGATCTCAATAATAAATTTGTTGTGTTGCTCTGAAAATCCAAAGTTTTTGTTAAACCCAAGTTTACACTTCAATAATACAAACAATACGACTCAGGTACACAGTCTTACCTGAAAAACCAAAGAAACGACATTTAAAGTTGTCGATTCCTCCTATACTTTACTTTTACCTATTTTCACTTAATTTATTACAATATTTACATAATATACACGGAAGTTATCTAAATTAAAATTTATATAAAAAACAGAATATATATCTAAATAATCCTGCAGGTTCAGGCGTCAAAGAATTCCTCCCCATTGATGTCAACTGGGAAGGTGACCAGAAGGCTGGCGGCATTGCCACGTTGAATGGCAATACCTATCCAATCGTCATATTGAAGTGAGAACTGTTTTATCTACACTACAGCAGTGGCACTGGCGACATCTATTAATAATATTATAAATAAACCTAAACTGTTTTATCCATGAATTAATAACTAAAAGAATGTTAATGAGTGAAAATGTCTCCATTTAGATGTGACAAATATGGCGGTGAGGGGTACTACCATGATTTTGCGGGCGCAATTCAATTTTACCTGCAAGTTGAAACAGTTGCCAATTAATAGACTAAAGTCTACCCCAGGTTTTCCTACAGTAGAAGTCAGACGGCAGTCACAGTCAAAAATCAGAAGGTACGAGCGTAGGAAGACGAAACGATCAGATAAAATGGCGCACATTGGAAGAGGCGTATGTCCAGCAGTTTCAAGCATTTCTAATATATAGGAACTGCCGTTGCCGGTATACAGGCATACTATTTCACATTAAATGGCATATTTCTATTGAACCTTGAATTCCAAATGTTAATTTTGATACTTAAATTCTATTGCATTTCGGTACAACTTTTGTAAACAGATAGACTTATATAATTACTAGCTGACCCACCCCAGCTTTGCCCGGGGTATATTTTGAAGCTTCATATCCCTTTGAGCCCGTATGTTTTAGTCTTCAAAATATGTATGAAAAATTACCGGATTTGTTAACATTTATTATCAATGCTCCGCTCCCTTTAGTAGTAGCGTGATGATATATAGCCTAAAACCTTCCTCGATAAATGGACTACCCAACACTGCAACACAGAATCATTCAAATCAGACCAGTAGTTCCAGAGATTAGCGCTTTCAAACAAACAAACAAACAAACTCTGCAGCTTTATAATATTTTATATAAGTATAGATAATCAAATATATATTTTGGTACATATTAGTAGAATATTGAATGAAATTTTAAAGTACTCGTATTTAGTATGATAACTATTCAAATTGTTTAAGATATAGAAACGAATATAATATATGTATAGAAGAATTTGAATTGGTTCGCCTTAGTGGGCAGAGCGGTTCCACCTCTACAGGAAAGATCGCAGGTTAAAAATCCACCCAAACCGATCCAATTTTTCAATACCTGAATCGATTTAGTAGAGTATTGCGGATGAGACAAAAAATATAGTAATGGTAGAAAAAAAAACAACCCCCAAAAAGTCAAAAATAAGTTGTCTTAGTTAGCCCTATAACTTAGATATACCTTTTAATACATATTTTAATTCAAGCCTTGTCTTGTCATGTCGGGGGACCCTAACTGGTAGCACTACGTTATATTATCGAAACGATCCAAGGCAATAGTACCTATAGCAGAAATAGTAAGTTCCAAGATATAATTCGCGAGAAGTCCCGATACCTAGTATAATTATGAATAGTATTCTATTAGTCAAGTCCTTTCATTTGATACCCATATTAAAGAAATTGAGAAAAAATATGTACTTCGTCATATTGTAGCGGCGGCCATCTTGGACCGATTTTTTTTCAAACATAGCTAAGAACACTCTTGACTAATACACCTAACAAACAAAAAAAAACTAAATTCGAATCGGTTCATCCGTTCAGGAGCTACGATGCCACAGACACACACACATACACACACACAGACCCGTCGTTCTTGCGTCAGGGGTTAAAAAGTAAAGTAACATCAAATGCACTCGTATTCTATGCAAGAAAAACCTACTTACAAATAAAATGAACCGAGCCAAGTCACACAACAAGATGCAAATTGCTAATGAGGTTCAACAACTCAACTACAAACGTTTACAAAATAAGTTACGCCAACATAAGTTCATTTTTATGTACAAATCAGAGGTTATATATTCTTAAAAATAAACGGCTTTTTTCAGGTAAAGAGTTTATTTATTAAATTAGGTGTAAATCATCAGGTAACAGCATAATTACTATTTAGATTTAACAATTTGTTACTTAAGGAAGAAGAATTCTAAATACTCCTTTATTTTCTATCGACACTCAGCATCAGAGAGATCTTGATGAGAAAAAATACTCAAAATGATCTTAGTGCCTTAGTTTCTTTCCTTCTCTGTTGACTCATTGTCATGACGCACGTTGAATCTAACAATAAAATATAAAAAAATAAAAAATAAAATGGTTCATACCTATAAAATAGTGCGTCTATTAGCGAACGCGTGCAAGTAGGTACAAATAGCAGCGTTGCATCTACCGTAAACAACAGCCGGTTTACACTCAAAAGACTACACCTACCTACTCTGCACTTACTATTCCTTGTCACCGGCGAAACTTATTTATATTTTTGTTTGATATGTATTTATAATTGTATTTTTTGTTGATTACATAAATGAAATTTAATGTACACTCACACCCAAGATAAACCTATGCGGGTTTTATGGGTGCTTCTATGAGATGAACTAATGTAATAATATGGAAATAAATAAAAAAAATAAAAAAACACAAAATTATCGGAAACAGCGCTGCCGGGTAAATGGAGAATTATGAGAAATTTCAAATCTAATAAAAATGCGGGTGATAATGTAAATTTAGCTTAATTTTAAATTCATTACTATATTGTTTGTTAATTTCTCTTATATAGTGCCATGTACTTAGGCTTACGAACGCTGTGCATAATATATCTATAATTGGGTTATGTACTAGATATCAGCCACAAAACCTGTCATTTAAGTTTGAAACGTATTATATATAATCTCTTGTAGTGCCTGATAAAAAAATAATAATAATACTATTGCTCTTAATATATCGGTTCTGACGCTGACTGTACAACAATATCTCCTATAGTTTCAATTCAATTCAATTCTTATTGAATGGCTTCTGTGTGTTGCCACAACTTGCCAATATCACCTAATAGTTTCATTGAATGGAATTCGCTTCAACACAAAGCAGACTTAGAATGACAGGTATTTTGACGTTTATGACAGTTGTAAACATGTGTTTATCCCATATATTGATTGTTCTATTCTATTAATAAATTGCCGTTTGTCTAGGGAGGGTGATGAGAAATGCAATATAATAGTATCTCACGAATAAGCCTTCAGAAACCAGATATAAAATATTCTATTATTACTTCGGTTACATAACGGACGAAGGAATATTGGAAATTGTTCCTCAAAGATTCAATAAACAATGCTGTGAGCAATCCTTCCGGGAAATGAATGACTATTCAAACATAAATGGATAAGTATATACGGTCCTACAAAAGACTGACCAGTTTAAGGGTGAATTTCGATTGCACGAACAATAGATCTACAATTGTAAATAGTGCCAGTGAGCTTCATAATTCAGGTCAATTTGAGAACAATCTGATCTGTTTAGCATCTTTCATTCTGATTAAGTTCGTTGGTGTGCTTAGTTGTTTCATACCACGAATTATTCGTACCGCAAGGTTCGAATTAGCTCCAAGACATTTTTTTGCTTTCGATGTTTCAAACCATGTTATGAAAAGCTGCACGGTTGAGTACATCGTGATATGAGATTTTAATGGAGTTGATTAGTGTCGGGGAAAAGAACACTCAAGCACACAAGTGTTTATTCGAATTAAAATTGATTAAATATTTATTCTTTACTCAGCAGCTTTGATAGTGAATGCTGGTTTGGCAGCTCTTGTAAATGTGACTTGACTTTTTGGTGCTCTTGTAGGTATCACTTGGCTTTACAATCATTCCACACGTTTTTGTTTCAATAAATAATATTAATTACAGTAGGTAATAGCTCACAAATATGTGCTCACTCACTATTTTCCCTTCGTATTAGTATGAACTATCTACTTTATGTATATATTTATTTAATACATGTATATGTATTTGTATGTCAGTATTTATGTTGATATTTTTTGTGTAAAGCCGTATATTAATTTTATTTTACTTACTTTTCTCTCTTTCTTTTGTTTTAATACACTATCTATTTAAGTTTAGTCGGTAACTACACCATATCTTTTGTTTTCATAACATTACTGTCCATCCCAAGGTTGCCTGGAAGAAATCGCTGCAGCGATAAGGCCGCCCATTGTACATTGAACTGTATAGATGCTACCTACTTGTCCTACTGTAAATCTGTTGGTGCACAATAAAGAATTATCTATCTATCTATCTATCTATCTATCTATCTATCTATCTATCTATCTATCTATCTATCTATCTATCTATCTATCTATCTATCTATCTATCTATCTATCTATCTATCTATCTATCTATCTATCTATCTATCTATCTATCTATCTATCTATCTATCTATCTATCTATCTATCTATCTATCTATCTATCTATCTATCTATCTATCTATCTATCTATCTATCTATCTATCTATCTATCTATCTATCTATCTATCTATCTATCTATCTATCTATCTATCTATCTATCTATCTATCTATCTATCTATCTATCTATCTATCTATCTATCTATCTATCTATCTATCTATCTATCTATCTATCTATCTATCTATCTATCTATCTATCTATCTATCTATCTATCTATCTATCTATCTATCTATCTATCTATCTATCTATCTATCTATCTATCTATCTATCTATCTATCTATCTATCTATCTATCTATCTATCTATCTATCTATCTATCTATCTATCTATCTATCTATCTATCTATCTATCTATCTATCTATCTATCTATCTATCTATCTATCTATCTATCTATCTAGTTAACGTCTGTCATTCTGTACAGATTTCCTCAAAACAATAATACTCATATTTAATGGTAAAATCGGCATAAATAATTATTATTCTACGTTTGCTAAACTAGCTGGATCCTTCTGGCTAGTTCTTTCTCGAAGTGGTTTTTTCCGAGTTGGATAACCTTCCCCAGGTAGACATATTTTTAAACAACTTCGAGCGTCGCCCCTTCGATGACACTACTACCTACTCGTTTGCAAACGAGTAGGTAGTACTTTAAAATAGTTTCAGTAGTGGGTAGTTCAATAATTATGGTATCAGTTGAAATAAGTTTAGTGAAAATGTCATATCTTCTGAACGTCACGCCTACACTTTGCTCCACCTACGCCTATTCTAAACTTATAACGGAGATGTCAGTATTGTAGCAAGACTAAAATAAAATTGTTTATTTTAGCTGGGATTTGTGCGACCACTAAGTTATAAAAGTGTTCCCGGCGGTGAATAAAGCCAGAGCTCACTGGAGACTGATAGTTTGTGTGCTGTCAGTGGAAAGACCAAAGCCTCGTCCTGCTTTGTCTTCTGGACTGACGGCACAGAAACTCTCTGTCCTTACAAGGTCGGCAGCACGAATGTGACTCCCCTCATTGTAATCACTTTCCATCATGTGTGTCGTGTGCTTGAGTGGTATAAAAATACATAGATACTTCATTTGGTTAGGTACTTAAGTAATTTAATTAAGATAATATTTTCGCGTTCAGTAAAAATACTGATTGTGCATCTAATTAAGTTCAGAATGATCACCACCCACCCCGAAATGGATAGGTTAGGTTAGAAGACTAAGGCGGGAGCGAAGCGAAGCGGAGCTCCCGCCTTATGTCTTTGTGGTAATTATTTTTATAAATGGGTTGGTTGGTTGGTTGCTAACTAACTACTTACTTGCAGTAGTTTGTTGGTGCTCAATCAGTATTTTTGATGTGAATTTGGATTATTTTGTTTTACAAAATGTACTCTTTTTGATATACGTTTAAATACCATCCATTTAATTAAACTTGGTGTATCTTTCAGTATGTTTTATTTAAAAACTCAGCCTAGTTTATTTGTTTCATACGTGTTTTTATAAAGAGTCGTTATAAGTGTGTTTATACCTAATTAAATGGAGTATACTCGTAGTACAGTTTTTTCTTGATAAAAGTCGCAATTCACACATATATAATATAAAATAATAAATACGATTATTATTAGTATTCCTCTTTATCATATAAATTCTATTTTTAAATACATATAAAAAAATCTATTAAAAAATATAAAAATAGTGCTCCAGCGGCATTATTATTATTAATTGTTTATTCGATTCAGCAAAAATAAGTAAAAATCAATAAAATATATTATCCGTTCAATAATATCATCAGTTTACCTATATGTTATTTTAACGGAGATTAAAAAAACGGAGATATAACCGGTGAAAATTTCCTACTTAATATTAGATTTCCTCAATGAGTTTTATTGAAGAAAATGTGCTAAAGCCTGTAACTTTCCTCGTTAAATGAACTATTCAACACAAAAAAAGTATTATGGTAATAAACGAAAGTAACTATTAAACGAGATACAAAATAAAAATTAAATGTTTTCTTTCGATTACTGACGAAATATTCATCTTCATTCCAAAGAATTCAATCTTCTGACCTTATTCCGCTTTTAACTTCATTTACCTTAGCTGCCAATATTAGGTTAAGGTATTTATTTCCTTGTTGTGATTACATAGCGAGGGTTTCATAAGAATAAACGATTGAATTTTTTTTATACTAAGTGTAATATAGGTAATTAAAGATTGGTGAATGGGTATTGTGCGGTCCATGGCCCTTAGTGGAGTTCTAAAATGAGTACTGAAACTGCCAGCCAACTAAGTCACTATGCTGGGAGGCCTCTTGCCATCGGGAGGATATGGAGCACGCTCTTCTTCGAAACAGCGAGTCTAATATTGGATTTTCTTCATAGAAACTGTTTTAAAATTAGATTTATGGTAGATATCATTTTTTGTATTATTGGTTGTTATAACATGCTCCTTTATTCATGCTTACTTTTCGTAATTCATTTTCATAACAATGCCTTTTTTATGTTTCGCATTCAATTTTGTGAAGCTTCTTCCTGTTAGATAAATTTCAACGTAATCATATATCTCTTCACAAAAATAGATCTTTTTGTTACCTACTACTATTTATTATTATTTTACTATCACCCCCTTTAAGGGAAAATAAAGTACTGTCATGGTTTATTCTGTCTAATAATGGTTAGTGCATGAAAAATAAAATCAAGACAAGGGGTGTTACAAGCTATCGCTCGTGTTAATTAGACTAGCTACGAGTACTAAGTAGTATATTTCATTGTTAGGTATATTTGTGGAGAAGATAGTCAAAATATGCCTTTGAGTTCCTTGACTTAACGTCTACCTAGACGGAATAGAGGGCATTGGACCCAATTATTGGACATACATAAATTAATTGGATTTAAACACCCCTTTACTACATGTATAATAAAAGTGCAGCAAAATACTCATAGTGTTATATGTGACTGCATGATGTCATTTGTACGCTGTAAGTAATATAATATTCTGTAGAGCAGTTATTTTTATTGCCATAAAATCAACAAAAAATTTATATCGCTTCTTTACAGAGGAACAAAAAAGCCTAGTATAACTTCAAGTCAAACACATTTCAGGAGGTAGGACACGACGGTATTCCCGTCCGAATTGATCAGTCCGACTGGGGAAGTACCTCCACCCTACATAATACCATATACTATAATAACCTCGTGTTGTGTTCCCGGCGGTGAGTAGGGTAGCTAGAGCTCACTGGAAAGTTTTTGTGCTGTCAGTGGGAAGACCAAAGGCTTGTCCTGATTTTGTGTTCTGCACTGAAGGCACAGAAAATCTCTGTTCTTACAGAGTTGGCAGCATGGATGTAACTCCACTGGTGTTACATACGTTCATAGGTCACGGTAACCATTTTCCATCAGGTGGGCCGTGTGCTTGTCTGCCACCAAAAGTTGTATAAAAAAAAATCAATATACGGCAATAGGCTTCCTATAATGTGGGACCGAATACAATAATTGGTGAAATGAGGGTGTTAATTCACCTCTGTCTAACCCTCCGGGGGGATAAGGGCGTCATTAAAGCACAGGTCCGGCCTCACATGGAGTACTGCTGTCACCTTTTTGCTGGAGCACCTGCATATCAGCTTGACCCCTTCGACTCGTTGCAAAGACGGGCATTGAGGCTGGATGACAATCCCATACTCACAGGTAGAGTGGAACCTCTTAGCCTTAGGAGGGATTTTGCCTCACTGTGTGTGTTCTACCGCCTATACAATGGTTTGTGCTCAGATGAATTGTTTGACAAGATGCCCGTAGCTACATTCTATCATCGCACCTCTCGCCATAGGCAGGGAATTCATCCCCACACATTGCGACCTGAGACGGTGCGCACTGTGCGGTATGAAAGAAACTTCATCCCACGCACACTCAAGCTGTGGAATGACCTCCCTGCTGCGGTTTTCCCAAGCGCCTACAATATGGGGTTCTTCAAGAGGGGCATCAGAAGGTTTCTTCATGGTCGGCAGCGCGAGTGTGACATCCCTTGGTGTTGCATACGTCCATAGGCCACGGTAACCGCTTCCCATCAGGTGGGCCGTGTGCTTGTCTGCCAACTAAGTGGTATAAAAAAAAAAAAATTACACGTATGTATTTATTTCAAT
The DNA here is from genome assembly GCA_963662185.1 of Eilema griseolum. Taxonomy (NCBI): domain Eukaryota; kingdom Metazoa; phylum Arthropoda; class Insecta; order Lepidoptera; family Erebidae; genus Eilema; species Eilema griseolum. The sequence continues at coordinate 9,091,371 of OY759236.1, forward strand.
ATCATCAGTTTTAGTTAGATCAGAACCGATGACCACTGCGTATTTATTTGTTACTTCCTCAATGGCGTATTAAACGGTTGAAATTTAATTTAATTTGATCTGTGTTTGCTTATGACTAGGTGGCGAACAATATCTACAAAATAAAATATTGGTCTACTATTTGATATTAAATAAATTTATACCGGATTCTATCACGATGTGGGTTCTGCCAAAATTTCACTACCCAAACTAACTTTGGCAGCCTTTTTTTGTACCAATGCAATGATCGGAACTATTTTAGTACGCACATTTAGGCGGAATATTACCAAGGATAATGTCATTATGGCATTTGATCTTCAATCAGATTATTTATTAGAGCAACTTTAGACAGTAAACGTTTGGTAAAAAGTAAGAATTTCTGGGAATTTTATTTTAATATAATCATTTCAGATCCAATTTCATTACCAATTTCGATAGTGTAACTCCAAAACGGTTCCAAGTCGAGAACTGCGCACTCCTTCTTGGATAGGTTAGGTTAGAACTCCGCTCCCACATTAGCCATTGTGGTTATTTTTTTATAGCCATCCAACACCAACATCAATTTCGATGGTATAAATCCGAAACGATTCCGTCTTATTTTATTTTGCGTAAAATGTGTTATTCCAACTGAAACATTTCTCTGAATAAAAATAGGTAAAAGCTCATTTCTTTTCGGTTAAATATAGGTATTCGATTAATACATATTATAGCCCGGCGAATTTAGCGCAACCGTGGCTACTGAAAGGTAGTCGAAATGTCGGACCATATATACATACATAAATACATACATATATATAATCACACCTTTATCCCCGGAGGGTTAGGCAGAGGTGAAATAACATCCACATTTCTACAATCATTGAATTCGGTCCCACGTAATAGGGGGACCGAATGGAAATAAAACAAAATAAATCGCTCTAGGAATTTATGGGGTTTATTTCAATGAGTGGTGTTCACGAAAACTTCCCACGGTATCATATTATTCTACTATTATGACTTTGAAGGCTATTGGTGCCAGTTTCACCCCTATAAATTATCTATACTCGTATGTATCATTTATTTTCAGTTTCAAAACATGGGACTCAACTAAAAATACCTGTAAAGCATCGTGTTCGTTTGTTCGAGTTAGTTGATTCAAAGAAGTAGGTCTAGGAAGGCAGGTCAACCCGGCAATCAGCTGGAGTAAACGAAGGCGCGCCGTTTGTGTTCCGGTCTTTGTGACCCGGCTGAAATTGACGGCTCAGGTGCGCCTGGTTTATAGTCTAAAGTGGGTAGTTTCCGTATTATGAAAACGTAAATATTTAAATTTGGTATTATATTGCTCGTTAAAAAACTGACTGTAAATATAACATGATGATGTAAATTGTATTGATCAGAGTTCATTAATAAATTATGTATTTATTCATATATTCACGCCTTTATCCCCGGTGGGTTAGATAGAGGTGAATTAACACCCACATTTTTTTATACCACTAAGGTGGCAGACAAGCACACGGCTCACCTGATGGGAAGTGGTTACCGTGGCCTATGGACGTATGTAACACCAGAGTCACACTCGCGCTGCCGACCCTGTAAGTACAGAGTTTATGTGCCGTCAGTCCCACGTTTCGGTTCCACGTAATAGGGGGTGAGCCACTTGCCGGCTTCCGGGCACTATTGTTGACTCAACCCATGCATCTGAGGTTGAGTCTGGGCTGTATATTAATACAACAGTGTCATAAATAAAAATCCCGTGTGTTACAGGTTCAGTCAATTTAAAGACTTATTTAGATTTTTTTTTTTTCACAGAAGTTCAAGTATCTATCTAGATATTTTAAATTCTGTTTATTTTTTTAATTTATTCATAGTTTTACTGAAGAGAAACTGACTAAAACATTCTCTCTGGGTCAGTAATACTACTGAGTAGTTCAACTGACGGTACAAATGATACATTCTTGTTTCCTTTTTTTGTTTTTTTATACCACTTAGGTGGCAGACAAGCACACGGCCTGGGTCTGGGAAGTGGTCACTGTGGCCTATGGACGTATGCAACACCAGGGGTGTGACACTCGCGCTGCCGACCATTGAGAAACCTTCTGATGCCCCTCTTGTGCTTCTCTAGTGCTACCAGTTATACTTCTGACCATTTTATTCCTATCCACTCTTTGATCCCCTGTCGCCCTTTTTGTAATTTTTCTTAGAATTTGTAATTTATTGCATTCATGAGCGATAAGGTAATGACACTGAATGTAGTCTAAAAATAAATTTCAACGCTATAAAATATTGTATTCATTGTCGTAAATCACAACAGTATACATTAGACCAATCCGTGGTTCATACACGCACTGCAAATGTATTCAAGGAAATAAAGGCAGTAATAATTCAGTAGTCACGCGAAACGAATAATACGTTGCTAACAGGAAGGCGGTAATCTTGATAAAGGGGACGCAAAATCAAGGAATTGTACTATGGTGGGAGAAGAGTCACCTTTTCCAAGATCATTATGTTAAGTAGATACAACGGAAAAAGCAGGACTACCTTTACAATTAGCACTTATCCCCTGCTCCCCCCGCTTCCAACTCGTTATGTCTGACTCAAACCGATTAAAATGCACACCGTCTGTCGTAGGCTGCCTGAAACTTATCTATTGCACCCGACCAACCCAGTGCCATCTTTTTCGAGCTGACCCTCTTCGGGTGTGGGGGCCACGTGTCCCCATCTAATCCCCAAATATGGGGACTGTACTTAACCCCCTCCCCCCTCCGAATAAGTACTTAATTTTAATAATTAGGTTCACGTTTTATACAAAATCTTTTGTTGTCTACTGTAGAACGCACTTGTATGGAAGATTAGCCCCTAGTAGCAAATAAATATGTTTCATTAGTTCAGTTTAATATCGTAAAAGTACGTGGGAGTTCAATAGGTTAGTGTTACATCTCAACAAACATGAAAGAAACATTATTCAAGAGAACGCCTACGTCTAATCTACAATGAATATAGGTGTGGCACTCAAAAGTCAGAAAATTATAGTTTAAATTTCAGATACAGCTTCGTACGCTCTATTTATGAGTTGTTTTAAACGACTTCAAATGTGTAACACATTACCTTCTTTACTTGATCTCATCATTGTCTCTTCTCCTAATCGTGTTGTGAAGCACGGTAAACGCACCGCTACTCAGTTTTCCTATCATGACTTACTATATCTCTCTTATCGACTTCGCGCGCCTAAATCTAAACCTAAAGTCCTCTCGCAGCGCAATTTTCGTGACATGGACCTCGGTTCCCTGCGCAGGGATGCTAGTGCCATTGATTGGAGTTCACTTCTTGACTCAAATTGCATGAACGAAAAGGTTCAATTGTTCACAAGCAACCTGACTCAGTTGTATGATTTGCACGCGCCTGTACGAAATGTCAGGGTAAAACATTACCATCGCCCTGGCTAACTGATGAAATAAAAATACTTATATCTAAAAAAGCAGCAGCCAAGTCTAGGTACAAAAGTCGCCCTACTGAATTAAACAGAGAGAAATATGTAGCGATTAGAAATCGGTGCGGTAAGGTGTGTAGGAATGCCCAACGCCAACATATCCATAACTCTGTCCAGAATGGTGATCCAGCTCATGTCTGGAAGTTTCTACGATCGTTGGGAGTCGATAAGTCACAAAATCAAAACACCATTTCAAGGGATGTCGATTTAAATTCCCTCAATCAACACTTCTCAGCCCCGTCAACATTTGACGCGGCTATTAAACTAAATACTCTAAAAAATCTTTCATATACCGCTTCCCCCAACTGCTCTCCGTTTGTTTTCACTCAGTTCACTAGGTGTGATGTTAAGAAGAGCATAATGTCGATCACTTCCAATGCGGTCGGAACAGACTGTGTCAGCCGTAATATGATCGTACCTATCATTGACGAAATCCTCCCCATAATTACTCATATTTTTAACTTTTCGGCTGCCAGCAGCATATTTCCATCCGCATGGAAAGATGCTCAAATAATTCCGATTCCTAAGAAAAGCAACCCCTCATCCTTTTCTGAATACCGTCCTATCTCTATACTTTCCTTCCTTTCCAAAGCCCTTGAACGCCTGATACATACTCAATTAATTAGTTTCCTTTCTAAAAATTCTCTTTTGAATCCCTCCCAATCCGGCTTTCGTCCTGGTCACAGTACCACGACTACTCTAGTTCATATTACGGAAGACATTAGATCAGGTATGGAAAACGGACAACTCGCTGTCCTAGCACTGTTAGACTTTACCAATGCGTTTAATAATGTTGACTTCGATGTGTTGCTCGGGATATTGTGCTCCCTTAATATATCTCCGACAGTGATTGACTGGTTTCGTAGTTACCTGTATGGTCGCCGGCAACGTACTCGTATAGAAGACACAGTGTCCTCTTGGTGCTTAACGTCTGCTGGCGTCCCTCAGGGTGGCGTTTTGTCTCCTCTACTCTTCGCGGTATTCATTAACTCCATCTCTAACCAACTCACTTCTTCCTACCACCTATACGCAGATGATCTACAGATTTACTCGAAAGCTACTCCGGATAAACTGTCAGATGCTATTGGCATCATTAACAATGATATGGTCCATATATGTAACTGGAGTAAATCGTACGGTCTGAAAATTAACCCGTCTAAGACCCAGGTTATCATTATTGGTAGCTCAAGTTATATATCGAGAATTGACTGGTCACTGCTCCCTCAGGTCTCCTGTGATGGGATTATGTTACCATATAGTGATAAAGTGAAAAATCTGGGAATATATTTGGACAGCTCATTCTCTGCTTCAAGAGATTAGTCGCAGGATGTTTGCCTCTGCGGGGTCCCTGCGTAGACTTCAAAATTTTCTACCTATTGCCACGAAAACTGCGCTTGCACAAACCCTTCTCTTTCCCATCCTTGATTATGCCGATGCTAGTTATCCAGATCTTACTGAAGACCAACTAAATAAACTTGAGAGACTCCAAAATCTTTGCATACGATTTATATTTGGACTTCGCAAATATGATCATATCTCCGAATTTCGTGCAAAGCTCAAGTGGTTACCTATACGCCTTCGCCGGAATGCTCATTATCTTTACCTACTGTATAATGTTTTATTTCATCCTCTCACTCCTATCTATCAGAAAGAACGCTTCCAATTCCTTGGTGACTCGCATTCTAGGGTCTTGAGGTCGTCGGAGAGTTTGAGGCTGAAAATGCCAGCGCACTCCACGAGTTATATGGATAAGTCGTATACCGTCCAAGCTGTCCGATTGTGGAATGCCTTACCCGTAACCGTAAGACGTGCGCAATCTCTGCCCGTTTTTAAAAAACTTGTTACAGCCTATTACTTACAGGAACGATAGCTATTACCTTTATCTTCTTTTTTTATATCTCCCTTATTTATGTCCGCACTGATTTCAGTATAATGTATATAAGTATATCAGGTACCTTATGGTAGGTACCGTTTCATTTAAACTGTTTATGTATGTGTAGTAAGTATGTATGTGTATGTATAGATATGTACCTATATGTATGTGTGTGTATATATGTGTGTATGTATGTGTGTATGTGTATGTATATATATATGTGTGTGTGTATGTGTATGTGTATATGTATATGTATGTATGTATGTGTGTATGTATATATTTGTGTATATATGTGTGTATGTATATATTTGTGTATATATGTGTGTATATATGTGTATGTATGTATATATATATATATATATATATATATATATATATATATATATATATATATATATATATATATATATATATAAATCTTGAAGGACATGTTGCGTCCTACATGGCGTTATTTACCGATGATGCCGCGTCCGACTGACTTTGTGCGTCCGAAATACGGACGCAAGATTAACCGACCCTCATTTTCAGCCCAAATGTTCCTTATGATCAATAGAATGCTAGGGCGAAAAATTGGCATGGACGTAATTCCATCACTACAACGCCTTTTAGCGTATAATATAGTTCGGCCGTCGCCCGACTGAAATTTGGAGGGCACTAGTGTTCAGCGTATACTTTACCACGTATACTTTGAGTTCAGTTCACCGATCTTAATGTGTCCATTGAATATCGTACTTAATTTGTAAAGTTTTTATCATGTTTTCGTGACAACAATCTTGCGTCTCTTAAATATCCTTAAACGGGCACTAGGTACGGTGTCTGAGGGGTCTATTCGGGGTTCACGAGGGACGGCGGGGCGGGCGGCGGGCTTCAGCGCGCTCGCGTGCCGAAGTTTTTAAACAAACAGACATGTGCGGGCCGTGATGTAAGTTTGTCACCAAAGTGAAAGCTGTAAAAATGGTTATTTATTTGATCTATTATTACCTATAGATAGTTTTTTTTTAATCTTCAGTTGTTATTGAGGATTGAGGTCTTAGTCATAGCGTGACTATGTCGCCCTCATTGGAATTGAATATATGGTGTTCAATCAATGATCTATACAGCAAATCTTAGCTAAGGAATACAATTTTTTCGGCTCCTCAGAAGTTGGACTGGCGAGGATACTGTTACATAGGCCGATATTGTTATTACTGTTACCATATTGTTACGACAGACGTCGATATCTCGAAAACTAATAACCGGATCTTCAAGAAATAAAAACGCATTGTTAGTGACGAGGTACTCTACCGATTGGCATAGAAAAATCTAGAATTGTCAACACAAAGTCACAACCTACCTACGAGTACCTACTCTTTTGAATAAATAAAAACAATAGGTGAATATCGAGAATGAACTCGAAAGTTCAGTGACGGCGGCAAACTTCAAAAGAGAGTGGATAGTTATCGCTCGCGTATTTTCTAGATGATTCGACCCTCCTAATTGAGAGGTATATGAACACGCTCGCATAGCGACACCGTTCATTCTGTCTTTGAGATCGCTAACAAACACAGCGAGCTTAAGCAACCGAAGAAGATTATACCTGTGACCTGAGCAACGACTGTGGACTACTGTGAACTACTGAGCGACTGGAACTGTTGAAGAGTACTGTGTGCACTAGTGATTTAATTGTCTAGTTTGTGGTGAGCTAATAAATTCCTTCGTTGCGTACACGGCATTTATTTGTACCCTGTGCACGTAACAATATAATTGCTTTCTTTGAGCCTCATTCCGGACACACTTCATCAAAATGTAATTGATTGACGTTACATAAGCTACAGTTAGGCGAGCCCAACTTATCCTTTAAAGATAGACTGTAGGCACTTGAGGTGGAAACGATCCAGAGTACGTTTGTGGTGCCGATACACACACCACATCTCAGAGGAATATAAGAGGTTTGACAGCACAACTGCCATGTAAACAGATATTTTGGTGGCCAGCTTAAGGTCATTTGAGCAGAAAACCTTGGAATGCAGCTTTCCAAATATCGCAGCTGCGGCATAGATCCTGCTGCCGATCTCATCATCAAGGTCACACTTGGATGTTATAGTGCTCCCCAGATAGCAAAACTGGTCAACCTGCTTGAGCATGTCCTGACCTAGCTGTATAGACAGTGTCTCGTGACCATGTGTGTCCAGAGACATCACCTCCGTCTTCTTGACACTGATTTTAAGGCCGAACTTGCAGCAAGCTTGGTGACAACTGGACATTAGCTGTTGCAGGCCATCAGGGGATTCTGCCACAAAGCATAAGCATACATGATTTCTGTAATCATTGTATGGGGAGACCTTAGTGCGCGCCTTAAGTCTGGCCAAATTGAAAAGACCATCCTTCGCCATCTGTGCGGAAGCGGATGCGTACTCCCTCAGAAAGAACACACCCTTGTTTCACCCCACAGGTAACGAGTAAGAAATTTGATTGTTCACCATCGACACCGACGCAGCATTGCATGTCGTTATGCAGGAGTCTAAGAAGTCTCACAAACTTCTCCGTGCACCCTAGCTTCCCAAGCATCATCCAGAGAGCTTCCCGAGGCACACTGTCGAATGCCTTCTCCAGGTCAACACAGCGGAGATAAAGCGGACGACCCTGTTCTCTGCTATTTTCTTGCAGTTGACGCACAGAAAAGATTGCTTCAGAGGTGGTTCGTTCAGGTCGGAAGCCAAACTGGGTTTCTGGCAGTATCTTTTCAGACAGAGCTTTTAAGCGGTTTAAAAGGACTCTGGCCAAGGCCTTTCCCAGGGCTGACAAAAGCGAAATACCGCGGTTAGAGTTGCAGTCGGAACGGTCACCCTTGTTTTTGTAGAGGGTTTTTTTTAAATTTTTTATACCACTTAGTTGGCAGACAAGCACACGGCCCACCTGATGGGAAGCGGTTACCGTGGCCTATGGACGTATGCAACACCAGGGGTGTCACACTCGCGCTGCCGACCATAGGGAAACCTTCTGATGCCCCTCTTGAAGAACTCCATATTGTAGGCACTTGGGAAAACCGCAGCAGGGAGGTCATTCCACAGCTTGAGTGTGCGTCGGATGAAGTTTCTTTCATACCGCACAGTGCGCACCGTCTCAGGTCGCAATGTGTGGGGATGAATTCCCTGCCTATGGCGAGAGGTGCGATGATACAATGTAGCTACGGGCATCATGTCTAACAATTCATCTGAGCACAAACCATTGTATAGGCGGCAGAACACACACAATGAGGCAAAATCCCTCCTAAGGCTAAGAGGTTCCACTCTACCTGTGAGTATGGGATTGTCAACCAGCCTCAATGCCCGTCTTTGCAACGAGTCGAAGGGGTCAAGTTGGTATGCAGGTGCTCCAGCAAAAAGGTGACAGCAGTACTCCATGTGAGGCCGGACCTGTGCTTTATAAAGAAGGAGTTGCTGCCCCGCAGTGAAATACTGCTTCGCCCTGTTGAGCACTCCGAGCTTTCTTGATGCCAAGTTAACCTTGTCCTGCAAATGACTTCGGTATTGGACGTCACTGGAGATATCGACACCAATTATCCCTATACTCAGGGAGATGGTAAGCGGTGTGCCCAGGAATTGCGGCGCTACAGTGAATGGGGTTTTCTTAGCGGTGAATACACATACTTGTGTCTTAGTGGGGTTGACTTGGACTAGGTTTAGTCGTCCCCAATCGGATATTCCAGAGAGAGTAGTCTCGATTTCAGACACAAGTTGTTCGCGACTCTTCTCCACCTCGGACTGAGGGATATTTGCACGGCCCGTGTAACACGTGTCCCCGGTACTGTCGCCCGTGTAACACGTGTCCCCGGTACTGTCGCCCGCATAACAATGAATGGAGCCATCAGACAGCATGTCATTGATATGCAGCAGAAACAGCGTCGGAGACAACACGGAGCCTTGTGGGACACCAGCGTTTATGTTCATGCGGTCCGAGCAGCTGCCGTCGACGACGGCTTGGATGCTTCTGTTGGACAAAAAGCTGGAGATCCATTCGCACAATCCTTCGAGGAGTCCATAATATGGCAACTTCGTAAGAAGACCTTTGTGCCAGACCCGATCGAAGGCCTTCGCTACATCGAGGCTGACCGCTAGTGCCTCACCTCGACTTTCGATGGCTTGCGCCCACCGGTTTGTGAGATACACAAGAAGGTCACCGGTAGAGCGACGGTGGCGAAAACCGTACTGTCGGTTGCTCAGTAGATCGTTTCCTTCAAGGTACCTCAGGAGTTGTGTATTAATAACACGCTCCATAACCTTCGAGAGAAGGGAGGTTATAGCGATAGGCCTGTAATTGGTCGGATCTGTCCTGTCACCTTTCCTAAGAAAGGTGACAGGACAGATCCGTACCTCAGTACAGGGTGCACGAATGCAGTCTTCCACGAGGCCGGGACCTGCCTTGCGGAGTATGAGAGTACGAAAAGTCGTGTAAGTACAGGGCACAGCTCGGGGGCACAGTGCTTAAGCACCATCGCCGGTATGCCGTCCGGCCTACTCGACTTCCGAACATCTAGGGACTTAAGCTCGTGCCGGACCACCCGTTGTGTGATTTTAATTTAGGTCATCGAAGCACCACAGCTGGGGATGATGGGTGGTTCGGCGTTCCCGTCGTTCATAGTCGTTGTAAAACAAAATGCACGACTGCCAGATGGGTAGCGCGCAAGCAAAACTCAAACTTTGCTCTAGACGTTGCCTTTTTACTGGACCTTGAAGCAGCATTCAACTTCCGCTTCACCTCAGCGATGTTCGGATCCTTATTGGCAAGAGCCGTGGTCAAAGCCTTGTATGCAGATTGCTTGCGGTCTCTAGCTTCCCTGCAAGGCCTATTAAACCACGGGCGTTTGCTCGCTCCTGTCGCGACCCAGCGGTTGGGGACGTAACATTCCATACCCACTAGAATCGCGTCAGCGACTGCTGTTGCACAGGAGCTTGGATCATCAGAAGAGAAGTAAAGCTGCCTCCACGGGTACGACGCGAAGAATTCTCGCAGTCCGTCCCAGTCTGCCGACTTGTAGTGCCACACATGCCGCCACTGAGGTGGCCGCGGTGGTTCAGGCCGCGCGAGTGACACTTGCGCCCGGACGAGGCTGTGGTCCGAATTACCGAGAGGTGCTTCCACCCTTAAGGGTATTCATCCGGGCGCGTAGTCAGCAGAAGGTCCAGTATAGAGCTTCTGTGGGTCTCAATTTCTGGTGTTCTAGTGATAGAATGCACCAGTTGAGAGAGCCCATAAGTTAGAGCGAAGTCGTGAGCAGCCCTTCCCGCAAAATCAGTCCTAGGAGACCCCAGCCACATACAACCAGAGCCCACAGACAAGTTGGGGTTGTGTGACTGGCTGGCGCGATGGGCGGAAGGGCCCCCGGTCCCCTCTCAGATACTGAAGCCAGGTCCACTCCGGTCTCCTCCTCCGACATGGCAACAGCACCGGGAACTTTACACAGGCTGCTGGTTCAGCCTCCTGAGGCGGAGATTAAGTAATCCCCAGGTTCGGAAACCGTACAGCCTGCGGGCGGTCAGCGGATAACCGTTTCACCGAGTCTCCCTGACCACCGCGCCAACATTTCACGCCCCCACCAGTCAGTGGGGTCAATTTAAGCCTTTGGTCTTCCTACTGACAGCACAGAACCTCTCCAGTGGGCTCTGGCTACCCTACTCACCGCTGGGAACACAACACAAGGTTATTATAACCGGGGTATTCTGTAGGGCGGAGGTACTTACCCAGACGGACTGCTTAATTTTGGACGAGAGATACCGTCATGTCCTTCCTCCAAATAAAAATACAAATAAAGGTACAAATGCGAGACACTTTAAAGTCATCCGGGACTCGCTCTTCCTCCCACATACGAGCAAAAAGTTTCCAAACCAACATCTACAACTCCCCGCCGCCGTATTATAACAGCTCTCCCGGTATAAGGTCAATACCAACCGCTCGCTTCTGTTGCTGCCTGATAGCAGAGACAACCTCATCATATGACAGGGGCTCATCCAGCTCAATGGAAAGAGGGAGTTGAGGTATTAGACTCACATTTTGTAAATCAGATGATCGATCTACGTTGGACTTGGACTTGACCAGTATCTCTCTGCCTGACAAGTATAATCAATCAAGTGCCAGTGTTTCGGATCGAGGATGCATCCACGTTGTCTTGTGCTTAGCGGCAAGTCTGAACATAGTGTTCGATATTGCAAGCTCAAAATGAGCACAAAGACCGAGTAGCAACTGACCATTGCTGTTCATGTTGCCGACTCCGTGTCTACCCAAGACTCCAGGCCAAGCCTCATTGTCCCGTCCAACTCTGGCATTGAAATTGCCTAGCAATATAACCTGCTCTCTGGCGTTTATGCTGTCAAGGCATTGAGATAGTTCCTCGTAGAATTTATCTTTGATGTCATCAGCCTTGTCTAGCGTAGGGGCATAGACACTGATGACATTAAGGTAATTGTCTTTGTCCGTGAAGGCGCAGTGTGGTAACGCGGTCTGAAGAATGCATAGGGTGCTCCTCAAGTCGCTTAGCTATGTGATTCTTGATGGCAAACCCTACGCCTGAACGTCGCGGTTCGGAAGCTGTGGTACCTTTCCAAAAGAAAGTATAGCCGCCACCTTCTTCTACCAGCTCTCCTTCATCGGCAAGGCAATCCACGTTATATCGATGAAGTTCCCGAGCTACTATGGCAGTTTTGCGTTCAGGGCAGGCGTTGCCATCGCGATCAACAAGCGTTCTCACGTTCCACGCGCCGAATGTCATTATAGGTATTGTCATTTTTGTATGCTAACTATTAGTTATTTAATATCTGTGCCTGGAGTCTTTATAAGCCCTTATATAGATGGAAGCCTCTTGGCTGATAAGCTGGATACAATAATTCAAAAACAGTATTCGGAACCAATCTGAATTCAATAGTAGATAGATGTCATGTAGTTATTAAATCATTATGATATATGCAGAGCATTATACGGAATTGATTTCAACATGCAGTTGGATGGAGGCGGGAATGTGCATGCAGTGTTTTGAACGTATACGGAGATATTCAGTGTGCAAGAAAGATTTAAGAGTGAACGGACGAACTAATTCAGTTATACGGAACCAATCTCAATTCAATAGTAGATGGATGTAATTTAGTTATTATAATCATTATGATATATGCAGAGCATTATACGGAATTGATTTAAACATACATTCGGATGGAGGCAGGAATGTGCATGCAGTGTTTAGTAGGTATACGCAGGTATTCAGTGTGCAAGAAAGATTGAAGAGTGAACGGACGCACAAATTCAGCTAGAAATATTTAATTTGAATATCACCATTTAACGTTTAAATGAAATTTGACGTCGACTACTGATATGATACTGATTAAAACATCTTACATACGCATTGAAAACATTAAAAATCTCACTACATTCAGTGGACGCCGCCGGGTGGTAGTTTGTAAAGACGCAACATGTCCTTCAAGATTTATATATATATATATACATGTGTGTGTGTGTGTGTGTGTATGTATATATATAGTAGTATGCATTAACTGTATAATATATCCGGAACTATTATAACTGCCCACTATGTCTATCTATTAATCTATTTCACTCCATCCCATGGTTGCCTGGTAGAGATTGCCTTGTGCAATAAGGCCGCCACTTGTAATGCCACAAAGATGCACCTATTGTATTTTTTCTGTATCCCTTCTTTGTGTACATGCAATAAAGAGATATATTATTATTATTATTATTATTATTATTATTACCTTTGGCAATTTACTGTCTATTAAAATTCAAGGAACAAGACATTTAATGATTTTTTTTTGTCAATTTAAAAAAAACGGATCCGTCCGTTACAAAAAACATTAGTTTGAAAAAAAATCTGCTGCTGTGTTTCTTTCTTAATTTTTTCATTAGATTAGTTTACTGTTGTTTATAATTTCAGCAGTTGAAAAAATAAATTTACCGGTTTATAACTGATAGAAATATTTATCTAGTATCTCAAACTCAAACTGTTCTCTGCAAATATACTCAGCGCTTCTCCCGTTGCAGTTATTTGTTTTGCGAGCAATATTGCATATAAACATTGCAAATAATATACTGGAGTATAAAGTGAAAAACTATTTTGGAAAACTATTTGAATCTATATTATGAAGCTGAGGAGTTTATTTAATGGATTGTTTGTTTATTTTGTTGAACGCGCTAGTCTCAGTTACTACCGGTTCAAATTGAATACTTCTATTTGTGTTTAATAGTTCATTTATCAAAGAGCAAATAATCATAAATGTCAATAAATTTGCTAGTTTCCCATACGTTATTTGAAAATGAATAAATATTATGGCTTAAAAGTCTGAGACTTTTTTCGAAGGGCAAAACTGAGGAGGGCCGGTTGTAAAATATTAAAGTTTAGTTTGTTCACTGTCCGCTAAGTATAAAAATATTACTTCAACGTAAAACTTTAATATTTCATCTTGAATAATAATGTATTGTTAATTGAACGCGCAACGCAATTAAGCGTATAACTAAATTTTGTCCATAGTTTTTTTTCCATAAATATCTTTACATTCAAACACTTTTAATTCATTAATTCTTAGAGTTTTGGTGAGCAGCTAAAATCTAATTATTTTTTCCATGTCCAAGTTTCTTTATAGCAGTCAGAAATATTGATTTAGGTTTATAAAAAAAAATGTGATACGGATAAGAATAAAAAACAGTAGAATGTTAAGATAAGAATAGTACATGTACGGAACAACATTATGAAAATTGTACAAATGGCGGCCTTATCGCTACGAGCTATCTCAACCCTTTGGAAGGATTGTGTTGTTTTAATTGTCTTAACAATGACTTAATGAAGAATGTTACATTTTACTATTTTTAATTCATGGAACATGTGACGTGTTTAAAACAGAACATAAATAAATATGCACTGGGATACGTTTAGAAATTTAGATGGTATGAGTTTTAGGGGTACGAATGAGGAACCACCCTAAATTTTCCTGTATGAAAGGATAGGTCGGTCGACAAGCAGAAAATTAAAGTAAAGTTGCCCATTTAGAACATATAACAACATAACATAACATAAACTCACGCCTATATCCCCGAAGGGGTAGGCAGAGGTGCTAGCACCCACATTTCGCCAGTTTATGTTTAGGTCCCAATGTAATAGGTGGCGAGCCTATTGCCATTAACCGGGCACTTATAAACCTGCGATAAATACACACATAACTTCGAAAAGCATCGAAAAGTCATTGGTGTGTGCCATGGTGAAACCTGGGATCGAACCCGAGACCTCGTCTCAGCAGTCCATTACCCAAACCACTAGGCTACCGCGCCAAACCACTAGGCTACCGCGACATACATATAACAACTCTATACATAAATTAATTAATCTGAAGTTTTACCGCAAACCAAACTTTTGTAGCAACCCTAAACTAAGCTAATTAACTCCTACTCATCAAACACGATCTATCATGTAGTGAGATAAAAACAATAGAAGCATGTGTCACGTACATTTCAGATTTCATACCATTTGCTTATTATTTAGTAGAGTACTTTGGCTCAGGACGTGCCTCCCGCTTGGTTTCAAAATTGGGTCGGCTCTCCTATGAAGTAGATATAGATAGGTGCCATTATGAAAGAGCTTAGGAACAAATCGATGACGCTTTTTCATCACCGATTGCGTACAAAGGTATGCTAATTTTCAATTGGTTTGTAATAGAGTGATTAATAGGGTTTATGTTGGATCGTCTCCTTTTTCTTTCGGCGTTGGGAAAATGGGGTTTTATACCTGAAATATTTAGTTAATCTTGGATCATTTAGGTCCTTAAAAATGCATCTATGGTGAGTGTGGGGACAACTCGAATTTGAGTCGCGGCGTCGATAAGTTTTACCGTGGAGAAGGAACATATTCTGTCCACAGTGGGTTTTACCTATTTGATCTGATTTTGTGCCTGCAAATGCCAGATTCAATCAATAAATTATCTTATTACAGTCCACTGCTGGACATAGGCATCTCCCAATATGCGCCATTGCTCTCGATCCTCCGCCTTCCCTATCCAGTTTTTCCCGACTACCTTTTTCAAATTGACAGTCTATCTGGCTAAAGGGCGGCATATTTTTCGTTTGCCTTCTCGCGGTCTCCACTCGAGGCTCGCATGCTCGTTCGAACTGTCATCAGTCCTTCGATAGGTGTAGCCAGTCCATTACCACCTTTTTTTTTTTTTTTTTTACGTGCGCAAAATCCCCTCGGATACCTCCCCACCGGAGCCGGTGGAGGAGGTTATGTCGGACACGAACCGACTAAAACGCACGCCGCCTGTGGGTCGTTTTGGTTGCCGAAGGTGAGGTTCACAGGCATATCCTTCGCACCCCGGCCGACCCAGGGCCATCTCTCACGATCTGGCCCTCTTCTCGGGTGTGGGGACTACAGAGTCCCCAACTCGTCCCCGGAAACGCCACGCGCGCCGCCCAGGGCCGTCTTTAAACTATTTGAGGCCCTGGGCACATTAGGATCATGGGGCCCCTAGGACCTTGAGAAAACACTATTTAGTTACAATAGATAAAGAAAGACAAACAAGGTTCTAAATTTATTTTTATTTAGTTACTAACTATAAAAAGTACCCTTCTAGATTTAAGATGAGCAAAATCGTTAATCACATCTTCAAAATCTATGGTATTGAGAATATCACATTCTATGGACATCAGCGACAAACTAGTTAATCTGTCTTGAAGCATTGTACTTCTTAATTCATTTTTTATTCGTTTCAATTTGGAGAAGGAGCGTTCTCCGCTGCAGTTAGTTACCATCATACTTAAAAATATTCTCAATGCAATTTCTACGTTAGGAAATGTGTCTTCAATTTTGTTTTGCTTTAATAGATTATATACTTCCTGTACACTGTTAGATGCTTCATTTTCACTCTGAACATTTTTTAAGTATTCTTTTAAATGTTGACATTCTATTTCTAACTCTTTTTCATTTACATCTTCGTGATAGATTTGAGAAAATTCTTTGCATCCTTGTCGTATCTCTTCGGAATTCAGAGTTTTTAAGTGAAAAAATAAACTAAAACGTTGACTGACGGTCTCATATGAACTTTGTCGCTGTTTTAGATGAACACTCAAGGTATCGATTATTGGGAGAAAGGTTTCTACGTTGAATCGCTCTTTTCCATTCAATTGGACTGATGGCGCAGAGCCATCAAAAAAAATCAGCCGTGAGCTTCTACGTCTTGTTCTTTGAGATAGATCTTTGTAGTCAGATTCTGGGTTATTTTCTTTGGCAGATGATTCGAAGTTATCAAATTTATCCCTGAGGTTAGTAATAAAATCATAAAGTGAAGTCAACAAATTGGTTGCAACGTCCAGTGTTATTGTTTCTTTCTGAAGATAATTACTTGTTTTGTCTATTCTTTCCAATATGGTGCTCCAGATTTCCGTCAGTATAATAAATTCTAGATTTCCCATTTTTCTAGACAGACTAAGGGCTTCGTCTCTTGTTTCTCGTGCCTTTTCAGTATCGTTTGCGATGGTGATTAAAGCTTCTAATATTCTTTTATAACCCCCATGCAAAGCACTTACTGCATCAGCTCGGGCTGACCATCTGGTTTGTGAAAGACTCTTAACAACTTTTTTTGAACCTAAATGTTCTGTTAATATATTCCATCTGTGGGTAGAGCCCGAAAAAAAGTTGTACACTTTCTGAACTATTTCAAAAAACTGTGATGCCTCCGGTACACACCCAGCAGCATGGACACCTACCAAGTTTAGTGAATGTCCTGCACATGGTATAAAGGTGGCAAATTCACATTTTTCCTTGATTCTTGTTTGTAGACCACTATACTTTCCCGACATATTTGAAGCATTGTCGTAGCTTTGTCCTCTGCAATCTTTTATGGGAATATCATGTATCTCTAAAAAATTTAAGATGGTCTCCGCTAAATACTTAGATTTATGCTCTTTAATAGGTATAAATTTCAAAAACCTTTCAACAGGAACACAGTCTTTTACGTATCGAATGATGAAAGTTAGCTGCTCAATATGAGACAGATCGGGCGTACTGTCAACGCTTATGGAAAAATATTTTGCTGATTTAACTTCATTTATAATTTTTTTTAGAACCTGTTTTCCCATTACTTCAATAAACTCATTACAGATATTTGCTGATAAATAAGAAATGTTACCCTTTCCAGGATTCCCAACTTTTTTTAAGTGATCTGCAAGAAATGGATCAAATTCACTCAATAATTCCACACAACCCAAATAATTTCCATTGTTTGGAGATCCTAGGATTTCATTGTCGCCGCGAAATGGAAGCCCTCTCGATGCCAAAAATTTTACAACAGCTACAATCCGTTTAAGTACGTTTCTCCAGTAATCCACTTCCTTTTGATGTTGAGATAATAACTCTATATCTACTCTACCAACCGCTTTACTTCATGCCAGATAAGTCATCATAGATTGCTTATGCGCTGGGCTATTTTCATGTGTTAAAATTATGTGATTAATATGCTTCCAATCATTACATCCATTCCGAGAGCAAAGATTAACATCAGTTGGGTTAAATAAGCAGCATGAAAAACAAAATACAGAGCATTTGGAAGGCGAATACAGCAACCATTTTCTTTCGACGCTTTCATTGTTCTTTAATTTGCGAATAAATAATGCTTTGTTGAAATATCTCGTCACTAATTTATTACCATCTTTGTAGGTTCTGGATGCCTCGGAAAAGTCAGAATCTTTATTTTGAAAATATACTGGTCCCTTACGAATTAAAATTTCGCGATTTATTTCAACAAACTTTTCGTGAAAATAATCGGCGGGATCGTGCGATATTAATTCTTCTGTGTTGGAAAACTGCTGTTCAATTGACACAGTTGGAGTTGTCGGTTTTAGTGAAGTTACTGAAGTCGTTGCACTTTCGTCGTAGGAATAGTCGCTTTCTGATTCAATCTCTTTTTCAAAATTGGAACATGAAGGTTTAGAAATTCCCGCAATTTGTAATTGAGCTGAGTCATCATGTGGAACATTTATGAGTTGATTGCTACTTACAGAAGTTTCTCCAGTAGTAGTAGTAAAATATGATGTTAATTTTGGTAACTTTTCAATTACTTCTTTCTGATGTAGAGCTTTTTTCTTTTTTTCAGATCCACTAGGATATGACCGTTTCGACATTTTATATTATAATTCAGTATTTAATTAACTTTATAACGAAAATATTCGCTAACACAAAACAGACAAACGACGATTTAATCAAACAATACTATTTTTTTGTCAGAGCTCAAGCACAGTCAGTAACAAACTAACAACTACAAACAAAACAAACGCCACAACATCGCAGACAAATACTTGAAGGGAATTCCCGTACGTCAAGTCAAACGACGATCGGGAGTCGGGAATTCCCCTTTTTTGTCTTTGGTATTACGAATGACGTTCGAATAGGTTTCTTAAAGACATAAACCACACCGCATCAAATAATTCTTCTTTTTTTAATTTAATAATTTTTCTTTTAATTGTATTCTTATACTTACATATAGGTATTTAAATTAACCTAAATATACTAATATCGGAAAAACTCATTTTTGAGAGAGAGTGGAGTACTTATACCCTGTTTATTTATTAGTTTGATCTTTCTTTTTGACGGATGTCAAATCTGAAATCGATATAACTTTGCAACGACGAACAATATTTTCTTATTTTAATAATATTAAAAATTGATAATAATCATAAGAATAGACACACAACATAAGAGTACCTGTTAAGGACTCAAGCATTTTCCGAAAGTCTTAAGTGGTTTTTATTGCTTCGAAGTAAAATTTAAATAGAAAAACTGAAAACAATGGTACCTACCCAATGTTTTTATGTCTAGTGCAATAAAATTGATTGACGAATGAGTTTATTTATTTTGAATAGTTTAAAACATACATACAGCCACATATTTAGCCAACACATTTTTTACACCAATAGATATTTTCTGTTTCCCATCACTGACCCATCTGTCAAAAAGTTCAAGCTATGTTGTACAAGGTATAGCTATCCGCATGCGGCAAACTAAAGCTAATATAATAAGCGTAGGTATTGTAGTAAGTCATTATCATCAGATTTTTCAAAATTAATGTTTTTCGGTAATACCTAAATATCGGTTATCATTTGGTAATCTGGCAGGAACTAGGGGGCCCCATTCGATCGCGGGGCCCTGGGCACGTGCCCATAGTGCCCAGTGGGGAAGAGGGGCCTGGCGCCGCCGCCGCGGCCTGCTTCTGCCAGGGTGACAGGCGGCTTCACCTGTCACCCCCAGGCCGGCGCTCATGGGGGGCGGAGGTCGTTCATCGACCTCCGACGCCCGAGTTGCCTTCGTACGCGGGCAGCTTGTCTTGCGATCCTTCGTCGCTCCCGCTGCCGCTCCCGCCCCGCCTCCTCCTTCACGAGCATTACTTGCTCGCAGAAGGAGGCGCCGGCCGCCCACGCATCCGCGCAGCGAACCATCACCGCGAGCAAGGTGGAGAGCGTGAGAACCCTCACTCCCAGGGCCGCCACAAGCTCCCGCCTCGGCGTCTCCCACGCCGGACACTCGTTGAGCGTGTGCGGACCTGAGTCGCAGTGATGGCACTCGGACGTTGGCTCTTTCTGCATCCGACGCAGATACTTTCCGAAGCATCCGTGCTCGGTGATCATCTGCGTCAGACGGTACGAGAGGCTGCCGTGTGGCCTCTCTAGCCACTCCCCCATGATGGGTCTTACCGCCGTTACTACGGCGTGCCCTGCGCCTGGTCGCCCAAGTCGTATCTCCCATTCCGCCACCATTTCCCTGTGGAGCCGGGATCTCACGGCCCGAATTTCTTCGGCCTCGGGATCGTGACCCCGCTTCGCCGCGTTGAATGATATCGTGCGGTACCCCCTTATGATGCGGCACGTCAACTTCCGCTGCGGACGCTGCAGCAGGAGCATGTGCCGATCACTCAGGGTGTCCGCCCACACGGGACACCCGTACAGGGCCATGGACCGCACGACACCCGCGTGTCCATTACCACCTTAGCTTGCTATAGGTGTAGCAAAATTAACTCTCAGAATTTTGATGGTCGTTCATTATCGGTAACTCAGCCCGTAATAAAAAAAAAGTGATATGTTAATTTTCACATTTTGTTTCAAATAAGCTCATGTTTGTATACCAAGGGCCGCGATTCGGAATTCAGGACCTTTCGAGTCGGTTCATGAAACTTTGAAATACCCTGTAGTCATTAACTTCTCAAAGTCAGCTGCTTACTGCAACTCATGTGCTGGACATATCGAAGGGGCTTTTTTTTTTTACGTGCCTCTGCCAGGGTGACAGGCGGCTCCACGAGTCACAGCCAGTACGCGGGCAGCTTGGATTGAGATCCGTCGTCGCTCCCGCCCAGCCTTCTCCTTCACGAGCATTACTTGCTCGCAAAAGGAGGCGTCGGCCGCCCACGGATCCACGCAGCGCAGCGGACCATCGCCGCGAGCAAGGTGGAGAGCGTGAGAACTCTCACTCCCAGGGCCGCCACAAGCTCCCGTTTCGGCGTCTACCACGCCGGACACTTGGTACGGTTAGCACAGGCATTGATGTCAATTTTTTAAATCTTTGCTACTGAATTTTAGATAAATTACTCACCCAATATTATTGAATTTTTTTTCCTACACATATTTTCTGATACCAAGTAAACACACAAAGCTCCGCGAGTTCATTTTGTAACACGTTATATATATTATAACTCATATAATAGCAAGCTAAGTTGGGTCGATAACTTCAGTTTTTTACAACTCAGTCAGTTATACCCCTGTTAAACAACTAAGAGTAAATGTCCTACTTTACTTCATTATTGTTTACTAAGGTGAAATGACGTAATGTGTAACATATTGGTTTGCTTCATTTATTTGTTTATACCAGATTTTGATATAAAATATAAGCTCCTGAATATTTTTCTGTGCATATTAATTTTAAAAGAATGGTTAACAAATGACTACGTTAGCGAGAACTTCCCCTCGGTTAGGAGGACCCTCAATTCTCTTGTCATATGAAATTAATTGTTCACCCAGCTTGCCTCAATTTTTCTATTCATAACTTTTTGTTCTTGTTGAACAAACAAACAAAAAAGAGACGTCTGTATTGTTAAAACCTAATTTCTTCGTTTTAAAATGTATTAGTAAAAAATCGTGTTATTTGCAGTTAATTTGTTACCTTTTTTACGTGCGCAAAGTCCCCATGGATACCTCCCCACCGGAGTCGGTGGAGGAGGTTATGTCGGACTCGAACCGAAAACACACGCCGCCTGTGGGTCGTTTTGGTTGCCGAAGGTGAGGTTGGCAGGCATATCTCTTGCACCCCGGCCGACCCAGGGCCATCTCTCACGATCTGGCCCTCTTCTCGGGTGTGGGGACTACAGTGTCCCCAAATCCGTCCCCGGAAACGGGGAGGCGCGCCACCGCCGCGCAGGCTGTTTCTGCCAGGGTGGCAGGCGGCTCCACCTGTCAACCCCAGGCCTGTGTCACCCCCAGGCCTGAATTAATTTGTTACCTTAGTTACGAAGGTTTAGTCTTAATAATTAAACATACATAATAATATGCCTACTTTCCTCCGGAGCAGGTAGAGAACAGTCTGCCATTTGACTCTATCCTTACATGCTTCAAGAGTTTCCTCTTCATTAAGCCTTCAATAATAATGTGCGGGATTCATAGGCGTGAATATATGTCTGTATTTTTTATACAACTTAGGTGGCAGACAAGCACACGTATCACCTAATGGATAGTGGTTACCGTGACCTATGAACGTATGTAACATTAGGGGACACACCACACCCCTGCTGCCGACTCTGTAAGAACAAAGAGTTTCGGTGCCGTCCGTCAGTGCAGAAAACACAATCAGAACAAGCCTTTAGTCTTCCCACTTGTCAGCGAACTATTCAGTGAGCTCTGGCTATCTTACACACCGCCGCGCCGGTGGGATTCTGTATTCCCAGTCGGATTGCTCAATTGTGACGGGAATACCATCGTTTCCTATCTCCTTCAAATCCTGTATACAGGGTGTATTTTTGAAACGGGGCAGTAAGGGCAAGTACCTTAACCGTTGCAGTTACAGCAAAACGTTCTTAGAAGACCTTCCCTAACTTTTTGACATATTTTGAACTGCTTTCACAGATTTTGTAAAAAACTTACAGTTGGCAAAAAAAATGCAAAAAGTCCAAAAAAATTTTTTTTATGCCAATCGATTCTATTTCATATGGGGATCAAAAAACTCTATGAGACCATTTTAGCTTTCGGTACTAGGAAAGACAGAAATCGCCAAAAACGTTTCCCATACATTTCGGCAACAGAAACAAATTTCTACGATGGTCTAACTTTTTGTTATGGCCAGGAAGTGGGTAGAATTGACTGTAAAGTAAATAAAAAGAATTTTTACCCTCAAATTTCGAATTTGATTCGAAAATCTGTGTGTTATACTTAGTTTCAGCTGAGAAACTTCGTATGAGTTATTAATTAAGGATTTTCGCTAAAATGTCTTCTAATCGTGAAAAAATTTACTTATTAGAAGCGTATTTTGTCAATAATCGAAATGCGGGAGCTGCATTAGTGTGGTACCGCAATAAGTATCCGTTGCGGCATGTGCCAACAAGAAAGGTTATTACAAATCTTTTGAAAAACCTGGAATTGCAGGGTTCTTTCAAAAGAAAGCGGCAGCCTCGTGTGGACATGGACACGGAGATTGCGGTTCTGACTTATGTCGAAGCATATTCAGAGGTATCGTCCAGGCAAGTCGCCCTTGAAGTAGGTGTATCCCACTCCCTTGTGATAAAGATATGGAAGAAATACGGCTACAAGTGCTATCGATATGGGCGCATAGTTCAAGTGTTACATCCGGGTGATGATGTTCGAAGGCTTACTTTTTGCAGATCCTAACAGATGCTCCGCCAAAACAGACCATGCGGGAAGAGCCGCCCATGCATTTGCTCTGGCGCATGGCCTGACCCAATTGGTACACGAGGTCACTAGAATACCAAGAAGGTCGGGCCTAGCACCCTCTCTGCTAGACCTTCTGCTGACGAGTCACCCAGACCTGTACAGTGTTTCGGTACAAGCCGCTTTAGGCAATTCCGACCACTGTCTGGTCTGCTCCAAGGTGCCAATTATAGCGCCCTCACGACCCGTGCAGGGGAAGCGGCGTCTCTGGCACTACTCGTCAGCAGATTGGGATGGGCTGCGCAACTATTTTGCGTCCATCCCGTGGGTTGAACGCTGCTTTGAAGGTAAGAACCCATCGGATTGTGCTACTGCTGTTGCCGGTGAGATCGGTCTGGGTATGGAATACTATATCCCGTACACTGATGTCACCGGTGCCCGAGGAGTGCGCCCTTGGTTCGGGCGCGAGTGTGCAAGGGCTGTTGACCAAAAGCAGTCCGCGTATCGCGCTTGGGTAAGGGCGCGTGCCACGCACGATCCCAATGTGGGCCACTTCGAGGCGGCGTACAACAGAGCCACAAAGGACTGCAAGAGGGCTTACGTCAGAGCGGATGCCCTGCGCATTGCACGGCTTGGTCAAGAGCTAGTGGCACATCCCACGGGCAGCCGTGGATACTGGCGACTGGCCAAAGCCGTGCAGGCCAACTTCTGTCAACCTTCGCTGCCACCGCTGCGCTACCCTGATGGATCCCTGGCCCATGGACCGCAAGAGAAAGCCAATATGCTAGTAAATCTCTTTGCGGCCAATTCCCGAGTCGATGATTGCGGTATACAGCCGCCGACACTACCCAATGGTGACCACATAATGCCTGAAATACGTATCAGGCAATGCGATGTCCGTGCGGTGCTTCAATCACTCGATGTCCGGAAAGCCAGTGGCCCGGATGGTATTCCAGCGGTGGTCTTACAAAAATGTGCAGCGGAGTTGTCTCCGATGCTTACGCGGCTGTACCGACTGTCCTACAGCTCGGGTACAGTGCCTTCGGCTTGGAAAGAGGCGAATGTACAGCCGATCCCCAAGAAGGGGGATCGCTCAGAGCCAGCCAACTATCGACCCATAGCCGTCACCTCAGTGCTGTGCAAGGTCTTCGAGCACATCATTAACAAACAGCTCATGCGTCACCTAGAGGATCACTCCTTAATTAATGACCGGCAATATGGCTTCAGGCCGAAACGGTCAACGGGTGATCTTCTAGCATACGTTACCCATCTTTGGGGTGAGGCTATGGACAAGCACGGCGAGTCACTGGCAATTAGTCTTGATATCGCCAAAGCTCCAAGCTACCAGCCTTTGGTCTGCCTCCTAGACTGTGCAACTGGATTGCTAGTTTCCTGCGGGAGCGCCGTATCCGCGTCCTCTGTGATGGACGGGCTTCGGAGTTCTTGCAAATAAATGCTGACGTACCACAGGGGTCTGTATTATCTCCCGCTCTCTTTCTTCTGCATATCAACGACATGCTGTCCACCGGCAGCATACATTGCTATGCAGACGATAGCACCTTACACGGGAGTTATCACGGACAACCTGCGGCCAAACAGTCTGATATCGTGGAAAAAAGACAGCTTCTTGTCACTGAACTGGACCGGATCTTGAATCACATTTCTCAATGGGGCTCTGAGAACATGGTCGAGTTCAATGCCAAGAAGACGCAGGCTTGTGCGTTCACAGCAAAGGTATCTTCTTTCCTTCCCCTTCCCACTCTTCAGAGCACGCCACTGCCACTGCAGGACAATCTCAATATCCTAGGCATGGAATTTCGCTGCAAACTGATTAACAGAAATTACATCGAGAGCATCATCAAAACAGCCTCGCGGAAACTCGGACTCCTAAACAAAGTGAGACGTTTTTTCACGCCGGAGCAGCGGTGTCTTCTCTATAAGACACAAATTCGCTACTGCGTGGAATACTGCTCGCATCTCTGGGATGGCTCCGCGAAATACCTACTAGATGCTCTCGACAGGTTGCAGCGACGCGCGGTCCGAATTATTGGGAACCCTGAGGTCACGAACACCCTCGAGCCTTTGCAGATGCGTAGAGATATTGCTTCCTTGGCTGTATTTTACCGTCTCTACCACGGTGAGTGTTCTGACGAGCTCTTCCAACTAATCCCACCATCTCCTTTCCTACATAGGACAACACGTGCAGGCCTTAGATGTCACCCTCACACTGTGCAGAATATACGAGCAAGAACCAAGCGGTTTGGAGACTCTTTTCTTTGCCGCACCACCAAGACCTGGAATTCATTACCAGCACACGTGTTTCCTTCTTCCTACAGTCCCGGGGCCTTTAAGCGGGGCGTGAAAAAGCATCTGATGAGGCCGCCAAGCTGAGTGCCACCATTGTAGCACTTAGTGTCTGTAATGGTGACCCTCTTTCCTGAGACTTTGCCTTTAGCTTACCATCAGGCGAGGTGAGGTCAAGTTGGCGTGTCCTATATAAAAAAAAAAAAAAAAAAAAAGATGGCTAAGAGGAAAAATAAGCAGAGATCATGAATTTTTAAATTACATACTGTGGTCAGACGAAACGAATTTTTCCAATAACGGTATGTACAACAGAAAAAATCACCACTATTGGTCCAAAGAAAATCCACTAAGAGTTACGGCAAGTCATAATCAGGTTCGCTTCTCATTCAACTGTTGGTGTGGTATAATGTCCAATCGAGTCAAAATGGTGGAATTTTATGAAGGGAAACTGAATTCTGCCATGTATAATGAAGTCATTTTACACCATCTTGAAAACGAGATGGACGAATGGCCCCTGTCGGAATTGCGAAAAGTTCATTTTCAACAAGATGGTGCTCCGCCACATAACAGTCACCTTTCACGTTCCAATTTGAGCCGCCTATTCGGTACACAGTGGATAGGTACACATGGTCCAACACAGTGGCCACCTCGTAGCCCCGATCTAACACCACTTGATTTTTTTTTATGGGGCTTCGTGAAAAACGAGGTGTATAAGAAGACGTACGCCAGTGTTCAAGAGCTCAAGGATGCATTAATGACCATTTTACGTAATATTCATCCCAGAACATTATTAGCCGCCATTCGTTCAGTGCAAAAAAGGATAGACTTATGTATTCGTGAAAATGGAAATCATTTTGAGCAATTTATTTCATAAACCAATTTCTTAAATGTTCAAATGATTTTTTTTATTTAAAAAAGTTCAAAATTTTACCTGACCTATGAGTTTCGAGTTGATTCATCATATTTCCGTACGAAATGTATGGGAAACGTTTTTTGCGATTTCTGTCTTTTCTAGTACTGAAAGCTAAAATGGTCCCATAGAGTTTTTTGATCCCCACATGAAATAGAATCGATTGGCATAAAAAAAAAATTGAACTTTTTGCAATTTTTTTGCTAACTGTAAGTTTTTTACAAAATCTGTGAATGCAGTTCAAAATGTCCCAAAAAGTTAGGGAAGGTCTTTTAAGAACGTTTTGCTGTAACTGCAACGGTTAAGGTACTTGCCCTTACTGCCCCGTTTCAAAAATACACCCTGTATATGTACAATAATATAACGACATACTAAATATACTACACAGCGCTGTCTAGATCATAAAAAGTATGCATAGCGTAATTTAGATTGTATAGAGAATTCTAGGAAATAGATAAACATAGACACATATTACTTCGTAATTGAAAAAAAATGACATAATTTAGAAATATTTGCACTGGCTGAGACTCTGACACAGGTCCTTTTAAGGATGGGAGGAAAACCAATCATAAAATTCCCAAAATGGAAGTAGATTAAGGACTCCCAGGTGAAAGCATGCCGGATTCTTCGCTAAGAAGAGAATTATGAACTTAAAATCAAAAGAATTTCAGCAATTTGCCATGAAAAAAATGCTTCCAAGATTTCCGGGTCTTTTATATTTTTTATAGAAATGATAACCGTATTGTCTAAAGAGTCGCGTGCAAATGCCGAAGATTCCAAATCGATCTTATTTACCGATGAACGGAATCACAATGATACCAAGTCATTTTTTCGACAATCTATAAGATTTTTTCATTATTTGGTTTGTTTCTGTTACTTTGGTTTAGCTCATAGCAATTCATAAACCATTGAAATAAACCTACACTTTAATGGATTCTATCGCGAGTTATTTGGTATTATTATTTATATCTAGCCCGAGGTTTCGGCTACTTTTCTGCAGCCATAGTCGCGGATTGCATGCGAGGTGTTTTTTTATACAACTTAGGTGGCAGATAAGCACACGGCCCACCTTATGGAAAGTGGTTACCGTGACCTATGAACGTGTGTAATACCAGGGGAGTTACTCAGGTACATAGCGACTCTGACTACTGGCTGCACAAATACTCTCCAATGAGCTACCCTACTCACCGCCGGTAATACAACACGAGGTTATTATGTCCGTGGTATTCTGTAGGATGGAGGTACTTACCAACAATTCATAAACCACTGGAGTTTGTGTGGAGTGTCGAACATTCTATACTGCAACTACATAACAAAACTTAAACACTCCTCTTGGGTTGGGAGATGGAGTCAGTCATTCACTCATAAACTGAAACATATAAAAAATAAAATGATAGCAGCGATAGGGATCGCGACCGTTACGCTGGAGGCGCGGTTTCGATTCCCGCTCAGTGCAAATATTTGTATATGCCTCGGAGAGCACGTTAAGCCGTCCGTCCCGGTTGTCATAGCAACAGCTATAACATCGATAAGGTTAGTTGGAGCCCTAAAAAGGCCAACAACTGATCTAGCTGCAATGCTTCTATGTCGCTTTTGGAGTGTGGATGTCACATAACTGTCGCTTCATAGAAAATATCGAAATTTAATTAAATCTACAGTTAGTTAGTTAGTCTGGAAAAGCAGACCCCAGACCAAGGTGAAAGCTTCGGATGCGACTGGGATTAACAATAAGATGAAGAAGATATAGAAAAATGAAATAAAAGGAGAAGCAGAAGAATTCATCCACTTATGGTGTAGGTAGAGATAGTAGTAGTGCCACGTTTCTATCCTAACAACTAATACACTTCACGATTTTTTTTTTATACAACTTAGGTGGCAGACAAGCACACGGCCCACCTGATGGGAAGTGGTTACCATGACCTATGAACGTGTGTAACACCAGTGGAGTCACATCCGTGCTGCCGACCCTGTAAGAACAGAGATTTTATGCCGCCAGTGTAGAGGACAAAGCAGGACAAGCCTTTGGTCATCGCACTGACAGCACAAAAACTCTCCAGTGAGCTCTGGCCACCCTACTCACCGCCGGGACACAACACGAAGTTATTATAACCGCGATATTCTGTAGGGCGGAGGTACTTCCTCAGTCGGACTGCTCAATTGGGCGCAAATACCGCCGTGTCATACCTCCTCAACGAACTTCCTCTACAGGCAGCCATCTAACTCATAGTTATATAAATAAAGTTACAAAAATAATATAAGTATAAAGGACAACCTAAGCGACATGATGCTATCTCAAAAACATGAAATTGTAACTTATTAATACTCTTATTCAAGAGTCCTTTCAAAAGGGTCTGCATATTTCATAAGAAATGAGGGTAGCTTAAGTGTCCAACGATTTCTTTATACTGAGTTTTTCACGGCGAAGAAGGCATCAGGTGGGAGCAAAATTGCGATGTGTACTTTAAACAGTCGCTGAAGACTTAGCTGATGAATGTACTAATACTTTCATGGCTATAGGTGTGTTAGCTTTCATGGCTTACGCCCAAGCTGGTAGACCTGCTGACCGATACACGAGGCCAAAAATTGCTATAAATGACAGGGTGAGGGTTAAAACTGGACAAAGCGGACCCAGGAATACGTGATGAAGACCTCGGATGCGACTATGCTTATTGTAAAGAGGATGACAATGATATGGAATTCAGTAAACCGGAAGGCGGACCCTGAGCTCCAAGGTCAATGGGATGCAATCAGGAAAATATGAGACGTATTTTCTTATGATGATGATAATGACTTAGTGCACCGGACGGTGGAAGTCTCAGAATGATCTCCATTCTTGATGAGCGCAGGTCTTAGATCGTAAGAGAGGGAGGGAGGCGTGACGATTGGCCATCACCCTGCCATCGTTCTAGCCCACTGACGTCATCCATTAGTCAGTAGGTGTGTAAGTTTTCGTGCAAAAGCCGGGGTGTGCGTGTTTGTTAGGGCGGATGTTTGCTGTCGCCGTTTGCGCTGCCTAGAGGACCCATCCTTCTCCGTCCTTTGGGTACACGTAGACCATGGCCCTACGAGTCAGATCTATGTGTGCCTCTACCGTTCCCATACAGGAGATGCTGAGACAACTCGACTCTTTGAATATCTGAGTCAGGCGGCAGATGATGCGCAGGAGCGATTTCCGAATGCCGAAATGGTATTTTTGGGGGATTTTAACGCCCACCACGAGATCTGGTTGGGCTCCTCCAAAACAGACCATGCGGGAAGAGCCGCCCACGCATTTGCTCTGGCGCACGGCCTGACCCAATTGGTGCACGAGGTCACTAGGATACCAAGAAGGTCGGGCCAAGCACCTTCTCTGCTAGACCTTCTGCTGACGAGTGATCCGGACCGGTACAGTGTATCGGTGCGAGCCGCGTTAGGCAACTCTGACCACTGCCTGGTCTGTTCCACGGTGCCTATTATGGCGCCTCCACGACCAGTGCGGGGGAAGCGGCGTCTCTGGCACTACTCGTCAGCGGACTGGGATGGACTTCGTGACTATTTTGCGTCCATCCCGTGGGTTGAGCGCTGCTTTGAAGGTAAGAACCCATCGGATTGTGCTACTGCTGTCGCCGGTGAGATCGGTCTGGGTATGGAATACTATATCTCATACACCGATGTCACCGGTGACCGCGGGGTGCGCCCTTGGTTCGGGCGCGAGTGCGCGGAAGCTGTTGAACAAAAACAGTCTGCGTACCGCGCTTGGGTAAGGGCGCGCGCCACGCGCCATCCCAATCTGGGCCACTTCAAGGCGGCGTACAACAGAGCCACAAAGGTCTGTAGAAGGGCCTATGTCAGAGCGGATGCCCTGCGCATAGCGCGGCTTGGTCAAGAGCTAGTGATGCATCCCACGGGAAGCCGTGGCTACTGGCGACTGGCTAAAGCCGTGCAAGCCAACTTCTGTCAGCCTTCGCTGCCTCCGCTGCGTAACCCTGATGGATCCCTGGCCCATGAGCCGCAAGAGAAGGCAAATCTGCTGGCTAATTTCTTTGCGGCCAACTCCCGAATCTATGATTGTGGTACCCAGCCACCAACACTACCCGACAGTGACCACGCGATGCCTGATATCCATATCAGGCAACGCGATGTCCGTGCAGTGCTGCAATCACTCGATGTCCGGAAAGCCAGTGGTCCGGATGGAATTCCAGCGGTAGTTTTGAAAAAATGTGCAGCGGAGTTGTCTCCAAT
This sequence comes from Eilema griseolum, assembly GCA_963662185.1. Classification (NCBI taxonomy): domain Eukaryota; kingdom Metazoa; phylum Arthropoda; class Insecta; order Lepidoptera; family Erebidae; genus Eilema; species Eilema griseolum. Next base: position 9,122,046 of record OY759236.1, read on the forward strand.
GCTTACGCGCCTGTACCGGCTATCCTACAGTTCGGGTACAGTGCCTTTGCCTTGGAAAGAGGCGAATGTTCAGCCGATTCCCAAGAAGGGGGATCGCTCGGAGCCAGCCAACTATCGACCCATAGCCGTCACCTCAGTGCTGTGCAAAGTGTTCGAGCACATAATTAACAAACAGCTCATGCGGCACCTAGAGGATCACTCCTTAATTAATGACCGGCAATATGGCTTCAGACCGAAACGGTCAACGGGTGATCTTCTAGCATACGTTACCCATCTTTGGGGTGAGGCTATGGACAAGCACGGCGAGTCACTGGCAATTAGTCTTGACATCGCCAAAGCTTTCGATAGAGTCTGGCACAAATCGCTTCTTTCTAAGCTACCTGCCTTTGGTCTACCTTCTGGGCTGTGCAACTGGGTTGCTAGCTTCCTGCAGGGGCGCCGTATTCGCGTCCTTTGTGACGGACGAGCTTCGGAGTTTCTGCAGGTTAATGCTGGCGTGCCCCAGGGGTCCGTCTTATCACCCACTCTCTTTCTTCTGCATATCAACGACATGCTGTCTACCGGCAATGTTCATTGTTATGCAGACGATAGCACTTTACATGGGAGTTATCATGGACATCCAGCGGCCAAGCAGTCAGATATCGCAGAGAAAAGGCAGCTTCTTGTCACTGAGCTTGACGGGGTCCTGAATCACATTTCTCAATGGGGCTCTGAGAACCTGGTTGAGTTCAATGCCAAGAAGACGCAGGCATGTGCGTTTACAGCAAAAGTATCTTCTTTCCTTCCCCTCCCCACTCTTCAGAGCACGCCACTGCCGCTGCAGGACAATCTCAATATCCTAGGTATGGATGTTCGCTGCAACCTGAATAACAAAAATTACATCGAAAGCATCATCAAAACAGCCTCACGAAAACTCGGAGTCCTGAACAGAGTGAGACGATTTTTCACGCCGGAGCAGCGGTGTCTTCTATACAAGACACAAATTCGCTCCTGTGTGGAGTACTGCTCGCATCTCTGGGATGGTTCAGCAAAGTACTTACTAGATGCTCTCGACAGGTTGCAGCGACGTGCGATCCGCATCATTGGGAATCCCGAGATCACGAACACCCTAGAACCTTTACAGCTGCGTAGAGATGTTGCGTCCATGGCTGTATTTTACCGTCTGTACCATGGGGAGTGTTCTGATGAGCTCTTCCAATTAGTCCCACCTTCCCCTTTCCTACACAGGACAACGCGTGCAGGTCTTAGATGTCATCCGCACACGGTGCAAAACATCCGATCAAGAACCAAGCGGTTCGGAGACTCTTTCCACTGTCGCACCATTAAGGCCTGGAATTCATTACCAGCTCACGTGTTTCCTTCTTCCTACAGTCCCGGGTCCTTTAAGCGGGGCGTGAAAAAGCATATGATAAGGCCGTCAAGCTGAGTGTCACCATTGTCACACGGTATGTGTATGTAATGGTGACCCTCTTTTCTGGGATTTTGCCTTCAGCTTACCATCAGGCAAGGCGAAGTCCAATTGACGTGTCCTATATAAAAAAAAAAAAAAAAAAAAAAAAAAAAACGGCTTTCAGATAAGATTGATTTGGCCCTATATGTCATGGTAGGACCCCAGCCCCATACAACCATGTACAGTCAGATTCAGCACTTCTGGAGCCCACTGTACTTACAACTATGCTTATGACGTTTAATTTTTTTTCTGTGAATTTACCAATATTTTGCTAATAAAACAGTAATAAAAACATGTAAAAAATACTTGCGGTTATGTTTTGAGTTCTTTAATGGCCAATAGCAGAATTTGATACTATAACCGCGTTCGAATTAATTGTGGTTCTCCATAATCAACGTGGAGATAAATTCACACAAATATTTTCATTTAAATTTTGAGAGGCTTTATTGCCAGCCAGGTGGAGTAAGTATGCGCATTTAATGAAAGGAATTCCTTCGGGAACGTGTCAGCAGTTTTACTGACACGTTGCCACGCCGTCCGAAGTATTGTGAAGTTTTGATATGAATATGCTATGTATGAAGTTGTTAGGATGTCTAATGAATATCTAAACTTTTCAAATAATTTTTTTTTTCTTGGAAATTACGTGTTCCAAACCAGAAATCCTCTTTCACTACAGTCAAATTATAGTGATGACGAACATTATAAAATAATTTAATTAACCAAAACTGAACCCATAATTTCGTGGAGAGTTGGCGTAGGTACCTATTTGTTATGCCAACGAATAATATTAAATAATTTACATAGTACCAGTACAGTACAGTAAATTAATAATAATATGCTTCTGGAACAATATCTGCTTATTTAGAAAACTTCAATAAGAAAGTCCCTAATTAATAACAATATACAAATTAAGCAATACAGTAAGTAGGTACCTACCAATGTAAAAAACATAAAATATCTTTTCAAATTCAAAATAGCGTACCTAATGCGTGCGTTACATTACAATCCATTATAAAAAGTAAACAGGACCTCTTTGCAAGTTTTTGAGAATAGCAAGGAATGCTTTTAGTGTGATTATGTCGTTGTCGTTGAATCTCTTGCTTTTTCCACGACGGGCGCATTATTAGGAGTCATTCTTGGAACTAGAGAGAAATTGCACAGTAATGAGTACGTAACTACGGTGTAACGCAGAACCAGCCCGTTCGTATCGCGTAATGAGACCATTGTTAGGAAAGCGAAAGGATCATAGCTGACATTTTTATGTTAATTAAGATAAGTTTTATGTGAGTAGTTAAAGAGGTTGATTGAACTTTGTTGACAGTTTTGTATGATATTCTTTTTACGAATAACGTTATTTGCCAATTTTTCAAAAAATATGACTGAAATGGAATTCTATGCGTGTTTATTGATCGGCAGGATTCACCTATATTGCCAAGATGGGTACGAATTGACTTGTGAGTTCAGTTCGTTTCAGTGTAGAAATTTCAATGATAATAAAATGTAGTAGGTATTTGATTAGAGTATATAAAAAAATCGAATATACATAAATGCATTGTACAAGTATGAAGTAAAAGTGTCTGCTTTTTATATAGGGGTACAAGTAAGTAGAGCTGACAATTCTCATAGCTTCTGGTTCGGAGGTGTCTACTTCAACATCCAGTTTGAGTCGTTATCACACAAATTGTACGAAAACTTTGTAAAAAATGGCAATCATTAAGGCTATGGTTGCTACCAGTGGCAAAATGAAACCCCAAAACAAATGCGCGCGTATATTTAGATATATTTTTAAAGGAGTAAAATCTGTGACAGGATATCCAGTTAAACAGGGTCCTTTTTGCTGTAAATATATTCAAAATGCTTAATAAACATTAGCTCAGAATTTTAATTTGTAAACTCTTGAAGCAGACTTTTCACATGTTTTTTCATCATCAATTTCTTACCAACCGCAATTAGGCTAGGTAGGTTCATATACCAATTCATGTGACTACATACTCTACGATTTAGTTACTAAGATAACCTCATTGTTCTTTATGTTCAACTAAGTATATCAGTAAACAACTACACGGTTCGTTTATCGTAATGTATTGCTACTAGCTATAGGGGCCAGTCTACAGAGCGGAAAAATCGTGTGATATACTCCGATATTTCCTTAGTCGCTAGCTTTGAACAAGCGAAACACCTCGTCGTCATCATCATCTTGGTTGTATTTGAGCTTCCTCCTTGGAACCCAGGGCCTGTATTCTGATTTTCATCCTTTAGTTTGACTTATAAGGCCCTTATGTTTCTTAATATATATAAATAATTCTCATTTCCGAAAGATATGGCTTGCAGCTTGCAAATGGCAGGTGGTTGGCTTGGGCAACTTTGTAGAAACTCATATACCGGTTGCCAATAAGAAACTAATAATTCAAAAATAATTGTTGTATGCTCTTAAAACTTACAACTTACTATATTGTCCCAAATGAATTTCTGTCTTAGATCTAAAAAGTACATAATTTCCTTACAGTTAATTTTAGGCAAAGTAGTTAAGCAGCCGTTTGCTGTAAAATATTTGTCAGGCGCTCGCTCTCAATTCTAACATAAATAAAGGTAGCTTTTATTAGAATGTAACTACAGATGGTTTAATATTCCCGTTTTACGTCTTCACTAATGTAATTAAGGTAGGTACTAGTGTACTAAGTACGTGATAGTTGTTATACATGACGAAGACATCTTCAAATAAAGTGATCCTTTAATTGAAGATGTGTTTTATTAAATTCGTAATGGATTTCGTAATAAAATAGTTACCTATTTATTCAACAAGTGATTTTGTATTTATTTTCAGAGCTGACTTTAAATTTAAATCACGAAGGACTTTAGAATTGCGTCACAAGCGCTGTACGCTACAGCACTCAAGCACGTGGTAGGTATGAGACATAAAAAAAATCTCAGTATAAATAATACTTTTTCAGCACAATACATCAGTCAAAACATCATCATCGGACTGTAAGAACTATAGTTATATCACATAGACCCTTATAGATAATGTTTCTACGTATACAGATGTACAACCTACAAATGAGAATTTGAACAACCAGAATGAAACCCCAGGTTACTTAGACAGAGTTTTGTAATGAGGTAAGATTGGCATCGGTTAGGAGACAGTGACTAACAAACATTTTGTATTAACATAATTAGTACAAATTATTCATTGCAATCCGTAAACATTACGTTCTAAACTATGCAACGCGCCTTGTAATTTGTAAAAACACATTAATTTTCCTCACTAAATCTAATTATTAGTGCAAACTGAAATAGAACAGGAATAAGGACCTTAGAGACCTGATAACAAGTATAGTACCTACTCTGTTTTCATAGTACCTCTATGTAAATACATTCTCTGTTTACCTAGTAGTACCCAGATATATTTGGCAGAATAATAAATACCTACCTAAGTACCATCAAATAAATTGATGTAAAGAAACGTTGGTTTTTTTTTAATCAACTAAGGTGGCAGACAAGCACACGGCCCACCTTATGGAAAGTGGTTACCGTGATTATTACTTGCACTGGAAAAACGTTAACAGATTTTATGGAGATCCAAGCTGCTAACGCTATGCGCTGTAACTTTCTAGCTCTCATTATAGCATATATCTACTGTTCTGCAGGGATTCTAGTTGTTTTGGTTTTTTGTTCAGTTCTAGAAGAATATTAGAACTGAAGCTAGTAATATTCTCTCTAACCCTTCCAATCAATCAATCAAGTAGCCCACTGCAGTCATTGGACTGCAGTGGGCTACTTGACGACTTGACGACGTGAACCCTATGTCCAGCATTGGCTGGACATAGGGTTCACGTCGCGTAGTGTAATGGCCAGGATTCGAATCTGAATCGAACTGGTTTGCTTTTAGCAACTAAGTTAAAGTAATAATTTTTATAAAACAATGTTAAAGAAACAATGTTAATTACGATACATAAAATAACAGACTTTTACTAGCTTCCTAATGTAACGAATATTCTTATATACAAATATCTAAACTCTCAAAAAATATTAATTCTTACTTTAAATAACTTGACTAGATTTAATGAGCTCTCAAGATTAATTTTAGACTTTCCTGAAATAGTATACATATAATTAATTTTGTTATAACGATAATAATAGCTATACAATCTTGTTAATTCTGACTTTGCTATGTAATATTATAAATACAAAAGCCTTTAGACGCAAAATACCAGGTCACGTGTTTCCTTCTTCCTACAGTCCCGGGTTCTTGAAGCGGGGCGTGAAAGCATATGTTGAGGCCGACAAGCTGAGTGTCACCATTGTCACATAGTATATGTGAGTATAGTGAACCTCTTTTCTAAGACTTTGCGTTCAGCTTACCACCAGGCAAGACGAAGTCTAATTGACGTGTCCTATATAAAAAAATATACCAGATACTACGTAAAAAAACACCTTTACGCAAAACGTCTAATTCGGGAAACAACTAACGTAAGCATGTAGGTTAACAATCACAAAAAAAAACTGTTGAAAGAATTCGTCGAAAAATTTACACAAAGGGCGAGAGTGAGTAGGGTGATCTGAATAAAACTTTGACTTTTTATACCGAGAATAGGCCACGTGAGTCGCGAGAACAGGATCTCTATTTTAAAAGAGTGGAGCTACGCGCAACCGTTATTACTAAATAAAACGAAAATAACAAACAAAATAATCTTGTTATATTGCCTAAACATTCTATAAATACTCGGAATTTTAGTACATATTCCAGTAATCGTATACGCGTGAGATTAATTTCAGAGTTTCACAAAATTAATTCAAAATTAATACTGAATTAATTCGAACTAATATATTAGCTAAACAGTAAGTCTTATTAGTTCAAAGTTTGCAACATTTTGTAGAACACAGTGAAATATTACAATTTCAAAACTAATTACATTTGGCAGCAAGTACTGGCTTGATTACTGTTTCATCGACAGCTGTGAAAGTCATATTTAAAGTCCAAAATATCACAAAATTTGAAATAGGAAAATAAGTATAAAGAAAACAATTTTATAAGGCTGGAGTCCGTAAAATTTTATATTACAAAGTTATGTTACATCCGATCATCATAATAACCTGTTTGCCCTTGTTCCAATTGAAGCCTCAGTACCTATCTAAGGTGGCTGGGACAGACTGGATGCGGCTGAGGATCGGATGAAATGGCATACATAACGAGAGGCCTATGTCCAGTAATAGATTGCGATGGGCTGGTTCTGTTTGTTTCTAGCATTTATTCCATGTAGATAGATAGATAGATAGATAGATAGATAATTCTTTATTGTACACCAATAGATTACAGAAAAACTTGTAGTTAGCATGCATACAGTTTAATGTACATTACTATATATACTATATATAAATGCATGATCTGTCTTTTCAAATTAGAATAATTACGTTCTTATGCTAGAGAAATTCAATTGCTCCTTTGGGTTCCAAAAATAGTTTTTATATAAACAGCACAGTAATAATCCGTACGATATGACAGTACAAAAATAACTCTCACATAACGAAGCTCATAAATCGAAAATAACCGACTAAAATTCTAGCCACAAAGGACAAGCATATTTTTAATTAATCCATGTAAATGCTAGCTAGGGCGTTGAGATTAAAATGTACGGTCGTCGCCTGGGGTAAAAGTTAGTTTGTAGAATTGCGCGTTAATCACTGTTCATTAAGCAAATAACTTTCCACAGCAATTGTAACGTAATCTGTGCGAATGGAGGACAAGATCCCATTATTCACGCCACAAAGTTGATGATGACAATCTTCGATTTTCAACATTTTCGCAATTATTTATTTTACATTTTACTGTACATGCATACATATAATCACGCCTTCACGTCTCCATCCCCGAAGGGTTAGACAGAGGTGAATTTGCACCCACATTCCACCAATTATTAAATTCAGACCCACGTAATAGTGGATGAGCCTATTGCCGTTACTATTGTTGGTTGAAGCCATGCATCTCAGGCTAAGTCTGGGCTGTATATATCTGTCTGATGTGAAACAGCCCTATCCCTTAGTCGCCTTGTACGACACCGCATGGGAAGAGATGGGGTGGTCCACATTCTAGTATAAATTCAACAATAATGTCCGGAAGACGGCAATAGGCACACCCCCTTTAACGAGGAACTGAATTCAATGATTGGTGAAATTAATTTACCTCTGCCCAACCCTCCGGGGATAAAGGCGTGATTGTATGTATGTATGTATTAATTTATACGAATTGGCATTCCCTAGTCACAAGAATAAATTCCAATTTCAAATTACATTATCAGAACGTGCAACTTACATTAAAACTGCCATATTCATGTGGTAATAAAGAAATATTTGCTCTATGACTTAATACTATATCAAAATAATGAAGTACCTTCAAGTACTCTCGCGATATTTAAGTAGGAAATTTGAGAAGTGAACGCGGGCATTATTTGTGCAATCTGTGTAAATCGTGGTATAGCCTGTGTGGTATAGCAGCGTTTGGCGCGGTCTAGAGGTATGGCGCCAAAGATACGAATCTAACATGGTGGATAGTGACCGCCGACCCTTGCTCTGCTCATGCTATGTGACGTCATTGTCGAAAAGAGATGTATGATCCCCATGAAAATAAAGTATCGATAAATTTTGTGGTTTTTGGTTATTGTTTTGTGTCTGAGAAAATTTTAAGATGTGTCTAGGGCGTGGTGGGAATTTAAATAATTTCTGCTTTAGGTCAAATACGAGGTTTTACATAAATCTGACCGCTATTTACATACATACATATAGTCACGCCTTTATCCCTCGGTTAGGCAGAGGTGAATTAACACCCACATTTTACCAATCATTGAAATCGGTCCCACGTAATAGCACGCACTATTGTTGACTCAAGCCTCAAGTATCTGAGGCTGAGTCTGGGCTGTATATATCTGTCTGAAGTTAAACAGCCCTATTCCTTAGCCTAGGTCGCCTTGGTTACCTTAACCGAATAGGTACTATAAGCGCATCCTGTAAGATTATCGGAAGCGCTTGGGCAAGCTCTTTGAAGCTACAAGGAAAAACGTCTTTGAAAAATACGACTACCAAAGGTCCTGAGGGTGTAAATTGGGCAGCTGGTCATTTGATAAATGTGCCCAATGTGTTACCTATGGAACCTAATGTCATATTTAATTGTATTTATTGCATACACATTGTGATTACCCTAAATAAAATATTTTTCTTTCTTTCTTTCTTTGTTTCAAAGAAGGCCGCGTCGCTTTAGTTAGAAATAAAAAAGAAGTAGCTCCTGCTATACTTTATAATTCAAGTTACTTCTACTTCAATCTTCAACAACCTGTAAATAACAGACTTCTTATTATTTAAGTCTTTAAAGTCCTTAATTTCCAAAGAAATATACCTATATTATTTTGACATTCTGTGTAGTATATGTAAATATTCAATTTTGACTAATGTATAACTTGTTTATATATATATAATAATATATAAACAAGTTATAATTTTTCCTTTTTTTTTAAAAAATACTTGTATCTACTACTCTATCATTTCTTTCGTTTCTGTCCATCCAAAGGATACCTGGAAAAAATTACTTTTAGCGATAAGGCCACCCATTGTGCATTATAATTATTGTTAGATGGTCATCTTATAATACTTTTATAATGTACAATAAAGCATATCTTATCTTATCTTATGTTATAAATGTCGATATTTTGAACAAGTCGATACTTTGGCACACCTCTATTCAAACGTGACTTATGTTCGAGACTATGCTGGTGGTTATAAGATGGTCAAACTACGGCATTTGAATTAGAACTAATTATAAGATAGTGAAAATTATAGTATGTTGGCATAGTAGTACATAGTTATAGGTATTTGTACATTACTTGCTGACTCGGCAAACATTGCCTTACCGTTATTCAAAAAGGGGGTCATAGGTAGAAATAATGGGTTTGAACGCTAATCTCAGGAACTACTGATTCGAATTGATAAAATCTTTTTGTGTTGAATAGTCCGTTTATCTACCAAGGATTCAGGTTATATCATCACGCTACGACTTAAAGGAGCGGAGCAATGATCATAAATGTCAAGAAATCTGACAATTCTTCATACATTATTTGAAGAATAAAAAATATAGGGCTCAAATCGGTGGTATGAAGTTTCGAGATATGCCGCGGGTGAACTTGGGGCGAGTGTTTAGTGTTAAGAATTCAAATGTGTACATAATTTAGTTCCGAGTTATTCACTAGATGGCGTTGTACAATTTGTCAGATTTGTACATGGCGGTATCGAAAGTCTCCGGAACCATGTTAAAAGCTTCAGTGAATAAAATTGTTTTTGTCCTCGCTGGGAATGTGTGTTGGTTATTTAAACTCCATTCTAACTGCGATTTTTGGGACTGCGGTCCATTTGGTCCTAACGAACCGGGTCATTCGGCAAATAATTCGGCAATACTTAAGTATTGGCGTGTGGTTGTATTAGTGGATCGCTAATACACCATTGGAGTGTGTGCGTGTTGGCATTCGTGTGGAAGTACGAGACCGTTAGCAGTGAGCCGACAGAGGGCGCAGCGGTGATTTCGAGTCCAAGAGTTGGTTCCTACCGCTATCAATTGCGGTAAAGGAATTGCATGCAGAGCCACCTGGAAGACAAAAGACGAAGTATATGCAAGTCTTTCCTTGAGACACTAGAGGGCGCCACTAGAAGTTAACGTCGAGACATCGACGAAGTGACGACATTGTGACGTGACACAAGTGAGGTTTGGCAGAAAGAAACCGTGAGTACAATTGGAACTGTTTACGCCTTTTGTGAAAGTTGTGGTTTGCGAACATAGTTTGAACTTAGTAAATTTATCAGTGTTTAGAACTTAGAAAAATTATAGTGACTTAATTAGCGACTTAGAATAATTCAGTAGTTAGTTAAAGTAGACTTAGAATAGTTTTGTAAAAAGTGTAACTACGGGGAACTTATGCCCGATTTTGCCTAGATTTGTATTTTTTCCCAAACACTTGTAAAATTTTTGGCTGTGATCTTCAACTTAGAATTCTGTAGTCGTAGACTTAGAGTATTTGAGTGTAAAATTAAGACTTGAATTCTTCGACTTAGAATAAATTTTATGTAAAGCTTGTAGTCTATTTTTGTAGTTCTCTTCAGTATACTAGAACTTAAGTTGTATTAGTGTATTGTAGTTAGATTGTCGTAGTAAATATGGAATCTTTATCAAGGTTGCAATTAGATACAAAGTGTATTATTGAGAAAGGTCGAACTAATTTTAAGAAGTCTCCTAAAGACAGACTAACTCAATCGTACATTGAAACGAAATTAGAAACGTTGGAAAGTCAATGGACAGAATTTGTGCGAACACATCGTAGTATTATTGAAATTGCAACTGATGAAGAAAGGAAAAGTACATCATATTTTACAAAAGACATTTTTGAGAAAACAGAAGATATTTACACTATATACAAATCGGAATTAAAAGAACTTAAACCTAAACCTACCACTAATAAACATGTAGAAGTTAACAATTTTAATGTTAAATTACCCACAATTGATCTTCCCAAATTTTCTGGACAATATAGTGAATGGAATTCCTTTCGTGATTTATTTTTGTCTTTAATTGATAAAAACGACCAGATCGATGATGTTCAGAAGCTGCATTATCTAAAAGCTCATCTTTCTGGCGAAGCAGCACAACTGTTGAGACATACTCCTATAACTGCATTCAATTATAAGGAAAGCTGGTCTGTGTTGATGGAGCGCTACGATAATAAAAAGCATTTAGCGAACTGCATCTTAAAACGTCTTGTTCATCAACCAGTGATAAAGGAGTCATCAGCGTCCGTAAAAGGCATTTTAGATACCACTGTCGACTGCTTAAGAGCCTTGCGTGCGCTAGGTATTAATGTAGATTCTTGGGATGCCATTGTAATATTTTTAGTGCGTTCAAAACTCGATGTCGAATCACGGAAACTGTGGGAAAGGGAAATCAGTACGTCGGACAAGTTACCAACTTTTGTAGAATTTAAGAAGTTCCTAGAATCCAGATTTCGTTCTTTAGAGAACATAGACGAGCCATTAAATAAACAAAATGTAACAAGTACTAATAACCGAAACAACTCTGCCAAATCATTCCATGTCGCTTCAAAAACTTGTGTTTTATGTTCAGAGGAGCATACATTGTGTCATTGTAAGCAATTCGCAAAAAAGGACACAGACGAACGTCGTGAATTTGTCCGAGCCAGTAAATTGTGTTTCAATTGTTTAGGTCCAAATCACAACGTCTATCATTGTCGCCAATCCACCAAATGCCAAATATGCAAGAAAAAGCATCACACACTACTTCATCCCAAACCAATCGCAGAATCCACTGGATCTAATAATTCAGCAGACCGTTCTGTAGTGGTTGCAGCTGCAACTACTTCTACTCAAAGCGAGTGTACCAAAAGGTTTTGTTTATTCACAGATGTCACCAGCCAAGGTCTGTTAGCTACTGCTTTGGTCAATGTGAGGTCAAGAACAGGTACTGCTGTTGTGTTACGAGCTCTGATGGATCAGGGTTCGCAGGTCTCTTTTATTACAGAGGCCGCAGTGCAGATGCTTGGCCTTAGGAAAACGCCTGCACGCACCGACATATTGCGGCTAGGCGATGATGAGGGTTCCAGCATACCCTCTAGGTGGATAGTTAAATTCCAGTTGCAATCACGCCTAGATCCCAGTTTTGTTTTGAATGTCGATGCGTATGTTTTAAGCAAACTTACGTCGCAACTGCCTGGACGGAAGGTCGTTCAGGTATTGTCAACATTTTCATCCTTCGAGTTAGCCGATCCAACTTTTGACACTCCAGGTAAGATTGACTTACTCTTGAGTACTCGTGTGGTCGGCGAAGTCTTGTTGGAGGGTTTGGTTAAGGGTCCGCCGGGAACACCCGTCGCACAAAAAACCAAACTTGGTTGGATTCTATCGGGAGAAATCCAGACCAATCCAAGGAAGTCGAGTCCAGTATGCTGCCATGCTATTGCAGGCACAGATTCCAACGAGCTATTGCGCAAATTTTGGGAGCTCAAATCTGATCAGTTTTTGACTCCTAAGGTCATGTTGACCACTGAGGAACAAAGCTGTGAAGATTTTTACTCCGCAACAACCCAGAGAGATGCAACCGGGCGATATATTGTCAAGTTGCCCTTTAAGTCCACCGATCACAAGCTCTCAAACGCTTTCACATACTGGAAAGGAGACTTTTTAAAGACCCTGAACTCAAAACGCAGTATAGTGCTGCTATTAATGAGTATCTTGAGTTGGGTCATGCAGAGGTGGTTCCTCAAGCTGAGAAAGGAACTCATGCGGTCTATCTGCCGCATCACGCAGTGGTACGAAATGATAAGAGTACCACCAAGCTTAGGGTCGTTTTTGATGCTTCCTGTCCCGGAAACAACGGAGTTTCGTTGAATGACGATTTGATGGTTGGGCCTACCTTGCAAGGGGAATTGCGAAAAATTATTATGCGATGGCGCTGCCACCGCATAAGTTTGGTCGCTGATATTGTCAAGATGTACCGCCAAGTAAAGGTATCAGAGAGTGATGTGAATTATCAATGCATCTTGTAGCGCGACAATCCCGACTCTGAAGTCCAGCACTTACGCTTGCTGCGTGTTACCTTTGGTACATCTTCGGCGCCATACCTAGCTGTACGCACCTTGCAGCAGTTAGCCTACGACGATGGAAAGGATTTTCCTTTGGCAGCTAATTGCGTTCTCAACGACTTTTTCGTTGATGATTTGCTGTCTGGTTGTGATTCGATCGATGAGAGTAAAAAAATCTATGCCGAGATGAACGAGTTACTTGGTCGCGGTGGGTTTCAGCTTCAGAAATGGTCAAGTAACAGCGAGGAGTTTTTGCAGAAGGTAACAAAGGAATCTGTAGGGTCCAGGGAAAATTTGGAATTTAAAGTAGACCATATTGTAAAAATTTTGGGCCTTTCATGGGATAGAAAATCAGATGACTTTAAATATACAGTGAATCTTCCTCAGATGAACCTCCCCGTAACCAAGCGCAGGCTGATTTCGGATATCGCTCGTTTATTTGATCCTCTCGGTTGGATCGCTCCTGTTGTCATCACGGCGAAAGTTCTCATTCAACGAGTTTGGCTATCAGGTATTGGATGGGACGATGAACTCCCAGACAGCATACTTAAAGATTGGCTTAGTTACAGAGGAACTCTTCATAATCTTTGCGCCTTTCACATTCCTCGATGGTTTTATACAAGTCCAGGTGATACAATCGACCTTCAAGGTTTTTCTGACGCATCCAATGCAGCCTATGCAGCTGTGGTGTACGTGCGGTCAGTGGATTGTAATGGTGCTATTCATGTCAGTTTAGTGGCATCCAAAACTAAGGTGGCTCCAGTCAAGGTGGTATCTATACCACGCTTAGAGTTATGCGGCGCAGTGTTGCTATCAAAACTTCTATCAGAAGTTTCGGGCACCTTAGGTATAGGCAAGGAACAAATTCATGCCTGGACTGACTCCTCAGTTGTTCTAGCCTGGCTGAGTAGCCATCCTAGTCGATGGAATACTTTTGTCAGCAATAGGGTATCTGAGATTCTTACCATAATGGAAAGTAATCAGTGGTCACATGTCCAGTCTAAGGATAACCCTGCTGATTGTGCATCTCGAGGAATGAATTCTTCGGACTTTGTCGAGTTTGTGCTTTGGAAGAGCGGGCCCAGCTGGCTTAAGGATAAGAGTATTAATTACAATAAGGGTATTATAGAGACCAGTTTAGAGGAACGGAAAGGTAAACATTTAGTGTTAAATGCAGTAATTAATGAGCGCAAGGAAAATACTATAATTGCGAAATTCTCATCTTTAAAAAGATTAGTTAGAGTAATAGCCATTTGCAGGCGATTTTTAAGGTTAGCACAAAAAAATAGAGAGCCTATTAACACTCTTTTATCCTTTACAGAAATCAATCTCTCATTATTTACTTGCATTAGGATATGTCAATTGGATCACTTTGAGGAAGAATTCACTAGTTTAAGGAAGACGGGAGAGGTTAATAAAAGGAGTAAGCTCTCCTCGCTTAATCCATACCTCGATAGTGATCAAATTTTAAGAGTAGGCGGTCGATTACACCGAGCGAATATGCATGAAGACATGAAACACCCAATTATTATACCTCACATGTCGCACTTTACAACCCTTTTAATCGCAGATGCTCATGAACGAACTTTACATGGTGGGCCACAGCTAGTATTGAACTATTTGCGTAGTCAATACTGGATAGTCAATGCCAGGGGTACTGTCAGGGGTTACGTGCGCAAGTGTGTTTCGTGCATTCGATTTTCGGCCCGAGGGATTACGCCATTAATGGGGCAGTTGCCATCCGCCAGGGTCAATGCTCACCGACCTTTCTATCGCAGTGGTGTGGACTATGCAGGTCCCATCAGCGTCAGACCAACGAAGGGTCGCGGTTATCACGCCACCAAAGGATATATCTGCCTCTTTGTATGCATGGCTACTCGAGCTATACATTTAGAAATTGTAAGCGACATGACGTCACAAACATTTTTGGCAGCCTTTAAGCGTTTTACAGCTCGACGAGGCCATTGCAGAGAGCTGTGGACTGATAATGGCACTACTTTCGTTGGGGCTGACAAAGAGTTGAGAGCTCTTTTCCGCCATGAAAGGTCGGGCGTAGCACCTGAAATTGTTGACTGGCTAGCAACTAATGGAACTGAATGGCACTTCATTCCACCTCACTCTCCAAACTTTGGAGGGCTTTGGGAGGCTGGAGTGAAGTCCACGAAGCACCATCTTAGGCGAGTAATAGGCATTAGTACGCTAACATTTGAAGAGATGACGACAGTTCTAGCACAGATTGAGGCTTGCCTAAATTCCAGGCCAATATCTGCAATAAGCACAAATCCTGAGGATCCGTGTCCGTTGACTCCAGGTCACTTTTTAGTCGGTGAACCTCTATTGCTTGTGCCCGAGTCCAACTTTGAGAGCTCTAATATTAGCACATTAAAAAGGTGGCAATTGACACAACGCATGCTTCAGGACTTTTGGCGTCGGTGGTCTAGTGAATATCTCATCCAATTTCATCAACGTCACAAATGGTCGCACCAAACTCCAGAACCTAAAGTAGGGGACGTCGTATTAGTGATGGAAGATGATTTACCTCCGGCAAGGTGGCTTTATGGTCTTATTGTTGAAAAACATACTGGCTCGGATAAGGTCACGAGAGTTGTTTCATTGCGCTGTAAGGACTCCATAATAAGGAGACCTGTTTCGAAGCTTATTATACTTCCGGTAAGCAATATGTAATTAGATTTAAGTGTTTACGCCATGTTTGTATAACTATTTAGATTTTATTTGTTTGTTAAGAAAGGTTTAATAATGTGTATTACAGTCCACGAGCTCTGATAACGCCTTCCAGGCTATAGTGTAATACGCTCATGGTGGGCGGTTATCTAATTGTAAGTTTGTCGAACCATGTGTAATTCAGAACTTTTGATTGTTATGGCCATTCTGTCCATGGTGGGCGGAATGTTTAGTGTTAAGAATTCAAATGTGTACATAATTTAGTTCCGAGTTATTCACTAGATGGCGTTGTACAATTTGTCAGATTTGTACATGGCGGTATCGAAAGTCTCCGGAACCATGTTAAAAGCTTCAGTGAATAAAATTGTTTTTGTCCTCGCTGGGAATGTGTGTTGGTTATTTAAACCCCATTCTAACTGCGATTTTTGGGACTGCGGTCCAGTCAGCGGTCAGTTAGTATTTAAACAAAATTAGAGTCGTTTTGGAAAAGTTCGGCTACGATAGGAGAATAATAATAACAGATTTATGTTTACAGTATGAAATCCTAAAATATAAGTCTATATAATAGGTCGATACATATGAAATTCCCATTTTTTTGAAGAAATTGGAGGAAACCCAATTTTCAGTACTAATATTTTTGCATTAGAAATGACAAATCCAAATTTTATGATTTTTTTGTGTATGAATAAGACAACATTAAGCTAACAAACACTTATTACATTTTTGAAAAGTGACAGTTTAAAAAATGTAATACGAATTTTATCATCAAAATGGATAGCATTTAGGAAGTACTGTTTTTGAAGATCAAATTTATCAAGCAGCCAATAAAAACAAAATTTAATACCGAGTTGTAAAATCGTGAAATTAACTTTGAAACAAAATATAAATAATAGAAATAGCTTTTAAATTAGAGGAATAACGAACTCATGAATTTGTCAGACAATTTCATATGTAAGAACCCAATACATTATTGTACAGACGTCTTACCAAAATATCAACGCTCTTTTCCTTGTAAGTACCTATTCACTTTCATTTTATTTGACGTCACTACTATTAATAGGGTGTATGAGTTGTACTGAACATCGTTGGCAAGACGTGGGCGCTAAATAGCTTATACATTCCTTTAATATTCTGCAAAAGGGAATCACAGTCGTGGGGAGTATTTATAGTGATCTAAAAGTTTCTTTGATGTACGATCGAGAAGTACGATAACTCGCAAGGATTATTTTTTATTGGTTTATGTACCATTGATCTATAGTACCGGTATTCTTGGAAACTATAGTTACTTTGACATATTGCGGAGAGAATTTACTTTTGCACTTGTACCTATATCGTATTAATTACTTTTGAACTCGCATTTCTGCAGGTATACTGATTATTTTCCGTTACTGTGCATTCAAAACTGCATATATGCAACTTTGTATCTAAACAATTAGAAAACTAGGCTCCATAAAATATAACTTCAATAATTCGTGAAACGAAATTACATGAAATTGCACAGAATGTTAACCTGGGGTTACCTGGTGTTAGAACAGCAGCGCATGTACACCACTCGAAAACATTCCTGCGCCCTGTATAGGCAATAAAGCTACGTAATTACAAAATAACTCCGGACCTGTACTTGCCGCGGGACTATTTATTTAATCACTTTGACGGGAAAATAATGGAAGGGGCACGAAGACTCCCATCAAAATTGTTCGACGAGGCCAATCTATCTAGTACCGTGTGGCCTCTATGAAAAGCCTGCATGCTTCAGTGTGGATTAAACAATTTCCGTGTTTACCCATAATGGGGGCGAAATAGCCTGTAGAGCGTGGACAGTGCTTTCGGATAAGCATCACAGATAGCCTCGATGCACAAAGTTTAATATTCGGAAATGAGGCGTTGTTGAATACATTTTGACTACCATGGTGCAGTCAGGTCCGTTTCATAAATATGTTTTTTTCTTTTAATAATTTGTTAAGCTTTCAAGGTTTACTTCTTAATTTGTATCATTTATAAACTAGTCTATCTGAAAATATTAAAAAAAAAAACCACATAGGCACTAGCTTTCAATATTTTTTAACAAAACTTTTTATGTAGGTTCTTTTAGATTTAAGGCGAAGGCGGTAATTTTATTTATTTTACTACATATTAACATTACATTATGTACAAATTTTATTTGTAATTAAATCTAATTAATT
This sequence comes from Eilema griseolum, assembly GCA_963662185.1. Classification (NCBI taxonomy): domain Eukaryota; kingdom Metazoa; phylum Arthropoda; class Insecta; order Lepidoptera; family Erebidae; genus Eilema; species Eilema griseolum. The sequence goes on from OY759236.1 coordinate 9,139,988, forward strand.
CGAAACAAATAAAAAGGGGTCGTTCTTTTTGATACACCACAAATATATGTTTTAGGGTCTTTAATAGTCTATACCTTAGCTTGTAGTAAGGCAGGCTAGTTGTACTAAATAGGATTCTAGATCACAAAGCCTTAGTAGACTTTAACGCTATGCATGAAAAGTCCCGAACCTCGAATTATGAATTCACGCCGCGTTAGTTTAAAAATAACTTTA